>CM043116.1:24931492-26138992 GCA_023701765.1 Hylyphantes graminicola
AAAGTTGATCTTTGAGTCATATGAGTTATGGATGATTATAATTATTTTTTCATAATACCTTATTACTTCTCATTGATATTTATCGTATGAGGATGTTACTTTGATATTCCTACAATATATTTATGCTTAGCCAGATTTAAGCCGTTAACTTTCCCAAACTTTATAAATGATATTATCGGTCAATTGCCATGTTTCATGTGAGATTGATAGATGAATTAATTATATGTCACTTTGGCACAAATCACCAACCAAGGTCTTATTTTTATTCCTAAGGAACTGTTATCACTCAAAATTTAAAACATGCCCGTATTAATTTTTCAAACGCATGAAAATATTTATATGATTAGGATAGAAAAATTTAAAAAATACCTACAATTTTCAATGTATAATTTGCAAAAACATATTTTTTAACACTGTTAATTAAATTTTTGCTCTTGCAATTTTTTTTTATCTCTGTTAATTAGTGGTTTTGCGCTTTGCCCTTGCTAAAATATTAATCAATTTAGGAGTATTACTGTTGCATGTGGTGAATAACTATAAAAATATTTCCTAATTTTTTTTAATGTTTGAAAGCTTGCAACCTTTATGAGAATATTATACGTTGAATTTGTAATGGTGTACTGTTTTTATTTTCATGATTATTTTGTCTGCAAAGAAAATTCACTTTTAACTATTCTTCGATATTTTTTAAATTGCCACTCTAGTTCTATTAACTAAAAAACTAAATGTGTAGTACATAGCACAAAACTACTACGAAATTTAATTTAAAAAATTATAAATTGGCCATCATATTTCAATAAATTATTTTGAGTGGGAAAAAGAAGTCCTCTTCATCTATTCTTCGATATTTTTAAAATTGTACGCTAATTCAATTAATAAAAAAAAACCTGTGGACATAATATTATTAAAAGCAATCACTACATACTTCAAACTATAAAAGTCAGTGCCTAGTATAAGTTTTTATAATTTTTTAAAAATTAATTTCAAATTTTTTTTATCTTACTCTCTTTCGAAAAAATAATTTGCTCTCGTGCCATATTATTTTAACCACACAAAAAAAAACTAAAGGGGAGAAAATGCATGTGACTGATGAAAACGTGCAGACGAAATATAAAGCCAAACGAAACCCAATACCGCCATGTCAAAAACCCCTAATGCTTACGTTTGTGCTCGACAATAAACTGACATTTACCTGGTCACGTAATTCTCCATTTACCCCCAAAAGGTAAAATAGCAAATCCCCGGGATACCTCTAAGACCCGCCCATCCCTGACGTCACATGGATGCGCGACCATTGCCACTCACGGATGAGTAATAAAGTAGTCTTTTCGCTCTTGGGGTTCTTCATTCGAACGGAATCGTTCTCAAACTGAAGTTATCGCCTGCTGGAAAAGCGTTCGGTCACATTTTTCTTAGAATTTAAAGTTTGTGAAATTTTTTCAAACTGGCTACCACGATGAAAAGGTCGTCCCTCGTGAGTGACATCATGTTGCAGTTTTTTTTAGTGGTAAGTTTTTTTTTAATAAATTATATTTCATGCTTTTTTATTGCAACATCTTTTAATTATTTTTTCATATTGCGGCATTAAAGTAAAAATTTTGGTGAAGTACGTATGTTACTATGGCATATTATATCACAAACTTTCAAGTTATTCAGTTTAATTATGCAATTGTGTTCATTTTTACAGTAGTATATCACCTTTAAATATTTTTTCTCTCAGTGCCTACATGTTACAAACTCATTTATCAAGTATGTTTGAATAACTATTTAATTGAAATTTAGTACTTTAGTTACTTATAAAAGATGTGTGTTTTTATGTAAATATTTATAAATTGTTTTTTTCCCAAATGCGTCGAAATAAGAAATTGTTTTATGCAAATTATGTTTTCTGACATAAATATTTCATTAAAAAACTTTTAAAGCTCATTTCAATTAAAAACTTCAAATTGTATGTTTTTCTAGCGTGATATATCTTGAAGTGTGTTTTCCCCTATAAATGCATCAAAATATAACTTCCGGATGCAATTGTGTTTTTGCTGATGTCCTAATACGTAATTGAAAAAAAAATATCTACACTTACCACAATCTAATATATTGTGGGAAAGTTGTGGGTTTCCTATCTAACCGTATTTTTGGAGCATCTTTGGCAAATGCATAAAACTTTCTCCCGCTAAATTTAAACGAACTATTTATCCATAAGTTCAAAGGCAGTGTTGTAAGCTTATTGTGATACATAGTTTTCTTGGAATACGTTGTTTCCCGCCGATTGATAGCATGCAAAAGTCTACTAATTGAGTAACCTTAATTGTACGTGTCTATCTTAAATTAAAAAAATATATATAATCAATTTTTAAATACGGATGTTCAATTCGTGAATGATTTAAAGTTTTTATGACTTACACAGTTTTGCAATTTAACTCAGTTTCATTTCAAAATTTATTTTTTACCTTAATTATACAATTTTAAAATTCTAATCATTCGTTTTAAGCATTAAAATAATAGCGTTTTAATTCATTTTCACTGGACAATTCATAAGCCGGTTTTTAACGTAATGTCGAAGATCCATATTAGCTTTTCAAATGAACTAGTAGATATGACTTATGTGGTTATAAATAACTTCTCTTTTATCCTTTACTGACAATACTTTTCCAATAACGTTAAAATCCACGTGTTGATTTGATAGTTTGTTTTGTTTTCTATGTATTTCAAGATCTATGTTTAGAATAAAATCTAAATAATAGAAACCTAGATAATAGCAAAAAGCGCGTTTAAATGTACCAGGCTTTACCTACGTTAACTTATGAAAGCCGTCACTTTCGTACTTTGGTGACAAATTTCTTTATTGACTTTACATGGATTCTGTGCTTCTTAATTTATAGCTTTTATTAAGTTAAATTAATCAATACAATTTATTTTAATTAAGTTTAGAAGACGTTGCCCGTTATTGCTTTGATTTTTATATCAATGGCTGCTTCTTGGTATTACTTAGTGAACTATAATTTTTTTAACAATGATATTCAAGTTTTAAAAATTTCAACTCTTTTGATTAGATTAGTGTATAAAACAAAACCGACAAAAAATTAACTTTTTTTATTCTGGTTTATTGATTTAAAGACGTTTATTTTTAAATACCATATTTTTAAAAATAAGCAATCAACTATTTTTACAGTGTAATAAATATTAAAGACACTTTTTTTATTGGACAGCCTTTCGCTATTATATTATGTATAATCAAATGTGTTCCTTAAAACTTTCATTATCCACCTACATAAACAAGATATATATTAATAACTTGAAAATTACAAAACATTAATTTTTAAATGCTTCATATATTTATCAATTTTAACAGGTAACACCCCAGATATAGCCAAAAACTTAATAAAAATCCTTCCAAAACTGTATAGTTGCATCTGCATTTAAGTTACAAGCATATAGGTTTTAAAATCCAGAAAATATTCAAATTTGGCTCGAGAAACATCTACAACTAAGCCAGGGTTCATCATCCTAAACCCCCCATAACAGGGGAAAAAAGGTACATGTACCATAGATTTTTTTAATTAATTTATTTTTTAATTTTTTTTTTTTATTTGTTTTTCTTTTCTTTTTTTTTTATTTTTTTGGGTTAACAGCAGATGCGCCACTTATCTCAATTTCACGCTTATATTTTCAAGCACACCATTAACATATCTTAATTTATTGCATCCCTTTCAGACAGACAAATTCGCTTTTCTTTCTCTTAAAATTCAATCACAAGGTTTTATATTTCAAAATCCAATACGAAAAAAAGCCGCATGATAGTCTCATTCCCCTCGAAGCCGTAACATAAACATCTTTCTCTAGCATTTCAAATGAAAGACCCATTACAGCAAGCTTTTATGAGCGTAAACCTTTTTTTTTAGGTAAATAAGATGGGAATCTAGCGTCGCTCATGCTAAAAAAATCCTCTTAGATTAGTACAAGGGGAAATGGGTGTGTTTAGTAAGCAAAAAAAACGTGTCTCTTTCATCTCGTTAAACATAAAATTATGCGTTTAGAAAATCGTCTTTCTATCATCATTGTTTTTTTAACTCCAAATAACTTTGGGATACCAGAGTTTTGTAACATAAAAAAAAGTTAAAAAAGACACAATAAATATTTTCTCTTAACACATGATAAAAATTTTTAATAAATTATACTTCTAATTTTCGAGAAATTCCACATTTTTGATGCACATATTTTCTATCTAATTTTTTTTATCTGTATTACAGTTAAAATTATCGAAACGTCGTTTTCCATTTGCCAAAGTACAAGCGAAGAACCGATTAATTTATTGGGAGTATGCGTAATTGTTCTGCTGGGCGGCATTGGCAACGGAACAAACGTTTCTCCTCTTTCTTCTTACGTTGGTTCTAGCGTCCGGAATGAGTGCATTCGCGTGAATCTGCGGTAGGTAGCCCACAAGGTTTCCTTACAACCAGTTTCTGCGAAACTCGTTATCATTGCGCGAAGTGGCCCAACTGAGGAAACTTCATGAAATTAAGTGGGTTTTTCCCCTGTAACTCTTCATTTGACAGTATAACTTCTTTCTTTTTTTTTTTTTTCAAAAATATTTTTACTAAATTTTGTTCATCCCTGCCGCTTCTTTTCAATACATTTCTAATATTACATAATCTTTATGTTGTCGAAATCACCTAAGAATTGTCGCAAAATTATGCAATAAAAAGTACAAAAATTCAAACTATTCATTTAATCTTATTTCAATGGTTGATATCTTGCCCCTTTTATCTTGGTTTCATAATTCAAAAGATCCCTTACTATTATGCTACAAAAGCCCCAATGATATTGAATTATATTTATGATGTTTGCAGCATCGTGGTCTGCCAAGCCCTACAGGAGTCCCCTACAATAACTCTTAGGCACAACAGGAGGTAATCGCATTATTTCGTTGAAGAGTGCAGCATTTATTTCCAATTGAGTTAGTATAGCATCACAGCGTCTTTTTCCCGAATAATCGCTGATATTACGTAATTGATGGTTCTTACGTCAACAAAAGTTATTGGCTATTTTCTCAAAAATCCAACTGAAAGTCAACAAAAAGAAGAATCTGTGGGCCAACAAATATAACAAGTTAAAAACCGATCTATGCTCCTTGGCTTGTGCTCATACGTTGTTAAAGAATTTTTTTGGTTTTACCATACAAATGAGTTCTAGTAGCTGCAGAGGCTATGTGTTGAAGTTTTTTCCATGCGTTTTTATTCCATTTTTTATATTTGTTTTCGATATTCCAATGAATCCATTTTCTGCGTTTTGGGCCACACAAATGGTTTAAAACTAAAAAGCCAAACAATGTTTGACTAGGGCCACTAAATGCCGACAATATGGTGAACCATTGCAAGGTACTAGGAACCATATTTTTGATGAAACCAAACACCAGATTTTTACCAGTGTATTAGTTAACCAGTTTTGAAACCAAACATGATAATTTGAATAGCTTCAACACTTCGGTACATTTTATGATTGTAACGACGAGGTGAAAATAATTATAATTTTAGTTTTAGGTCCATGTCTCGGGTTATCGACAGCAAAATATTATTTGAAGTTGGATACATTCATTAAAAAAATCATTTCAACCATTTATAAATTTAAAAGTGGTACCAAGACAAACCCAACAGAAAATAATTCCGACAGAGGGAATTTCCGATGGGGTCGAAATCCCGACAAATTAATAAATTAATGCCGTTATGCTTAATTAAAGGTAATTTAATAATTAATTTTTTCATAAATATTTTAGCATTTTTTTGCTGTCGGGATTATGGCAACAGCTGTCGTCATTTTGGTTGTCGTGATTATGTCCCAGACCCACTTAAAAGACATAAAATCAGTGACTCAACACCAAAAGCATCACTATTCCGAGTATTTTACTAAATATCACGTAGGATGAGTCTCCCCTATTTTGACACACGGAATCTGTCACAACCTCAAAACCACCCTAGCGAGGCTTCAGTATTCAGTAAGAAGGTCATTCTGACGCACTATCCCAGATCTTTCCCCCCTCTTTAAAACCCAAATATCTTTTTTTCCTTCAATATATTCTTCGCTGCATTACTCACTTTCTTGTAAGAATCTTTCTTCTTTCATGTTAAATAAGGTCAATATAAAAGAGGGGGACGGGTGTGAGGGGTGTGGGGGGTATTTGTGGGGGAGGGGTTTTGGTTGATTTTTTGTCTTAGTGGATTTTTTTTATAAAAGCACCCCACCTGAACCACCCTCAGGTGAGGGAAAGGTTTTAGGTTGTTCTTGAGGGAGCGTTGTTTTTCGTTGAACATGTTATTTTCGAAAAGATTGTCATGTTAAAGTGACTCATAAATTCTTGTAGCGGAAAGTAAAAACTATTTATCTGCTCTATAAAAAATCTAACTTTCAGAATTAATAACTTTTTAAATAATAATTATTTATATAATATTTAAAATAGCCATCAAATGATATTGTCCTGTCTATTAACTCATTAAACTAAATAATAAATTCTCCACCCACACCTAAATCCTAGATATATAAGAGAAATAGGTATTAAAACAAGACATTTTTCAACCGTAGTTAAGTATGCATTATTAAGTGCTTAAATAATAAATAAATATTTATGATATTTAAGATATCCATCAAATGAAAAGTCTATAAGTATTGAGTTCGTTTACTGAATCAAACTAACTAAATTTAATTATCGAAACACATTTTGAGGTATAATGTAAACAGATATGAAAACGATATTTTTTTCTGCAATAAGTACACGTTACTCACCAAAGTTGCCGTTATTATTCCTCTTCAATAACAGGTCAGGAAGAAAGTGCAGTTTATTTTTTTTTCTTTACCCCACCCTCAATTCCGGGATATCACCCTCGGCCTTTAACCTATATTTTTTTTACTCGAAGAAGAGTCTTGCAGGGAGTTTATATGCTGAGAATTTCAAGTCCTAGATTTTAAAGAATATGGATATAAAAATGGTTAGCATATCCAGAGGAGTTAACCCAATTTTTAAGCAGTTCCGGGTTAATTGATCCATAGATACCTTTTAGAGGTGGGGCAGTTTTCATAAAGTTAAAACCGACCTGGTTTTTGTGGCTTGCTATCTATGTTTTTGTTAGGCGGAAAATCTTATATAGGTGCTTGACGTATGAATCAAATTTTTTAAGTCAAGTTAGGGAAATATATAGGTTAATATCTTCCGGTTGCTTTCATATGACTTACATACGGTTAGCAGAAAGTAGACGGTTAACATACTTAGACATTCAAATTTTCTTCATAGATTCTGTTTTAAAAGAATAACCTTAACCTTGCATGTATTTAAAAGATAGGATACTTTAACGTAGAGTGAAACTAGATTACTGACGTGAAATCATTTCCTGGATTATTTTTTGAAATATAATTATTTCACAAAAATTAGTACATTGTTTTAAGAAATCGCAAAGCATTGTTTACTAAACAATCTCGATGTGGGAAAAAAATGTTTGTCTAAAATATTTAAAATGTTTACAATAGATTTTTTTTAACATAAATTAAACACATTCATACTTACGCATTTTATAAGGATAAAATGCAATCTAATTTTGATAAAATTTTAAGCAAATTTGTATTCTAACTGCAGCTTAAATTAGCAGGCTACTATTTGAGTGGCAAACTGTTCCCCAGAAATGAAAATACGGTTTCGATTGGTTAATCAATGTATTGGGCGTAGTTCACCTCACCGTTTCGTACTAAAATACTATATGAACTAATTTAAATATCAATTACGTCAACTACCAATAAAATCCCGGAACAACTACGTCACGTAAAACAAGCCAATTGTACTTTTTGGAACTGTTAACTCTTCCAAAATTGAATTTGAAAACAATTTTTAAAATTTATGTAATTTGTTATTGTTGTTTAGTTTGACCAAGCCATTTACTTGAACAACTTTTCTCTTTGTGCTAATAGCAGTATCGAAAATAAATCTAATTTAAGTTTTATTCGATTTACTTTTCAAGTAAAATAAACGATAAAACAAACATAATTTTGTTTTCGTTTTTTGACAAGATATAATTTGGGATTTTATTGTTTAAGTCTCTTTTTGTACTCTTTCTCAACTAGAAGAAAAACTAGAAACATAAGACTGCTGAAGGAAATGGCCACTCTTTAACGATCCTCTATAAAAGTTCGAAAGCTTATTTTCTTTCTATCCTTGTGACTTTCGCAATGCTTTTTGTAAACAATGAGAGAGGTATTTCTATGTTTATTGTCCATTGTGTGCCTACCTTTGTTAAAGCATAAGTATCAAGTTTCACTGTGTTTAGGGACTCAAAAATACTGTTGAGAAGGCATATAAAATTCTATTTATAGACCTTCGGCGTACTGAAAATTCCTTGAAGTTCTAGCACTTGTAACAAAAACTACATTTTAAATTTTCCCCCCAAGAATTCCAGAATATTTCTATTCTGTGTTGATTTTGTCTTAAGTGTAAAACATAGTTGAAATTCGTCTCAATAATACAAGGTTGAAATTCGTCTTTCAATATCCATTGAAGAAAATGACATCAAAGATGTCTCCTTGTGAATCCACATCCCGCAAATAAAATCTGTGATTGAATTATTTAAACTACCAGTGAATTGAGCTTTTCAAAATCCACTTGAAGTGGATTGTTTTCATTTTAAACGTGGATGTAATGGCCCCCCTCGTTATTTTAAGAAAGTAGTTCATTTCATTAGCAAATATTCTTTTTAATTAATTTATTGATTAGAAAAAAATAATGGAGTAATTTCAAGAACAAATCAAAAACAACCATTTAGAAATTATTTTAAAACAAAAATGTATGAAGTATTAAATAAAAATATTAATATTACTAAAACTTGGAATTAAGGTAGCCGCAAATTACGTTTTTCGCAGAAAAAAAAACGTTTGTAAAACGTTTTGTAAACGAATTGTCTTACATTTTCTTTGGCACAACCTTTCAGTTCAATCTTTGTAAATCTTACCGTTTTTAAATTTTTAAAAACTTTTTAAAAAAAATTAAATTAAGTTCACAAAATTAAAATATCCCTTCGTTACATATGGATTGTATTGTTTTTCCAAATTTACGAGAAAAAAATATAATTAATTACATTCCGTTTTTTTTTTTTCTCTGCAGAATCTACGGAATGTCAAAATCAAAAAACTAATCAGTGGTTACAAATTAAAAAGCAATCAATCACCAATCGTTTCGAAGAACATATACGAAACAAAGATGTCAATATTTCTTAGACATCTTTCAGATAAGAATATTGGAAAACCGCTTCCTTCCTGTCTTTGAATACATATTGGATTCTTTTGCCCTTGAAATCGAATGATAAAAATGGTGGTGTCCCCACTCAATCGATTGTCATTGTCATGGTAATCTCCTTTCGTTATAGACATTCGATAATATATGATAAACGGTTCGAAACTCCTTCTAACGTCTTAAATAAAATGGATATTCTGATAGGAAATGCCTGTCCGAAAAGTTTGTAAAATTAAGTATTGGGTGTATAAAAGAGTGTAAATCTAATTGAAAAAGAGTGTATATTCAAATTTAAAGATGTGATGTAAATTTATAAATGGAAGCTAAATTTGATCTTAAATGCATCTTTGATTGAATAAACTTTTTTACCCCTTAAGAGCTTATTTGAAGAGTGTATAGTTGCAATGCTCACATTTTCTAAAAATAAATAAGATATAGAATATTGCTCTTTAATTGGTGATTTCGCTAAATTGAATTTACCATAATCTCAAAGTCGTCCAATAAATTGTCCTCTTCCTACATCTTAATTATACTTCTGAGAACGTGATATTTGAAGCTACATCCTTCAATATGTGGCAATATATCATTCATATGAGAACATGAAGCTTTTACCTAATCAACTTTCTACGTTAACTAACTCAATGATTCGATTGCCGTAATTTTTATACCAACTTCACAGTTTTATTTTTAGTTAGTATACGATTATGCGATGCCTGAATGAATGTTTTCTGACCTCATTTGGAATCGGACTCTAAAACAGCAAAACATAAGGTTAAAAAACGACTATTTACCTCTATATTCTCATGCGTATTTCAAAGAAGAAAATCTTATATTTTGAAATTTCTATTTTTCTTCCAACTCGACTCAGCAACGGTTGTGAAAAAATATACAGTCTAAAGTTAACATAATCCAAGCACCAAAGCCAATGCACACATAATTAGCGCAATAGTTGTATCACCGTTGACAAGGCGGCTTCCTTTGCTACGAGTTTGACTCACTTTCCAAACTTCTGCCAAAAGTGTCACAATTTCTTTTTCAATCAGCGAAGATACATGCTCCTGTCTGAAATCAACCGTTTCAGACAGTTATTTTTCATTTTGAGTTTTATTTTTAAAAACGGTGGCAGTGGCAGACTGCTCGGCGACGATTCTCGAGGCTTCTTCGAATTCGAACAAGGTCGAGGGGGTAGTGGCACGACAGTTAATCCCACTATAGGGTTCGAAGACGAACCACTAGAACGAGATAGTGTAATGCAATGTCGATAGAACAGTCAAGACAAACCATAGATTTAAGAATATAGGCAATTTAGAATGGATAGATTTCAAGATTCGTCGTATTTTTCATATTGGGCCATCAGATTATCGTCTTGATTACCGTTTTTCAAGTGTTGCGCTTTTCCAAAATTAATACTAATTTTTGTAATAATGGTTATTATTTTCTTAAATTAAGTGTTTTAAAGTTTTATATTACAAATTAGAATATAAGAGCTATATTGCTTTGCATGTATATTTATGCGGCTAGGGTGTCGGCGTGTCTGGAAAAACTAATTCAAATGAGGTAGAAGTAGACAGTTTAACCATTACCACCCAAAGATGTTTCATTATTTTTTAAGATTTAAATGGAAAAGAATTTTTAAAATTTGCTTTTCAAAGTTTATGGTATTACGCAAATTCCAATTTAAAGATTTGTAATTGAACTTAGTTTATCAAAATATTTAGTAGTAATTAAAAAAAATTGTCTCTTCATTACCCCCAGAGCTACTGTCTAGACTTAATCTCCACGTTAAAAAAATACTTCTTACTCTAAAAATGCCAAAAGGCAAATTCCTGTTGCACGTTATCATTTAATCCCTCTGTATTTCACAGCTGTTCTTAATTTTAGAAAAATATTTTATAATGAATGCCTTAAAAATTAAAAATAAATGCAAGATCAGTTTTAAAGCTATTAGCATCAAATAGATTCATCCCATTATCTTCCCTAGTGGAACTAGAATTTATGTGGGAGGTTTGGTAACTGCCAGACGCAGGCCATGTTTGGGTGGTTTTCGTGACAAAGTTACAAAAGCTTAGCAGAGTAAAACTTCTACATTTTAAACGGTTCCTTTCAAAGATGACACTGTAAATTATTATGTGTCTGGTTTCCGAAGATTAGTTTCTGGTTTAGTGTTTTAGGATTTTAGAAAGAATGGGTTTTCTTGGAATACGGAAAGGTTACCCTTGATTGAGTAAGGATTACGACATCCTTAGTCAGACTTGTCAATTTTTATTTTCTTGGCGCGGCTAGACAAATTACTATAAAAATATTTTGACAAGTTTTACGATGTCTGGAAATTTAGCACATTCGGAGAATTAAAATGTCTCAATTTTCAAATGTTATGCAAAATATAAACGAAATGTTTTTCAAATTTCCAAAATAATTTTAATGACTCTCAAAAATTATTTTTTGAATGAAATTTAAATTGGCTTCAGGAGTTTTCAAAAAGTTTGATAAATACTACGAAATGAGTTACATATTACGTAACCTTTTCCTAAACAATAACCCATATATTTTCAGTTATGATATCAAAAGAATATTTTTAACTTTAAAACAATTAACTACTAGCTTACCCTTTTTTTATCAAATACCTTTTTCTGTACAAAAAAATGAGGAACTTTAATGGGAAATGGTGGGCTGATGAGCCAATTTTTACTAATAATGGTCCCTGGATAATATCAGTAACAGTAACAATCAATATCATATCAGTAACTTTCTCTCTCTCTAATGTGTGTTAAAGTATTGGCAACTTTTCTGCTTATGTTTCTTTAAAAACCTGAAATAAAAAAAAACACTTATGCAAGCTTGAAAAGAACATTTGTAGTTCATATGAGTAACGTTGCGATTTTTCCAGTGTTTTCGTTTAATCTCATACCTTATCAATCAAATAATTGTACTTCTAAACGCTGCTACTTAATCAACTAACGAACTCTCTCAAGTACTGAGTTTAAAGTCTCTCACTTGGGTGCGGATTTGTCTCAAAATTAGTTAAACAGCCGACACCGACTCAAGTCAAAGATACATACATCCCTTGTCGGGATGTTACCATCGTCACGTACGCCTCATCTACACTGATAAAAAAAATCCCTTATCTGCTAAACCTATATCTAGAAATAGTATTCTGTCGATTACTCCATCGCCATCTAATCGTTAACTGATGACGTCCTCGATGAGATGTTGGCTTTATACGAAATTTTAAAAAAAACGTGGTTGAATTTTTTAAACCTCACCATAAACCTGGAACTCCTATGTACATTGATAAAAAATAATCCTTTAGATATTAAGCTTAATGTCTAGAAATAGTGTTCTGTCGATTACTCCATCGGCTTCTACTAATCGTTAACCGTTGACATCTCGGTGAAAGTGTTTGCTTCATACGAAGAAATGTCGAAATAAAAGACCCTAAGTTGTATTCGTTAAAACCACACCCAAAAGTACCTGGAACGCTCATCTACATTGATAAAAAAAGAACCTCTTGCAATTTGCATACTTAAACTACTATAGAAATAATATTTCGTCGGTTACACCATAGGCATCTTATCGGTAGCTGATGACGTCTCGGTGAAGATGTTTCCTCATACAAAGATGTATCGAAATAAAAAGTTTTATTCGTTAAAACCGCACCCAAAAGTACCTGGGACGCTCATCTGCATTGATAAAAAGAATTCTTTACTCGCTAAAACTACATGTAACGTCGGTTACTCCATCGGCATCTAATCGTTAGCCGATCTCGATGAAGATGTTTTCTTCATACGAAGAAGCGTCGAAATAAAAAGACCTACGTAGTATTCTTTAAATAAACCACACCCAAAAGTACCTGGAACGCTCATCTTACGTTGATAAAGGGAAAACTTTGCATACTTAAACTGCACATAGAAATAATATTTCGTCGGTTACACCATCGGCATCTTATCGGTAGCTGATGACGTCTCGATGAAGATGTTTACTTTTTGCGAACAAGTGTCGAAATAAAAAGCCCTCAGTTGTATTCTTTAAAACCGCACCCAAGAGTATGTGAGTATGTGCTTCGGCTTGATAACATTTTAACTTTAAATAGACTTATTTTGAAACATATTTAGTTTTGAAGAATTATAATGTTGTCTAGGGAAGTCAAAGGCTTTCCTGTCGTTCTGTGTTTACCATAGGGTTCTTACAAAAGTTTCATGATTAGTATTAAAATTGGAAATGATACTTTGAATTGCTATAATTTTTTTCTGAATTTACCCATGATGAGATAGATCATAAGATGTACCAGACCTATAAGATGCAAAAAAGTGCGTCCTCGCACCAAATAGGGATGAAAGAATTATTTAATTAACTACTCTCGAACTATTTAACATCGGCATTTAGAGATTCATTTGACCTACTTCATACAGATATAGCTGTCGAGATTGAAAAAGCTGTCTTCGACATCTTCAGAGCCATGCAATTGTACACATTATTCTGCCGTGGGCAGGTAAACTGCTGTAACTTCTATGATGACTTGGACCATTGTTGCAAGCACACAATTACTCTAACAGTTAAAGAAACGTCTGGGAAAAAATTATTTCAGATCAAATATGGTACAACTCATTGTTGCTATTACTGCAGTTTACATGCCCACCGGCAGTATTGTAGAAGCGACACATTATCAGCATTAATGTTCGACAAATGGGTTTGAGCCCCGGCTGAGTCGTCGGATTTTCTGGATGGGAAAATTCTGGGCACGCATGTCATATGATTATGTGGCATGTAAAAGATCCCTGCAGGGCCCATTTGGCCTGGGTTCTCTCGGCAAAATTAAATCTCGGCATACTTTAACATCCACAGAGAGCTCAGATTCATTGTAATCTGTGCGTCAAAATTGGTGTCGAGAGTCGCCTAGATGGTGCCACAACAAAAAATGGCTCTCAGTTCTGGGGAATATATGCCGAGTCTGCAAAGGCTTGACTGCCAATGTTGCAGCCCCATTAGAGAAAAAAAATGTTCGACAAATAATGTCAGTTACAGTATTGTCCAACCAAACCAGCGGAGTGGTGTTGTAACCTTTGGTAAGGGTTCACGAGGCTTGGCACCAGGCAGTCTGATAGGGTCGGCAGTGTTTTTTTCTTGCTGACTGGGGTAAACCACCGGCGACCCTTGAGAAGCTATAAATGCCGGCTTTGTTGGTGCTTGTTAGCATCCAATAGAAGAGGCACTTGTTCTATTTTGAAGCACAAAGCTTGTCATTTAAGATGTCTTCTACCCTCCCCCTTTGCCTTCTGTCCACTTGAACTTTCCCGGATTTATGTCACGAACAGCTAAGATGCTACCGAGAATTTTTGATATTTTACCGAAAAATCATGCAATAGCTTTCGCTTTTTGGAGAAGTAGCAGTTTTTAATTGAAAATTAAATAGTTACATCTATAGCAATTTTATATGAAGCACACTTCAAATTCTTATTTACGAACTTCATTCAGTTTATAATTTGTAAACTTGTGATATATGTGGTTCTAATATTACATTGCAAATTAAAAAGCGCTCTATATATTTAAGTAAGCGAACTTTGAAATTTTGGCTTTTGAAATTTAAAAACTTTTGTAAAAAAAATTAAGTTCATCATTTACATCGGAAAATAATGTATAAGTTCCATAATATTTTATTTAAGTATCAAATTGACGCTAAAAATTTATCTTTATAAATTTCACTCTATAAATTTATATGCATAAATTGTTCAAATTTCAATTGTAAGCCATGTATACCCCTTTATATTGTAACATTTAATTTACTAACGAAATTCCTTTTAAATATTTCTAGATAATTTAATACTCTAGATAGTTAATTAATACTCTAATAGTTAATACTCTAAATAGTTAACAAAATGATGCAACACTAAATGAAAGAACATAACTTGGAATTATTCTCTTCTAATAGATTATTAATCCGTAACGTCTGGGATGAAATTGAAACTGATTGAAGTATATGTAACATTATAATCGCCCATTAATCATGGTTATACAAGAACAGATACAAGAGAACTCTTTGTTGCAGAATCATAAAAAAAATTAATTGTAATTCGAAGCTTGTGACCAATTACCACGCTTCTTGAAGGCCGATTGTGACTTAACGAATGTTGTAACTTAATAATCGGAAAAGGTTTTTTTAAGGCGTCTCAGAGCATTAACCCTCAACCCTGCAAAGAATTGTAACCTTTGGCGAATTCTAAAATAGGAAGTATTGCGCTTCGTTACAAACGTTCAGTGTCCGTCATTTAGTTTATTTGATAATATTAATAAGATATTTGTGTAATCCGTAAGTTAATGTAATCATCTATGAATGTCTTTTATGGTCAGAACTTTTGGGTTTTTTTCATTTCGCTGACGCAAGCGATAAAGTCGACAAAAATGTACAACCATCGCCGAACGGAATATTTCCAAAGGTAACCATTAACTGTGGTCTTTTAACTGCGTACTGTGTTTTGTCACCAGTAAATTCTGTATGTCGTCAAAGATTCGGTTTAGCGAGATTTTGACACGTAAAATGGAAAAATAGCGAAATTTAAATGTTGAGTTCACTTTTAATAGTTAAGTCATAAACATTGTATGTAGTTATAATTATAATTATTATAACTATCAGTTATAATTTCGTAATTATGTGAATCTTAATAAACAAATTCAAATTTAAGAAATCGTAATTTTTTTTAATATTATTCATGATAAAGATTTTAAGATATTAGCTCAGGATTTCTTTTTAAACCTTGGTTTTAGGTTGCATATTCTCAGAATTACTAATTTACTTGTTTTTATGAAAGAATGTTTACTTAACAAATTCTGGATATCAAAATAATAACAGCTAGTTTATAAAATGGTAATTTCCAACAAGAAAGACTTGCTAAAAAGAAATATAACTGAAAGTTTGCAATAGAATAAAATTGCAGTGAATAGAGTAATGTAGATAGATGTAATGCCAGCTATCAAGTTACTAAAGAACATAATTTTCCCCCCGTTAATTTTAAATAACAAAATTTAAAAAAGGCCACTTTCTTTCTCTGGCATCTACCCAACAAGAAACCCTGGGGAAACCGAAGAGCGAGAAACGTTCTCAAGAGATGACTAAAAGCTGTAACTAAATCATCCGGATCGCATGGTCAAGAAAGGAAGAAGAAGAAAAAACTTGCAATCAACAAGATTAAAAGTTCCGTCTTGATCAACGTCCGAGATAGTGGTAGAAAAGCCTCTGCGAAAAACAAATCCCTGGCATTTTTCAGCTCGTTACTGGTGGACATTTTTTTCCATTATAAACAACTTATCATTTAGCAGCTTAGCTCCACTGCCGCGTTGTTGGAGATTCGTCTTTCTTGAAACATCAGTTAGTTCTTTAGTTGAGTGTGAGAGCGGTGGTGAAGTGTTGTTCGTCGTTACTCTTTTGTGGATATTTTTTCGAGAAAAGCGACATTTATGATGTTGATACAGTCGGTATTACAGGTGGTTACGCACATGCAGGTAATGAAATGTGTTTGATTATGTATTAAAATTTATATGAATTAAAATGTATCACATTAAGCGCTGAAATTTTTTTTATTTACTAACTCTACTAAAAAGTGTTGCTTTCTCACTTACAATTCAATAGAACTTGTTTTTAATCTATTTTGCTGAAACTCTAAAAATAATTGTGTAATTAAAGTGTGCAGTTGAAAAACTCACACTCTGTAGAGTATTACTAAGATATAGGGCCCGGTTCATTCATCGACGACTTCGTTCAATTGAATTAACAATCGTCAAAAGTCGCCAACGAAAGGGCTGAACCCTATATCTTAGTTATACTTTGGAGAATGTGAGCTTTGTGCAAATGAACCCTTCATATATTTCCTTTCATGCAATGCACCTCAAAGCTGCGGGGCCTTCTTCTTCACTTTTTAAATTCAACAAGAAATTCTATTGCTGCATATCAATGCTAATGCTGCAAGTACAATACTTATATTTTAATTCACTTTATTTTTTATAAAGTTTAAAAATATATATTTTAAATCCTAATGTGAGTTACAATTTTATAAAGAAGCCTCTCCAAATTAGTGGTATAAGATAAAAAATTATATTATTGCGTGTTTGTAGGTGAGCAAGTGCATAAAGAACACTTTTTAAAATGCTAATATTTATTATAAGAAACTGTCTGGCTGCTATTCTTTATTCGTAAATTTTTGAAAATGTATAGATTTTCCATAATTTTAGTTTATTACAAAACTTTTTGAAATTACTGTTTAATATGGCCACTTTGTTCTAAAAATGTTACGCCTTGTCCTAGCATTTACAATCGATGCATATTCTTTAAGTACTGGCTGATGATGTCAACGTGTGGGAGCTTGAATATAGATTTAATCTCTTGGCTTACTTAAACACACACACGTTTTATAATTAATAAATTTAGCTGTTCTTTAGTACAACTACCTGCTCATTCTCTTGTGCTTCGACTGTAGAAGCTTATTTCAACACAGAAACAAACTCAGGCACAATAGATAACGCAATTTAATTTTTATTCAAACTAATTAAAGAACAAACCGCATTGCGCCTTAAAATCCTCAACAAAATTAAGAACCCCTTACAGCTACCAAAAACGAACGTGGAGGCTTTTTCTGGCTTTCCAACTTGGTCCCTTGCCAGCTTTTGCAACGGCACCTGTCTTGGCTGAAGACAGTTTATGAGCTGCTGGTAAATGTCAACTTTGTATCGCGCTGCATGAGGGAAAAGTGACGTATATTTCAGTAAGTTAACATTATAGATTCGTCAATACATAGTCCGATATAAAGCAATAAGTTGAAGATTGACTCATTTTCCATCAAGTTAACGTTATGATTCGTCAATTCATAGTCCTATATGACGCGATAAGTGTAAGATTGACTCATTTTCCTTCAAGTTTACATTATAGATTCGTGAATACATAGTCCGATATAACGCAATAAGTGGAAAACTGACTCATTTTCCATCAAGTTAACATTATAGATTCGTTAATACAAAGTCCGATATAACGCAATAAGTGGATAATTGACTCGATTTCTATCAAGTTAACATTATACACAGATTCGTCGGAATGTAGTGTAATATCGTGTTAGACTCGGAAAAGTTAATTTTTTACTCATTGAGACGTGAGATATCGCGCTGTACTCGGAAAAATGAAGTATATACTTTTGAGTAAACTTCAGATAAGACTTTTCATTTTTCTGGTTGCGATATTACACTGTGAAAAAATCCTGTTTTATTACAGAAAATTTATGGCACACTGACCACTACACCATTACGGCCACGGAAGTACTTTGTATGTACTAAATTTAATTTTCGTAAATCAAACAGAAAAACCTATTCTCAAGTGGTATAATCTGTATCAGTGGTATCAGAATCATCTGTTTACAGAGAAAATGTGTCTTTTGATAAATTGAGAAGTGATTTTACAGTAAAAATTTCCCTAGTTTAAGAAAACAAAAAAGTTCTGTCCTGAAATAACATAAATATTTTGTTATTTAACCGGGGTTTTTTACATTGTTTACGTGCAAAATTGACCATCTCCTATTAAGAAGTCCGTCAATTTTCCTGGCACTACGCGATAACACACAGAAAAATAACACTTCTGCAATATTAATTCAATGGAAAATGGAAAACGCGCCATTTTCTTCCGTACTGTGAGATATCTCGATAAAAAAATAAGAGTATTCAAATAGTTTATCCTTATATAGTAATAATGTGAGACGTTTGTTTATTTGGAGAATTTTCCTGAAAGTTGGCACGTAATCTGTGTTATTTTAATGAGCTGTATTGTATTGATATCAATAAATATGGTCTTAAGACTGCGCATTTATATATAACATTTCCTCTAAATTTGTTTTGAAGTAAATGGTTTCAAATGTCACTCAAAATGGTTAAACTTGAAATATAACATTGTATAGGTTATAATTTTAGGTGGACTGTTCTTTATTTATAAATAGTAAAAGGATTGTTTATACGTTTAAAAAAATTCTCTATTAAATAACAATTTTTAATCTTTACAAAAGTATTTTTACATTTTTACTAATTTCTTAATTTAACTTTACAGTATTTGATTCACCTATTTTTTTAATTATTTATTTTTGATATTTTCTTTATGTTTTATCTCAGCACCTCTTGTATAAATTTCTTCAATCTATTTCTTAGAAATATTTTTAGTTTGAAAACGTATTAGAAATTTAACGAAAGATTTAACCTTACAATAAATAACATGTATGTTTACATTATCATTCCGTGAAGAACAGAATCAGATACTAAGAGCGTTTTAATCCATAACAACACTGCTGAAGATCTTTTACGAGCTGTTGAAAACTATCAAGTTTTAGAAGGATTTTAAATGCGTTGATAAATTTCTTAATATTCACATATGTTAACGACTAAGTTGTAGATAAAATTGAGTTGTTTAACTGAAGCGTTTTCTTAAAATACTTTTTGTACGTTTCATGGAATGGACACCTCTGGTAAATAAATATATGGTCATGTGCAATTACAATCCTAAACAACCGGTAAAGAATATTATTTTTAATTCTTTGCTTAAAAAAACTATTGTATTTAGTTAATAACAGCAATTCGAAATGCAAAAGGCTTTATTTATTTACAATGTCACAGCCACCTGAGCTGGCACCCAACGCAACCTTATACCGACATCTTACCGCTTTTTATTTAAATCATTTACCAAAGCACCAAGATTTCCACGAAAGACTTAAAAGTGAAACATGCAATAGCAGAAACAAAAGGTCAACCCAAACCTCCCCCAACACTTTATTTTCAGGCGACTTTTAGAATAAAATGACGAAAAGAAGCCCTTCATTATTGACCGTGGGTATCTCTAACAAGACAATCCCCTAGCAACAGGACTTTCTTTTACTGACCTTTAAAAAGGACCTCTTGAAACTAACAAAAAAGAAGTTATTTTTCATGTTAAAGACTATCCGCCTGGTGATTTACTGAGCACTTCTTTGTCGTTTCGGATTATTTAAGGGCTGTTTAATTAGTTGTCGGTCTGAATCATCCAATGTAACAATGGTTTAAGTCTATTTGAGAATTTTCCTCTACACTTCTTCCTACTATATTTTAGTGAAAGAATAGGCGTGTATGGAAATTTTTCCGAGGAGTTATGACTATTCTTATGTTTAGTGATTCAAATAGTTTTGATGATAAAGTTCTGCTTTTAGGGGAGATGTGTTGGTATGTGTGATGCGAAGGAATACCTTTTAGCTTAATTAGTGCTTAATTAGATATGCTATCTCGGAATGTAAGAGTGACAAAAATAGGAACTATTCTGTTAAGTTAGTTTAAAAGAATATCGTTCTTGAATTATTTCGTTAAGTGTTTATTTTATCTTCTTCGAAGTGAGATTTCGGTTTTTTTTTTACATATCAAACTTTGGAGAAAAAATTTGTTCATTGTCATTAACATATTTATCCAGTTACAGTAATAAGAATGCATTTCGCTTTTTAAGAATTCGATCAGTAAGAAAAGAATAGTATAGTATGTATTTTAATACTTTACCTTTATGTGATTAAAATATTTCTATAAAATTGATTAAATACGCATTTTAATCACTTTTTACCTGAGCAATATTGTAATTAAATCCTCAATATAAGCTTTTAAATAGTTTTGTTTCGATAAATTATAGTTCTATCAACATATATGGTTGAATAATGATATACGACATTGATTTCTTTAAATACGGAAACTGCTGTATTTTAACTTGAACTGATATAAAGGCTTGTATAAAATCATCGTTTGAAATACATCATTACAAATCTAATTATGAAGAGTTTTTAAAAAAGTTTTTAACAATGTCTGCAGCTGAAAGAACGTTTTATATCTTGCAATAAGATATTTAAAAAATGTGTATTTTTGAACGTTTTATAGATATCATGCACTAAATATGAACAATTGTTAAAACTTGTCTAGTAACTTTTTAGAATTCATTTAGCTGTCTAGTAAACCTCACTAAAATTACCTTTCAATAGGTAAAAGTATATAAACCTTCAGTTATTCTCAAAACTTATTTCTTTTATCTTCTTTAAATGGAAAAAATTATTGTTGTCAAAAAAAAACTTTTCCGAAAATTGAAATAACTTTCTAATACACCAAACACCTGATCAGCCATTTAATAGCAAAATCCTAAACTTAATAAGTCGAAGCAACTTTTTTTGTGAGTCAACAAAATTGACAGTTTTCAACCACCATCGTATTTTTTTTAATTCAGCTTCGGTAGTTTAGAAACATGTTTTCAAAGAAGCGCTTTCTTTTTATAAACAAAATCCTTCTATTGAGAAAATGTCTTAATATTTTATCAAAGCTTCATCGTTCTCTTATTTACTGTTTTCTGGGACAAAATTCCCCGAAAACGTTTTGAGAATTTCTCTGAAATTTATCTAAAAAGTTAGATGAATAATTTACAAGCAGGAAGTTATTCTATTTATACACTTTTACGACGAAATTTTATACAATTTTGATTATCCATAACGATAAATAGTTAAACGCAGTTTTATTAAAATACTCAGAAATTCTTGAGGTTAATTCTAAAATGGTTTCATATTTAGTTAGATGAGTGATTTATTTTGCTAACATTTGTATGTTACATTCGTTTACATTGCAACATATAATTCAGTTCTTAAACTAAAATAATGAAACCTTTTTTTTTGCTTTTATCAAATTATTTTTATTTCTTAAACACTTGCAATTTTGGTAGTTAATACAATTTTAGTAATTGATAATACACCTCTATTGGTAAACATTATTTTCTTTCACCTTGCTAATTATATTCAATTCAAATACATAGATATGTATTATGTTTTATTTCTATTTGGTTGCAACAGAATATTTATTGGAATATACGGTATTATTGGATCTCAACACAATTTTCGTATTGTTTCTACGCAATTTATATACCTTTGAAAAAACACATTTTTTACATAGAAAGTTTTTTTAAATGCTTTGAAGGTAATGTGAAATGTAGTGAAGTTAAAAAGTGTAGTTAAGGTACTATTATACATTAAATGTCACATACATATTAAATGTCAGTAAAGAGCGTTCAACGCTTTTTTTTTCTAAATGCATGAGCCTCCATTTCATTTTTCTACGATCTTTTTAAATGAAACAATAGCCTTACTTTTCCCTTTAAACGGCCGTTAAAGGAATTTTAAAAGATACGTGACTTCAAAGAAATGCTGATTTACGAAGAATCGCAGCAAACCGTAATCGATATAGCAAAAAAAAAATCGATTGGCGATGGCATTTCTAAAGCGAATCGATTAAGTCGAAGAGATAAAAAGCTTTACGGGCAGCAAATTTTCCGCGAATTCAGGTAAGAATATCTTTGAAGTGGATTGTTTCAAAAGTACTAAGAAACCGTGGCTTCTTATTATTCAGAATTTTTTAATAAAATGTTTGCTTTTTTTAAAATCACTGTAATGCAATAGAAAAAATTTAAAGGTTAATTATAATAAGATGTGTTGTGTGTGTGGAAAAAAAACTATGATCATATCATAGTAATATAATTTTTACTGGAATATTTTAAATATTTTTATCTATTTTTTTAAACATTCTTTTTTTTTTGGCATTAGATTGGTTTTTGCTGCAAAAAAATATGATTTAACATTAGATTGATTATAGCTGGCCTTCGGCGCGTTTTTCGGTTAATGCACTTATTTAAATTTGTTCTATTTTTATTGAAACTATTTCCGAAATGAATTTTTCTTCCCCAGAAACCAGAAAAAATTATTTAGATACCACTTAATGAAGCGTGTTGTTATTTTAATTATTTTGTTTAATTTGTTATAATTGTTAATTTTTTTTAATTATTTCAGTCTATGTATAGAATATCTTATAGCAGAAATTCTTTTTTTTTTTTTGTTTGGATTTAAATATGTAAAGCAAAGACATTTCAAAACGAGGGTTGAAATTTAAACTTTTTTTATTTAATATTATGCTACATTAATTTAATAAGTAGTTCAATAGCAATAATAAGAGATAAAACTATTTGTAAAAGCTAAATTTTATGAATGTTTAATAATAATGAAAAATTAAATAAATATTTTTACTTTAGCTGGTGAATTAAAATTAGAAATTTAATACATTTTATGATAAAAAGTTTTAATGTCAATTTCAGTTACTATTATCACTGTTACTTCATTGAATACAAATAAACAGTAGTGTTAGTTATAAACCTTTCAATACATTTGTCCGTTTTCCTTATAGATATATAATACTAAAATCATGAATCACGAAGGTAAAATAAATATTTCTAAAGTTCTTTTGTAGTTCAATGAACGCCCTTCTTTATGCATACAAAATAATTCAGGAGGAAAACGTAATTCCACGCGAAGGTTCTTCCAAACTATAGAATCTTCCTGAATGCATCGGGACAGTTTGGTAGGAAAAACACATTACATGATAAAGCATGACATTTCTCAATGTCGCGAAGAATTGATTTAATTTCAAGGTGAAACCTGAAACTTCCAATGACCGAGAGACACATCTAATATTCACAAGTTTTGTGCACATATTTGTGTCGTCGTCAGTGGCAACAGCCCGGTTTTTTGACAGCAGGAGGCCCATTTAAGGACTAGTCTGGCAGCTAAAAAGGTTAGAATAAATTGGATAGGCTTGGCTCGAAAAATAGTGAGGTTGTCTGAAAGAAGCCAAATTGATGTTCCAATATAGAGTCTGTAAGCATCGACTTTATTTAAGTAGACATAGTTATGGAAAACTTAGATAGGTTTCACAAAGACCATTAAAAATAGCAAATCAATGATTGATATTCGAAAGTTATGCAATAATGAATTGCAGTATTATATCTAAACTCATTATGTTCTAATCTAGAGTCTCTGGACATCGACTTTATTTAAGTGGACAAAGTAATGGAAAACTTAGATAGGTTTAACAAAGACCATTAAAAATAGCAAATCAAAGATTGATATTCGAAAGTTATGCAATAATATATTGCAGTATTAGATCTTTACTCATTATGTAGTTTGGCGACATAAAGTTTAGAATAAAATGGATAGGCTTGGCTAGAAAAGTAATGAAGTTGACTAAAAGTCGCCAAATTGGTGTTCTAATCTAGAGTCTCTAGACATCAGCTTTACTTAAATAGGCATAGATATTGAAAACTTAGATAGCTTTGACAAAGCCCATTTAAAAACGCCAATAAATAAAATTTTAAAGTTATGAGTAGTAAATTGCTGCATGCAGATTTCTAAGTTACATTAATCCGGCTGTATTGAATATTTTTACAAACGGATTTTATATGATAAATGTAGATGGCTTTCAGGGCTCTATAACCATACTTTTTGAAATTGATTTGAATATTATGAAATTATTTATTGAAAAGTTTAAAATATTCGAACCAATTTTTTATAAAAGGAATTAAAGAGCCATGTAAATCAGCTACATTTATCACATAAAAGCTTTTGTAAAACTAATTCAATATGGCAGGAGTAATTTGGCTTCGGAAAGACCCAATTTCTCTTGGTTTTAAACCAGCAGTTTCTTTACATTATTCTGTACTCCGTTCTAGCCTGGATCAAATTACGCTACAACCGAAGCAGTCTGGATGGAAAATGTTCTTTTTTTATATAATATTCTTATAACGGGCATGAAAAAGTGTTGGTAAAATCTTCCATTAAGTACATTCTTATCTTCGTTTCTTAAGACACTTTGTGGCATCGTTTCGACGAAGAAATATTCGAAATTAGACGTCTTCTGAGACCTGGCTTTTAATGTGTCTGCCCTTTTATCTCTGAAGTAGCAGATAGAAAAAAGGCCCGTGTCCTGTCTAATGACATTGGATATATGACTTTTTTTACTTAAGTGGAGATTGGAAATTCCGCCTTTGTCGGTTCTTCGGGAATTTCTGATCCCCGTATATGGCTCGAATGACGAGAACATCAAATCTCTTATATTGAAGTCAAAAACCTCGTAAAGTAAATTCTTCGGAAGGAATATGCTGTTTATTTCAGGAATGCAAGATTTTCCTGGTTATGATGGAGGCTTTTTCTTGTAAAGTAGTTTACGTATCATCAGAAATACAGTTAAACTAAAAATTAACCGAACTCCACTTCTTCGAACTCCAATAGTATCACTCTGCTCAATCACATGCCTTCATATGCTTAACACATAAAAATGCTGCCATTTCATTTTTTATTGAAAGCATTTTCTTTTACTAAAAGAGTTGTGTTTCAGTTTCAACGAAAATGTAATATTTATCTGAATCTTACCTAGAAACCAATTCGCCTTTTATTTGTTTAAAAAAAATTCTGATTATCCGAATTTCTGATTTTTCGAATGATGACTAGTCCTAATTGATTCGGATAAGTGAAGTTCTGAATCATTTATTTCCCCAAAAAAATAAATAAAATTTTAATGTTACCCACTTTAAACCAGGACTTATTGCATAAAGAAGAATACATTTTAGATGGCTTGTGCTTCAAATAAAATGTATCGTAAACATTTATTTCACCAATAAAATAATCTAAAACTTTTTTAACTTTAATGACTCTAAAATGAGTTTAATGATATTTTTTCAAACTTTGAAAAATAGTAACTTAATTATGATGTATAATTTTAATTTTCAAACTAACAGGCCACTTTTAAAGTTTATAACTCTTCTCCGTCGAAATAATGACTTTTGTTTAATTTTATACTTGTTTTTTATTGAATATAATACACGGTTATAAGCTGAAAATACGTAATTAAAACTATTTCCTAACTAAAAAACATTGAACCCGTTCAACATTTAGCAAAAAACTCATGACGTAAGTAAAACTATATTCTGAGACACATATCTTTTTAATTTAAAAAGTCTAGTGATGTAACCAGTAACCTAATTATTTCTATTTACAAAAACTTAACTTTTTTTTTAAAAAAAAACTATAGAATACTTGTCTTCATTAGATGGATGCCATCAGCTTCAAAGACGAGAAATTAAAGGCATTAAATAGAGTTCAATGTCGTTCATCGGTAGATTTAATCTGAAGATCACGCTAAAAAATAGACTTTTCAACAACAAAATTGCCCCATAAAGTATCGGTAAATAAACTAAAGGTCGACGTCCCTAATTCCTTTTTTAGAAAGTATTTTAGAGACAGAAAACCGTCCTACATAAGTTATCGCTAAATTTACTAAAAGGGTCAAATCGGCAGAGAGATTTCCACATGCACTTCTTATTATACTAAAATTCGTAATGGAAGATACATAACGGGAAATTCTCCAACAGACATAAGCCCTTTTGATATTTATCGATTTAAATAAAAACATAATTGGGTCCTTACCGCTTTAAGCCGCTTTTGGATGACGCTCTTTCTGCTCCCATCTGTATATAAGAGTCTTAGAGGTATATCTTCCTTGAAGTTAAGTTAGGAAATATACCACTACAGCTTTTTTGTGTCAAATTGTATCTCAACTTTACTAATGCGCAGTTTGGGTTATATTCAATGAACATTTTTCATTGGTCCGTCTGTCTCTACTTTTATAATTCCCCAATTGTGTGGGTGAGGATTTTTTAAGTATTAAATGCTTGATACTTATGTATCATTTACTTAGAGTAATCATGGAGTTATTCCTGGTGCGGATTTACCAGAATCGAGAAAAAAGCGGTTAACTCGCAAGGGTTTAAGTTTTACTAAAATAGTCTACATTGTACACTTGGAGGATCAAACGATCATGCTTCAGCTTATATTCGAAAATAGTTTTTAAGAAAGTTGTGAGTACTTTTTTTAAATCCTTATTTAAGTAACATAATAAATAGTTACGACTATACGTTAAAAGACAATTAAATGTATTTCTCAACTTTTGGAATCATTTTGGGACAATTTTACTACTCACAAAATACACTTATTAATGTCCTGTGGCTTTTTCAATAAACGACATTACTTTCAACTCTCTTAAAAAATAGTGGAACTGAACTGATTTTGAACTTGTTATTGGGACACAAACAAAGTAATCGTAAGGAAGCAAATTCTTTTTTAAATTTATTAACAGTTTGTACTTGTATATTTAAGTTGAATCGTCAAGTTTCAAAGACCTTTTTTTTTATTTATTTGTTTGGTTAATTTTTATTACCATTATTTTCCAGAGTAAATCTTTAAAATGTTTCATATTCGTTCCTTGTATGAAATAGCAGTCAAAAATTGAAGGAAAGATATAATTTGGCCATTTAAAGAACAATGATCGATACTTATCTAATTTATTTAAGTTATTCTCTAATTAATAATGCATAGCTTAACTAATTTAGAAATTTAAAATATATAACTATTTAATAATTAAATTACGAGGTGATACTTTCTATTTTAATTTTTTTACTGTATTGTTATACGTTTGATTCTATTCCTGTTTTTTTTTTAAAAATTTTTTTAAAAATTATAAATTATGTTTTTGACGGTGATTTTAAAAAGTAATACATAAATATTGACTATATCTTTTCAAAGAAATATTTGTTATTTCCTTAAATTCTTATTTTAATTTAACTTCTTTTGTTACCATGGAAACCGAAAGCTTGATTACATAAGTCCGTGGAGTAGTATGAATAAAAAGACTCAAACAATATAAAAGGACATTAAAAAGCCTTTTCCGATAATGAGAAACCATTAGGAATTAGTTTTTGGCTGGTTTTCTACTTTTTTATGTTTGATTTGAATTTTAAAAGAGCGGTTAAACAGTTCAAGGTGACTTTGACTTTCGATAATACTAAACCGTGAAACAATATAAAAAGATATATTGAATTCTTTTTTTTAGTTAAAAGTAAATCACAGTAAAAAAAATATATACTTTTTGTTTCTTTGAACCCTTTCTTGAATTCAGAAATTGTAGAAAAAAATTGTTCAAAAAATAGTAAATTAACTTAGCGATGTGCATAATTAAAAAACTATTTTAACTATATCAAAAAATAATTGAGCAGACTGATAAGTTATTGTCAAGTTCTCAATTATGTTGAAGGCACATCACGCATTTATTCTTACGAAATGTAGTTCAATATCTTAAATGTTTTTTATGAATAGCATAATTAAAGCTTAAAAATATAATTGCAGTACTTTAAAATTAATGTTATAATTTTTTATACATATTTTAAGAAGCATTGTAAATTAAGTTTTTTTTTTTTTAAAACGCACATAAATATAATAATCGTATCCTCTCGTGATTATCAGTTGGGTTGTAGCAACACAATTCTGTGTTCGTATTTCATCAATTCAATTCTAGTCAATCAATTCCAATTATCTTACTGCAAGCTTCTTATAGTTTTACTGACTGCAATATTCCTACAGTGTTAATCTTATTGCACTATTCCCATATCCTTAGTTTTAATGCACTATTCAAGTAGTCTTAGTCTTACTGCAATATTAATATAGTCTCACTGAAATAGTCCAACAATCTTAGTAACACTGACACACTAAATGAACAGCTGGAGACGACGAAAAGTAATCAAAAAAACGCTTTCAACGAAATGAAACGTTCTCCTGATGTTTTGTGTGTGTCCCTACCAAAAAGGTGTGTCCAAAATAGAAAAGGATCGATACAAGGCCAAAACTTTTTCTTCTGTCCGACACCCGCAAAAAAGTCATCACACGGAGTGAATGTTTTCGACATTGGTAATGAAATGATGTTGGTCGTTTACTGATTATTTTCGTATGTGATATTGATGAGCATGATGTGAGTTATTATGGCCGTATGTTTGTTATTGTATATAATGCGTTTATTATGATGTTTTTTTTTTTGCGTGGTAAGTGTTTGTCAAGTGTTATGTTGTTGTTGTTGTTAATATGAATTTGATTGTCCCCTTTAGCATTGAAACTTATATTTTTTATTATTTAGTATATACATGAGAGTGTCTTTGATAATATATGCATAAACTTTGATAGAGAAATAGGTATGTTTTTATCTGAAAATAAATCGCTTCATGTCATAATTTTGTTATTAAAAAAGGATGCATTACAATGCATTATTTTTTAATAAAATTATTTTGTTGTATAAAACGTAAAATTGCATGAAATAATAAGCAATAAATTTAACGCGTCTAGTTAATTTATTTTGTATAACATTTATCTTATATACACTCTCAGAAATAACACTTTCATTTTTGATGATTCATGAATCCTCAAGCCTCTTTTCATTAATTTTGAGGATTGTTTCGTCAAACTATCACGTGAATTTTGAGTAAACGCGAATCCTCCCTTTTACGATCGTGATTTGACGATTCTGTATCTTGATTTTGAGGAAACTGAATCTCATTGTTGTACTCACATGCTCAAAAATGACGAAATATTTCTTTAGAATAGACGACATTCAAAACCTATGACGATTCAAATTTCCTCACTTTGAGGAAACGAAAACTCGGAGCATTTGCCAGTAAACGGATCGTCAAAATTAAGGAAAATTTCGTCGTTTTTGAGCATTCATTTTTTAGAGTGTAGAGCTTTAGGATATATGCTATATCCTAAAGCTTCTTAATTGAAATTGACAGCATCTCTGTTTTGTTATTAATTGTGTTCACAAAGTCTTCGTTAATGGTTAAAAGAACAAGAGCCTCGCATGCCTAACAATGTTAATAAAAATACCGTGTTTGAACGATTTATTTCTCGTTTAATATTCAGCCAGACGTACAGGGCCCGACTATCGACTTTAAGGGGCCCAGGGCACGAGCTAATTTGGGGCCCCAATGCATGCATCAGTTAAATATTTGCTTTTTTTTTTCCCTACCTTACAGGGTTTACGAAAGAAATAGCCGAAGTAATTACACTGCTCAAAACAATTAGGGGAGCACATGGCTTAGTTTAAACCTTTAACTCCGAATGGTTCCATTGCAAATAATCAGCTTGCGATTTTTTTTTTCTGACAAATATGTATCAAGAGATGGTAGAATCATGTCTTTTGAAAAATTTAATATTTTTTTTGTTTTATTATTAAATGAAAATATGAAAAATATGGCAAAATAAAATTCACTCTAAAACAGTTTTTAGAAAAATAAATTGACCCTAAACTTTTTCATGCTTGCATTTTTTAGATGTCTAAAATATTTTCAATTTTTTTAACAACATAATGTTTTCGGAAAACAATTTGTTAGACCCACCCCCCCCCCCCCCACATTTATTAAAAAAAGTTATGATTCATAATTTTTTTCCTTAAAATTTTAATTATAAAAAGACTGAAGTTTTTCAACCTGTATTTTTACTAGTTTCATTCCGGATGACATCATGAACCTAATTTCCCCAATTTTCTAGATTTTTAGAACGAAAATTAAAAAGTTGGGAGTGTGTTAGTGACAGTAAAAGTAGGAAGTAAAACGTGCTCCCCTAAGTTGTTGTCTGAGCAGTGTAGCTTGGAAAGCATGCTTAATCCCCCCTCTACCTACTACTACTACCCCTATAACTATTTGTGTGAGTTGATTAATTCAACAACACAATTTAAACACAATTTCATAGTAAACTTTTGTTCGTGAATTTAAGTTTTTTGTTTACTTTAGATAAAAAAAAGTTCGAGGCAGTTGTATTGAGCATGTTCATGAAGAAAATTTGTAAGTGGGTGGACCTGGGCACGTGCCCCGTTTGCCCTGTCGGAAATCGGGCCCTGCAGACGTAATTAAATTAAGACATACATTCTTTTCTACAAAACGTATCTCTTCCACTTACTTTAAATACTTTTTGATATTCTTAGCCATTATCACCGAAGAATATACATAGAAAATTGATTGTCCTTCATAATACTTAGAATATGATTAATTATTGGTCTGCCACGATTCGAATGGATTAATTATTTTCCAGAAATGTATTAATAATTTACAAAGAATGTCAACTGATATCATAGCAATTGTGCTTCATTATTAAAGTGTTCTTAGAATGGGCCTTTAGTGATAGTTGGTTCTAGCATATTTATTTCGATATCTAATTGCGCTCCATTAAGTTTAAAAATAAACCATTTTGCATCTTAAAACATTCGATTTTTAAACAAAATATTTATAATATAATTAACACTACTTTGTGCTGATTATAAACGAAGTTATTTTTTCCAACCAAAGAAAAATATTTATGTTTTAAAATAAATTTCGTTTTATATTGATTTCGGATTCGTTATTTTATGCTTTGAAAAAGGGTCTTACCTTTTTAAAATTAATTAAAATACGTCTCTTCCGGTATTATTAAGAACTAAATCTAAAAAAGGAGCTCCAAATAAATCCCTTCATAAATAATTATTTTTAACATAGTATACAAGTTTTAAAAAGGTTGGGAAGAAAACTACATTATTAAAAATTTATCTTCGCAAGTAGTCAATATGTAAAAATTTTAAGTTTTCTGAATTAATGATTTTAATGATCTTGCTTTTCATTTCTAAAAATAAAAAGCATTAATTTTGCCGAATATTACTATTTAATAATTAGCCGTTTTAATAATTTTTTTGTTTAAATGTGAGTAAGTCAGCTTTTATATAAGCATTGTTTTCATAAAAACGTAATACGAAGTTAGTTTTTTTTAATAATCTTTTAGACAAATTTGCGAGCATATGTATTTTTAACGACGCAATCTTAAATAATAACTTTCTAAAAATGTGCTTTATTGTTCGATTAATTAACGTCTACATTAATTAAAAATGTCGCATTTAAATGTGAATGGAATGTTAATTGCTTTGCAAATGGATTTTTTAAAGAATCTAAGTAAATGATCTAAACTTGATCTAATTAATAATATTGATTTTTTTTTTAAAAAATTACAATCGACTTGTGTCAAAATGTGCCCCGATTATCTCATTAATTTGCATAAGCATAAAAAATAATATAATAATTGCCCTTTCATAAATTATCGATCTTTTATAAAACATCATTTCGTATCTTATTCGAAAATATATAAAGCATTTTAAAAAATCGAGTTCTGTATACTTTTTCCAAATTCGATTTTAATTGTTTCGAATACATTTTTAAAAGTTTATTATGTGAGTTTATTTAATAAATATTTTTTCTTGAATTACAAATTTTCAATTTATTATTTGTGAATAATCAAAACATTTAAAAATTATATTTCAAGAAAAACAAATTTTTAAGGGTTTTACAATTTTTAATCTCCTATGTACCCTTAAATAAAACTTTAATTTCATACAGAAATATGAGCTCATTTTAAGGGGAGAAACCAAACTTTTTTTCCCACTAGTTCTAAGAAAACGTTTTCAGTTTGTGAATTAATAAGCTCAAAAAATGAATAAAAATACTTAAGATTGAAATCGACACCTAAGTAGTTTTTAATTGCCCATTAAATAATGAATTACGTATCTGGAGGAAAGAATTTAATTTTATCTTTAGTTTTAGACGCCCATTAAGTGTAATCCTTTTTTCACAACATCCGCTGACACTTTTTTTAAATTAAAGATTTAGTTGCAATCGTCGTTAAACAAGGTTGTTTGTCACCATCTCTTATGCTATCATTTTGCCATTTAGATAAATATGTAATGTTTATGTACTTTTTAAAAGACAGTTGTTCTTTCCTCTCACTCTATAAATTAAAGTTTTGAAACCATGTTATTTAAACATAACCCAAAGAGTATTTCGCGATAAATGTTATTTTTACTAAATTACAGTTATTCATTGAGTTTAAATAATAAATACCTCGTTTATTGTTCTTTAAAAAAATTTGACGTTTTCGAACATATAAAAATTTCTAAAAGCCTTTTTGGGTTAAACTCGTACTGGTCAAGTTTTTTTTTTGTGGGGGGGGGGATAAAAACGAAAAGCAGCTTTAAAATAATTATTAGTTCTTCAATTTTATGTGATTACTCAAGTTAATGATAACTATCTGATAGATATCTTCTTATTATTGGTCTTCACTTATATTAATTAAGCCATTGTTTTTACCCTTTCAGTCCTAATGACAATTTGGCATCATTTTAGAAATTTTTTTCTGATCGTCTATAGCCATATTATTAAACAAAGCACATTCATTCAAACTTTTTCAAACTTTTTCTATTTAAAAATATTTTTTATTAATCCGATGGATGTCAGCCCTATTATTTTTTTTTTATTTTTATTCTGAATGATGAGATGGCCAAAAGGGCATTGGACTGAAAGGGGGGACTGGTTAAATGTGTTGGAGGAGATGTTATATAAAAAGTTTTGAAGGGATGGGAATTAGATAATTTATTTCCCGATTTTTTTTTATCTTGAAAATTGGTTCACATTACTGAATACCACAGAGGGTTAAATAACAAGTTAAAATTACAATATGTTGTTTTGTAAGTCCATTTTATAATTTTTTAAATGCATGCGAGTTTGTATTTCAATATAATTAAGCTATTTTTTTTTCTCTTCCTCAGCCGGTGACGAAAACAAAATCTGCTGACTCGGCGCCATGCAGCCGAGAAGATGGCGACGAAAAACAGAAAAAGAACCGGAAAACTCTGTAAGCATAATTAACCATGTTCTAAACATAAGTAAATTTTCATAAAGTACTAATTATTTAAATGAAAAGTAATAAAACGATGTTCATTATTCTATGCATTTCAACCCTCCCACATCCCCAGAAAAAGTAATATAACTGACGAAATTTGCTTTTTTTAATAAACTAAAATCTGTAATAATTTAAAATTTGTTCAGAAAAGAATTGAAGAAATTACAGAACAACTATGACAACTATGGCCGGTCTAAATTTGGCGATTTTCATTATGCTGCAAAGCAACGTTAATGCCCTAATTAGGCAAACATTCCACTTCACATTTCATCTACAACTCGATAGGTATAGCAACCCTACGATAAATTTGAAAGCTCGCCAAAAGTCGTCAATGAACATGCAGGCTATTATATCATATTTGTACCGAAATTACTAAGTTGGCCTATGAACTTCAATCATTGAAAAATTATTAGATATCGAAGACTAGATAAGTGTAAAACTGTTTACAAACATAATCTTTAAATCTTCTAAGGAACGTGCCATTATCAGTACATTCCAATCATGAATAAGAAAATGATAAAATGAAGTAAGTCAGAGGCAGGCATCTATTGAGGGTTCTGAATATAATACAAGTAAACCACTTTTTGTAATTTTCGAGTTATCAGCGCAATTGCATGCACTAACTATCTAGAATTTGAGTAAAATATTGAAAAAAGTCATAGTTGATGTAATTTCCGCTAGGCCGCAGCAATTAAAAAATAATTTATGTAATTCCATTATAAAGCATTAACTTTAAACATGCTTTAAACCACTGAAGCACAAAGAATATCTTTATGGACTTGAATAAACATTTTATGGGCTTGCACAAAGAAAATCTGTATAGTTCACTTGTGTTCTGAGCCCTCCATATATCTCTAAACTTGAAGCTTTTAAATTTATTAAACTTTGGGATAAATATCTTATTCTGCAATTATTAAAAAAAAATATGACGAAATACTTATACATAATATGTTTAAGGCAATTAAAAGATTATGTTATCTATATGTCATAATAAATCGACAATAAAAAATTTCATAATACTACATCTATGTTTATAAAAAAAATGTTTCTTTAAAAAATTTATTGATGATATGCATTGGTGATTGGCCATTATTAAATTTCAAAAACTATCTGGAAAAGTCTCCATTGTAAATGTACGTTCCTTTGAAATCAACTCAAAAATAACAAAGCTACTTTCAGCCTCCCACTCAAAATCCCGTTGAAGCATCTCCCGAACAAAACTTTTGTATCGAGATTTTATAACAAAAAAAGAACCCACTTTAGTATGTCTTTTTAAAAAGGTTTTTCTTCGCTTAACAAGCTAATCGTGTTATCCAATTGTCAGTGAAAGCGATGTTTCCTGACACTTAACGAAGCCAATTGAAAAGAATTGTTTCGTATTAGATGCTATTTTTTTACAAGAGGATTTAACTTCTGATACGGTTTTGAATAGGGGATGAGGACAGGGATGAATAGTACTTTATCACTAAACTCCATGCCAACATAACTTGGGTAAAAACATATAGTAAAAAGGCAGGGGGAAAAACGCGATTGATCCGTTAGTTGGAAACTCTTGCAAGGTAATATTTATATACAAAATGATCTTAATGCAATTTAACGAAAATAAAATACAATTTTCATTATGATGAAATTGCGAAATTTTCTCAAATAATATTCAAATCTGTTAGACCTAAAACGAAATTAATGTTTAAACATGCTTTCTGGATGGATTCACAAATAATGTATGAAACTCTTTACATCCGCGGGAGAATCTTCTCCGTAATTTCTATTTACCCAACTTAGGTTAGCAAGGAGTGTAGATAGAACACTAGATTTTGAACTATATGGGAGCTGAGTACAGTAACTGTGATCTAATTACTGTACGTCTCTCGTTGCAGTGCCCAGGACATGAAGATGCGTCTGAGCTTCCTGCGGCGACGTCACACGGACTCGTCCCTCCAGCCCGCTTCCGTGAGGCCCACTCCCGAGGAGGCCCACAAATGGGCCCAGTCCTTCCAAGAGCTCACCAACTCCAAATGTAAGGATAACATCCCGATAGGCCCGTTTACATGAGCCATCGAATCCATGGAATGTCAAACCCTCCATTAGGGGAAAAAGTGGTCGAGCAGAATGTTTAACCCAAATGATAGTCTGTGGCCGAATCCATGGAACGAAACATCAAACCCTTCTTCATTGGAGGGTTTTCAAAACCCTCCATTGAACCCTGCAATTCCGGTTTTGCCTGGGCGAAAATCCCCAAAAAGGAAAAATTGCGGAGATTCCTCTTCATTCCATGGATTCGATGGCTTCATATAAACGCGCCTAATATGTGTCTTGTATGATAACAGATATCTCTGTACAATTCCAATGGGGAAACTTAGGCCCCTGTATTTTAAATAAAGTATACGACATGTACTCACGAAAACTTACCACACAATACGAAATAAAGTTATTTTCCCATTAAAATAATTAATAATTATAATTTTAAAGATATATTAACTTGTTATAATTAAAACCAAAAAAAAAAAAAATGTTTAGATACTTGCATGCCGTTTGTGCGATCATCTGTAGTTTGTGAATAATTACTAAGATTTTGTTTTATTTATACATAAATAATTAATGTCTTTGAAATTATACTTAATAATTATTTAAATGGCAAAATAACTTTATTTCTATATTTTTTAGTAAATTTTAGTGAGTACATGTCGTATATTTTATTTGAAAACAAGGGACTGAGTTTCCCCATTGGAATTGTATAGAGATCTGTTACCATACAAGACCCTTAAACCATCACATGTAATATTTCGCAGTATAATTTACAATACTAATGAACTATCTAGCAATAAAAATTGGGAAAATAGTCTCCGCTAATATTTTGTATATGTTTTTTTAAAGCAAAAACCACGTAAATGAAATATGAGTTATGAAAATTTAATAATTATTTCATAGACGAAAAGTTAATTACTAAAATAAATCTGGTCTAGTTAGGCTCAAAAAGCTATAATTATTTGTGTAATAAAACATATTGCTGATGTACAAGCATTAACGGGTACGATCAGTTATTTAATGGAATAACTAGGTATTCTATGAAATAATTATCAGTAATATATATAATACTTGAAATACAGTACGTTAATAAATATTTTTATATCGTTTTCAGATGGCCTGTCGCTATTCAGAGCATTCCTATCTCGAGAGTTTAGTGAAGAAAACATAGAATTCTGGCTGGCTTGCGAAGACTACAAAAGAACCAGACCAAATAAACTGATAGGCAAAGCTCGAAAAATTTACGATGATTTCGTTGCAGTACAGGCTCCAAAAGAGGTATTTACAAAGGTTTTTTTTTTTTAATTTTAGTGCAAGGTAATTTAAGTAAAGTAAATTTGAAGATATTTAAGAAATATTTGTAAATTATAAGATAAAATTCTGGATTTTTCATATCTTATGTTTGGTAGAGCCATCGTTTTATTAAGAAAACATATGAATGGACAATTGAACAGCCACGCCAACCGCACAGTAAGTTTTCTTAAAACTCACAAGCAAACCTCTCGGCAGCTAATTCGTCTTAACTCTAACGGTCCCGCCTACAGTTACGTCAAGCATTGCTTTCTTTCCCACAAACAAACCACGCTCCTCCCCGTTCCAATTGTCCATTGCTAAATGCTAAAAAGGACGAGTCCCTAGAAATCTATCCGTACATGCTTCCTCATCCACTAAAATGTTGAGAACGTAGGTAAAAATTCTTCAATGAACGTGAGAATTTTTTACATTTAATGATTCAAATTTAATAGCTCTTTTCTAAACTTTACTCAAGTTACTTAACCTTGCCTCCACTAAAATGGTAAGAGAAAGAAGCGTAATGGGGAATTCTGAATTTGAGCTGTTCTCCAAACCACAGTACCTCTGTGTTAATCCGAAAAGGGGAAATTATTTTCTCATACATATTTCTCTTGTGTTCAAACTTTTTACAAACTTTTTTATATGATACTTCTAGTTGGCTTACAAAGCTCTATAATTCTGCTTTTTGAAATTGGTTTAATATTATTTTAAATTTAATTTTCAATAAATAATATGCAACTAATTATTCGAACTTCTTATAAGATCGTTAAAAGACAACTACATTTAGCATGCATGAAACCGTTTGTGAAAATATTTAATACAACCTGAGTAATTTGACTTAGTCATTTTCTTCCAGTGGTTTAACACAGAGGGAAGACTTTGGTTTAGGATCCCGGCTAAAGCTCTCATTCCCCTTCAATATATCATTTCTAAATCTAGACCTTTCAATTCCACAGGTAAACCTGGACTCCTCCATGCGATCGGCCATCCTTGACCATCTCCAGAACCCAGACAGACACTCATTCGACTCGGCTCAGCGCAGGATCCAAGGGCTGATGGAACAAGACGCCTACGTGAGGTTCCTCCAATCAGACCTGTACGCAGACCTATCGCAGGGCAACTCCTCTGCGCAGAGTTGAAGGATCAACTTAAAAAACAGAACACTTCTTCAAACATTCCACCAGAGATAAAAGACACTTGTGAACTTCACTATGTTGATACGGACACTTTGTAGCGATGCATTTTGGATATCGGAAGATTCTTCAGGAATATGAAGGCATTTGGTTTTAGAAAGGGAGATTGAGCTAGATTTAAATTGTACTTTCGACATTTGTTTTTCTGCAGATATAATGACATTAATTTTAATAACTAGACCAAGTTATTTCGTATTGGAATACTTAATCTTAGTCTATAAACTTGAGTAGCGGATAGAAAAATGCATGATGACCAAAAAAATACGAGCTTAACGCTTTCTGAAGTGTTCTAGTTAATGCATTTCATAATATATGGTAGTCACCTACCTAAATCCAAGCTTCTCTTTCAAAATAAATACATTTTCTTGGGCCAAATAACTAAAATCTTAAGTTTTATATTTCCGATTTAAAGATTTAATCTTCCTTTTAGGGAAACTGCATTCTACTTCCGCTTTTGGAATGCATTCAATCGTTAAAGCACGTAAAATCTAAAAATAAATCTCAAAGGATTTTCTTTTGTATAGAGCACTCTATTGCAATTGGATTTTTATCCGCTTTCAACTGTTATTTTCAATATCCTCTCGCTGCGCTTCAAATACAGGGGCGGCGGCAGCAGGGGGGCTAGGGGTGCTTCAGCACCCCCGTCGGGGAAGGCTAGCACCCCCGTCGGGGAATTTTTTAATTTCGTCGGGAAAATTAGTCCTTAAGTTTTAATTTTTTTTTTTATCTTTCATTTTTATATGTTAGTTTGGTTAAAATGTCGGAAAAAAATTTGCTCGATAAAACAAAAGCCCTTTAAAAGTTTAAAAATTCATCATACTTTGCATATTTTAACACAGTCCTGGTTTGTGTGATCGAGCCCTTATCGAAATACACCCCTTCCGCAAGATTTTCCATTCCACGGGGGGGGGGGGGGGGGGGGGGGGGGGGGGGGGCGAGGAAAACGATATCATACACCACACCACCGTCCTTCATGGAGTGGGGATTGGGGAACTAAACCCTTATCTTCAAACCAGCGGGAGGTTTGCAGAGGAGTAGACTGCTTGGTTCTTAATTGGGAAAGTTTGGTTAGTTATGGGGAGGGTGGTTTCACATTACATAGTTAGGATCATCTGGGATTGTACTGTAGAGAGGTATCTGGATTCAGTTCGCGTTAGTAAACTCTTCGTCACGAACTCGTAAATTTTCGACAATGATACATGATGCTGACATGTTTTTTCCGGTCTAAAATGTAATTTTACCCGAAGTGTTAAAGGGATACCAAAAAAAGGGGGTAAACAATTCTCAGAAAAAGGATATTTTGGTGATCTTCTGCTATTGGTGAAGACAGATGTGTCGTCAGAATAGAGGGCTATTGGGAAAGAAAAATGCAAAAAAAAAAAATAGTACCATCCGATAACGCTACAGTTAGTGATGGGAACAATCGAATGATTTGAATAATCGAACTGTGTTCGATTATTTTCCATAATAATCGAATTATTGCTATTCGATTATTTATTCGATTAATTTACGGTTACAGTTAGTATAAGGCTTAAAAGCAAGCTACTTTTAGATTAAAACCACGGTACAGTGACGAAAAAGTATCTTTCAAAACATAAAAATCTTCAAACTTTTTGCTGTTGCAGAAAATGGAGCTATTGTTTGTGTTTAAAATTAGAAAGCTTTTGCTATACCAATATCGATTGTGTGTCGGGAAAATAGTTCGAATATGGTCAATTGTGTCGAGAAAATAATTCGAATAGGGTCGATGGTGTCGAGAAAATAATTCGGAATAATTCGAATAGGATCGATTGTGTCGAGAAAATAATTCGGAATAATTCGAATAGGATCGATGGTGTCGAGAAAATGATTCGAATAGGGTCGATGGTGTCGAGAAAATAATTCGAATAGGGTCGATTGTGTCGAGAAAATACTTTGATTGAGTGATAGAGGTAGCGACATTGAACTGAACTGTTATTGCTTTAAGAGGTTCTTAAAAAACGAAATTTCGAAAATATGTACTTTTAAAAAAGTAGAATTGCAAGAACAATCTTTAACACATATTCTCCCCAAAGCGAATTAGAATAGCTGTTAGTGGTTTCCAAATATGTATTACAGTGCCCATCTCACTCAGTTACTTGAAAAGCATTTCTCTGCAGTTATGCAAGCAAACTCTTATATGTTTCGAATGTAATTGTTTCACAATCAATTTCGTACACCCCTTGCTGAGAGGTATCCAAAAATCTATTACAGTGCCCATCTTACTCAGTTACTTGAAAAGCATTTCTATGTGTCGACATTTGGACGACACAGAATTGAATGTTATCTTGAAGATTAAAAATTTACTGGTCATTTTTACTACTATTTTGTGATTGTCATCTGGTTGTAGAGGCAAATACCTTTCTTTTGATACCACACACTCCCATTTTGAGAGAGTATTTAAGCTTGCAGCTGAAATTTGGGTTTTAACTCATGGCCTGCGTTGAATCTCACAAGAGGACCCAACCCTCACTGGGGACATATTTTGCCAAAAATGTTGTGGTGTTCCTGTTCTTCAGGCAGAGATAAATCTTTTGATGTGTCACATTGTCAACTTCTGTGAGTATTTAGGCACACAGATCAAAATGTGGCTTTCATTGCTCGACAAAACCTCGGTTCATGAAAAAACGCAACTTCAACCCCTGATAAACTATTTGTTGTTTTAAAGTCTTGTTTTTTTAGCTGTACACCAGCACCTAGACCAGAGCTAACTTTTAACACAAGATTTGGCACATGTACATGCCGATTTTAAAAATCAAGCCTGTTTCTCTGGGAAAAGCCCCGTTCGTCAACCGACGCCATGTTAAATGACACATTTGCACCCACAACCTTCTGAGGACATGTGGTTCCAAAAATTTGTATGTTTTCTATTTCTAGAGGCTAGTATCTTTATTATGATACCCCACACTCCTAATTTGAGTGAGTATTTAAGCTTCCAGCTGAAATTTGGGCTTTTATTCATGTCCAGTGTTAAATCTCACAAGGGGACCCAAACCTCACTGGGGACATATTTTGCCAAAAATTTTATGATGTTTGTGTTCTCTAGGCAGAGACGAATCTTTTGATGTGTCACATAGTCAACTTCTGTGAGTATTTAGGCACACAGATCAAAATGTGGCTTTCATTACTCGACAAAGCCTCGGTCCATGAAAAAACACAACTTCAACCCCTGAGAAACTATTTGTTGTTTTAAAGTCTTGTTTTTTGATATTTACACCACCACCTAGACCAGAGCTAACTTTTAACACAAGATTTGGCACATATACATGCCTATTTCAAAACCCAAGCCTGTTTCTCTGCGAAAAGCCCTGTCCGTTGACCGAGGCCATGTCAAATGACACATTTGGACCCTGAGCTTTCTGAGGACATGTGTTGCCAAAACTTTTGATGTTTTCTATTTGTGGAGGCTAAAACCTTTCTTTTGATACCAAACACACTCAATTTGAATGAGTATTTGAGCTTCCAGCTGAAATTTTGGCTTTTATTCATGGCCTGTATTAAAACACACAATGCATTGAAAGCTATTATGAGATACTATAACCTCAAAAATGCAATTGAAGGGCCGTGATTTTTCATTATTTCTGCAATATTATGTCAACTGAAGAGGGTTTTTTAGCTTTTCAAAATATCAGTTAATTTCCGTTTTTTTATTCAGAATAATCAAAATTAATAAATTTTAACTAAGAGAGTTTGCTTTTTGTATTTGTAAAGTATTCTCAAACCAGCCAGGCATATTGATGTTTTAAAATATGTTTTATAGCAATAATAAAGTCATAATTCTGATCTAAAATTCGAAGTTTAACTTAAGTATATGTTGTTCATTCTAATAATTTCAACTTTTTAAAAACAGGTTCACTGCAATTAAGTGTACAATTTAATCGTTTCAAAAAACTTTCCAAATCCTTAGTTACATTCATAGAGTAATTTATTACCAATTTTACCTTATTATTTATTTTCGATTGTTTACGAACGAGAAGCAGACACAATCGAATAGAAACAAACATACTTATTGATTCGATTGTCCTCATTCGAAATGATTCGAACAGTGTCGTAACTCGAAATAATCGAAATGTTTCGAACTTCTCGATAGTGCTCATTCGGACAAATAATTCGAATTATACCATCATTCGAACATCTCTTGATTCGTAGACAACAAAATGATTCGAATTATTTCGAATTATTTTCGAATTATTTTCGAATAATCGAATAACTCGAATGATTTGAACAATCGAATGATCGAATAGTCGTCATTCATAATCGCCCATCACTAGCTACAGTATTTTGAGCCAGTTCACGTGTTCAACCGACGTTCGTTTTCTTTAGGTTAAAAAAGTGCATAAACTTTTATTTTGCGTAGATTTTTTGTGAATTTTAACAGTAAAATTAATACAGTAGGTTGCTCAGCTTTTTGAACACGAATTCGAAATAGATTTTTTTGTTTTAATAATTTGGTTATGAAAAATAAACGAGGGAAAGGTTCACCTTTTAAGGTTGAATGTTGTTTATGTGCAGAACAATTTGGCAATGACTATGTAAAAAAACACAGCTTTTGAAATATCAAGATTATGAAAAGCAAAACAGGAATATTCCGTTCGTAGAAGTTGGCGTAAAAAAAAGGAAAAGTCCATGGGAATCGCTAAATCCAGTGAAGACGATAAAAAAAGATCTCTATAAAACCGAAGGTAAGTAAAAAAATTATAATACATTAATGTTCGTATTTATTTCAACGTACAAAAATGGTTTAATTCTTTTCTCCAATTTTAGCTTTCACACTGCGTTTATAACGTAAAATGGGGAAGGTATTATAATCGTTCAACCCGTCTGTCTCTCACTTTCATAGCCCAAGCAAGAAATTTATTCACAAAAAGATTCTTTGATTGTATGAAGATGATATGAAATGTATTCTTTCTATTTTAAAGCGTGCAATATTCCATATTTATTCATTAAAATATAAATTATTCTAGCAACCGATAATAAATTAATTTCGAAATAATTACGATAACTTTCGAAAGAAAATAAATAAAACTAGTCAAACTAATAAAAAAATAATTTTTAAGATAGATTAAAAGATTAATAGAATCCGGCGGGTAGGACCGATTTTGGAAGGTACACTGAAGAAGGGACTCAGCATGCCAGTACTACTTTTCCATTTTTAGCGATTTTATAGATGTCTGTACGCTCGGACGGACACTTATCTACTGTCTGTCGGCGAATTAACCTTAATTAGTATTAAAATGTAATTTTACCTAATTTTAATCTGCTGTTGCCATCACCAATGGCACAAGAAACTTTATTTAAATATAATATTTGAAGTTCAGTTCATTTTTGTTATAAATCAGTTTGGAATGGATTCATTGATTGTTCATTATTATTAGTTTACTAAGAAAACGGCTAAGAAATTGCATTATTTATAAATAAAAATATTTTTAGTTTTATGTTATATTTCTTTTTTATTAGGGCACTTTAAATAAATTTCATGTTTTCCTCGCAATAAATATTTTTTTTAAAAAATCAGGTTTTTGAAGATTTTATGTTGGATACATTTTCATTAAAACATGTAAAACAAATTGTTTTTTTTAGTAAATTTTTGTAATATGTGAATTTTTTAATGAAAATTTCAATTTTATATTATGTATGTAGTTCTACTTATGTCTAGTTAAAGTTTAATTTTATATATTGAATTGAAACGTATTTGACATATTTCTGATTGATCTCTGACATAATTTGATAGTTAATTATATAAACTTAAGGTAGACCAGTACCTTGGAATTGAGGGAAATTTTTTTTATTGCATAATCTAAAAATAGACATAGTGCAGAAAACGTATACCAGATTTCAAAATTCTACTATTTGAAAAACGATCCAATTGTGCTGTTTAAAAACCCTTGTCTTCGAAATTTCTACAGTTGACACAATGTTAAAATGCTTTATGTATCAAAATCTTATATTTTTTTTTTCATTTCGTCACAAATTAAAAAAAGTGTAATGCTTTTTTATTAATTTGCATAGATTTTAATAATTTTTTTTGTAATACATTTAGCATATTTAACAGAACCAAAAAATTTTGAGTAAAGTAGTCCAGTTTTTTTTATGAAAAGCAGTTTGGAATAGAAAATTCGATTTTTAAATTTTTTTTAATATAATATATATTAAAAATTAAAACTAGTATGTATTTAAAAAAAACAGCATTTTTTAATATCACCATTACACAGTTGTAAAATAAAAAAAATTAAAGTTGTAACTTAAAAGGAGTTAGGATTTAAAAAAATTAATTAAAAAAAATTATTAATTAAAAAAAGTGTAGGTTGTAATAATTATTCTTAACATTATGCGATGGTTATACTAATATACTCTATAAATGTAAAGTTAGTTTTACAATTTTTGCACCAAATTAAAAAAAAAAACATGTTTATCCTACGGATCTACATTAAAGAATTAAGGTAATTTATTTTAAATTATACTTTAGCCCCCCCGTCGGGGTAGGTCAGCCCCCCCGTCGGGAAATTCCTAGCGCCACCACTGTTCAAATATCTTTTATTTCTGACGACTTTGGTGATATCCAAAATGGACTTCTTCTTTACAAAGCTGATGGTATTAGTCGGTCAAAAGCGTTGACGTCATTTCATTTGAGAGTCATTTTTCGATAAATCTCATGAACGAGATATCTAGTGAGAAGTGTGATGGCTGTCTCTTTTTTAAGTCGTAAGATCGCTTCGATATTTATAACTTACTATAGTTCTTTTGAAATATAGTAGTCTCAGAGTCGGTTCTTTTCCCCCATTTGATGTGACGCGTCACTTTGGCTCTGATATACGGAGTCGGGTATGCTAAGTATACGGAGTCGGGTATGCATTGGTGTTATAGCAACCCGCGTTCACCAATAAGCGAAGGATCTTGTAATTAACTACCGCGAATGCTGATCACTTTTGGCTAAGATGCTTTTGAATTGGCATTATTTCGCCTCAGGTGGTTTAAAGAAGCATTCATCAACTCATCAAAATTAACAGTTGTTGTAGCGCATTATTACAAGCCAATATTGAGTGACTAGGCGCGTTTACATGAGCCATCGAATCCATGGAATGAAGAGCAAACACCGCAATTTTTCCCTCGTGGAGATTTTCGGCAGACAGAACCGGAATTGCAGGGTTCATTGGGGGTTTCGCAAACCCTACAATGAATAAGGGTTTGATGTTTTATTCCATGGATTCGGCCACAGACTATCAATCGGGTTAGAAATCCTGCTCGACCACTTTTTTCCCCTTATGGAGGGTTTGGCATTCCATGAATTCGATGGCTCATGACTCATGTAAACGCTCCTTCTAACTACTGTAATCTACTCCGTTTAAATGACCTGCCAAAGGAAAAGTAGTCTATGACAACTCTAGCCCTGGGGGAAAGGAAAAGTGCGACCTTGAGACTTGATCTTGATTTAGAAGACGTATAGATTCGCGATTTATTATTTAAAAAAGCATATTTTCTTAAACTGTTGGAGGTCTGTGGTTGTTTAAATGAAGATGCTTTTGTCTTCGGTTAGTTGCCACGGTTCGCGGCGCTGTTTTTCGAATGCTTGACCTCACAGACCAATTTTTTAAAGTACTGTTTCTCGTAACTACCAATGGTATATCACTTGAAGAAAATTTACGATGTGAATTAAGAACTTAAATAGAAGTTCAATTCCTTTCAAAATTGTATATAATAAATCCTGACATGGCGTTAAATCGGCGATTTATACTTGTCAAGTTATTTAGGTCTTTAAAGTAGCATTTTTAATGAATTTCTATCTAACCAAAAAAAAAACGGCCCACATTTTTACCTAAATGTGTTAGACAATAAAAGAAAATTACCTCGAAAAAATTATTACAAACCTATTCAATGCATTCCACTGATTATCTTTACAAAGATTACCTCAGATATTTTCATGTCAAAATGTAAAAAGAAGGGCTATGTCCATTGGAGAATTTACCACCAGGCATAATACATGACATTTTAGCCACAGAAGAAGTTAACACGGTAATCTTCCTATAGATGTAGCCCTTTTTACAATTGAAGATTTAATTTATAACTATAATTCTTTATTTCAATGTTACGACGGTTTAAAAGACACAGTAAAGCTACTTAGACGTAAATGCGTATGCATTTTTAAAGATATCTTGTTTGTATATAGACCGGCTGGGATATCTAGTCGAATTGTGTATTTGTAAAGATTAGAAATTTGTTTCACCCTTACCGACTGTAGCTTATGAAATTGTCAAATCTGTGCTGTTATGTTTTGGAGTATGTTACTTTTCTTTAGATTGTCACTAATAGCTACTAACCAATATGGTTTTGTCTTTAAATACTGGTACAGTAGAACTCCAATTATCCGAATCAATATGGTAAATTTAATTGGATTCGAATTGAATTGGACAAACTGACTGATCAAAAGTGAAAGGTGGGCCTAGCCGACCGCCTTTTGAAGGAAAAACAACCAATAATAATAGAGCTTCAGCAAATTGAAGAAAGGACAAATAATCACATATTTAGGATAATAATCAACTATTTTGATAGTTGGAATTCTGATATTTGGAGTTTTACTGTACTGTACTTGAGAAATGTATCTAAATTTATTTGTAAATTATGTACTAAAAAGTGATAACGATATCATGCTGATAGCATCCAATACAGTATGAAGACATAAGAATATTTATTAATTTAAGCATCGATTTATTACTCATTTGAGAAATTATTTCATTATAATTGTCCTTTGCAAAATCAACGCCAGATAGTTACTGCCTTTTTTATAAGCTACAATTGTGATCGGAAATTTTTGTACAGTTTGAGACGATAAACTTAAGTATTATATCATATTAAAATTGCATTTGTACCAAATGCCTGTTTGTACATACTAAATGACTTGCATGTTATTGAACTCGCAGTGTGTAATGTGGCTTAATAAGCATGAGTGTATTTATTTAAGTTATTAGACGTGGTTATTGAAAACCCAATTTTGTTAGCTAATAACATGGGAAACATAACTGTTGTAGTTGTCCATTTTTTTAAATGCACTGTTTATATTATCATTTCATATTCGTTAGGTATTTTATTTTTCAATAAAAAAGGTGTACGAAGAACTGTTAAAAGCTTTACAATAATTGTTATTTAGATACATTAATTTTCAAGAATATTTAAGTTAAAGTTTCAGACATTAGGGTGCACAGTTCATTTTTGAAACATGAATTGTAGGTATTTCTTTTAAAATGTGCTATAAAAGATTTTAAATAGTTTTTGAAACTTCAACTTTAACCATGAAAATATCAATATACAACAAAAAAAAGAAAACAGAATATGATTAAAATATTCGGATATGTAAAGATGGATAGTTAAGTTTTTATTTCTTAACATTGAAAATCAGTAACAATTGAATTATTTTTCATTTAAGATTTTTATATTATTTAAGCTTTCCTTCTCGAATGTATATGAACACACTTTAAAATCCTGTTGATGTTATAAATAAGTGTAGATAGAACTGTGATAGAATGTTCAATTGCATGGTTCAATATAAACAATTTTAATGAAACACTGTATTTGTATAATAATAATTATAAAATATTTGTGTACGATAAACCCATTCTTTTGTAAGTAAAGTATGTAAGAATTTTCTAAGATGAAAAAAAAATCGCATGTATTACCAAATACTATAAATAAAACTTCATTTAAACATTTATGTTTGTTTTATTATGTTTGTTTGTCTCTTCAAGAAATCTCAAAATAAAAATATAGGGTGTCCGTAAAAGAATGTCCGAGTATCAAATTGTAATAACATCAGCTGTAATCATTCGACAGTTATGGATGAAAGTGACGAATAAAAAATAACTCCAACAGTTTCAGATAAGCGTGTGTCATCTATTCCAATACTCCGGACTTGCTGCAGACAGTATAGGAATAATTGCATTTTCGTTTGGATGTGTGCCATATCACTAAAGGCGCACACATTAAGCACTCGTAGGAAAAACTTAAGTTGTTAGTTTTCCTTCAATTTCATGTATGATTTGTTATAGTTAGTATAAAATAAACTTCTGTAATACACCATTAAAACTCGGACATTCTTTTATGGACACCTGCATATACTACATAGTAATACTTAATAAGCAAACTAAATATTCATAATAAACAAAAAAGCCATCAAACCTGAGTATAACAAACATTTTATTTCTCTTTCGGCTTGAGAATTGTACAATTAATGATGCACTAAGTTCCTTAAAGAAAAATACTTTATGTGTAGAACTGAGCTTCATGTAATTGGCTTATGAAAATGAATGGAGACAAATACAGCATGTGTAGCATTAAAGGTTAAGTTCTGAAGAAATGCTCTGCTGTAGTGGAATCAAGTCGGAATGACTAGTTTAGTATTAGGTTAGCGTATTGCTATAAGTCCAGACTCTAACAGCTTTTGGATTTTCGCAGCGATTTCAGGGTTCTTCAAGTGTCTGGAAAAGGAAAATTATGCATTAATTTGTGTGACAACGTACTAATTACTAATAATTAATAAAAGCATTTGAATTATTACTAGGTTAGAATCATTGTTGCACTAGAGCTTCACAAGGGCTATTGGCGACGGGCGTCGTATTTTAGAACCCCACAGAAAATGCTTTTACTTATATAAATATAATGGCCATATTAATAATTAAATTTAACAAATAACTGATAGATGGGCCAAAAAATAGTATTCATATTAACATCTACAGTATTGTTGATACATCTATAATATTTTTAGTATCTCTCAACAACTTTGGTTCAAGCTCAGAATTTCAATTTCTGAATTTAAGTTTTAGAGAGCTTTCTTTTAACAAATTCCTTGAGCAAAAAAACAACAACAAATTACTTAAAAAGCGATCTTGCAATGAGTTATATTAACAAAAACTTAAACAGATCAGCTCAAACATTTGGAATAAATTAAAATAAAAGTTCTAAATCTGCCTGATTGCAAAGTAATAACTGCATACTAAATTTTCGTTTTATATTTTCATTGTCAGTAGACTAAAGGCTGTTGCCATGACTCCCCATGCCAGATATAGGCAGGGGGAATTATGGTAATTAAATTTCTGACCATAATTTTATGCGTAACTATTTTGAAATTGCTTTTAAAAATTAAAGAAATGCTAAAACACACACCATCAAAGTTTGCAGACATGAAATACACAACTTCAACTGAAGATTTCAAGTAACAAACATTTAAACTTTAAAAAAAACTTACTCATGTAGGGCTTTTGGGTCATTTTGCATTTGTTCTAGAATTAACCTCATAGCTGGATCTCCCAATATCTGCTGAATTTCGGGATCAGACATTGCTTGCTTGCGAACTTCTTCAGGGTTACTGCTATTGCTAGCCATGCATTTTCGGTATCCATCTAAGGCTTCCTGAAAAATTATAAAGATAGCAAATACAGTCAAATTTCCAAACACTGATAACCTAAATTACTGTTAATTATAACTATTTCCTTCTTCAGTCCATCTTATCGAAAAATGGTGTATTGGGATGACAACTTAGGATTAAGACTATCGTCAAAGTGGGACCTCGGAGGGTAACTTTGGTCCACGCCGTGGAAAAAGATTTGTTTATTAATTTCTCTTCATAAAATGATATCCTAAATTTTTTTTACATTTTTGGAAAGGTGGAATCATGGCCGTTCATTTCATGTAAAAAATTATTATTCTAATCCTGGCAATACTGATGTGAAGAGTTCTCAATAGAATTTCAGTCCTCACTTAACAAAAATAACTTTTATTATTGCTTACTTATACAACGTCGCTTTATAAACTAATTTTACTAATTTTAACACTTGAACCACAGGTTCACCAAGCATAAAATATTTTTAAAGTAAATAAAAAGCAGCTTCTCACACAAAATTCTTTCATGGAATGTCAATTCTTCGAAAAATAAACACATAGTCTCCATGGCAACCGTTTTCGCCAAACGATATAAAATATATTTTAATTGTTCGTGCTAGAAATAAATAAATATTTTCAGACGATCTCACATCCTCCCACCTTGAGTAGTGGAAGTTCCACGACTCAACTTCACACTAAAGATCTAGTCTCTTAGGGATTTTTGCAGTCCAACTTTTCTTGTCCTTGCTGGAGCACTTCAGATCAGCTTTCTTGGTAGAGACTATTTTCGTACGTAACGCTTCTTCATCCAGTGGAAATGATGAATCGCTCGAAGAAATTTCCAAACTGAAGACGCGCTGAATGGGACGAAGAATCTCTCCACGCGACGTTTTGAGTTTGAAGAGCCGACAAACTCCATCTTTTCCAGGTAGAACTTCTGATACTTTTCCCAGAGGCCAGTCGATGCGATTGGTGTTGTCACTTTTTATAAGCACAATGTCCCCCACATTTATCTTCGAGGTTTTACTTTTTTCACACCTGCGTATCAATGATCCAAGATATTCAGACCGAAACCTTTTTCGAAGGTTTTCCTGCAAAGCTACTCTGTACTTGACGCGCTTGTTGAGACTTTTATGATCAGCAGTATCACAGTCAGGAACCCCCGATAGCTTGATATCCTGAAGAAACATGGCAGGTGTAAGAGCGACAAGTTCTGAGTCACATTCGTCTATGTAGGTTAAGGGGCAAGAGTTTATTACAGATTCGCAATCACAAAGAACAGTTATTAATTCTTCATGTGTTAGACTTGTTCTTCCTACTATTCTTCTCAGAAGACCTTTAAGCACACTGATGAGCCGCTCCCACCATCCTCCCCACCAGGGTGAAGAAGGGGGATTAAACTTCCATTTGATTGGATGAAGAACATTATCACTGCAGATGCGGTTCCAATCTAAATTTTTAAGCAAGTTGGAAGCCCCGACAAAATTAGTTCCATTATCACAATATATTGTTTCACACCTGCCTCTCCGGGCTATAAATCTTCTTAGAGCTAACATAAAGCTTTCGGTTGAAAGTGATGTCACAAGCTCTAAGTGAACTGCTCTATACACGGCGCACGTAAAGATACACACCCAAGCCTTCTGTCCGTCCTTCAGAAATAGAGGGCCCGCTAAATCAGTTCCACAAATCTCGAACGCATTGGCTTGACGTACTCGATCTTCGTGCAACGGAGCAGATACAGCTTCACAACCTTTAGAGGAAAATCTTTTGCACGGAATACATCCTGAGAGAGCTGATCTCACTGTTTTTCTTCCATTCAATATCCAAAAATGCTCTCTCAAGATATTCAGAAGAATTTGAGTTCCGGCATGACTATTTTCGATGTGATGGGAAAGTATTAACCTCTTGACAACTTCGTGATTGGATGGGAGAATAGCTGGTTCTCTAAATTCCTCTGTATCTTCCATCCGAACAATTTTCGTTTTCAGTCGTATTATGCCGTCAGCATCTTTATACGCACTCAGCGATTTGAGCTTTTCGTCATGTTCGTTGATAAGAGATTCCGCTTGGATCAATTTTATTACTTTTTTCTCAGCTTCTCTATATTCTTCGGTGTCCAGAGATCCTTTCTTCCTGTGCTGAACATTGCGTCGACAGTTTGTAACAAATCTCAAAATCCAACCCACTAATTTGACAATCGATTGGTATTTCGAGAAACGCTCATAAAACCATCCGGTAGACGAATTTTGCTTAATGGAAACCAAGGCCGGAACTGAGCTTTTCTTCATTTCGTTTAGTATTTCCTTTTCATCAAGCTCAAAATCAATGTGCGCTTCTTTGTCTTCATAAGAGCCTAACCATCTTGGCCCCTCCCACCATCTACTTTTCACTAAAGCACTTGCTTTACATCCTCGGGAGGGCAAGTCTGCAGGGTTTTCAACTCCAGATATATGACGCCATGAAGAAGCTACAGTGATCCTACGAATCTCCTGAACCCGATTATTCACGAAAATTGACCAATTTTCTTGCTTCGTGATCCAGGTAAGAACAGTTGTAGAATCACTCCAATAGAAACATTTAACGTCGGTCCAGCCAAAAGCATCTAACACAGATTTCGTTAACCTTGCTCCAATCAGTGCCGCAAGAAGCTCCAATCTAGGTATTGTTGCGACTTTTGAAGGGGATATACGGGATCTCGAGGTTAAAAAATGCACTTTTTTGCAATCTTCTTGTACAAGATAAACTACGGCGGCATAAGCGTCCTTGCTTGCGTCGCAAAAGGTATGAATGGAGAAGCTTCCGAGATCTTCCGAAGTAACGTTTATCCAGCGGGGAATGATAACTTTCTCCAATTCTTTAAGATCTTCAAACCAAAGTATAAATTCTTCTCGAAGGGTTCCGGTTATTTCGTCGTCCCATCCTAAGGATAATTTCCAGGCTTTTTGAAGCATGAGCTTGGGGCAGAGCATTACTGGAGAAGCGAATCCGAATGGGTCAAACACTTTGTGAGCCACTGACAACATAGTGCGTTTAGTGACGTTATCAACATTTACTTTTTCCAACCAGCTGACGCTCAGCGATAAACTGTCTTCAGTTTTATCCCATTGAAGACCTAACAATTCCGTTTTATTAGAGGCTCCGGTTTCTGTCGTTGAATACTCCCAATCTCTTAGAATGAAACCACCTGTCTTCAGTAGGTCATTAGAAACATCTATCAATCGCTTCAGCTCTACTTCATTATGGACGCTAGTTACAAGATTATCCACATAAAAGCTCTTCAAAAGACACTGAGTAACGAAAGGGTCAACGGCGACATTCTGTTCAATGTGATACTTCAATACAGCTCCTAATAGGAACGGACTGCTGCGGACACCAAAAACTACTCTGGCATGGCGGAAAAACTTATAATTTTCACAAGATTTATCAGTCCACCATAGAAATCTCAAGTAATCTCTGTCTTCTCTACTAAGACTGATTTGCAGAAAAGCCTTCTTTATATCTGCAATCACACCAATATTTTTCTCTCTAAACCGTAATAAAATATCAGGTATGAGCTCAATCAAGTTTGGGCCACTATGTAAAGAGTCATTTAGTGAAGGATATCCCTTGACTCGAGCAGAGGCATCAAAAACCGGTCGTATAGGAGTAGTCTTACTAGCCTTGATGACAGGTCTATGCGGTAGATAATTAGCAGACAAAGACATTTCTTCAACTGGTACTTCTTCGATAATCCCATTTTGAAGCCAATCAGAAAATATTTGCTCATAGCTGTCATATAAATTTTCTTGAAACAGCTTTTTGGTCGAAGTTTCTAATCTTCTCTTAGCCTGTTCAAGATTGTCAGCTAATGGCACACTGTTATCCAACCAAGGCAAGTGAACTTCATAACGATTATCTTCATTGTACCTAACAGTTTGAAGGAATTGTTCTTTAGTCAAATCTTCTTGCTCTCTCTTAGACAGCTTTTCAATAGGATCCTGGATCCCAATGGAATCGAGTTTCCAATAGTCTGTAATGTCAAACTCTTTAACGAAAAGTGATGTCACCAGCATAGCATTGTTTGAGGTTGTTTCATTTTCAGGAACTTTTCCTAAGAGAGTCCAACCAAGCAAAGTCTCAATGGCTACCAATCCGCTTGACAAGACTCTTCGTTGGCCGGTCAAAATCTTTCCAAAAATGTCAGCCCCTATAAGAACTTGGACGGGTTGTGGCTTTTCTCCAACATCGCTTAAAGATATATCCATATTCTGAAGCTCTTTTATCCATGGACCCGAATTCACAGGTGAGATATCATTGCAGATTGTAGCTTGATCTAATGCTACAAAATTGCATGTGAAATTGTTCGTCATATTTCTCAACCTGATCCTGTATCCTGTATGAGCAAATTCTTCGGTTTTAACTCCGCCAAAGAGAGAGTGTATTAGAGTTTCTTTCTTTAGAGGTGAGTATCCCATGTCCTCAGCAAGATTTTTCACAATATAAGAATTTTGAGAGCCAGTGTCCAGAACTATTCGCACGACAACTTCCTTTTTATCTGAAATAAGCTTGCATTTCAGAGTTTGTAAGAACACTCTAGGACCGGTACTTATGTTTGCCATGTTAACTTCGTCAACGACTTCCTTTTCGTCTGTCTTCTTTTCTTCAATTTTTCTTGCTTCATTTGTTTCACACATCAAGGGTACATGTTTTTTCCCACAAATACAACACCTCAGAAATGCACGACATCTTCGGACAGGGTGACCAGGTGCCAGACAGGCAAAACAACAGTTCTTTTCCCTCAGAATTCTTTGTTTTTCCGATAAACTCATCTTTTGTGCGGAAAAACAGTCTGCACTCGAATGAGCTTTATCACAGAAAACACACATCTTTTTCGTTTCCTGAGTATGAGAAGTCGTGAAAAGTCCGGAAGCTGTTGGCGTGTTATTCTTTTTTACCCTCTGATCAAATTTTTTACCTTTGAAGCAATTGCTTTCTTTCTTTTGGTTCAAGCCAAAACCTTGCATCGCTAAACAAATCCTTTCCTCGGATTCCACTTCAGATTTTAGGAATTTTAGCAAACCATTAAGCCTTTCTTGTGGATCACCATTGTGGTTGAAATCTGGGCCTCTTTGTCTTTGCCATGCTCTAAGTATATCTTCAGGCAAACATGACTCCACTAATGGGTGAAGAAGAGCAGCGCTTTTATCCGTTGTTACGCCAAGAGTCTCTAGTGCACGAATCTGAGACTCCAAATTATCGTATAGTGCGCATAGATTTATGGGAGAACTTCGCGCAGCATTTTGGATGACCAGATTTAACAGTTCGCGAACATAAAATTCAATTAGTAAATCATTTCGACCGTAACGAGATTTTAAAGATTCGATGGCTTTTTCGTAGTTGGCGCCGGTTGGCGGAAAACTTTCAACAACCTCCCGAGCTCGCGACTTACTAACAGTACACTGTATCAAGTATTGAAACTTATTTTCTGGCGCAATATCTACATCATTATGTACATGCTCGAATTGACTCCAAAACGGCAGCCAGTCCTTTAAATCTCCAGAAAATTGTCTTAATTCTAATTTAGGCAAATTGAATTTCTTTTTGACGTTACCTGTTAACTCTGCAGTTTCCTCGGGAGCATCCAACGCTCTTCGGGCATTTATTCTGGCCAATTCTAATTCATGTTGCCTCTGACGTTCTACATCTTGCCTTTGACGTTCTTCGTCTTGAAGCCTTCTATCTTCTTCGTCTTGACGCTTTTTCTCCTCCTCGTCTTGGCGTTTTTTCTCTTCTTTTTGCTGTCTTTCAGCAACAGTTGTTTCGAACACAGAACTAATAAAATTCGGATCAGCTTTGTATTCATCACTGTTCAAAATTTCTTCTTTCAGTGCAAAAATCGTAGTTTTAGATGGTAAGGACCCGATAATCTCTTGGCACAAGTACAATAAATCTTCTTTTTTAAAGCCTTTAACTGCTTGAAACATTTTGATTCAGCTTACCAGATCCTGTCACGGACGCCAGATGTGAAGAGTTCTCAATAGAATTTCAGTCCTCACTTAACAAAAATAACTTTTATTATTGCTTACTTATACAACGTCGCTTTATAAACTAATTTTACTAATTTTAACACTTGAACCACAGGTTCACCAAGCATAAAATATTTTTAAAGTAAATAAAAAGCAGCTTCTCACACAAAATTCTTTCATGGAATGTCAATTCTTCGAAAAATAAACACATAGTCTCCATGGCAACCGTTTTCGCCAAACGATATAAAATATATTTTAATTGTTCGTGCTAGAAATAAATAAATATTTTCAGACGATCTCACAACTACAAATGTTGTTTATGTTGTATACTTGTTATGCTGTATTTAAATATTGGTAATTGGGAAGCTTTTGACGATGGATGCGAGTAACTTTGGTCCAAGATGTAAAGATTTCTTTATAGAACTTTGCACTTTAAAAAATGTATGTAAAAGTCTAATACGTTTAACTTTTTTTTAAAAATTCTTACTTTTATGATTACTAATTTTTCAGATATTTTTTTTTAATCTAACTATTTTAAACATTAAAAAAGGTAAAGTTAAAATGCAAGAAACATATACCAATCAAAATCGCAAATATCAAAAGGTAAACATTCAGATTCCTAAGTATAAATATATTATGCTTTCCCTTTTATAATAAAATATTTTGCTTTTAATTAATATATTTGTTAATAAATCTTGATTCAAGAAAGTTCTTTTTCTATTACTAAAATAGAAGTTTACTTTTCTTTTAAGCCACAAACTATACTTTTATTCATCGTATAATGTCATTCCATGATGCACTGCAATGTAAAGTTATGAGATTTTTAATAACCATATGTCTCTTAACTTTGTTATTTTTAGCTTTAAATGTTTTAATATTGCTATTTAATTTGGTAACACAGCATTTAAGGATGTTTAAAAGTATGTTTCATATGTATTTTCATGGGTGGCCAGTTCCCCGCCCGGCTCCTAACAGTGTCCTAATTTTTTTTTAACTAATACAAATTTTTTATTAAATTATAAAATGTAACAAAATGCTTGAAAATTTTTCCTAAAAGTACGATATTTAAAAATAATGATTTGTAAGCGTTAAAAAAATTGTTTTTGTAGTTAAGCTGCACACTAAATTATGTCATTTATAAATAGTTCTGCCTTAAAAACTAAATGTTTTTGTTTTTTTTAAGTAAAAGCCTGTCACAAAAAATTAAATAGTTAAAACTATTAATTTAGACTTTTTTTAAATATGTATGTAAAAATAAATTAATGGCTTTCAGCCAATTTTAAAAGCTTTGATAGATAATGGAAGTTAAAATACTATCAGCAGAATTATAAATTTCATAGGAATAATTACAAAAGTAATATAGAACATTAGATATTATAGCACATTAAATATTTTAGCACAATAAATTCAGCAAAAAAAAAAAAAAAACTAAATTTGTATACAGTTTCATTTTAAATATATGGTTTTTAAAATGTAAATCATTAGAACAATAACTTTTAAAAGCAACAATTTTTAATAAAATATTCATAAATTAAGCACTGAAACTATAAGGAAAAAGCAAAACTATAAACACTTAAAAGTATAAACATAAATGGCAATATATCAAAACAAATTAAATGATAATGATTACTTAAACAATTGAAAACATTACTTTTCTTTGTGGATTCATTTAAATAATACACTATTTTCTAAAATTATTTTTTAAAATCTTACTTGGTTATTAGGGTCAAGGTCTAAGGCTTTTTGGAATGCAGCCGACGCTTTAGCCTGTTCTTTTAAGGCTGTCAAGGCCATTCCTTTCCTTATGTATCCTCTTACTAGAAAACAAATGTTAATAATGTAAATATTAATTAGGAAATGTATATACTTTAAAATAAGCTTTAATTTTGCTTTCATAATAGTTAAGTAGTTTTTTGTTTCCTATAGCCACCCTCTAAGATTCTGCTTTACAACATTCTTTTTTCTTCTACTTTTTTTCTGTGCCCAAGCATTTTAGAAAATATTAATTTAATACGTCATTTGCTACCTGAAAACACACAAAAAAAAAACATTTTAATTCCTGCTATTAAGATTGCTTCCCTTATTCTAGAGCATGAAAGGATTGATAAAGTAAAGACTTTGCATTGTCATAGCATAGACAACAAATTCTTGAGACATGAACACAGCAATCAATACATTTTTAACCAAGGTTGTTCTTTCGAATTGAAAACATTTTGAAACCAATTTCTTTTATCTAACTTTATTACCAAGTCGTAAAAGTAAAGATAATTCTTGTGTGTGTGTGTTAGCTATTACAATTACATTAAACCTATCTACCCTGTAAGTACAATTAGTTATTCAGGCCTATTTGTTCTTACCGAAATTAGGATCCAACTTTATACAAGTTTCACAATCTTTTAAAGCCAGAGGAAATTCGGCCAACTTCTGATAACAAGCAGCACGATTACTGTAAGATATGGCATCATCTGGATTCCTCTTGATTGCTTCTGTGTAACGCTTAATGGCACCAGGATAGTCGCCTGAAATGTAACAGTTTAAATACATTTGCTTGAAAAATATGACATTTCAATTAATTAAGTATAAAATAAAAGTAATATGAAAATGCTTCCAATCTCTACGACTTTTTTAAATAAAATGACACATTTCCGTAAAATAAATTTCTGGATACACAACTGCAAGTTTTTTTTATATAAATATTGAATGGAGTAACTTCCTACAGTCTATAAACTATGTGAGCCTCGAAAAGACTTTCTTCCACCATCTCTTCGTTATGTTTTCTAGGAAACGGGGCAGCACTTTTCCAAACCCAAAACGTTTGAGGTTCTGTTGTGGACTAACAATCCAAACAGTTCAGACCCAAGTAGGGTGGGGGATAAACATATTCACGCCGATTCGAAGAAAACCATATGCAGGGATGGGAAGGAAGATGATTTCGAGGCTTGCATTTTAGATAGACAAGGTATAAACTAAGATAAGCTTCTAAGCCTTTCAAGCTTATTAATTTAAAAACTAACTTTTTCAAAAATGTGCTTGACCTTTCGAAAGGCTTCAAAAGGATATTATTTTGACACCCGATGCCAAAAATTTCGTTTTTTTATTCATAAGTATTACATTTTTTTTTTAATTAGTTGTTTAACTTTTTTCTGTATTATTCTGCATTGAAAACGATTTTTTTTAACCGAAATACATTAAAATACAGAAAACTCATCTCTGTCAGTGTTAAGCCAAGCTACTTATATCAACCTATAACTGATCATATATTTAAAATGGTTGAAAAAGGCATTACAAATAACAATATCACAGAAACATATTATACTTACAGCTCATTCAGAATATTTCAAATGAATTACCTTTTTGGAAACACTCTTTTCCTGCATTTTTCTCTTCCAGTGCTTTTTCTGGGTCATATAAAGCTTTTTTCTCCTCTTCTTTAATTAGTTTTTCAACCTTTAAAAAAAGTTTTGATATTAAAGTGCTACTCCTTTAAACTCGAGAACGAGAATAAAATACCAAGTTATATATTTTAAACATTATAAAAACAATTGGACAACACAAACTAAAGATTGTATATCTACAATAACTTTAAATGAACTACAGTACTAGAATTTAAATAACAGTTTTAATTTTTAGTTTAAAGATAAATAATTCTAAATGCCTCTTGGATCCAATTTTAGATAGTTATGTTTTGTTATGATTTTAACTAGCCATATATCTGTCAAAAGTACATTATATATTGATAATGATAAATGAATAGAACATATTTAAAATAAAAATTTAATGTGTACACACATTAACTTTTAAATGTTTAGGTTTACCTCAGCTAACTTATTTAAAGTGTCTCTAGTTCTATGCTCCGTCAGAGATTTCTGGTAATATGTTTTCGACTTATAATAATCTTTCAATTTGAAGTATGATGCAGCCATTCTTGAATATGCTCTAAAAAAGTAATTATAAATAAATTTATTGATAAAATAAATTTTTTGAAAATAAAAATATTTTTAAAACTATGGAATAAAATTACATACTTAGCAACTTTCTTAAAGTCAGCTCTATTTTCTTTTCCTACTTCAACAGCCTTTTCACATTCCTTTACACATTCTTCATATTTTTTCTGTTCAAAATATACAGCTATAAAGAAATTGAAAGATTAAGCAAAATGCCAACAAAATTGAAACCAAAACAAATTTAGTTTGTTTTTTTAATTAAAAAATATTGCACTTACCAGCTTTGTTGGTAAGGAAAGTCATTTCTGTAGGATCTAGTTCAATTGCTTTTTCATATTGGGCCAACGCCTCTTCAAACTTTTTCTCTTTATACAATTCATTTCCTTTGTCTTTCTCTTCAATAGCCTAAATAGAAATGATTTATAATAAATAAAACTTGATGTGTGGCAATAATTATATTTGATCAACTGCTAGCAGTTGAAAAATATTGACTCTTACTCTATCTAAAAATTAAATCCGACAAAGGAAGTCCAGTAAATCTCGAAATGAATGGATAAAGACAGTAAAAGTTTGTGATTACTATAACTTTCAATAATTTCATTAGTTTTTTTTTTAGGGTCACTTTAAAGCCTATATATCAGCCAGATTCCAAGGTCAGACACAATTCACAATATCCCGAGTATAAAAAAATGTAAAACTAAAACTGACTAAGAACTTGCAAGCGATGAGCAAATATTTAATACTTAAGTGGCATGTTTAGAGCTTTTTAGGAGAAAAAAAATGAGGACCATTACTGTAACTTTAAAGTAAACTTAGGCTCTCTTTATAAGCTTGAAAACTCTTTAGCCTTATTTAAGGCATTGGAGCTCCATACTATGATTACAACACAAGCACCAAAAGCACTTTCTTCATGTACCCTCTAGAATCGTTTTCCACTGAAAGATGCAAGGTTGCAGCAAGAGGTTAAACGCGTGCGCCTCGTAAGCCCAAGATCGCATTTTCGAGCCCGGCCGAGTCGGATTTTCTGGATGGGAAAATCATATATGATTATGTGGCATGTAAAAGATCCCTGAAGGGCCCCATTTTGCTTGCCATTTTGCTCTCTGCAAATTAAATCTTGGCATACTTTAACATCCACAGAGAGCTCAGATTCATTGTAATCTGGGCGTCAAAATTGGTAGCGAGAGTTTAGACGCGTAGATGGTGCTGCAAAGAAATGACTCAGTTCTGGGGAATATGTCACGTCTACAAAAAGCTTGAGCGCCAATATTGCAGCCCCATTAGAGAAAAAAATGCAAGCAACACTGTTCTAAACCTAATAATCTTGTTTGAGCCTCTGCAGTAAGTCAATTGCAATGTCTTTCCAAACTTTTCTAAACCTAATAATCTTGTTTGAGCCTCTGCAGTAAGTCAATTGCAATGCCTTTCCAAACTTAGGTTTAACCAAACTTAACTTGCTTTCCAAGGATTAGGAAAAAATTTAAACATTGATGCTCACAGTTTAATGGAAAACCACAAGGAGATAGAAAACACTTCCGAAGCTCGCTTTGTAATCAAAACTACTAATTACTTCACCAGCAGAAGTCCTACCTGTTTCTTTTCAGGGGATACCTCCTCTGTATCCATTGGTTCCTCCTCTTTGGGTTTAGAAGAGCTTGGCTGGGGTGTGGAGGCCATTTCAACGTCCCCCTCTTCATCATCTGCCCCTCCACCAGCAGCCAGGTCAATGTTCAGTAAAACACTCAGGGTTGTCATGACTCTGGGATCCTTCAACATGGAACTGATAATAGAGAATTTTATATTTCAGTAAGGCATGGATACAAATATTTTCCAAATGCCAATTACAAATGATGCTTATAATTGAACTATACACATAATGATCAAAGAAACATTTGATTAATTTATTTCAGTTGAAATTATTATGATGTGCAACATTTAAAATCTAACACATGAAGGTAACATTTTTAACTAATATAATACCTCGACACCACCACCCCTTGGCAGAATTTTCAATAAGGATCATCTGCAACATGATCTCTAGCAATTAAAATTTGACTGCCCTAACACAATTGAATCGGTGAGTGCAGAAACCACTTCAGTCAAAAAAATCCGAAAACTCGTTTTCAATGAAAATAAGCGTAGAAAGGCAAAATGTGTGTTGGGTGCAAAAACTACGTTAGTCTGTCGAGTAGTTCTGTAAATACAGGACGTTTATTTTGAGTGTTGGGCGCAGAAATAGGAGGAGTTATTAAGTTTTTTCTCCCTCCTGAAAAATTTGAAATTTGTGACTGATGTTATTTCTGCACTCACCGATTCAATTGCAGAACACCCCAAAAATTTTAAAGAGAGTTACGAGGGTGCAGTCAAGAATATCTTACAAATGAGTGTAGGGTGGGGTAAAATTCATCTAGGTTTTCCCACAGGGTACAATTTTCATGGAATGAATTGGGAAAAACAGTATAAACTATATGAAAGCCATGTGACTTATGCGGCTTCAGCCAATCAGAAACGCTGAAAGTAAGTGTGGCGGTGTGCTTGTTTTGTGACGAGGCTGCTTCAGGTTGCGTCTTGCAGGCATGAGTTTGGCAAAATAAAAAAAAGCTGAAACTAAAATGCGTAATTGTACGCGTAAAAAACATTTTAAGCAGTCCTAATTCGCGAAATAAGCTGTTACATTATACATGTATGTTTATAGTTATGTTTTTTTAAGCTTTAGGCATGAATAGAAGTTCTGATCGAAGAATTCATGGCATCAGATGTCAAAATCAGAGTTGCTTTGGGGAATTGAAGCTAGTTATTACATTTCTTAAAAAATCCAGCTAATAAAAAACTGAAAACATATTAGCCTAGCCCCCTATTTTAAAAAACTTCAAAATATCTGAAATATTAGCTATACTGGACAAGTTTTAAAAAAAAAACATGGTTGAAGTTTAGGAAAATCCCAAACACTGAAAACTTTTTTAAAGGGGGAGGGGATAAATCGCAGACTTGGCAACCAACCTCAAAATTTCTGCAATAATTTTATAAAGTTTCTTGTTGCAACATCTTAACATTTTTCATTCCTTCTGCATCTAATAGATATTTAAATACCTAGCTCTAAAAACTATTTTTATGTTAAGCCCATAAAATTCTAGCGACCTATATATCTTAACTTAAAAAAACTAAAAAAAATCTAAAATCAGAAACCCCACTACAGGCGAAAGTAGAAAAACAAAGGTTCAAGCGTAAACAAAAAGTATTTTAACATTCAAACTGTTCTCTGTAATCACTACTCACGGACACTTGATCAAAAAACATTCTGGTTGCCAGACTTGGCCTGAACTGGAGCTACACAAGTAACTCATCCGATCACGCAATGCCAGAGAACTGTCAATCATTCTGATGCAATGAGACGTCGTCTAATGGGAGATTGCTTTGGCTGGCCGAGATTTGAAAACATCTTAGTGTAATCTAATCTTAATTCATCTTCCTATTTTGACTAAAAAATTTATCTTCATTATTAGAATCTGTTATTTGAACTTGTTGTTTTATGAAATTTAAGTTTAGTTTCACCGAATTAGGGTGCGAATAAATAAAACAATCGTTTAAAAAAATGCATCACAGTTGTAGCGAATATTCTTTCATCAGGTGCAGGAAACTGACAACCGATTTTAACGGTGATTAAGTTTATAAGTTTGTTAATAACATAAACAAATTAGGATTTCAATTGATCAAGATGACCATCTAGCTAATTTTAGAGGTTTTGACACACTTATAAAAGATAGAGAAGATAGGAAATTTGGGTAAAAAAATGCTCATCAACCTGTTGTTTCGCCAATTTTGTGAATTGGGAGGGTCGTTTTCCACGATCGTAATTTTGCGAAAAATGCGACGGGGGCACATTTTTCACTCAATTTTGTGAAGGGGGTCGCTATACGGCCACATATTAGCTCTGGATGGAACCCTGCTTTGTCAAAGGTTTTTTTTTTGTGTGTGAGGGATTAGAACAAGCGAAAAACGGAATTTTTAGGCAAAATTAGAAAAACGGAACTTTTTCCAAAAAACGGATTTCTTTTTTTCCTAAAAAATTAAAAAGCGGAATTCCGCTTAAAAGCGGAAAAAACTCATCCCTGGTCTTGTGCCTTTGGTAGAGATCGTTGCTTAGCGCTAGAGCTACGTGATGCCCTGGAACAGTCCCAAGGAAACTAGCCAGATTGTATAGATGAGCATTCCTGAATTGGCAGTATCCTTATATTAGACTTGCATGTTTGTTTGCAGAGCAAACAAATAGGAATTGCGCAGCAATTCCTGGGGGTTGGCAACAGGGTGGATTGATTTAAATTGGCTTGATTTAAATCATTTCTTTTTGTCATCACTAGAAAGTATTTTTTTATCCTATAAAGCTCTAGACTGCTACATCAAAAGTGGCTACCTAAAAATCGAACCCCAGTCGCCAAATGTGTCGATCACAATTTTTCCTTTTTGTTCAACAAATAATTAACACTGAAGCTGCATTTTTAAAATAATGAAAAGCTCCGATTCGATTCTGTTGGGAAGAAAGACTTGATGATAGTTGTTGCTCATCGGTGAAATTTTTTCATCATCATTTTTTGTGTGACGTCACCGAGTCCTCCATGTGACGTAAATGGATGGAGCTGGGCGACGAAAATCTTAAATGCAAATTTGATTTTTAAATTTTGCTTTGCGATTTCTGCAAACTACAGGAGATTGATTTACAGCTGATTAAAATCTCAACTATTCATTTAAACGATTCTTATGAGAAAATTTCATGAACAATTGTGGGTAGTAGGAGACGTCAAGAATTCTTGGAAACTAATAGTAGTTGAACAGCATGTACATAAAATAATTTTCTCCTAACAATAATGGCCAATCACATAATACTATATATTTTGTATGATTCTTTTTTACTATCAATCTTTTCATATCAAAAATGTCTTGTAAATGTAAATTTTTCTTTTGTGGAAAATCGCACTTTCTTTTTGTCGTATATACTTAAATTTAAAACTGGCTACTAAAAATCAAAATGCGGCTACCATTTTTTTCCACTATGGTAGCCACTGGCTACTATTAAAAATTCCCAGTCTAGAGTTTTATCAGCATTCAACTTTAAGAAATAGGTTGGGTGAGCTGAAAAGGCAGCAAAATTAGTATTTTTGTATATAGCTCTTAATAAATGAAATGTCATCATAGTAATTTAATAGGGTTTTTTTTTTTGGCTAAATTTATTCTATATGTGGAATCATAAGTTTTAATTTAAGATCAAGATTTTTATCATTAATTTCTCATCTCTTATGAATTTGGCAAGATTATTTAAATATAACAATTATATATCATCACTTTTGAAATGGTTACTAACAAACAAAGTATACTTACATCATGTTGGAAGGATTACTTTGCAAGTCTGCTATTAATTTCATGTAAGAAGGATCATTGAAGAAGTCTTTAGTTCGGGGATCATTTTGTAATTTGCCAATAACATCAGCACCCATGAAAGGATTAGGAAAGCCAGAATTCATGCTTGGACCTAATAAATGAAAAAAAAAATTAATAATTTACCTGTTTTCCCAAGTAACTTCCTGAATAAAATTTAAACTATTATAAAGTTCTACATGCGTTAAGTTAAAAATATAGTCAGAATTTTTTAAAAAAAAGAAAATTTAACAATTGCAGTATCTTTGAAAATTTTAAACAAAAATTTAAATGCAAGAGTTAAAATTATGTGTTTAATGCTGGTAAAGTTAGGTTTCATTGTTATACATTTTAATGTCATGTTTGATGTGCAACATTTCAGTTGATTTAAGAATGCGAAATATTGTTGTACAATTATTCTTTGAAAATATTAAGAAATTTAGCAAACAATAATGAATCTTTGACAAAAAATAAATGAACCTAGCCTAATTTAGCATGTAAAAGTTGCTGTTTCTTTTACTCAATTTCCCTGTTGGGCCCATATGTTTTGTGGTAGCGGTCAAAGCAACAGATTCAGTTACAAACCTACATGTCTATAAGTATTTTCTAAGGTTAATTACATGATGCACACCAATTGTTAATCATAAACAAAATAGTCGAGTATTAGCACAACTAAGAATACCCAAGCTATATTACTTTTAATAATATACTTTTAGCACCTTTTAATAATATAATTTTAAAAGTTTTTATTTTAAAAATAGACTATAAAAAGATACAAAATCTATCATTTCATAACACCTTGGTTATACCATAACAGCTTTTGTTTAAAACAAATCACAAATCAGATATCATTGTCTACAAAAAAACTTTTGAATAAACACTTCATGCACATAAAAGTAGCTAACAAAATATAAATTAAAATACATGCCTTCTCTTAACTGAGCTTGTACTTCTTTAATTCCTTCTTTGAGTTGTTCATTATTAGGATCCAATTTCAAACCTTCAGCATAGGCATTTAAAGCATCATCATGCTTCTTAAGATACGCCAATGCAGCTCCTTTCCTGGAATATCCCTACCAAGAAAAATATTGATGTTTAGGTACGTTGTATAACACAACAATTCCTTTATTTTAAAAAATACCCAATTTAACCTTCTAATGCAGTGGTTCTCAACCTTTTGTAGGTGGCAACCCCCTAATGCCACAAAATAACTTCGCTAATGCATGCATTTTTTTCATCCCAAAAAATATAACTGCATTAGAATTTAAATAATTTCAATTTTTAAAAAATTTCCATATGACAAAAACCATTCTACAAAACTCCAATTTTGATAATGACTAGAAAACTACTAAATATATTTCAAAATAACCCTTTTTAACTATAATTATTTTTTCAAAACAATTTATATGCATTTAGTACTACTAATAATATTTTACTTTGAATACTGACAAAAATGTAATTTCACAACAGTTAATAACCTCACTCTTTAATTTTGAATACACTTTTACTACAGTCATCTATGAGGATTATTAGTAACTAAAACTTCAAAATGGAATGTAATAGATGAAAAAAACACAAATTTGTCGAGAGGGGGCTCTACTTTAATAGAATAAAGTGGATTATGTTACTTGTTGCCAAACAGCAACAGTATGCATTAGAGCAGGGGTTCCCAACCGGTGGTACGCGTACCACTGGTGGTACGCGGGGATATTTTAGGTGGTACGCGTGAGTGTTGTGAACAACATTAAGCTTTGCTTTTGTAATAGCATTTCAATAGCTTTCGTACACATTGAGGATATTACTTATTATTTTAAACATTATTTAAAAGAGAAATCTTTAATTAAATTCTGGATCGTATATGTAAAACCTAGTACCCTTTGATCTTCCGGCAAACTCTGCTATTTTTGATGTCATTTGTTGCTACTTACTTGTGTGACAGTGTATTTTTTGAACTCTGGTACAGAAAAAATAAACATAGAAGCAGAATAAGTGTGGAACTCTTAAATGTATTATTACTACTCGTATTACTGCTAATGTTGATATTTTAATCACAGGCAAACAACAAGTTTCGTACTTAAGACAATAAAAGTATATTTTGTAATTATATGATTAGGAATTTTTTTCGCCAAGTTTGTACTATTTTTTTATTTATATGTTTTTAGACCGGTGGGTAATAAAATAAAAATGTAAATGAGTACCATTATCATCCTTTTATTTCTCCATTATTTTAAGCAAAGTTATGAATAAACAAATATCTAGTCATTAAATATGAAGTTTTTCCTGGAATTTAATTCAAAAAGAATGAGCACTTTTAAAAGATTAAATATATGCTTATGAAAATATTTAGGACTGGTGGTACGCCAAAATTTCTCAAAAAGTCAAGTGGTACGCAGGTACAAAAAGGTTGGGAACCCCTGCATTAGAGGGTTAATGATCTACCATATTCTCACAAGAATATTGATCTTGATGAAAACTGATTATTCACATACCACCAACATTGTCGCAACTATGTCCATGAAGCAAACATACAGTGACTCTAGCTCCTAGAATCAATTTAAATTTAGTTTCAAAAGAACTCATTACCTTCACCCAGTCAGGCTTAATTTGCACAGTCTTTTCGGCATCATCCAAGGCATCCTTGTATTTCCCTGCCTTGCAGTAGGCTGCACTGCGGTTACTGAACAAAACATGGTTGGAAGAGTCTAACTTGATGGCTTCTGTATAAAAGTTGATTGCCTCATCGAAGTTTCCAGCATTCAATGCTGAGTTACCTTGATCTTTCAAAACATTAGCCTGTAAAATTATTGAATTTTTTAAAACTTTACTTTTAAGGAGTAACATTTGGATCTTATTTCACACACATACATTATGTAATTTAAGAGTTTAGTGGAAGAACGTGCCAAGTGACATTTTGGAAAACTTTAGATTTTTTGTATCAAAGAACATATTACCATCTTCAACAGTAACAAGTTTCCCTTTTTTTTATAAATTTTAAATGTAATTTTTTATGGTTTGCAAATGCTGTTTTTACCTTTATGTCACTTAGCACGTTCTTCCACTAAGCTCTTCAATTGTACACTGAATTTTACAATGTTCAAAATGCAATAAAGAGGATCATTGGCAAAACTGTACAAAAGCGCGAAATCAAACGGCCAAATCAATCAGTCCAATCATTCTTTGCCGCCAAATCAATCCGGTTGATTTCGTCTTGATGGCAAATGTGTTGTACTTCATTAGGTACTGCCAGCGTATTCCGGGCGGTCTGGATTTGGCGGCTTAACTTTTGCAGCCAAGTAGCAAAAAACGTACTAGTTGAGACGAACGCCAAAAGTCTCCAAATAGCATTCCGGCCCGAATACGCTAGGTATTCCCTTCATAAATCTTATTTTGCATTGTTTATTTTAAGCATGCATACTTTATTTGGCGATCTCGCCGATTTTTTTGCCAAGGGTAAAATTTAGTCGTCAAGGGTTGCCGTATAACAGATTTGGCGGGGTTGCCAACTTAATTTCCGGGGGTTATAACTTACTTTGCTTTGTGAATTTTAACGTGTTACTGCACAATTACAAACATTAATGTCTGGGCAATGAGAAGTATAGCTATATGTTTGTTAATAATTATTAGTTAATAACAGCTTGACACAAGTCACTAGACTAAGCTGTTCTGTATTTGTTAACAATTATTGTGGTGGATAATATTCCTCAGAAATGCTATAGAAAGGTCAAAGAACCTTTCAACCCAACCCCAGGAATGTTAAAAGCACGTACTGTAAGGATTTATTGATTTTTACAAAATTATGACTAAAAGTTAATATAAAATACATTAAATGCGTAAAATCTTACTTATTTAAATGCAAAAGTAATGGGTTGAATTTAAATACAAGATCGTTCATAGAGGAAACGTTCGCACGAAAAATATTGCTGTTTAAATATATAAAGAAAATATTTCATTATCACCAGAAATAAAATAGGCAAAAATGACACACGCAGAATCTATGCAAACTTTATGCTTAATATTACATACGTAAATTACCAAGAAAATACCTAAACAATATTAAATTATAATTAACCTATTATTTACGAAGATTACATACAATATCATTTGCTTACTCCTTATCTTACGAAACAACAAGATACATTATAAAAACAATACCTTTTCTTTGTCGCTCATATTAACACTTTAAATGTTTAGCAACTTAGACAAAAGACAATCAACTCTGTTTGTAAATATAATAAAACGATTTGAAATACTAGAAGGAAAATGCCGATTTCTCGTGCTCTCACTAGAATGTTCGATTCGGAAAATTCTGGTCTGGCACGGCTTTTTTTAACGCAAGAGAGTTGAGTTGTATGTTGTAAATAAGCAGGTAGTTTCTTAAATATAGCTGTAGGTTGGTTTCTATGATCTCTATGGTTGGTTTACATTTGCTTGAACATTTGCGTCCACTTCAATCGTAGTCGGGATTTTTCTTCAAAACGGAAACTATTTTAGAAACGGTACCAGAGAAAAATTATTTAATTTTCACGTTACAATAATTTTACAACACTTGATACAGCAGCTTTTATTGAAATTGCATTAACTTCAAATACAGCGATCATGTCTCGACTGTTTAAAATTTGGCATATCTTTATCTTAAACTTTCTTAATTTATGTTCTGTCGTCTCATAATAATGTTCTGTGTCTCAAAAATGGCAATGGCGTTGTGCAAATTTGTCCATTGTTCGTCTTTATTACGGAGAACATTTAAAATAAACGAAAATTTTCTTTGCACATGCATCTTCAAGCAGAAACTCATGGCATACGCATGATTTATTTAGTTGAGCTTGGATATCGTCAAACAGATCTACACGAGGGTTATTGGCGGCGGGTATCATAATTTAGAACCTCAGTCAAGTGACGAGCTGACACCTGAGTACTGTTTCCATTTTAGACACATTCTTTTACATAAGAATGAAAAGAATACTATTTTATATATATACAGTGAAACTCGGTTACAACGCAAACACATTTTTAATGTCATAAATGGTCAGTCCGCTTAGTTGCCTTTATGCATTAGAGAATGTTTTGTTTAAAATATGACAACTTTAGCTTTCTCCTTGTATAATGCTAAACATATATTCATTTATGATATCCAAAATGTCTTCTTAAAGAATTTTTCCATTTAGAACTTTCGATTTTACAACTTAAAATTTATTTTATGCCCAAATGATGCAAAGTCATCACATTCGATTTCTGCCTAAAAAATTATTGGCTGGAGAAAGAGAAATTAAACTACAACTTATCTAAGTCAAAATTTATTCAATAGATATAATTTTATAACTGAAAATTAATAATATAAGTTTATAGCAGGCATTTTTACATGATTTACTACTTAATATTTAATCTAGCTCATAATGTCATAAACCATGCAGTCCCTTGAAGAATGGTATAACCAAGTTATACTGTAATACACACACAACACATATATACAATTTAAAAGTTAGTTGTTTTATTAGAAGAAAATGGAGATATTAGTATAGGGTGCCATGAATAAAGAAAGTCTAGAAGGAACATATGTTGTAAGCCATTCTTTAAGGGGTTCAGTATGTTGTATATCGGTAATGTTAAATTGGCCAATTGCAATGTACCTTTTCGCAATAACTACTGATCAGATCATCTTAAAAAATTTTGTGTGTGTTATACCAACCTTATATATTAATCTGAGGTTAAAAGTTTTTTTTTTAAATAACTGTTTGATTTGTTTAAATAAAAATAAGTTTTAAAGTACCAAAAAAATCATAAAATTTTTTCACTTTTTTGCCCCATAAAATTTTTTCACTTTAGTTTTCAGTAAGGAAAGGGTTAAATAAAATAACTTTTAATGTCAAAAATATTTTTCCAATCATCTTCATACTTTGTAACATTATTAAAAAAGGTTGTAAAAGTATTTTAAGCCATAATTTTCTTTTTGATTTTTTCACTGATTTTGGGGTACTGAACCCCCTTAATGTGTTTTAGTAAACTAGCATGAGACAAATTATTACCAAAATATAATGGAAAAAGTAAACACTTTTATTTAATGATACCATGAAAAATATACATTTATGATATGCCCAAGAACAACATTGATGAATATCAATCTTTTTGATTGCGAAAAACAATGATATGTCACGTCCTCTTTTGGTTTAATCCTCATTGTCATCACTTTCCATGGCTATATCTAACAATAAAAATTAGTCAGTTGAAATTATAACAAAATAATTCATTAACACATTACAAATTACAAAAGTAAAATATTGACGGATTAAGTTTCTATACTAAAGTACCAATGAAAAGTAGAAAAAAATGAATTATCTTCTATAAATATGGGATTAATTTAACAATTCTCTGAATCTATTTCAATTGAACATGCGATTAGCAATGGATATTTCTGAACTATTAAATAGTGTTAACAATCAAGTGTTTCAGCAACACACAAAACGTTTACAAATTTATAGTTTTTAAAATTTTACTAATTTTTAAAAGTTATTTATAAACATTGCTACAAAAATATAATTTGATTTATTAAAAATAAATTAAATTTCAGCAAAAATATTTAATTTTAATCTCATACAGTGAAAACAAACTAATTTGTTTATCCCTTAAATGATTATATAAATCATACACTTTTCAAAACACACATGTTATATTTCAGGGTTATAATTAAAAACTAAACAAATATCAGTAGTGTAGTTTAGGATACAGATGGAACTTAAGGTGGAAAGTAAAAAAGCAGGGATTGGGAAGTTACTTTTAAAAAGTAACCCTTTTAAGGTTAAATAGGAAAAGTAACTTGTTACAGTTATTTAATACAAAAAAGTAACTAATCACAGAAATGTTTGGAAATTTAAAAAAAAACTGCAACTTAGCCATCCTACCGTTTATCAAAGAGAACCAAGACTAATGAAATAGGGACAATCGGAAAAAGTTAGGAACGAAAATTCAACATTGTTTAAAGATAAATTTCAAATATTTAGGCTAAACATTGAAATGTGCCGAAAATATCTGTGAAGAGCAGCGTAAGAAGTAACAATATTTTTTGTTACTTCGTTACCACTAAAAGTAACTAAGTTACAGTTACTATCTAAAAAATGTAATGGCATTAACTAAAAAAAGTAACTGTTATAAGTCAATCATTATTCCAATCCCTGGTAAAAAGTAACTGTTATAAGTCAATCATTATTCCAATCCCTGGTAAAAAGCAATAGTTACCTGGCTCAAGGTTGAGAGGTTCCAAAACTTGAGAAGTGCTTGGTACGGCATCAGTTTTTGTAAGAGAATGGGCAACAGATGGCGACTGAAGAAGAACAGTTAGCATCTAAAATGATTAAAATTACTTTTGAAATATCTGACGGTATTACAGCGACTTGGGAATGAAAACAATAAAGCACACACCATTTAATGGAATACCTTATAACAGGGGTTCCCAACCGGTGGTACGCGTACCACTGGTGGTACGCGGAAACATTTCAGGTGGTACGTGTGAGTGATGTGAGCAACATGATGCTGTAAATAGCTTCTGTATGCATATGTAGCGAGGATGCAAATGTATTACTCATTATTTTAAACATTATATTAAAGAGGAAATCTTTAATTAACTTCTGGATCGGAATTTGCCGAGTTTGTACTATTTTGTATTTACATTTTTTATCCCACTAGGTAATCAACAAACTGTAAATTAATACCATTTTAACCTTTTTATTTCTACTTTATTATAAGCATGTCATAAATAAAGATCTAAACATTAAATACGAAGTTTTTTCAGGAATTTTACTCTAAAAAAAACCTTTGAACACTTTTAGAAGAGTAAATATAATATGTTTATTAAAATATTTAGGTCTGGTGGTACGCCAAAATTTCTCAAAAAGTCAAGTGGTACGTAGGTGCAAAAAGGTTGGGAACCCCTGCCTTATAAGGTGGTTGGGGAAAATAAAGTGTTTCTGAAGCTGTGATGGAACAAGTACACTTTTTAAAAAAATTTCTTGTTAATATATTTAAGGGTTTCAAAAATAAAATATACAATCTTGTTTATGTACTACTTTTGTTTTAAAAATACTACAAGTTGTTTTCTACAAGTCAATACTGCAAAAAGTTGACTGTTTTGATGACAAGATAAGAGATATTGCAAACATAAACTAATTCACTTAGAGGATATTTAATGTAGAATTTAGCACATTATATTTGAATAAATCTAAATTTATATATCAGTATTTATAACTGTGACGTGGTCGTAACAGCTCTAGAAAACAAATGCTAAGATATAATCTGTCTTGTCTCCCAAAATAGATAATTAAGAAGTTAAAAATTATTTAAAACAGATTTTCTTTAGCTAAAAGTTGTTACTAAATTAATGAAAGTTAAAAGATGGTTAAACCTGTATAAGTACCATTGGTTTTGGTAGCGAGGTACAAGGCATTGTTCCTTCAAGGATATTTTCTTTCTCTTTCTTCAATTGTTGTTGTTGTAACTCCATATTTTTCTGTCGAAGCAGAACAGTAAAGTTCAATTCTTCGATCTGAAAAAACAAAACAAAACAACTTTACCCCCTATTGTGTATTTTGCATAGCATTAATTTTTAATAATAACAAATAGTAATACTAGTTATCAAGAAGTGTACCCAAATTATACTTATAAAAATGCAAAAAAATATTCAAAAAGAAAAATAATAAAAAGATATGTCCCTTACCTGCAATTTAAAAATCTGATCTGACAGATATTTTTTTAAGTTCGCTATGTAAGCCTCTTCCTGCTTTAAATATGCAAGGGCTTTTAGAGCTTCTTCCCTTTTCGCCATTATAAAAATTTATACTTGTAAAAGGATTTATTAGTTTCTCTATTATTGTATGTTACTTTAAAAAAGAAGAATAATGAGTTCTTAAAAGGTTTCGTTTCGTTTTAACTATCGGAAAGTTAACAGTTAACTTCTGGTTCAAAATTACTTTCTGGTTTGTAACTTCCAGTTGGAAATATTTATATATTAATGTCTGAAGGTCTTCACCTAATGGTAGGCAATATTTACACGAGAGTATTTTTATTAATTTTCCTGTGTGATTTTTGAAATCTTTGCCCCCAGTCTCAGTTCTCGACTGAAAGTGTTGGTAACTCAGCAAAATTAGTGAATTCGGTTCATTATTGTGGCTCCTCAGGGTCCCTCAAAACGAAGTATAAAAAATTTAAGACATTTTTGAATTTGAAGTTTCTTTTATAATATCTTGATACTTTTCCATTTATTGCACTAAAACTTACCAAACGGATTTTAAGGAAATTAGTTTCAATATTTTAGAGTAAAAATAAAATCATATTTGTACGAACGCAATGTAGCTTGACGTCACTTTGGTGTGGTTTATGTAACAAACAAACATTTGCAAGCAGATGTTGGTGGCTCCGGAGCCAATTATCACTTTCCTATTCTATTCTCTAACCTAACTGCGCATAAACTGAAGATCAATTTACTATTCTGTATCAAGATGGCGAGTTTATCAGAAAATGTCAAAAGACATTTCCCACTGCAAAATGTCAAAGATGTCATCCTCTTTTTCGAATCCCAAATCCAAAACAACGACGAGCCGAACCTGGCTTTACTCTCGATCGTGGTCGGATACATTGAAAATCTGTTGACATGCAACAGATCTTTACCTTTAAATTGTGACGTCGATACTGCCCTTGAACCTGTGTTTCCGATGGTCGAAATATCCACGATTGATGCTCTGTATGCCAAGTTCAAGTGCCAGATTAAAGGGTCTGTTGACCTGACTCAGTACCGGAGCAGCCGTTGTGCGACCCGCGATCTGGTGAAAAAAGTTTCGGACATTATATGGGGATCTCTGACAAGAAGCTATTACAAAGATCGAGCTCATCTGCAATCGCTTTTCAGTTATTTGACAGGTGAGGTATCATCAGCATTTCCTTTGACATCGTGTTTACAGGTACATTTCCCCACCGCAGATCGTATAAACACGTGCTTAAAAATGCCGGTAGACCATGTTTATATCGCATTAAAACACCTATTAACCATTCATTTATTGATTTAATACATTTGATTACGTTAATTAATGTTACTTTAGTGTGTGTGGCTTTCCATATTGTAAACAAACTTCCCAATGTTTTGATCGACCTGTCATGATTTTGGCGCGCTACGGATTGTTTACATTTTAACCCCTTCGCACCAGCTTATCGCTTGCCCGAAAACGAGCTTTCTGATGCATGAAAACGAATTGTTTGGATTATGTTTAACTAATATATCATTATAAAGAGTGTTTTAACATACATTTGTCTGTTTTAATTAAATTTATCCCTTATTTTAGTCGGTATTTGATAGTAAGCTATGTTTTTCAAGAATTCATATTATTAGGTAATACAAAAATTATGAGTATATATTGTTAGCACATAAATAATTTTATTAATTGTTTTTTATGCATTTGCCAGAATAATAAAATTAAAACATATTTTGCATTAGTACAGTTTGATTCAAAATATGTTGTTTCAGGTACTTTAGTGATTTTCGCCTTTATTATATGGTTTCTCCTTTCTGTGTAGTTTACATAAAATATGCCTTAGGTCCCAAGTAGAAAGATCACTCTACGGTCACACTTGGCGAACTATTAAAAATCGTGACAAAAGTCAGTATTTAGGTGACTTATTTAACATGGCCACGTTTTAAGAAAAGATCGTATGACCTTTTCTTAACAACCATCTCAATGGTCCAATAAGGTTCCTGAAAAACGTCATCAGTGTGAAGTCAGAGAATTGGAATCATAAGTCGAAGTCAGACAGGTTTGCCAGAAAAAATATTTATCGCCAAATCTGAAAAAATTGCACTAAGTACAGTAACCGTACGGTAAATCCGATCCAGGTCCCAACATGCTGTACTCTTTCTGAGAAGTCATGCTTAAACACAATTATGAACATCTACCTAAATGAAAAAGTCCTTTCAGATTTTTGGGCGAAAACCTCCATAATTGGATTGATTGTGGAACTGGCAAACATCATACTATATTCATTTAAATAACTTAAAATGGATAAATGACATTTTAGAAAACTTGACCTTTGTCATTTAAATTATTATTTGCTAATATTAGGTTACTACAACCCAGTATTTCTTGTATTGCTGTCGAATGTAATCCTAGTAACTACTAATTATTGTACATTTTGTATAAATGTCTGTAATAAATAAGGGAAAATCATATTTTAATTTAAAAGCTATTTATATAACACCTAGTAGTTTGACGGTTAAGTTTCAAAAGAGGACAAGCCGTCCTCTTTGACAGGTAAAATTTCTGAGTTTTTTAGTCTTGTTTTAATTTTAGTCTTGTTAGCTTCGTAAATAACAATCCTTTGCATTTAGAATATTCCCTATATCACAGCTGTTTCCAAAAGTGCTCTATTTCACCGTACCTGTATGTTCTCTCCGAGACAGCTTTTTGAAGACTTATTTTCTGATTAATCAAAATTCTTAAAAGAACAGAACAGCCTCTGTATCACAGCTCTATTTAGCCTGTCATGTTAACAGGGATTACATTTCTACAATTCACTAGCATAAATAATGTTGACATATTTTTTTTAGCTAAATGCATTTAGTTTATTTATTATATCTTTGTAGATATAATGTACTATGTGGTTTTCTTGTTAAAAATGTTTAGTTTCATTCTTTAGGTAATAAATTGGACTGCTTTGGCGTGGCATTTGCTGTCGTGGCTGCTTTCCAAGTATTGGGTTATAAAGATGTTCACCTTGCACTGTCTGAAGATCATGCATGGGTCACTTATGGTAAAGACTCTGAAGAAACTGCTGAAGTCACTTGGCATGGTAATTCGTCAGGATTTTAATTATCTATATATTTTTAAAGTTACAGGCTGTTGTTTTGGGTGAAGCTTTGGATTTATCGTATGAATGTTTTATGAGCAGTACAGTTTATTTTGGATATTAAGTATCATTAAATGTTATGTATGGAATATAAATAAATTTCACAAATGATACTAATTAATAAATATTCAATTTTTGAATGAAAATGCCTGAAACTAGCTAAATGTGGCATCTATATGTTTAATATGGAATTAAATGTTGTTCTTGGCACTTCCCCCCCTGTGGAGTACAAATGTTGTGTGCTTTTTAAGTGACAGGTCCTGTTGGTTGATTAGTAGAAATGTATATTCAGGTTTGTGTGCTTGGTCAGAGACCCGCTTATAAACCTTTATCAAGTAAGACAGACACAACACACAAACATAAGTGACAGATGCTGCCATCTATCGCCACATCCGCAATTTAGACATGTCCCTGAAGGGGAGTTAAATAGTCTCCAGGGACCACTATCTGTAGGAAACTGCACCATGACGATGCACATTACTTTTGGATCCACATATTTAACGAGCACGTTCTCCACATGCACTCGGTTTGCGTTCAGTGGTATCGGGACTCGTTCGTGGGGACCTTCCGATTCCGAGAACAATGCCTTAACCATTAGGCTATCCACAGCCCCTAGATTCTGTTACAAACCTTCTTGTTTGTGAGTCTTGTTCTGTTACAAACCTTCTTGTTTCTTTTCTTCATTTGCCCAGTATTTTTGGTGCCCTGATTGATTGATTCAATTAATTGTTTAAAAAATATTTTATATGAGAGGCATTCAGCAAGAGAGATCTTTATAGAGACTGTTCTGTCTTACCATCAAAATATATATATGTAATACCCTATAAATGTAGCCCATAAATCCTTCAAATGTGATGAATTTGATTTTGAACATTATTTCAGGCAAAGGCAATGAAGACAAAAGAGGCCAACCTGTAAACTGTGGAGTGACAGAAAAATCTTGGCTTTATTTAAATGGGTTTCCTGTGAAATGTACACGAAGAATGGAGGTAGCAGCATTGGTGTCTGGTATCAATCCATCGATTAATGCTATGTCTGATAGCATTGAACTGGCTCGAATGCAGCAGGTTAGATATTGCTTTAATTTAAAGTTTAAAACTTTTTATAACTACTGTAATGAAATTGTTCTGTGCCACGTTTAGGCAACTTCAGATGGTGCTCTGCAGTAGTCGTGCAAGTGAGGGTAGCTTGAGTGTGAGTGCCACAGTCAACCTGCTATCAGCCTTTTTCTGAACATTCGTCCAGAAATATGTTTTGCCTGTGACAACAAGGAGGGGGCATTGCCGTGTTTTCTGGAAGGATAGGAGAGATGTTTTCTTAATATGAATTAGTTAAATACTGTTGAGTTTTAACCTTGTTCATGTTAGTTTTTAACCTTTTTTTCACCTTTGAGTTGATTTTAATTTGATAAACGTTAACCTTTAGCAAAAGTTTGTGGTGTTCCTGTATTGCCAGATAAAACCATAGCTCTCATCGTCTGTACGCAATATTTCAGAAATTTTGAGAAATCATGTGTAAAACATGCATCTAAACACCCATGAAAAAATCATTTATTTTTTTAAGTTTTGTTATTTTAGTATTTAGAACTCTATTCTTACTCTCAATGAGTTAAGAGATATTGTCTATTGCCTTTTTACAACTTTTAATTATTGGATGATTCAAATAATTCATTTCAAGAGTTTTTATTGTATAATTTAAGTTGTATAAACCTTAACCTCCTTTAACAATTTCCATGTGAGGCACAGTCTGTAAGATATTGCATTGCATGTGAAAGCTCTAGTTTTTATCCCATAGACATTGTCAAAAATAACTGCCTACCTATGAACAGTTTGTGCTGTCAAAAAGTCTGATGAATAATGCCCTGTATAGAGGGAGTGCATGCTAAATATGCTCTTAAGTCATAGCATTACATACAACACTGCTCATAAAAGTTTTGTTGGGTGCCTACTCCGTTGTTGGCTTGTCACTCGACTGTGGCTCTAAATTGTGCGCCTGTTGCTGATAGCACTTGTGTAGCTCTTTGATATTTCAATTAAACTCATGTGAAAATTCTATTGCTTTGGTTTGAATATTTTATTTTTAAACTTATTGTTAAAATACTGAAAACAATTCTTTGAATATCATCGCTTGTCACTAATATCTACTAAATTGATTTTTTTTGTTGCAACATAATACCATCTAATACACATCATTTAATTCAATATTGATCTTTACAGCAACTCCTGTGGCTTTTATATGACTTGAACCATCTAAAGACCTACCCAATGGCACTGGGTAATTTGGGTGACCTTGAAGAAATCTGCCCAAGTCCTGGTCGACCTCCTCCCATCAGTCTTTTCCAGGAGTCCATTTTAGCTGCACAAAGCTATTATTCCAACATGCACGTTTATCCTTATACATATCTTGGTGGATACCTGTATCGTAATGGCCGCTATAAAGGTGCCTTAGAGGCATGGGCGAATGCTGCTGATGTTATTCGAAAGTAAGTGGAAGCTCGATTGTAAATTTAAAAATTGATTAGTGATTTTTTTTAAAGCCCTAAATGCTTTTAGAATGCAGATCATCAAGAAAAAAAAACTAAAAATAAAAATCTAACATTTAGATTAAAATATTTGAATGTAGTATTAATATTTATTGTTTATAGTTTTTAATACCATATTTATACAATTGCAAATGGAGTACCACAAGTGTTAAATTCATTATTTAGGAAAAGGTCCCCAATATTTTTACAAACATACAACATTACTCTAATATTTATTTTATGTGTGTATGCATATATTGTTTTGTTCTAAGCAGAATTATTTACCATAAATTCAAAGCTATTCAGGGTGTGAAAAAGGCCTTTAAATGTTAAAAAGCTTGATGTCTGTTTTCTTTTTAGTCTTCTAACGCCTAATATTCCTTAGATATTCTAAGTTTGAAGGTTTTGGACCTAGCAGATAGAGTTGACTTTTTTTTGGTTTTGGGTTTAACAAAACACTGTATCAGTAATTGTTAGGTATCATAATCAAGTTTGGTCCTTCTTGTGATAAATTCAAAAGCGAATGATAATATTAAAGCTAATAAAGTGTTTGACAATTTTATAACAGCATTAACTTTATATAGAAAGATTCCTTATAATTTGTCCATTTGCAAATAAAATCATTGTTGACTTTGGCATAGTAAAAAGTTCTCAATTTCTATTAATTCTTCAGATATAACTATGGCCGTGAAGATGAAGAGATCTACAAAGAGTTCTTGGAGATCGCCAACGAACTTATACCGCACATAGTGAAGGTGGTCAGTTCCTTGCACAGCGAAAGTGGATGTGAACCTTCTGGTCAAGCGGACGTTCCTTTACTCAAAGATCCTGATTGTTTTGCTCATCTGCTGAAGTTCTATGATGGGCTGTGTGAGTGGGAAGAAGGGTCGTCCACTCCTGTTCTGCATATAGGCTGGGCGAAACCCCTTGTGTCTACTATATCAAAGTTCCCAGGTACGTAAAATAATACAGTAGAGTCCTGCTTATTTAAAAGGTACGGGACCGGAACACTTTTGGTTAATCCAGCTTCCAGAGAAATTTTCGAGTAATCCGGAATGATCCACTTCACGCCCAGAAACAAGCTGTCGAAGAGAAAATTTGATAATAGTGTTCACTTGTTATAAAATTTTTAGATCGGGCATTTAGATACATAGAAGCGCAAAATGAAGCCAGTACTTCAGGCGCTCTCTCGTTAAAAAGAATGTGGGCTGCTTTAAAACAAATCAAAATTGAGCAGTAAAAAAAGATTATTCTATTGCATATTTTGAGAAACAAATCCAACTTTGTAAGTATGCATTTATTTTTTGTGTATTTCTTTATTTATGCGTTTATGCGTATAGTTCATGTTTTAGCACTAAAAAAAATTAGGAGCCTTTCAGTTATGGGGTTGGCAGGTTGACCCCTCACTAGTTTAGGTAGAACTTATTTAGCGTGATTCGTGTTGACGAGTTCATTTAATATGGCATCTTGTAACAACAAGGTTTATTAATATAACATTAGGTAAATATAACTTGAGTAAAAAAGAGTTAAAATTAAGTGGAACAAATTATAAATAGGAATAGTTCAGTCGCTGCAACATTGGCTCAATCAAAGAGTAATCTTTAATAATTTACTGTATAATTTAATGAATTCTTTTGCTATAATTTAAAATAAAATATTAAAAGCATCGGTAGTTGCTTTTAATTACAAATAAAAAAGAAATTGTAAAAAGCAATTGTGTTGTATTTAGGAAAGTTATACTTCTTCTATTTACTAAATGCATCTAGAAGAAAGCTACATTTTCTCGTAGATCTTGTATAATAATTTCTTGCAGGTAAGGTGCGTTGTATGGTGGACATAACAGCCCCAGAGAAGAAACCAGACGCAAGCCCCGATCCTGCCCACAGTGAGAAAACCGATACTAAGAAACCCACAGAAAAGAACTCTAAATCGGGAAAAGAAAACACCATAAACGGATCAGCAAAAACTTCAAAAACTAACAATCTTAGAAGTGCATCGCTGGAGTCGGCAGAAAAGAAGTCAAAGAAACCTGAGGGAAAGGAATCAGAATTCATCCATAACTTAGAGACTCAGATGAATTCTGATGAAGAACCACCACATCCAAATATTATGGCGTTAGCTGCTGCATGTGGCGATAATATTCTAAATCCTGAGTATTTGTTGGGTTCTGGAGAGCCTTTTTCCTCTCGGTCTTCTTCAAGTTCTTCAGGAAATGATTGTTTTAGTCATGGGACAGCTAATGGGACTTCTGTTGTTCCTGATTTGAATGCTGATCCGGGACTAGATCTGGACTCGACTACATCCTTTTTACCAGTATGTATACTAGTTTGTATTTTGCTAGTGTATAAGTTTGGTTTATTATTTACGAAATTTTGAAGAAAAAAAATGCTTTAGGAAGAAATCAATATAAAAATGTTCTATTTTTCTTTGTTGAGTTGTCATTTAGCTTGGGTTATCATGGCAAAACCAAATATCTGCTTACAAAAGTAAGAAATATATTTATATTTTATGACAGGAGAAATCTTGTTGAATTTTAAATAGAGAATAACATGTTTAATGACATGCAAATCTAAATCTTATCAAAAATTTCACTAAGCATGTTTTTCCACTAAGTTCTTCATATCAATTCTGCTGTTCCTTGAACATTTGTTTCGTTTCAGACCGATGAACCATCCCACGATTCAGCCAGCGTTACCTTAACCAGCCAAAAGATGAAAGGCCTCAAAGACCTTCTCCTTGCCGAGAAACTAAACACATCTGCAATACAGCTGCAATTGACGGCACAATCCCAGGTCCAAGTTGTCAAAAGAGGTCGTCAGGCCAGTGAACCAGATTCAACTGGTGGCCGAACCACCAAAAGGAGCCGGCGCGAGTAACTGAATCCCTAAGCGTTAAAAGGATTTTGGTCTGTAGGAGGATTTCCTCTTGTGCTCCTTTATTTCAACATTTATTGAAAGTCGAACATTGAGATCATAGTGTAAAGTATTAGAGCGGCAGATCACGTGACCTCCAATTGTGGTGACGGGACACACATGGGGCCGAGATTATCATGGTAAGTGTGTCAGTGTTGCCATCTCTTTAATGAGAAAAATATTACGGTGTGATTGAAAAAATACCATTTATTACTAAAATTACAAAAAAAAAATATAAAAAAAACTAGAAAGCATTTCAAGTATTTTTTATAAAGTACTAAAAGGTAATACAGCTGGATTTGTATGGTATTTTTTTGCAATTTTAGTATTAAATGGTATTTTTTAAATGATGTCGCAGTATTTTCTCATTACAGAAGTGCAACACTGGCACATTTGCCATGATAATTTTTGGCTCCATACATGTCCTGTTGCCGCAATTAGAGGTCAAGGGATCTGCCGCTCTAATACTTTTACTATGACCTCTATGAAGTAGAATCGTGTATGGGGAAATGCTCCTGTGGAATTGACCTTGTTTTCAGATTTAAGGATTCAACTGTGGTCGTAGTCAGGCCAGCCCTAAGTGTGATATTCAAAGGCGACAGTATGAGGTAGTCGCAGCTGTGATCTGCATTTGTATATTGCCCCTCTTACAATGGCAGGAGTCCTACTGACTGGGAAATTGAGAGATTTTTAATTTTTTCGACTTGATGTTGGTTTTCTTTTTGGTCTTCTAAAGCCTAATATTCCTTAGACATTCTAAGTTTGAAGTTTTTAGACCTAGCAGATAGAGTTGGATTTTTTTTTTGGTGTTGGGTTTAACAAAACACTGTATTGTAGTACTCAGTAATTGCTGACATATACTAGAGTTTGCTGACTTAAGGTGAAAAATTTATTAAAGCAGTATTACAATGGAAAAAAAAATTGACAGATTTTCCTTCTTATGAAGAAATCACCATACACAGACCCTACTTAAAATATTTTTTTTCGAGATTATTCACAAGACATCAGGTCTGTGAGTATGCAGCACACATTTTTTTAAGTAACAAAAATTTTTCGTGGATTATCCAAAACAATTTTCAACTTCCAAGTCAGTATAACCTCTGCCATTATTAAACTTCTTCCATGTTCATACTTTCAATACCTGTTCCCTCGATGTAACAGTATAAAAAGATTGTACTTAGGAGAAGGGATAGAAAAGCTGTGTATAAGATGCACCAAATTTTCTTCTTGTATCCCTTTTGAAGATCAAAATCTTTGTCTTTTAGTGTTTGCTTGCGTAATTTTATGGAGATATATTTGAGGTAAGGTTGTCACTCAAATTTAAATGCTGAAATTCCGCTTTTTTACTTTAAAAAAAATATTAATTTTATGTCTAAAGGGCTAAAGTGGAAGCTGGTTAGAAAACTAAAATGATAATTTTATGTCTAAAAGGCTAAAGTGGAAGCTGGTTCGGAAACTAAATGATAATTCGTCTAAAAGGCTAAAGTGGAAGCTGGTTAGGAAACTAAAATGATAATTTTATGTCTAAAAGGCTAAAGTGGGAGCTGGTTAGGAAACTAAAATGATAATTTTGTGTCTAAAAGGCTACAGTGAAAGCTGGTTAAGAACCTAATGTCTTATTTGAAATATATTTGATCTTGCCTTTCTTTTGCGGAGCAAAGACTTTTAATGGAAACTTTATTTTGCTAGACGACACTCTTCATTGAGTATAAAATTTGACTTAATTAAATTTTTTTTTGACAAAAAAAGAAAATTATTTCTTTATAAATTAAGCAAACCATTTTCAATCGTGAAAAAATAATTTTGTTTATGAATAAACTTTTTCTTTTTCTTGAAACCTATAATGGACGGGACATACATAAATTAAACTCTACGGGAAAAGTGACTATTTCTGTGTTCATGCTTGGTAATATAAATCAGTATTATAATAAAGTTGTCTACTTTTGATCACAATTGTACTCATATTATGCATTTTAGATAAGTACAGCTAACAAAAGAATAGGTTATAAAGAATACTTCATTAAAAATTAAATAGTCTTTAATATGTTTAGGAAAGGAGTTGGGAATTTCAAAACCAATGAGATGACAAACCCATTTAGAAAAAATAGGGTACATTTTATGATAATGTTTCATGTGTTTATTTAATGTTAATGTGACTGGCTTTTGTTTTTTAAACTTGGATTCTTCGCAAGTTTTGTAAAGTTGTGTGATTTCACCTAGCTTGTATTGCGCTATATGAACTATTATTATTTTGGCTAGTTGACCTTTTTTTTGTTAATTATTTTATTAAAGATGTACTATGTCCCTTATCAGGGTTTTATATTTGTACACTAGGGTGATAAAGTAAATGTTTGCTTCTCTATAGTACCTTCTGCCTTAAAAAAAAGTCAGCATTACAAGTTTTAAATCATCATTAAAAAGTAAATTTAAATATTTTGTACTTAATTTGTTGTTAAAAATGTAATATACCTAGTAATATATATTGATTCGATATAATGGTACTCAATATTTTCTTTCTTTGACGAGTCTGTTAAATGTTTTTAAAAGAAATGTTTATATTGGAAATTTAAATTCTGCTCTATTGTTAAAATTTTTTGTTAAGTCACAAAGTACATTTACAGAAAAGCTAATTGAATTTTGGTTATCAATGGCTTGTATTAATTTTTTCGGCATTTTAATCTATTGAGATTTAAAGAAGTGTTAGACTAAGTGATGAAATTTTTCTTGATTCATGCTAAAATTTTAAGAGCTTAACTATGTTGCTTTTCATCACAAATTTGTACATTGCTAAGCAAGTATAATTTTTTTTTATTATTAATGTATTCATTTTTGTTTAGACCTATTATTTTTTTGTGTGAACATTATTAACTCAATATTTTTAGCGTTATAGCAAAAAATTTGCTTATTTCGTTTTTTAAACATTAATACCATTGTAATTTTTTTAAATTGACTTTGAAATAATTTTTCAAATAATCTTTATGTATAGATGTTGTGCTTATGTTTATATAAGTTTTGGGTATATGTAAATATGTTTTTGGGAGGGCATTTTTTTTGTGTTATCTTTATTTTTTATGTTAAGTTTTATGTGTAGAATCCTTACTAGTTATGCTGATTATAGTGGCAATTAGCATTTAAATAACTTTTATTCGCTGTTAATATTAATGTAATATATATTATATAAGAATGTTATGTTTGTAAGACTGCAGCAGACAGAGAGTTATAGCGAATTGGGAGAGTTGAAACCTCATATAAATTTTTAATGGCTTCTTCGTCAAGTTAGTATTTATGTATTTCAAAATATATTTGTAAGATATTTGTTGATCTCAGTGTTATTTTGCGAATTTTATGGTATAAATATGTATAACATTGTGAATTGTATTTTTCTAAACAAAATTCAGAAATACTTGAATGTTAAAAAATTTTCATCGGCAAACTTATTAATTTCGATCAATGTCAAAAATGAGCATTTTTGTTTTGTTTTGTTCTCTTATGAAATAATAACTATGAATTTCTTTTAAATTTGAAATTGTTAAACATACTTGTGACAGAAATGCATTGCAGGTACATTGTATTGTTATTTGTTTTAGTATTTAAGTTTAAAAACTGTAGCTTCTTTCTAAAAATGTGTATATTTCTGCTTTTGTATAAAGTTGTTAATATTAGTATATTATTTTGTAGCATTCCATTCGGCATTTATGTACTTTATTGTTTTATTATGTTTTGTAGGTGTTACTTTAAAATTTGGCTTGATTGCATTTTACTTTACAAGAATAGAGTTAAATTTGAGTCAAGAGTCCTCTTGCTCATTTTCTGAAAAATTGCAACTACATATTTTGTTATCTTGTTTAATTTCTTAGTTTGTTTTCAGAGGAAATCCGAATATTCATTCATAAATAAAACTTGTATCACTATTTTGATATTAAAATGTTAAGCAAGACTTAAACATGAGATTAAGTAGTTATACTTCATTTAAAAAAAATATTTGCCTTGACCTGTTAATCTTATGTTCCTAAGATTTTTTGTTAACCAAAATGCAAAACCACCAAAATTTTTGTAATAACAATTGGATACTTTGTATGTTAACTATAATTTTTAATTTCTTTCGTGTTACTTTCATCCTTGTTCTTCTAGAGTCACTTGATATTGTATCTACTAACACAAACTAAGTAGTGTCAACGTTGGCTATATGGCAACTCACATTTTCGAATTCTGGTGAATACACAGATCGCTACCTGCCTAGATGGCACTAAATTGCCTCAGTGTTTACCAGCTCGCCACTACTACTTGTCGCGATTAGTATGAACCGATATGAAGTGATTCTATCTTCTCCTAATAATGGAGCAGTGATGTGTAAATGAAACTTTATATCACAAAACTAATGCTGCATGTAAACTTTGGACTGCAGTCTACACTGTTGTTTAAGCATTTATTATACAAGCTCCTCCAGAAATAGTCCATGTATGTTGTTCGTACGCAATACTACACTATCTATGCAATTTCCTGGAAGAACTAAGTGTATATAACAATATTAGCAATGCTTCAATTTTTCGAGAGCCTTTTTATTAATTCTTACTTCAAGGCCAAGCATGTTCCTTTTGATAAATTGCTAAGGTGGTAGGTTCACCACTTAACCATGGCTAAAATTTACCAGGCCCTGTTCTAGGGCTTTTGTGTAGCTATAATGCAATATATACCAATCCTTGGGAGACCAGAATTTTTCAATGTTAATTCTGTACAGTCATAAACAAAATATATTTCTCCCCCCTCCCCATCTCCTTTTGAATCTTCTAAAAATATAAATTCCAGCAACTTATATGCTATGTGCATATGTTAACTATGAAATATAAGGCGCAGAAAGATTGTTATTTGATTTCCGCTTTTCGATATATATTTTCAGCTTGATATATTTTCAGCTATTAAGTTAATGTGTCGGAACTTTAAGCATTATAAATTTATTGCAAGATTTTGGAAATTTTTATGTTGGCTGGTTGGAATGTAATTCTTTGAGGAAGGGTGCCTTACTATAGTTGCTAAGATTGAAGTTGAAAAGTTTTATTAACACTGTACCATTGAGGGCTTGTGTGGCCTTGAAGTAACTACTTTTTAATTAAAGGTCTCCATAATACTAACTGCTGCTGTACAAGTCAATCAACTGCAAAGTAGAAATATTTCGGCATTTACCTTATGAAATATTGCTAGTGATGTGTAAATAAAACTGCTTTTAAATAAGTAGATATTTTGATCTAGAGTCCTATAAATCAAGTGTCAGAGTCGCATTTCAAGCGATAACACAGCTTACATTAGTTATTTTTGTGTGTGTAAAATTACTTTTTTTAAAACCACTCAGTTCAGAATATTTGTAACTTTAAACTTTGCTGTTTAACGCCTAGTCTAGTCCTATTTTTCATGTATCACATTTTGAGCATAGATTGTAAAGCATTTGCACTTAGCTGTTTATACACTATAAGTCATGCACTGCATTTAAATACTATTCTTCTTTGTTTTTTTGTCTGTTTTACTTAGTTGAAAATGGTATATTCTGTTCTAGAAAAGACCGTTGTGCCATTTCTGATATATGTTTAATAGTTAGTGTAAATATATATGTATCAAAGAGTTGGAAAGAGATTTGGTAAGTTTTTTGGTAAAAGTGAGACACAGTTTCCAAAGTGTTTTTTTTACGTTGTAGTAGATTGCATTGTATTCGAATTAAACCTGAAATGTTTATTAGTTAGCCAATTGATTTGCCACTTTTAAAATTTGCACATAATTTTTTTAATGACATAAGAAAAGAACAAAATGAAGTATTAAGTACCTATAAACCAGTTAATATTTTCATAATGTATTATAACTTAACTGTATTAAAAATATTTCTAAGCGTTCTTCATCATAATAATTCCCGGATTACTCTAGCTAATTGTTATTTATATTTTCTTAAAATATAAAATATTGTTTATGGTAAGTATAAAAAATTATATTGGAAATTTAGTTTTACTCTTTTAAGAATTATGTACATTTTATTTTATGTTATGCTTATACCATTAACTTACATTTAATTATGCGTTTGAATAACCCTATTTTTTACAAAACCGTACGAAAAATATTGTTAAGAATTAAGTGTATAACGAGCTTAAAACACTTTGATGCTGTGTTTAGATTGCCATATTATGTGATACACCTGCTAAAGATTAACGGATATTCTGTCCATTTGTGAATATATAATTTTTTGTTTCACAGTGCAATTTCATGGTGTTCGGAATGCATTTTTTCAGTAAATGTTATGCACTTGGTTTAAATGTTTAAAGTTCATGAGTGGTATATGGGACGTGATTTTGTTGTTTTGCATTTAGCTTACAAAAAGGAATTGTCATATGTTTACTGTAGCTCCTAATTATATGTTCTCTTAACAATAGCACAAAGTAGCCTCTAGTGTCCTCCCTTGCTTTTTATGCCACTTTCAACAAAGACAAGTTGCTGCCCCATTGAAAAACATGCATTTTTTATTTTTAAAAATATTATTTTTAATTTTAATGGAAACATTTTGTATAAGGACTCTAGTGAAGTACATAAGGAAGTTAACAATACTACAATTGTAAGTTTAAATTACTAGAGAACATTTTTGATTGGGCATTTTGAAGTGTTTTTCATTTTAATGAGCGAAATGCTGGCTTAGCCGCCCTATAAATGGAGACTGCTAGTATAATATTAATAATGAAACCTAATTATCTTAGTTTTAAACTATTACTAAAAATTAGCGTAATATAAGTGGTTATTGAAAGATAAGAATACGTTTTTGATTTAAAAAAATCTAGCTTATGAAAAAAAAAATTATTCATGAACACTGGCGTAAAAGTTTAAAAAAATCAAGTCATGGTCCCAACTGCCACTTGTGGGCTTTTATGCAATTAAAACAAGAACTTAATTTACTAAAAATTGTGGTTTATCTCATTATAGAATTGCCCTTTAGTTGCATATGTATAAAAATTATTAGATGTTTCGAGCTCAAAGAGACAGGGACTGGGAAATAATGAAGCGATGGACATGAACGGTTTACAGATGACAAGTGTGATACGCCAATTCAATGGCCTATTTGAATGTAGAGTGAAGTAAAATGGCTAAGCCAACAGTATTTGTTAAAAATTTGTGTTGCTGGCGCACAAGGTTGTTTATAAGAAATGGCTATATTTTTGTGAATGGAAAGCAAATTTATTTTTGTTTGATGTACAGAAAATTGGACCATCTGTAGAGGATATTGTTGGTGAGACTTATACGAGATGTATGGCCAATCTTTAGCATATAGATATTTCCCTGTAAGTGGCCTGATGATCTTCACAGGATATCATTAAATGTTGTTAGAAGCTGATGTGGTTTTGTCTTCTTCTTTGCATTCATATTATAAGTACATAAACATAAAATAAAAACTGATTTATAAGACAACAGAAAAAAAAGGCAATATTAGGATTGTAAATTAGCCAAAGAGTACTTTGTTCTATAGTAGGGTAGAGACTGAATCTCTGGCAACAGCAACATGGACCAACACGGAGACAATATAGGGTGGCATGTGGGGCCCCATAGCTGAGTGGTTTGGATCGCAGGCCATAACGCTAGCAGTCCGCACGGTGTAACGGGTGCGGGTTCGATTCCTGCCTTTGCCCTGGGTGTACTTTCTTTCTCAGTATCAAAATTATAAATTAACTAGCACTTTTGCCACTCAATTCGGGCTCCGTAGTGAATCATAGCAGCTCAGTACGAGTCGTTTCTCTACCTTACTATAGAACTCTTTAAAATCAACCATTTGTGGCAGAGCTGTATTTTAAGAAGTATACTTGCCACATGAGCTTAATATCGAGGCTATCAGCGCAGCGTGGATTAAAAAAAAAAAATTTAGTAACCAACTTTGCTGCAAGGAATTCACAGAGCATCTAAAAATTAAAGAAAAAATTCTATAAAATGCACCGAGGCAAAAACTACTCCCCTGGCAGACCATTATGTATGAGTATTATGAATTGGAAAAGATTCCTGAATAAATATTCATTATTGAATTTAAATACCTAACTTAATTTTCTGTAAGTAGTACTCTTAGAAGTGGATAAAGGAAAAATTACTAATTAGTATGTTGAAATTTTTTTTTTTAGAAAAAAACTCTTATTTACGAGACCATTGAGTCCATTTGGATGACCAAACATAAACGAGCTCAAGTCCTTAGGCAAATTACCTTGCACGTGCATTCTTTCATTAAAATATTTCAATAGAAGAGTGCGAAGGGAAATTCTTCGGGGGACTTGACCCCATTTTGCATTTAGCTTTTTTTTGTAGTAGGAAAAAATGGTGGAAGGGATATAAAAATGTGGTGGCTTAAATATATAGTTGAGTGCCGACTAGAGAAAAATGCCTTATAATTAAAGCCCCTGCATCTTGTTACTAAACTCACCAATCATAGGACGTCCAAAGGAATTGGGGTCATTGGGTCAATCTCTTATTGCGTTTCAAGGGCTGAGGAGCCCAGTCGGTTAGGCACTCTCCTAGCATACGAAAGGTCCCAGGTTCGGGTCCGGGCATCGCCAAAATAACTGCCGACCTATAAACGGCCCGTGCAGTTTAAAAATGTCCGACGAATAATACCCAGTGCAGGGGAGTGCACGTTAAATATGCTCCGAAGTCCTAACGCTGCGTACGATGTCGCCCTTAGCGGTTGCGTTGGGTGCCTATTCAGGTGTTCGCTCGTCGCTTGACTGTGGTTCTAATATACGACGCCCTTCGCCAATTGCCCTCGTGTAGCTCTAGTGCGACGATAATTCAAACCTACCTACCTATCTTATTGCTTTTCATTCTTTGCAGCTCAGCTAATGATGGCCGAAATTGGTTCGACATGGGTTTGGATTCTGCTGGATATGATATTGAATTCCTTTTTCTGTGTTATGGAATCACTATGTAGATATGTTTTATAATGAGCCGTTTCATATGGAATTGAATTCTAATGATTTTTTGTACAATGTGAATTTAACAGTTAGGGTCACATATGGGGGAATTATGGATCAAAAAATCACAACATCCTATTTTTTTCTAAAGTATGAAAGATAGAAAGATTTAATTTTGCATGGAGTAAGCTTAAATAATTTAGAATTTATTTAAATAATCACTTTATCTAAAACTTAATTATTATTAGTTTTATTTTAATTATTGAGTGATCAGGAATTACCCCGGGTTTGGGCAATTATGGATCACACATGGGGTAAATATGGATCACCCATTTTTTTTTATAGTAATACGTGTCAAAAGTAAATTAATATTCCAAATTATATCATTTTTAGCACATAAAAAGATTGTTTTAGCACATCAAGGTAATGAAAGCGAAACTTGGCATATTTTTTTAAATGCCAAGTTAGAATTCTCTATGCATCTTTCTTCATACATGTATAATGAACCATCAAAAGAACTCTAGAACAAAAAAAAAAAATTCAATGGACTTTATTACAGCAATCCAAACTGAATTATATGCATAGAGATGATTATATGGCACAAATAAATATTCTTTCAAAAGTTTTTATTTTAAATAAATTTTCTCGTAAGTTTAAAGCAATGGCAACAGTGAAAATATTGAATAAAAATAGAATTTTCATGCTATTTCAATGTAGATTAAATTTTTTGTTATTAAAATTTTAAATAAACTTCTTATCTGAATTTTTTAATGAAATTTGGAATACAGCCTAATCTGATTTTATGCTTCAAAGTGACATAAACCACTTAGCTAAAAACACATGAAAAATTAAAAAAAAATATCACTGATCCAGAATTACCCCAGTAAACTGGGGGATAAATCGATATACCCTTTAAAATCATTAAAAAAAAATTATTATGAATTTTTTTTATCGGATTGAAAAGCTTAGACCTTTTCCTATTGAAAAATAGCACCAACAAAATAGTTAGTTCAAATATGTTTCTCCAGAATGGATCTTAAAAAAAATCATGTTTTTCAAAGACAATCTTTTTGGAAGATGTTTTTATAGTAGTGTAAAAAGTATTTTTTTCTATTTTTTGCTGCAGAGTTACATTATTTTTGAACTTGATATAAGAAAATAGAATGTATAAGGATGACTTGGCATAATTTCTTTTCTTCTAAAAACCATTTTTAATCCTTAAAACTTAGTGATCATTATTTACCCCGGAAAGAGAGTGATCCATAATTCCCCCATGTGACCCTATCAAAGGTAATTATTTTTATTCCTTGAGCAGCCAGTCACCAAGAAATTAAGTACTAACTAGAAATAAAACTTAAATCTATGGGATTTTCTTTTAAATCAAATTAATTAAAATTGTCTCTTAAATGTAATGTAGTCATAGTTAAATTAATCTATCATGATAACTTAAGAAAAATAGCTAAAACCCACAAAACAACTTATTTCACAGAAAATATTTCTCATAATAACAATAAGTTCAATCAATTCATAGGCCTCAAGTATTCCAGAAGTAATACTTAACATTTAAAAATAGTTGTTCTACAAAAGATATCAATATTTAAGAATTCTAGATGATTTCGAATTTAAAATTTTTTTCACAGAAACTCGAATGCACAGAACACTAAATTAATTGCAGTCCTATTTTTCTAATTAGCCTGAAAATTGGTTGGGTGGTTCAATGGTGGTTGGTTAGTGCGTTTTCGAATAGACTATTGTGAAAAGTCCTAAACTTTTTACACAATAGTCTATTCTAGTCTCTTACTTAATAAATACTTAATTTAATAGTTTTTCACATTTTATTAAACTTTGAACAATTTAGACAAAATATCTTCTATCAAAAATGTAATTTACAATGAAACGAAATTTCTTATCAGCTGGTTTTATTTTTGTCCAAGGAGCTTTCACAAATAAATTCTTCTGTGTTTGTTTTCTTCAGTATATCAAAAATGTCTAGAGCCTCACCTAGAATTAACAAAAAAAGTCATGCATTTTTATTAATCGTCAACAAATAATAAAATATAAAGTAGTTTATAACAGTTACTATCACATAGGTTATTTTGGATAAAGACTTGTTTAGATATTTTATGCAAACAATATTAATTACAGTTTTGTAAATTCATTTGTAATTAGGTTTCAGTTCAAACATCAAATTGTAAAATGACAATTGTTTAAAATAAAATTAACCAGTTTGTTCTATTTGCAAAATTAAATTTTATTTTTTTCCCAAAACTAATTAACATAAATGTGCACTGAAAATTGGAATGAATGCTTATATCATTATAAATCTTCAATCAATTTGAAAGAAACATTTGCCTAAAGCATTTGTAGTTTAATCAGTTAAAAGGAGTGACAGACAGACCGACAAAGCCACTTAAAATTCTACGTTTTACATTATTGCGGAAGTTATTTAATAAAATGAATACTAACAGTAAATAACATTCAAGTATTTAACACATTTATTATAAAGTGCAATTATTATTTACCTGGTGGTATTCCATAGCCTTTTTCTAATCCATGTGGGTTAGATGGAGTTTTAGAGTCCATATTTACTTCTTTTCTTAACACTGTATCAATATCTACAGAACTGAAAAATGCTACAGACTGAAAAAAGTAAAAATTGTACATTAGTCTAAGTATGACAGATTGAAAACACTTTTCGTACTTTGAAATCCTTATAGATCTTTCACATAAAGGCATTAGTTACAAATTAATTAAAAATGCTATTTAAAAATGTAAGAACTATTTTGTAACCTTGTAGGAAAATAAATCTGTCAAATGGACCACATTATTAATTTCTAAACTTCAAACACATTGCAGCAAAAATACTTTTAAAGGTAAGAGTTTATCTAAGTGATTAAAAATAGGGGTAGAGTTTCATAAATTTTTATTACTACAGTAAAACTTCTCGGGAGCGACCACCCTCCGTTCTGATTAAAATCGGTCGTTAACCCTTTAACCTCACAAGGTAGGAGAATTTCTCATCCCCGAAATACGAGTTTTTCTAGGCAGGAAAAAAGCGAAATGGAATCATCCTGTATCAAAAAATACCCAAGTGATTATTTCGGCCGTTAGTCATCCTATGGAATCGGACCTTTTTGACTTTGTGAATAAATAACATTTTAAGTTAATTGCATGAAACAAAATTTTCATAAGGGGAGGTCTTCATATTAAAAATGTTAACAACTTTGAAATTTCCAATAGTAACACCCATATTTGATTATTTAGAAATGTTAAGCATCCTCGAAAACCTCTAAATCTTAGTTTTTGTTACATTTGGATGAATATTTAACGAGTTATTTTATCGAATCACTTGATGTCCTATGGGGGACCATCTAAAAGTTGTTGGTTTAATGATGTTTATCTTCCTTTCCAAAGTCGTATTTGTTTATCAAGTTCATATATAATCTTATACACAGTCCCCTGAAGCGCAATTAAAAAGTATTTTGTGATTTACTCAGCAAATTATGAATAAAAGAAATTAAAAATTGGGATTTCGCTTAAACTTCCTGTCTTAAATATATTTCTATAAAAATATTAATGGGTTTCTATTCATATTTTTTTTTTAAATTAAAATAATAATTATTTTAAAATATAAAAATTGTTTTAAATACCCCAATATCGAATGCATTTTATTTGGGTTGTTATAATTTCTTTTCAGTAAAAAATTCGTTTCATTATCTTAATTATTTATAGATTGGGATAGTTTTTTATGTGCAACTCATTTAACATTATGTCACCTAAACTTTACACGTCTCTAACTCCCCTAATAATGCTTAAAAACTAACAAAATTTAACATTTCGTATTAAAATACGTCATAGATTAGAAATATGGACTCAAAAAGGGGTGTTGCTATTGGAAATTTTAAAGTTAGTAACATTTTTAATATGAAGACGGCCCCTTATGCAAATTTTGTGTCATGCAATTAACTCAGAATATTATTTTTATACAAAGTCAAAAAGGTCCGATTATATATTATGACTAACGACCGAAATGATCACTAGAGGATACTTTTTTTTTCCACAGCACGCTCGATTTTTAACATACCCAACACCCCTATTTGTGAAACGAAACGGCCGAAAACGGCCTTCCCGATGTTTGCTGGTAGAGCCGTCCTGGGCCGGTTTCGAGGTTAAAGGGTTAAGGGAGGGTGGTCTCTTTGAGAAGTTTCATCACTGAGCTGCTTATATATAAATGTTCAAATCAATTTTATAAACAATGGTTTAGTAGTAAAAATTAAGAAAAGTATACAATTTTCATCATTTTATTTAGTTATTTTAATTATATCCTAAAATAAGGTCATATTTTTTTAAATACACATTTAAATTACAATCTTTTAGAATAAGACGAAATATCTTTTTGCTTAATTTTTTCTCTCTCGATTTTTCGGAAAGTACCTCATACTTTAATTTGTTTTTAAGTTCTGTAAAAGGACTATTTATTGAAACGTCTTTCGTGTTTTGCAAATTTAACATTCACTGGTATTCCTCCATTCTGTGATTTTTTTTAATATCCTTGCCATCGGCACTAACCCCTTGCTTGTGTGACAACTGACAACCCTAGTGATTTGTTTTTGGAAAAGCGTGTCCAAGCGTTACTTTGGATAGGGATGTCAACGCACATAATGGATGGCAATACCTTGCAATTGTTAACTGCAGCAAAGTGAAAGAGGCTTCCTATTGACAAGTCGGACAATTCGTGGAAGGGTCTTTCGAAATGATCCTTTTAACAACAAACAGGGGAGGGGGGGGGGGGGTGGTGGCTGAATTTGTTCCCACTTTTCAGGCTGGTTAACTCTTTCGTGACCCCCGGATGAGACCTGTAATGTGGTCGTAACCGGAGGTTAGTATGGTCTGTTCGAGAGGTATTTTTAACATTAAGCGTATAGGGAAAAAAATCGGTGCCTTGAAAAATTGCCCGTTTGCGGAGGTGGTCGCTTAATAGAGGTGGTCTCTTGTAGAAGTTTTCCTGTACTTCGACTTTCAAACTCTTTGACATGAAATATCGCAAGGGTTTTTATAATGAAACAACCTATGAATACTTTTACCACATTTTAACAAAGATAATATTAAAAGCCTAAATAACTATCTTTAGATGTTTTTTGATACACAAAAAGCAGTAAATTTTGAATATAAATACTTAATTAATCAATATTGATTTAAGGCAAATAATTTATCAATAAGCTATCACTTTCCACTAAATAGCTTTGGATATACAGTAATTTTAAACATCAAAATCCCTATTAATCAAATATTGATCATATGCATATCATTTATCACTTTTAATTGATACACAAACAGAAATTTGGAATATAGAAAGCTTAGTAAATCAATGCTGACCTTTTATAAATCATCTACAAAAAACTTTTTATGGATGTCTAATGATATAAGTAGAAATGTCTATCAATAATAATAGTAACTTCTAAATCTATTATAACCTGAGGCAAAACAGTTATCAATCACATCATACTTAATTGATAGCTATTGATACTCAGCAGTATAGAAAGCTATCAATAAAAACAATTCAAAAGAAAATAGCTTGATAAATAAATCAATCCCAACCTGGGGCAAATCATTTATATTCAATTTCGAAGTAAAGAAGCTCCTTGTGAGTAAGTTGGTAATTTGGAGGGCGAGTGCCGCCTTGTATCTATCTTCGCTCTTAACGAGGTAGCGGACTTCATCATGAATGGAAATGGCGAACCGACCTTGGATCTGGAATTCGTTGAAGAGCCACTTCATGCAGACCAGCATTAGGTGGAGGAAGTCGACTGCAGAACTCTGTACAACCCAGTTGATGCGACTAGTCATGAACTGTACACACAAATTGAAACAACAATGTATTAGTTAAATTGTAGAGTAACTCAGAATTGAAGAGCTTAGTGGAAGAACGTGTTAAGTGACAAAAAGGTGAAAATGAGAAAAAGAGCTATACAGGTTTTGTTTGAACTTAGATACGTTAAAAACGAAACTTATAAAAGGTAAAAAATGTACTAAACTTAAAGTTAATTGAAAAGGGGATTCTTGCTATCTTTAAATGAGTTAATATATCATATTCATTGACACAAAAATCTCAATTTTTTCAAAAATGTCACTTAGCATGTTCTTCCACTGAGCGCTTCAAATGTAGTTTTGGCAAGTTGGCCACGGCTTCCTTTCACAGTCCGAGGCAAATTAATGTCAATTTGGAGCCCTCTAGACCAGTGGTTCTCCACCTTTTGTAGGTGACGACCCCCTTTATGCCACAAAATAACTTCACGACCCCCCTGTCCCTGCCCTGTGTCCTACACATGCTGTACTTCTTATTAACTAATATATTTGGGTAGGGTCAAGTGGGGTAAGTGTGATAGGGTTTCTGCATTTTTCATTAAGAAAATTCGTTCTCTGCTTCAAGTAAATTCCAAATCCTAAAATTGCTAATGAATTATTATAAGAAACATACATATGTAGAAAAAAAATTATATGTTTGAATTCCAATTTTAAGTGTACAAAATTTGCATTTCAAAATCCATTGCTGTTTTATCACACTTACCCCACATAGAAAGACCCACATAAAAGGAAGACAGTTGCACTTAAATTCAAAAGCTCAAAACTTTCTTTAAACAAAAAATAAGGTCAATATTTCTTTTTAGTTTAATTATAAGTGGTTTAATGTTATGTATTGCAAACTTTCAGAATTTTAGAATGATTTCCAAAGTTACAAGAGCTGTTTATCACACTTACCCCCAATCACACTTACCCCACTTGACCCTAATTGCTTTTTTTTTACGATAGCTGTCCAGTAGGAAGGTTTTGAACAAGTCATTTGAGCTGCGATCTGAAATGCTGATATTTTTACGAGATGCTAAACCAGAATTGGCCGGATTTTTTAGCTCCCCAACTTGGTTGTTTCAACTTTCATACGTGGCAGACATATTTATGCACCTTAAAGAGCTAAATACCGAGCTAAAAGGTTGAAATACAACAATAATCAAAACCCAAGACAAAATTAATGGATTCTTAAAAAAATTGAATGTTTATAAAGGTTAAGAAATCTAATTTTGAAAACTTCCATTTATGTTACGAATTTAAAAGTTCCAACAAGCACTAGTTTCTCATTAGCTTGTTGCAACGTAACGTACTAGAATTAAAATTATGCAATCTAAATCTATGTAATAATAACATAAAAAAGTTGAAATGTAAATTAACCAAGATATAAAGTAAAATAATGAGTGGTGACTTTTTTCTTCCATTCTAATTGTAAAATTATTGTATAAAATGTTGCTTAAATATATTTTTTATTTTTAAAAAACTTTTTGCAACCCCCCTAGGATCCCTTCGCGACCCCCCGAGGGGTCGCGACCCACCGGTTGAGAACCACTGCTCTAGACCAATGTTTGACAAACAATGATTATGAATCATAGTGTTAAGGGGGAATGGCGGGTCTCCAAACTCAAGTGCCTCAGTTTAATCCGATGGGGAATCAACTATTTTCTCTGCTACATTTCTCCAGCTGTATTGAATATTTTTACAAATGTTGTTTTTTTAAATACTAAATGTAGATAACTTACATGTCTCTGTCTTCCCATTTTTTGAAATTGCTTAGAATATTTTGTGTAAAATTATTTAGTGAAAATGAAAAGAAATATTCAAACTGATTTCAAAAAGTAGGATTGTCGGGACCTGAAAGTAAAATGTGCTTGTAAAAATATTCAATACAGCCGGAGAAAAGTGGTAGAGAACATATATTTTTCTCCATTGGATTAACACTGATGCACTTTGCTTTGGAGACCCGCTGTCCAGCGAGCCCATTCCCCCTTAAGTATCTTTATGTTGACAAAATTGTTAGTGTTTATATATGTACTAGTCTTGTTTTCGTCAGCTAATAATATAGTTTGAAATTTATTGCAGTAATTTTGTCATTCACTTTACTAATTCCCATAACAGATTATAACAATAAAAAGAACTTACATTAGAATCTACAGCTTTGGGCTCCAATGCTCTGCTTATTCTGCATTCTAAAGCAGGTGTACGAGGAGTAGGAGACAGTGCAATTTCTTCTAACTTATTGAACATATGAGATTCACTAAGGCAAAATTGTTATTTTAGTAATAATTTTTAGATTGAGCGGTTGTTTGTTAAACAAAATAAATTAGATTTATTTGGGGAAAAGTGATAATAAACACACACCTTTAACCTATTAAAAAAACAAAAACAGGTATTTTATTTTGTTAAGTTTTGTTTGGAATATTGCTTTTATTTAAAGGAAATTTTTTATAAACTTTCAAAGACTGAAATCTTTTTTCAACTTTTTATTATTCTTTGAATTAAGAAATCTTGTATTGAGCTATTAATACAAGAAATGAAGAAAAAAAGTTTTTGATTTTCAGTTACAATCTTATATTGTTAAATTTAGGTTTGTGTTCAGAATTCAAAAATCTGAAAATCGGCACACATTACATATTGATGCAAAATATGTTACATTAAATAAGGTGTTATTTTAAAGAAATTTACTATTTCTACAAAAGGGTATTCGAAAAGCACTAACCTGCCATTCAGCCAAATCCTCCTATGGCTACCAGGAGTAAATATGAAACCCTCCTTATCAATTTCATCATCACTTACAAAATGCCTAAAAAAAGGATTCAAATGTTCCATAAAAAAAGAGTACTCTGACATTCACCTAAAATACAGGGTGTTGGTAAAAGAATGTCCAAGTTTTAATGGTATATTACAGGAGTTTATTTTATACTAAATATAACAAATCAAACATGGAAGTGAAGGAAAACTAACCTAGTTTTTCCTATAAGTGCTCAATGTGTGCGCCTTTAGTGATACGGCACACATCTAAACGAAAACGCAATTCTTCCCATACTGTCTGCAGCAAGTCTGGAGTAATGGAAGCAACAGCCTGGGAAAATCTACCTTTCTAGGTTGTAAATCGTGGGGTCGGGGTGGGACTCAGTTGGAGTTATTCTTTATTCGTCACCTTCAACCACAACTGTCGAACGATTACAGCTGATACTATTACAATTTGAAATTTGGACATTCTTTTACGGACACCATGTACTATAATGATTGTATCAAAAGAATTTAACTTACTTCTGAATTCCCTTTGTTTCAGAGTAAATCTTTTTTACTTTTAATTTGGCCTCTTCAGAAGTCAGGCGATGATTGAACTGCATGATTAACCTTTGAGTGAAGGTTTTCCCGGCTCCATATATGCGAGCATAGTTTAATACCTGGAAATAAAAAATGTGGAGAAAAACAATAAAAATAAATTTCATTGATGGCACTGTAGCTGCCTCAGTAACCCACAGTCTACCAAAAGGATCCTCAAGGTGGAGATGAGTTACCTCGGCTTATATATTACTTTTGACGTTGTAATCTGGAATAGTGGTAGGAACATGGGCGGTTAATCAGTGCCACCTAGCTGTTGATGGTATATTGTGGTTGCATGTGTGATAACCGCCACAGTACAAAAATTTACTTTAAAAAACAATTAGATTTTGGGTGGAGTATTAAAGTTCTATTACGTAAAACCATTAAAAGATAATTGTAACCAGGCGATATTCCACATTTCCCCTTCCTCGTTTTGTACTCTCAAAGCCATCTAGTGAACTGTAATCATTCATGTAAAGGTAAAATTAAGCCAGTAATAGCCAAGAGTCAAAATGGGCTAAATCTGCTTTGCTAACCCTAAGTTCATAAATTTTGTGTTCCGATCCCTGTTGAATGTTTTGTGAATTGTGTGTAACTTTGAAAAGTTAAATTACATTACACTATGGCCTTTTTCTGTTCTTTTCAAGAGCCCCTGCTACATAACGTAATTATACATTCATCAAGTTTCATAAAAATTTGGATAATTAGTTTACAGAAATTGATGCAACATTGCTCTTTGCATCTCTCTGTACAGTTTCAATGTTTTTAAATATTTGAATAACTTATTATTCTATTCAGGAAAAATAGTATAATAAATGACAAGACATAAATTTAATCTTCACAAAAATAAATAAAAAATATTTTTTTACATATCAATATTAAGATTCTGATGTCCTAATGACATCATAAATAATTAAAAAAATTTTTGAAACAAAATATTTTGGAAAGGTTCTGATGTCCAAAGAATATTGGAAATACATCAATTAAAAAATAAACACATTCAAAATGTTTGTGGAACTGCCATATCTACAAAATAGACTTGAACTACTTTGCTCAAAACACAACAACTAAATACAACATGAAAGTGTAATTACACTTGAGTATTTGGACAAAAGTCGTTCATGTAATTTTCTTTAAGAAATAGCTATTGACTGCTCAGGATAGCAGTCCTTAAAAAAAAACCTATAGACTTTTCATACTTTAGCCTGGTCTCTAGTAACACCGACAGAAGCTGCTGTTTTGCTGTGCATATCAGTCCCTGCAGATTTCTTGCCTTGCAATGTCATCCACCCAAATGCAGTACATCCTGTAAAATAAACAATAAGTAACCATTCGAAAAAGAAACCCTACGTTGGACATGCACGGTTACACTTTTACTTTACTTAACTTATATGGCACATATTTTATGGTACTTATTGTAAGATTGAAACCACAAGCTTTCAGTAAAATGAGTTTGTATAACTCAATGAAATAAATAAAACTACCTTAACACTTTACCGACCGGCGGTTGATTCATCAACGTTTTTGTTCTCAGCACAAACCAACTAGCTATCGATTAATTGACTTTTGATCTTTCCGTTAGATTTGGTTAGGTTAGACCGTGTTTAGTCTACGCCTCAATCCACGACCAATCTGACCGCTCTGTCTCAAGTTGTCCAGTTCTGTGGATCGTTCTAGATCAGAAGCGTTCAGTGGATTAGATCGGTTGGAATTGAGTCAGGATCAAAGTGCCCGAGTTTAGTTTTGTTTGAATTATCGTCGCACTAGAGCTATACTACTATTGGGAAACCGAGGTGGTGTGTTGGATGATCTGGGGTTGAACGGGCGGTGGAAATGTATAGTATGTTTGAAAGAATGACCAACATAAAAGAAAATTTAGTAAAAAAAAACAATTCAAATGAGAATAATTTAGCTTTACAAGGTAGGAAATTGTGACAATTTTAATCTATAAAGCTTTCAAATAAATTAATTTGCCAAGGGTAAGGACTGGTCTACTAAAAATCGGCTAAATACTTAAAAGGTCAATCAACATTTTCTACAAGCCCTTAAACCAATACTTTACATGACTGTGTGCAATAAATTTTGTATATATCACAAACCATGCATTCCTACGAATTTTGAGTCACCCAAGATGGCGGCCAGCCACAATTCCTGCGAATCCACATCTGCTCCAACAAAGTGATACCCAGGTGGAGCTTGAATCATAGCTTTCAATTCACTACCAAGTCGATCTTCCTAGAAGACAATTTAAAAGTGAATTCATTGAAAAAAATTTATTTGAAATGCTTTGTTTAGACAAAAAAATTATATTTAAAATGCTCAGTTTAGACAAAAGATATTAAAAAAATTTATTATTTAAAAAAAAAATTGCTTAAGAACATAACTAAATAAAGAGTTGAGCTAAAAATTTGGCAACTCAAAATCCGCCACACATTGAAATCTGAATAGGTCTGCAGGGGCAAAAATAGTGAAGCTATAGAGAATTAAACAATATATGTGTTTAAGTATTTTGTTTGCAAATTTTATTGAAAAATGATGTTGTTAATAGCTAGTTTTTTTTATTGAATTTGCATTTATACTACTATAACAAATCCGAAAGAGCTTGAAACTTTTTAAGTTTGAAATAATTTTACGAATTTCATTTCAAAATCAAAAATTTAAATATTGTTTATATAACTTCAAACAAGACTAAAAGTAATGGCATCAAATTTAACAAACTCTACAAAAGTTAAACAAGTCCTGCTAATTAAGTCAACAGGAAATATATAAAAATATATAATATAATTTTATATGAAATTTCTATATTTACATATGCATTACTAGCAGTAAGCCAAGTTGGTTCTACAGCCCTTCTTGTCACTGTTCCTGCTGGAACAAGTCTTGGTAGAATAGCCCCATAAGATCCACTTTTATCATAGTTTTCATTGCTTGAAAAACCAATATTTTAATAAGATGCAATGCAGTGCTAATATTAAGATTTATATTTAACAGACAAGAAAAGAGGGAATTACAAGATACACACCATTTAACAGAAGTAGGTAATTCTTTATTATTGAGCCAAACTACCATCTGGGACCTATAAACACAAGTCTTTACCATTTTGCAAATGTAATTAAAAATTCAAATCAAGTACAGATAATAATGGAAAAAATTTACTGTTCTTGGACAACATGCATTTGGGAGATTGAATTTTCTCGAACTTATCAATAGTCACTATCAACTATTGCCAACTCTCTTTTAAAATTATTGTTTCTTTTAAGATTATTTTAAAAAAATATTTATAACTTTACTTCACATTTCATTATTTTTTCATCCCAAAAGATTCTAGATTTGATCAAGTAAGCTGTTGATTACAGGTATCAGTTATTTATTTCTATAAAACAAAATGAAGTTGAACAAGGGTCAATACGATATTAGAGTTCTTAAAAAAATTATTTAAACTTTTTTCAAACTTTTCAAAAAGTTCTTTTAGTAGGTAATTTTAAAATTTTTTAAGGCATTTTGAAATAAAAACAAAGATAAAATAATATGTTAACTACAAATAAGTGATAAAGCCTTTTTTTGTTGCATTTATAGCACAAAATATGTGTATTTTTAGAGTTTGAGGCGTGTCCCTAATTGACTATTAAACATAATTTTTTTTTAAAAATTTCTTTGCAAAACATGCTTTTTAGCATTTATTAAAAGTATGTTTAGATCAAGAATATACGAGTAGGATTTTGCTCGGGTCTTAGGAGGTTAAAATTGGCGACCCAGTGGAATTTAGGATTAAAAAAAATTTCTACTCTGTAATTAGTACAACAAGCATTTGACATTTTTCAAGTACTTACACAATTCTGGAATGAGAATTTTTCCAATATGATAAGTTTTTGCTTAACAGAAGAACTCTGTCGGCTTGTTCCTTACTTAAAGTACCCAATGTGTTATCTTCCACTTTTGAAAGGAAATCTTTGGACAATGGGTTTCCCACTCGCTTTTGTACTCCATCCTAGTTAATATTTTTTTTAATGAAGAAATCATAACTTGTTTTGAGTTACAGTAAGTAACATAAAAGCATTCCACAAATGTATTCAAAATAATTCAAAATCAAAATACATTTCAAAGAGTCTTTTTGATGACTTAGGAACAAGTAAAAGTTATGTAAATAACATTTCTAATTTCAAATAGCTTGGACAAGTATTTAAAATTATTAATATTAATCAAATTTAAATATGAAATATTAATAAAACAGACAAGTTTAGTATAAACACTAAATTTCATAAAATATTGAAAGGAAGGTTTTTTTATATAGTTTTTTTCGTAAATTACAAAACTAATTGGCTTTAAAAGATAATTCGCACCTAAAATATACAGGATATTAATTTTTATTTAATAAGTATGAAATTCATTTAGCGTTTCATTTTCAACTAATAAAACTTTTAGGGCATCTAAAATGATTAGCAGTTTATATAAATTGGAGATTTATTAACAAAAGTTAAAGCAAAGTTAACTGATTCAAAAAAATGGAAGTGAACTGCACACGTTGGTAAATTTTATTAAAGGAGGACTACAAATAAATACTTTCAAGCCACACAAAACTACATGCAGTAGAGTCCCGCTTATTCGATAGGTACGGGACCGGAGCACTTACGGTTAATCAGGATTTTTTAGGAATTTTCGAATAATTGAGAATCATCCAGTTAACGCCTAGACAAATGTTGGCAAAGAGAAAATTTGATGTCAAAGAGTGTTTGCTTTGTTACAAAAATCTTAGATCAGGCTCTTAGATACACAGAAGCACAACATGACAAAAGTCATTTGGACCTTTCTTGTTTGAGAAAAGGTGGGACAGGGATTCTTTAAAACAATCCAAAATTGAGAAGCAAAAAAAAAGTGTAATCCATATTATGAGAAATGAATCAAACTTTCTAAGTACATACTTTGTTGTGTATTTCTTTGTTTATTACTTACACTTCATATTTTAGCACACAAAAACTTCCGGAGCCTTTCGGTTAACCAGGATTTGAATAACAGGGACTCTACTTTAGTTAATTATAAATGATTCTTAACTGAACTATTCAAAAACCCTATTTCAAATAATGCAAGTAATTTTATTAATTCCATAAAAACAATTTCATATTGAACTAACCTTATGAGGAAGACGGTAAAACAAACAACCTTTGATACCAATATCATGAGGTCCCGTTCCAAGTTGGGCATCACTGTTTAGTTTGGATGTTTTCTGAAATGGAAATTCTCCAGTTTATCAACAAATAAAAAGCATGATTTATGAGGTACACAATTTATCTAATGATACTAAACAATCTTAAAAATGTATTCACTTAAAATAAATAGACTGGGTTGTTTTGTTGTTCGAAATAAAGGAATATGAATATAAAATTAGTTCAAATAGAGTCAAATATATTAAAACTTAGTTTGCGATACATGATCGCAGATATAAATTAAGTAAACAAATTTAAAACTAAACTTGTATTCATGCTGACTATTAAACTGAAATTTATGGATAAAATACATAGGTAATTTATTATTTACAAATATTTTAATCTTAGACAGAAAAATTTTGTTTTTAAACAAAATTTATAGTATTCTCAGATGCAAAACTTATTTGTTAAGAAAAATACACATTAAAAACAATTTAAATTTACAATTTATGCAAAATAAACCCCTAATAAATTTAAATTACAAAAATAATAAAAAAATTCACCAGATCTAAAGAAAAAATATGTGTGAAAAAAACTGTGATACATTGAAACTTTTTAAAAACTTATAATGCTAGTTAATTGGAGATGATGTTTTTGTCGCAATTAATGAGATAATATTTTATAAGTAATGCAAACTTTTTTTTAATGTCGGGAAGCTGGCCCTATTGGACATTTCCCTTCTTGCAGCCCGATAAAGAATAGTCTTTTGATTCAAGTTGTCATAAGGTAAAAAATTACAAACACTGTCCAGAAAGAGAGCTATTTCATTTAATAAAGGGAAAGGCCTTTCTAAGGGCCTGAATGCGACAGGCATTACTGCACTCTTCTGAAATGCTGATGGCGTGTCTAGCTCCAAGTGATGCAAACTGCGAATGCAGGGCTGAATCTCTAAATAGGCTGTAGCATAGAGCAGCAAATTTCATGAACAATTAAAGCGGCATTCGACATAACAAAATTATTGTAAAGATACTAATATTTTTAAGAAAGAAAACAAATAATTTACATTAATGTGTAAATCGTAAACGTATATAGAAGTAATATTTAGTGGTAAACATGGTTTAGCTGTGAGCGAAATCTCACTTGCTCCTCCTCTGACTTGGAAGTTGAAAGACAAATATTAGAACAGTTAAAAAAATTCACCTATTATTTCGCTTTCAATTTAGAGTGTACACAGATGATTTTAATATGTATAAAGAATAAAAATAGCCAAGAAAATTATGAATGTAAATCGATAGTAGCCTACAAGCGGCAAATCCATGTCTTTGTGAATCTTCTTAATTTTGAGGAAGATAGCAAGTAGAGAAGAGGTTGCGTAAGAGTGCATTATTGATAGAGTCGTATAAATTATGACAGACTCTATTAATATTACATTATATTTATCTTATAAACCAAAACTTCATAAACAAATTTTAAATTTAAAATGCTTATAATGAACAAGTTATCATAAAAATAGTCATTAAAAAACTAGATATGTGGGATTTTTTTTGAGTTTGAATTATCCTTGCACTAGAGCTACACGAGGGCTATTGGCGACGGGTTTTGTATTTTAGAGCTACAGTCAAGTGATGAGCCAACACCTGAGTAGGCACTCAACACAACCGTTAAGGGAAACATCGCACACAGCGCTAGGACTTTGAAGTACATTTAATATGCACTCCTACCACATGGGGTATTATTTGTTGGACAGTTTTTGGCTGCACAGGCCGTTTATAGAGTGGCAGTTATTTTAGAGATGCCTGGACCCAAACCTGGGACCTTCCGCATTCTAGGCGAATGCCTAACCGACCTAGATATGTGTACAATACACAACTTTCAATCAGCACTCATAAATTCATATCCTCACATACATTTTTTACATACTCGATTTTTCAATACTTTTCTCCAGAGGGCTGATTCTTCTGCTGGGTTTTCTTTTGGCTCTTGAATTAATGGCCACATTGAATCAGCAGGCATTTCATTCTTTGAAGGTTCTCCCTGTTTAGGATTAAAAAGTTGAAGAAAACTCCTAAATAAAAGTAATTAATGTTAGGTATAAGAATATTATTACTAAAATGACAATGGATTTTCAAAAACTTTATCATTTATTAATGTACACTGGTCTCTGCTTAAATTTTCCTGAAAAACACTTTTTTTATTGAGGGAATATTTTGAGGATTTTGATTTTGAATTTAGCTAAAAATAATATAAGTGTTTGGTAGTGAATCAAAACAAATTTCGAGTTATCAAATTATTGAGGGAACAAAGCTCTTAGAAACTTTATTAGTTGTAAGCAATGAAAATATAAAACTTGGAGTCATAAAACTACAAAGACAAATGCATATAAGAGCTAAAATTCAAAATTTATTCAGATTATTATATATTTGGTTCTTGTTAGTTTTAAAAATTTAATTATAATTATTTAATCATACCTATTTTGATGCATGTAAATAAAAAATGATAATACATGAATGCTAGTATTAGAAATATTTTAAAATTAAAATACTATAGCACATATAAGTAAATTCAAAACTAGTTTTAGTGCATTCTATACATTAAACATTCGAACAATTGACAAATATTAATGCAATATACAACAACAATTATATTTTTATTAAAAATAATAAAGAAGCATACTTTAGTGGAAAACCATTTGAGTCAGAGTTGTCAGTGGTTATTTCATCAGGTACTAAATACCCCCAGCCTTGCTTGTCATCATAATGCAATGGATATCCATCCCAAGTCATTCGCATTAATTTTGGCACACATCGCATCTACAACAAGTACACTTATGAAATAGATGAAATAGATCAAATGAAAATATATAGATTTTATTATAGAAAATTAATGAATATTTGATAACATACCTGAGAACTAATGAGGTATGGGCCAGGTTCCCAATTTGGACTGTCCATATTGCTTTTGTCGCATAGTTCTCTGTACCAGCTATTAATAAAAAATGTGGTCAATTATTTAAACAAATTTATAGTAAGTTTAGTAAATTATAGCTTGATGGGGGAGAGACTATGCTACAATAATATAAATTTCTGCACAGAAAATATCAAAATTTGCTGAGAAAGACATATTAATCTCATTTACATTAAAATTTTTTTTTAATGAATTTCATTTTAAATAAGCTATAAATATAAATGTGTGTGAATTAAAACAAAAATATAATGACACCTCCTTTAATTTTAAATCGGATACTTTAATTATATATTTAATTGTATATTTTTAATTGCATATTTATTTTAAAATTGTATTGTATAATAAAAATGAATAGTTTTGGATTGAAGATAAAATGCTAATAAGGAGACAATTATTAATATTAGTAATATGAAGCTAATTCATATTTCAATCTAATTTTGAAATATTCACACACATCGGAAAGATAGTTACCAGTTTTACTTAAAGAAAAAAATTCATTAAAAACAACATTAGGTAGAAAGAATAAATATTTAAAGCTGTCAATTCTAATAATATAAAAAGACAATGAATACTATAATTTAGTGCATCATAATCAGACATAAAAAAAAACATACGCAGGGTAGCCAGGTAAAAAAGGTCGAACTTTTCTAAGGGAAGATGCAGTGTCATACACAAGCTTTAATGATGGATCTGTTATGAGAGGCTGCTTATTTTTTGATGGTTCTAGAACCTAGAGCAAATGCAACTATTACTGATAAATCTGCAGTTTGTTAATCTTAATAAGATATTAAAAGTAAGAAATCAATATGATATTCTGAAGAAATTAATTATGTAATACTGTAAGTTATGGGCAAATGATTTATAGGAAATAAATGTTATTTTTAGGAAAATAAAAGTAACAGAACAACAAATTAATTTGTGTAACAAACACAAACTTAAATCCTTTTTAGCTCATACAAAAAATAGTATAATGAAAGAATAAAACGATTTCTTTAAAATAAAACTTAATTCGTGATGATAGAAAGTGATAGATGTAGATGTTTTCTTAAAAAGTAAACATCAAATGTAAGCAGCAAATAAGCTGCTAGCCCTTGGAGCTGCTGGGTTCGAGTTCGAATCCCGGTAAGGCATGGATGTTTATGTTTGTCAACAAATGTTGTTATTTGTCTATGTGTTTGTGTCGTCCTTTCTATCTGTGTCTTCTGTGACTGTCTCTTATGGCGAGTGAGGTAACAGGCTATAAAGCCTATGCTTTTCCTTTCTAGAGGGTGCACTCACTGTCATCATTTGTCAAGCAGCAAATAATGTTGCTGTTATTAAAATTAAAATCAATACATGAAGAGATTTCACATTCTTAAGAAATTGAAACAGAATTTTGCATTAGCAAATTATTTAGAAAAATAGTAAATAACTTTGTTATGCAAACATATATTTAATCCTTTCATTACTGAAACGCCCGAACAACTAAGGATTCGATAATGTTACTATTCCTATAAAATATTATGAGGAAGCAAAAATTCTTCGTAGCGAAAGGGTTAAAGAATTATTTAACATACCTCAGGATCAGAGCTAGCTTCTTTGGTTTGGTCATTTTCGGTACTACTTTCAGAAACTTTGGCCTTTTTCTTCTTCTTTTTGGTTGGTTCTTTGACTTTCTTCAGAAATTTGACATTTTGAACAGACCAATTCAAATCCCATAACCAGGGATCTTCCTTATAACTATACAATGAAATTAAATTTACTCAAAAATACAACTGAATTAAAAAAAAACTTTTTAAAATGCTAAGCTTAAAATCTACACACTCAAATCGATACAAAAGTTGTCTCATAAAAGGATACAAATTTCAGAGCGTGTGATTTGTTTAAGTTTTTTCAAAGCTTTACAATTCAATGTAGAGCAGTTTAAACTTTAATACAAACCTATTAACTACCTAAATGGATTCTGCAACATAAATACATACAAAAAGTACACCTTTTATTTTAACCTTACAATCCAATTATTTATAAGTTTTGTAACTACTTAGACAAAAATATTTGTTTCAACATTTACTTCACCTATCGTTATTAAGTAAGGAACAAGCATCATTTGCTAAATGGACAAGGGACAGCTTGAGTTCTTTCTGCAAATCATCATAAGTACTTTGAGCTTCCTGAATGTATCGCTCCCAATTTTCGTTGACTGGTAAGTACGCGGAAGACATCTCTAAAAGACCATATAAAGTCACTGGATGAGGGAACCTTTAAGTAGAATTTGAAATACTTATACTTAATAAATCTAAAGTATTTGTAAATATTAATTATGATTTCATAATTATATACTATTTAGATGGATGATTTGCAACAAATTACCAGATAAAATGATTAAAAAATATTGTTACACGTTCTGTTGCAGTAATAAGTTATTTTTTAAAAAAAATTCTTGATATTATAGAATGTACTTAATATCAGTTGGGATTTAAATATATACTTAATTTTTTCTCTCTCCTGCAATTTATAAAAGTCTCTAAAAACAACTATTACTATAAAATATTATTTTAACCAAAATTAACATCGTTAAAACAAAAGCTTAAGCATTTAATGTTGCTTCTAAACTGAAAAAAAGACTGCCTTAAAAATAATAAAGCTAGTTTTTAGTATGCAATTGTATGATAATTATTTTATATATCCAAAATACCATGTTTTTTTATGGGACAAATAAATTCTGTGGCTGAATAACAAACCTTTCAAAATACAGAGGTAATATTTTCTTCAGTACATTAAAAGTTGCCCAAGTATCTTGAGCACAATAAGTGGCAGCTTCCTATGATGGAAATAAAACGATCACATAATGAATGGTGGAAATATAAAATATTATTAATTACTTAATATTTTAAAATGCAGGCAAAGAAATTAGTTTTAGTATATTATATTAAATATCATTATAGATAACTGAGTAAATTTTAATAAATTGAAATGTTTTTAAATAATTTACAGCTCCAAGTTCAGAGACTGTTGAAAATCTTTATCTTTACTGTTTCATATTACTGAGTTTGTTTTTTATTATCAAGTTATTAAAAAAAAGCCTTGTAAATTTAAATAATAATTTCATTAAAAAATATAAAAATTAGCATTCATTTTTATGATTTTGGTACTTTAAAATAGAAAATATTAATTTTCAAACCTGAAAATTATCTTTTACGTCAGCAAGAGAACCAGAAACAAAAATTTCTCGCTGAGCTTTATTAATTTTCCCATCACAATAAAGTGAATACACATCAGCTAAATTATTCAATGAACTAAGATATGACCATCCCTAATGGAATAATTATACATTAATAAAGTGAAAATCTACACAAAACATTTAAAATTGTTACATCATTTTAACGTAAAAGTTTCAGGTGACAAAATCAAAGAAGATGGTTTAAAACAGTTGCACTACTTAGAAAGAGATATATTTTAAACAATATAATCAACTGAAAGTTTTTTTTTACTAAATAACAACTGTAATTCTGCATTGTATGTGTGTGATACATATAATACAATATTTACTTTTAAATATTACCTGTTTTATAGCTAACAATCAACAAGTTACTTTTTTTAGGTCTTTTAGTACACAAATAATATAATAAACTGCATTATGCCAATGTATGTGATTAACAATGCATGGTAAATTTTAAATAAAAAATATTAAGTATAATTAATATCATTATGTATTTATTAATACAGGATAAGAGAAAAGAGGAAAAATAAAGTACACACATAAATACCTTTAATTTTTTTAAAAAGTAAATTAGATAATTAAATATTTTGCTGTCCTATGTATTTTAAATATCACAGAAACAAGGCTCAAAGACAATTGGTTAAAAATACAAAAAAGAAGTTTTTCCATGCCATTTCAAAAATATATAGTCAAAAGGCATCAATAGGCTTACAAATACTAATTCATATTTATTTTTCTAAGTCTACAATAGTACAGTCTAATCCAAAGGTCAATACGTAAGCTGAAGGTCTTGCTTTACATCTTGTTCTAAGCTAGAGCATCTGATTATAAAGTGCGAGGTAAAATCTCATGAAATTACCTCTCACGAGGTAAAATCTCATGATTAAAAAAAGCTTACCAATTATCTCTTGGTTATCTTAAGGTGTTTTTTTGCAAGTAACATTTCAGATTAACGAGAAGGGGCTGGGGAGTCCAGTCGGTTAGGCATTCGCCTAGCATGTGAAAGGTCCCAAGCCCGGGCAGCGCTAAAATAACTGCCGATCTATAAAATAGCCCATGCAGCCAAAAATGTCCGACAAATAATATCTTGTGTAAGGGAGTGCATGTTAAATATCCTTCAAAGTCCTAAAGCTGCCTACAATGTCGCCCTTAACGTTTGCGTTGGGTGCCTATTCAGGTGTCGGCTCGTCAATTGACTGTGGTTCTAAAATGCGAAGCCTGTCGCCAATAGCCCTCGTGTAGCTCTAGTGCGACGATAATTCAAGCCTAACCTAATCAGATTAACAAGTGTGGACTGTACAAGTATACTCAGAATAATGTTTTTTATTAAAAGTATTTTAAAGGGATATAAAAAGCTATATTTACAATGCTTATATCCGGTCGAGAGTTGTCGGAAGAATTTTTCTTGCTAGCTAGAGACATCGCTCTTTGCATTCCTGTTAATCCAGATACACACATATGGAGGGACATAGTATCCAGAAAAAGAGTTTTGGTCTTCTACAAAAGAAAAACAGGGCTTTAAGAAATATGAATAAGTTAAAAATCGCTGAAAGTTAAATAACTCTTTTAAACTAAGTGACAACTATACTCCGTGCCAACCTAAAAACAAAGAGTAAAAAGGCAGGGGGAAAAACGGTTGGTCCGTTATTTGGAAATTCGTGTAAGGTAATATTTACATAAAAAATGATCTGAACACAATTTAACCAAAATACACTTTTCATTCCGATGAAATTGCCAAATTTTCTTAAATAATATTCAAATCTGTTAGACCTTAAACGAAATTATTGTTTTAAACATGTTTCCTGGATGGATTCACAAATATTTTCTGGAACTCTTAACATCTGCGGAAGGATCTTCTGTGCAGCATATTTCTATTTACCCAACTTAGGCTGGCAAGGAGTGTAGAAGAAGAAAATCATAAAATACATATTAAAATAATTACTGAAACAGTTTCAATATAAATAATAACAAAATTGTAGGATATTTCAATTAAAAATAAAGAATTAAAGTTGGCGATGAACATATTCTTATCGCGAACAAAATATTTGTGCCATAAAAAGTGCATAATAGCAAACAAAAAAAAAGCTCACAAAACACAACCTCTAGGAAATACTGTTCTTTTATAAAAGTTCTGTCAAAGGCAACATTGTGTCCGATAACAACTCTAGGAACCCAGCTTTTGTTGGTGGCTGGCGTAAAATCATCTTTAGTTGTTTCCAAGGGAATAAGGTCTGCCAGAGTCACTTTGTTAGACCAACTAAAATGATCTTCAGTTAGTCTTTCGCTGCACCATAAGTACCTGGAAAATTACATTATGTTTTATGCTATATAATAAATAATAATTCACAACATTAATGAGAAAAGTAGTTTTCATTTTAAAATAAAATCCTAGATTATTATAAGGCATTTAATACAATAACAAGTATAATGACTTTCATATTTTTTTTTTACGTTACTTCACTGATTAATTTTATGTAGTAAAGTTATTTATTTATTTTACTTAGTTATAGTTTCAGAGAATTCCTAAAATCCATATTTTTGTAAATTAACACAATTGTAACATCAGTTTGTAACCTTTTCGTAAGCCTTCAGATAATTGCACCTTTAACGATAGTGTTACCTCACCTCCTACATTTTGGCATCATGGAATGATTCAAAAGTCGAACAACCAAAATTACCAATGGTTCTTTGAGACAGCAGTTGCCAAAGTAGGATAGTTGCCCTCTTGCATACAAACTTCCACGTCAAAAACCAGAGCTTTTTCTTCTGGAAAATCCACACTTTTGGGTTCATTTGAACCGTCATACTGCATCCATCCAGGGTGAAATTTCCATGTTTTAGGAGTAGGTGGCAATTCACATTGTGCCAATTCGACAAGAAGAGTTTTGTAGTCTTTTAAAAGTTCGGTGGCAATATGGTTGAAATGTTCAACAACATCCGATTTATGTAGCGGTGGAAGCTTAAAGTCGACGTCTGGTAGTGTACTTGTTTTCTGGAAAAAAAATAGTCACTGTAAATAAATTATGGAATTAAATTTTTTTACATAGAAAATCAAAAGATAACTAGTCTTTTATGCGGTGATAAATTTAACGAAATAAAGAAAGGATAGTATGTCAGACTCGATAATTTTGTATTTCAACTGAGAACTTACAGCATTCCACAAATTGTGTTGTCTGAGATGGGAAATAACTTGCTTTAAAGTACTTTCATCACAGATTCTTTCTGGTTTTGTACCGAATATTTGTCGATGAAGACTTGGAGATAACATTTGGATATTAATTGGATTATATCTAGGACCTTCATTTTTATTTGTTTCGTCTGATGATGAATAATTTCTTTCAGATATTATATGTAAAGTACTGGTAAAAAGAAGAGAATTTTCATAAATTCTAGTTTTAAGTGATGGAGACAAGAAAAATAGCACCCTTTTAGGAATAAACATTGCATATTAACCCAAAAAGAAACCTAAAATTATCCGAATTTTGTATTTGTTTACATTTTGAAATTTTGCACGTTTCAGTTCGTTACAGTTACAGCAAAATTAATAAACAAAAAAAGTGACATGTTAAAAACCCGATTATGATTTTTCATTTTTGAAAACCGCTTTTAATATAAATTTTTAATTATTCATGCTAAAAAAATAGTTAATCAAAACATAGAAATAGTTAATAAAAACATAAAAATAGCTTTTTAATATATAAAATGTGGAGACAGTCAAATTAAAATGGTGGCGACATCTAGAGGTTGATATTTGATACAATTGATGACCTAACATTTAATTAAATTCTTATTTCCAAAAATTATATAACGAAAATTAGAAAAAACGACAAAATTTAGACGACAAAATTTAGAAATGTAAGAAGACCCTAATGCAACATAGATACAATCTAAATTTCGAATGTCAGTTGAAAGGTTATAAGTTCTTTTAAGTATTAATGTACTTCTGAGAAAATTGAATTTTAATTACTCATCCACCTTCGATTTATATTAAAATTGAGATACGTGAGAGCGATCCAATTAAGAGTATCGATGCGAAGATTGAATAACAATAGTCGTGGTTTTGAAGTTGACAACTTATCAGTTAAGCGACTCTGAATATTAATATCGATGTTCTCTAGAACTATAATTAAATTATGTATATTTTAAAATATGTTTACAACTTTATGCATTTTAATTTTTTAATTTTTATTCAAAACATTTATAATAATATTTTGCTTAAAAAATCCTTTTCATTCATGAGTTGCTCCTCGTAAACCTATTTCTTTTAGAATCTCTTCTGTAGTCTTGGAAGTTATTTTTTAGATATAAAAAGTCCTATGAGAAAAAAAAATCATTTAAGTAGTGTAATTTTGTAAATCTCATTAGAATCATATAAATACAACATATAAAAATACACTATATAAAATTGACAACTGACATGGTTTCCCAATCAGAGATCAGACATCTAACTTGTCAACTGATCTCGTCTCAAAATTTCCAAGCATACGTGAATAAGCTTATAGCTCTGTGATAAAGATTCTAATATAAAGCCGGTGCGATGTCTAAAATAATCTAGACCAAGTAATAAAATAATATTTCTCGTCCAATATTATACTGTCTAGCCAGTAAAGCTGCGTATATAGAAAAATGGACCTCCCGTTGTAAGCTTCGGTTTGGTTGGAAAGTTTCCGTATGCTTTTTTCTAATCTTCAATAGGATATTTAACACTGTCGCATTTTAATTGTATTTTTAAACCAGTTTAAGGTGACAAGGTTAATTAAGAAGGCAGGCCATCATTAGGGTGGACTACCAAAGAGTTCTATAGTAGGGTAGAGGAACGACTCCCCTCGCACTGAACTGCCATAGGCAACCATGGCTCACTACGGAGCCTGAATAGAGTGGCAAAGTGCTAGTAATAACTTAATTTATAATTTTGATACTGATAAAGGAAGTACACCCCGGGTAAAAGTGGGAATCGAGCCCGCTCCCGTTACAGCATGCGGACTGCTAGCGTTATGACCTGCGACCCAAACCACTCGGCCATCAAACCCCACATGCCACCCTAATATTGTCCCGCGTTGGTCTATGGTGCTGTATCCAGGTTAAGTCTCTACTCTACTATAGAACTCTTTGTGGACGACCAAATCCACTGTAGGAGAGGCTGATTGCATGGGACATATGTGCTTATTAAATCAGTAATAAACATCTCTCTCATTAATGCTGTGATCTCTTAATGTCGCTTGAAGTTTGTGTTGAGTGCTGGCTCAGATGTCAACCTCTCAACTTGACCACGGTAAGAAAATTTTCAGTTGTACGTGGCTGCGTTAAAGCCTCTCCTGGAGAGTAGAAATCGTCTCAAGAAACATTAAAATAAACAAAAATGTTTCTCGAACAAAAAAATAAGACCCCGATCAACACTCACGCAAGAAACTGATCTCTAATGGGAGGAATAAAATGACCGAATTCTATTTTCCCCGGTTAAAATAACATAAAAGGAATGAGATTCGCTTTCTGTTCTTCCGGAAGCGCATCGGTCTGCCCTAATGCAATTTTTCTTGTGTGACGTCTTAACCAATTCTTTTCACGTCACTTTTATAGAGATATGAAATATGGTATTATTTTTAATGAACTGCTAGTCTACAACACTGTCGGTTTATGTTGTTTAATGTTTTTATTCATGTATCGGATCAAAACAGAAAAGTGTCTTTGTGGCCTGTGTCTAAAAAAAATGTCTTAATAATGTTTAGTGATCCATAGTCCTAGATAATTAGTTTTGTACGGTTTGCATGTGCTAAGTATGGATCAGCTGCTCTTCATGATACCTATCATAACATTATTTTCTTCATATACTTCCTTCGATCGCTGCTTTAGTTGTTACTATATTCCAACGTGACATTGATTAACCAATCGAGTTTGGAGATTAATTTTACTTTCATCTAGCATCTGTTGCTACTCAAGTACTGAAACATTCCTCAAAATGCTGAAACGCTCAGAGGATGCTCTTAAGTCCCACCGCTACATCTAAACTATCAAAAAACAACTTCTTCTATTAGTTTTAGCCTGTCTAAAAATTCCGTGGTTCATTAATAAGACGCTTTGTCTTTAACACAATTGTTGAGGGTTCTGAATTGTGCATGACGGCGAAACTTTTTCTTTATTTAAATACGATAAATATGTGACGAAAAAAAAACAGTATTTTAAACTTTCCTATTTAATACAGGAAATAACACATACATTCAGTTTTTTCTGGCAACTCATCTTGCACTATAAAACCTTTAAATTCAACTCCATTTTCTTCTAAGCATACCTTTTTACCTCATACTCACTTACATTACATAGCAGGTGTACACTCACCATCGCATCTTTTCTTGAAGATCCTCTTTTCCATTGGAAGCAACTGATGAAGAACGATGAGCCCCGGGGGATGATGGATGGACGCCGTGCCAGGGAGGGTCACGGCAGAGACTTCCAGGCCCCGAAATCTCGTCTGACTGATGTCGTCAAACAGCGATCAACAATGGATCGGGTCCATTTTGTTTGGTTTGGTTGTTCATTGCGCTGCCGTCGTGCAATTTAAAGGACGATCCCATCATTAACCCTTTATGTACCCTCAAAAAAAGTTATGACATACTCTTAAAACAAACGAGTGAATTTAACTCAGTCTGGGTTAATTTTTACTCTTTTCAATGTTGAAAATGCACTTATCCTATTGGAGTCGATTTCACTCTTTTGTTTAGTTAAAACCCCTACAGGATCACTGCAAACGAGTGATTTTAACTCAGTCTGAGTTAAGGTTTACTCCTTTCCATTGTCGAAAATGCACTACTCCTATGTGAGCGGATTTCACTCTTTTGTTTTAAGAGTGTACAATTTACTTTAGGTCCCTAATTTATTTTCTTTATTCCCTCCTTTTTACTTATAATTTCTAAATTATACTGACTAAAATGATATTTGTTGAATGAATATGTGTCACCGTTTTGGTCTTTAAATGTGTAGAAATTCCCATGCTGCATTAAAAAAAGCCCCACTACTATCTATTTTCCCTTGCAAGAACAACGAAAAGTAAAACAAAGACCTTTTAAGTGGTACTAATAAGTACTGTCGGGGCATCACGAGTTGGCGCAGAATAACTAAAGTTAAAGTTTTAGGAATAATTTACTTTACCTTTATAGACTTTAATGTGCCCAATCCGAATATGTCAATCAAAAAGGTCAATTCCCCCCGTTTTCTCTAAATAGAGCAATGAAACGTGAAACAGCGGCTTTTTAAGTAGTGTTTATAAGTACCGTCAGTATATAAAGGGTTGATACACAGTGGAATGTAGACTTCGAGTTTTCACCCGTCCAAAAACAGCATTAGACTCATTTCGCTGAAGAGGTCAAACCATCCTTTTTGAGTTGGATACTTAACAATAATTTTACGATGTCAACCTCGTCATTTGCCCTCGTTTCAAAATTACTTGGCTTTTGTAGAAGTGTTGAAGCTCTGTACAGAGAATACATTTAGACGAAAAGGATTTCAAACCACTAGAGCCTATTGGAACGTATAGTGGGATAGGATACAAGCATTTTGAACTGTAGTTAGAAAATCACTGATTCGATTTTGTACTATCTTATTTTTTGTCGATAGTTTGATGTTTGAAAATTCGGCTATTGAGATGATTGCTCATTTTAGGTTATTTTTTCTTCGTCTGATTCAAAAGAAAAGAGCAAAAATAGTTAGATGATAGAGTACTGTTCGCGTCACATTCATTTACTGAAGAAAGCCGTTTATAGATTTTTAATGCATTGTCATTTGAGGAATGAGAGTGTCTGGTTATTTGAAGTTATCAATTATGCACTTATATAATCAATCATAAAATAAAACGATTGGAATTCCTTAGAAAAATATTTATATAACAGATTAATGATGAAAGGAAGTTTTTGGGGGCTTGAAATTAAAGTTTTACCGATGAAAATGCAACCAAAAAGTTTTGTTGTTTAAAAAAGAATAAAAAATTGCGTTTATAGCAAAAACTAACACTTAGAACTGGTTGAAGACGATATTTAAACATTTGAAAAAAATTAAAATTATTTTTAGTAATTAATAGCAATCGCTACATTTACACGGCAAATCGACTGTTATAATTGATTCTTTTTCGATTTTTGAATAAATAGATTTAAATGCCTGCTTATTTTATGTGTAATAAGGCTTCGAAACATTACATCATTTAATTTAATTACGCACAGTCCCTTATTGAATCAAACAACAAGCCTTTAATAAAATCATAAAATAATTCGATTACGTATGGAAAATAAACATTTAACCAAATTTGAAGCGTATGTATTATTGTATCTTTAAGCTCTTTAGGCAAGCGAAGCTTTGATAAAATGGATTTACATGATTAAATAACTCCATACTACTGCCTTTGAATATTGAAAATAATTAGTCAAGCCTCCGATTCGGGAATTTATTTTTCAAAGGAAAGTGGGAAGAACTTCATTACCATATTATTCTAGATTAAATAAAATTGTCATCTATTAAATTTGTGAAACAACCTTACCGGTAACGTTTACAAACCTTACGTGTGTGGTTAATAAAAAGTATAACTATGGATATAGTAAAAGAAAACATTGCTCAAATGATTGAGAATTTTCACCCTAGATGTTGTTTTCGTCTTAGTTAAACTCATAAAGTAGGAAAACGAGTTCTACATGGGCATTTTAGATGATAATCAAACAAATATTTTGTTAAACTTTAAAAAAAAATATTTGGATTAATTAATGTATTCAATGATCAATCTATTTATTTCTTATAATATTTAATTAAATTATGAAACAACATTACTGTTAATGTTTACGAATCTTATATGGTTAATAAAAATATAACTATAGATATACAGTATAAAAACACGTTGCTCAAGTGATTGATAATTTTCACCCTAGATGTTGTTTTCTTCTTAGTAAAACTCATAGCGTAGCAAAAAAAGTTCTACATGGGCATTTTATATGAGAATCAAACAAATATTTTGTTAAACTTAATAAAATATTTGGACTCATTAATGAATTCAATGATTAATCTATTTATTTCTTAGAATATTTAATAAAAAAAAATTGTAGCTTTTGAAAAGTTAGCATATAAATTTCAGGCTTTAGAGAATATTTCGTCTAGGATTAAAAATTACGAAACCGTGAGAGATTTTAAATAAATAAATAAATAAATAAATAAATAAATAAATAAATAAATAAATAAATAAATAAATAAATAAATAAATAAATAAATAAATAAATAAATAAATAAATAAATCAATCAATCAATCAATCAATCAATCAATCAATCAATAAATAAATAAATAAATAAATAAATAAATAAATAAATAAATAAATAAATAAATAAATAAATAAATAAATAAATAAATAAATTAATTAATTAATTAATAAATAAATAAATAAATAAATAAATAAATAAATAAATAAATAAATAAATAAATAAATAAATAAATAAATAAATAAATAAATAAATAAATAAATAAATAAACCTTTTCTAGACCAAGATAAGCGACTTCAAGAAAATATGTTATCTTTTTAGACTTGATAGTTACAAAACAATTAACGATTAAAAAGAAAACAATCCAATCTCCAACGAATCGATTAGTATATCCGAAAAGTAATTAATATTTCAACTACAACTAGTAAAATAAACACAAAGGCACTCGTTTACTGAAAAAAAAAGCCCAGTATTTACCGCAATAGATTTTTTGGCTACGGGACTAGGCAATGACCCAAACTCTATTTCGAGGATAGGATACCTCTGGGAATGCGGAAGGTAAAGAGCTTATATTTTGTTAATTTTTAACTGTTCTTTGTCGCAGACAATAACACTGTATTCTTTTAAAAGGAAGTTTGTTTTGTGAGTTAGATTATCAAAAAAATTTTTTTAGTTCTTTTTTTTTTCAAATTTTGTTTGTGAAAATAGACAACGAAGCGAAATAAACAACGCAAGTATTCAAGATGAAAATAGCTGAAATCACTTACGATTTATTTATACAAACTCAACAAATAATATTACTTTAGGATTGTGATAGATAATAAAAAAATATCCTCGTTCCTCAGAAAAATAGAGTTTATAGAAATAAAATGATACTTTTCTAAAAATTTGACAATTTAATCCCCAATGTTTGTTTTACCCTGGGTAAACTTGTAGCATAAAAATATAACTATCACACGGGCGTTTTTCTTTATTTGAAAACGCTCCTACCCCACACTATTAGGTAAGTAGAGATATTTTTGTTTACTACAAAATTAACCTTATTAAAAAAACGACTAATTGAATATTTTATCAAAATTTAATATAACCTTTCTAAACTATTAAAAATAATTTGTTAAAATATAAATTATACCAACTTTCTCTCAATACTTGAGGAAAACAAATTAAGTAGTTATTTTTAAGTATGATGTATTTAAAATAAAATTAAAATAAATAAATTGTAACTAATACTTATTCTTATTGTTTTGTTTGAAAACATTGCTTGGAAAAAGTCTAATATAGTTAGCATTTTATATTTCGGTTTGCTCTTTTTTTTATGTAAGGAGGTACTAGGTAATGTAAAATCTGCTTTGTGGATAAAATATGTTTGTTTAATGTTACCTTCTTAGTTTATCAGGACCTTAATTCAAAATTGACAGATTTTTCTTCATTTCTAATATTCTTATAAAATACTTGTCTTAAAGAATCTGGTTAACTATACATTCCATGCTTCATATTCCCAAGTTCGGTACATCCAATGTCTTTGTGTTTACACTTATCCTTCGATCAAATCCTTGTCTAATTTAAGAGAGAGGTTAAATGCAAGGAAAAAGGATTAAATCACGACCTACTCAACTACTAAGGTCCTCCAAACACTATCGGGGACGGACTCTTTTTTGACATCATAGTTCCGAGTGACGTTGTTCCGAAGATGAAGACAACCTTTCTCGAAACCTGTTCGGAACCACTCATTCACGGCTGACCACATTTTTAGGGTTCCGAATGCGTCCGAACTGATTTCTCGATCTTCGACACTCGGAATAGTGACGTCAAAATTTCCGTCTACTCTCATGTTTGGGAAAGCTTCTCTGGCCTTGTTATTGAAGTTGGCCGTGATTCAATTCCAACGAACTTTCTCTTAGCATTTGGATTTTTTTGCTATAAATATTTCGGATTATCCATCATGGACCGAATTTTTAAAGGCAAACTAAACATAAACAGATAATAACTACTTCCTTAAAAGTAATCAAAATACCTAGGTCTCCATCGGGAATTCCCTCACAAGGTGAAAGAATGAAAGAATCCGGTAACTGGTTTTCCGGGGGGGAGGGCCACGCAAGAAAGGATGCTCCAAGATGAGGATTGATGATGCAGACGATCGTCTTTCAGTCGACCCTCCTTACACCCCCTCCCTTACACCACCAACTTTCTTGAAAGTGGTGGTGTAAGGAACTTACTTTCTTAACTAACAACTCGGCAAGTTGAAGGAGAGAAATAGATGGCAGTGACAGAACAATTCAATTTGGAGTGTCTAATATACAAGACGGTGCATAGTTGAGTGGAATGAAGTACTTGTATAGTTGTAGAGTAGTAAATTTTTAAAAGTATTGTTTTAATGGACATTGATGAGAACAAAAAAACCTGTTTTACTAGCGGTAAATGAAGTAAAGAGACACTTCTGTGGTTTATATTTATTACTTCGAATTGTTAGTAGAAACTTTAAGAAATATCAAGAAAGCACCCCTATTGGTCAAAAAATAATTCTGCTAACGTCTTCTTATGAGGTAACTAGTTATAAAGGCTTTATTGCATGTTGGAATATTATTTTAATCTTAAGTCTTTTTTTGGCTCACGTAAGATGTATAATGTAAAATTATCAATGGTATCATCTACAGTTTTATATAGTTTTGTCTCTTTTTATTCATCTATAGTTTTTGAAGAATTGGAAAGTGATACGCCAAAGGTTTCAAGTTTTACTTCTCTTGGCAAAAATATAAGTACAAGAGGAGTAGTTAAAAATCTTGTAGAAATTGCTATTTCATTAAATCAGTATCCAACAGGATTCTAGAAAAATCATTTGAAAAATGTGACACTATGAAAATTCATTAAAGAAATAAGGTACTTTTGTGTTTCCGTTTCAATACACATTTTTTTTAAATAAGAAATTCTATCTCAAAATTTTGTTATTTTATTGTGGTGCTAATGAAATTAGTACACATGGGCTTTAGTTACGTTATTCGTTGTAGCATACGTTATTAACACATGCGTGTGATAAAGTCATTACTTTTGTCTCTTAGCGGCTATATAATTTGTTTTCCGTATGACTTCAATATAACATGAACAATTCAGTATAATCTAATTCTTTATAATTCAGTGTAATATTCCGATGCGCTGTTACTCTTTAAATATTATACAATATATGCCTACAACGATTTCACTTATACACACCTTAGAACACGCCACTATAAATTAGGTTAGGTTATTTTGGCTTGGAATTATCGTCGCACTAGAGCTACACGAGGGCTATTGGCGATGGGCGTCATATTTCAGAACCACAGACAAGTGACGAGCCAACACCTGAATAGGAACCCAACGCCACCGTTAAGGGCGACATTTTACGCAGCGTTAGGACTTTGAAGGATATTTAACGTCCACTCCCTCCACACGGGTTATTATTCGTTGGACATTTTGGCTGCACGGGCCGTTTATAGGTCGGCAGTTATTTTGGCGATGCCCGGAACCGAACCTGGGATCTTTCGCATGCTAGGAGAGTGCCTAACCGACTGGGATTCCCAGCCCTCGCCACTATAAATAAAACTACTATATACAGTTACCTAGTAAGTCAAGAACCTTCTGTACCTACTTCTATTAATCGAGGTAATAGATGATCTCCTGTATTTTTCAAGCCATACACACTTCTTCTTTTAACCACAACCGTGCTCTCCCCTTTTCCGCAAACGGTCATTGCACGTGTGATTAAGTTTAATGTTTTTTCATCACTGTAATGCAGAAAGTGCGCTTTCGCCAGAGGAAAAAGCTTTTTCTCTAATGAATCGAGAAAAAAAGGAACAAACTCCACGTAAAGGATGTTAGGACAATAACAACGTGATTCTTTTAAAAGTGTTTTTAGAATTTACGCGAGGGAAAGTTTTTGTTTAGTTTAGTTTAGTTTTAATTATCGTCGCACTAGAGCTACACGAGGGCTATTAGCGACGGGAGTCGTATTTTTGAACCCCAGTCAAGTGACGAGCGGACACCTGAGTAGGCACCCAACTCAATTTTTGTTGTTGGAAAGGAACGACTTATGAAAATTACTGTCATAAGTTAAGACGGTTTGCCACCAGTTGTGCACGTTAAATTTAAAGTATGTCCGAATCTACTGGCCCATCAGGAGGTCCCTATCTGCATTTTTATTGCCTAGAAATTGGAAGTGGAAGTTAGCAACAATCAAATGAAGGGTATAGTTGTATAATTTACACTCTCCAAATTATAACTACGATATAAGGCACGTCCCGCTAATTGATGGCGACTTCGCTCAATAAAACTTGCGATTGTCCCAGGTTTCCAATGATAGTACACATCGAACACATCGAATCTTATATGTTAGTTATTGACAATTCCAAGCTGGACTTACGCTACATTTGACTTTCAACAAATTTAAATTGCAAAGTTTAGAATTTTTTTTCTATTTGTTAAAAAAATATTGTATGTCCTTTGGACCCTAAACTTACAGTATTTTTAGCAATCAGTCAAACTTTTTTATTTAATATCTTACTAAAAAATAATAAAAATGTCCTGATATGACTTACAATACATGAAAGGTAGTCGATTCTCGGTTATCATTAAAAACTTTAATTTTTTCTTCATAGTAGAGTAAATCAACATCCTATCAGTGCTTATTATAAGTATAAGGTTTAAGGCTAAATAATTGAAATGTATAAAAGTGTTGAAATATCATTTGATATTTTAATGTAGAGGAGAGTGTTGTACCTTGGGACGCTTGTACCTTGGGACACTGACAATTTCTAAGAATCTATTGGCAATATTCATACATTGCTTATTTCTAATAGTAGCCTTAACCAACAGACATCATCAAAATAAAATTTAACAAAGGCATCATTGAATTGATGAATTGGTGACAAAAAATAATATTTCATTACCCCAAAGTAAATATTTTTCTCATTCTAATATAATTTTTTCCCTTTGTACTTTTACAAAAAGTCAACTGCATTTTATTTTCTTCATAAAAGAGAAGATTTTAAAATATTTTGGTTATGAGAAAATACTGATAATGCATTTAGATTGGCCACTATCTTGCTTTTATTCAAACCATGTAGTGTGTTGTACCTTGGTACAGTAAAGCATATTGTATCATCATATAATGTTAAATAATTTGGATTTGCAATTTCGCTGTATAATTTAAATAATTCTTGAATTATGAAGTTTTATTTGTGTATTTCCTTGAAAAAACAATAAAGTTTTGTTTCCTGACAGAAATTAGTTCAAGTGTGTGACTATTGACTGAATTATAAGGTATGTCCCAAGGTACAACATCATGTTGAACCTTGGGACAGTTTATCCTCTCTACTTTAAATGCGTGGCAATTTTTTAATTTCAAGCTGCCAGAATTTAAAAATATATATTATCGAAGAATATATTGGTGTGTTGAAATGCTGCTTTTAAATTTTTATTTTGACTAAAATTATCGAAGAAAAAAATTAAAATGTAAAAATTGTCCCAAGGTACAACACTCTCCCCTAATCAATTTTTTCATAGTTAAAATAGTTGTTTTATTCCCATCTAAAATGCCCTTGTAGAAGTCGTTTTGCTACGCTATGAGTTATGTTAAGGAAAAAACAACCTTGAGGGTGAAAATTTGAAATATTTTCCCGCATTATTTAAAGTATTTATGCCATACCTAACCTTTTAGCCTTAGTTACTAAACAAACAAGCTTGTAACTAATTTGAAAATACAGGAAAGATAAAGGGCTGAGTTAACCCATGAAAACCCAGTTAGAGCTTTTCCAAAGCTTTTTAACTTCTTAATCCGATAGGTTATGCCGCAAGCCGTGTCTCCTATAGGATCAACACGACTCGTATACGAAACTGGATTGGAGTCAAAAGTATACTTTAAGACATTCTTACAAACTAGTATTTATTTAATCTTAAGAAAGTTGAAAATATATGTATTTGAGATACGTAATAAAGTATTGAAACTTAACACAAATTTCATGTATAAAATTCAATACTATTGTATAAAAAAACCACCCCAAAATGTTGTAGAAGGTTGATAAGCAGGTTAAACAAGAGGATTTAAGGTAGGTAGGTAGGTAGAGAGAGAGAGAGAGCGAGCGAGAGTGTGAGAAAGATAGAGATAGATAGATAGAGAGAGAGAGAGAGAGACGTTCTATCCGTAACAGCAACATATATTTATTTAGTGTCTGAATCAGAACTAACTTAACATATTTAATTTAATAGTGATGCATAGTCCTTCTCTCTAACTTTTGTAGACATAATTAATATTTTCTGTAAACCTTTTACTAATAAACTCATGTAAACTCGTTAAAAATATAAAATGTATAATAGAAAATAAATTAAATTTTATAAAATTTGAACAAACAGACCTTACAACATTTAAACATATCAAATATTACAACATCAAGTATAACAATGAGGTTGTTTCACGTCGTGGAGGACAAAAGCCCCCACGGTTTGTTTTCATCCGCTATCTGGAATTACTTTTGTTTGGTATACTAAAATAAGTTTTCTAAAAATGTTATATAATTTTTTTAAATGCCAACTTCTTGCTGCGCTGTTGGTTGTTCAAAACATTTGTTAAAGGAATCTTGCATAGAAATAAAAGTTTTTTTTTCATCTTTATTGGTCGTTTTGAGAGTGAAATCAAAGAAACCAATTAAAGCGCAGTGTGGAGAAAACTAATAACAATAGAGTTACATAATCTGAAACATTCTCATAAAAACAGCACATATCAACAGCTTTCTAAAAAGATCTAACATTTTACTCTCTGCCCACGGACCTGGCGAGCAAAAAGAAAATTTCAGTGGAAAAATCTTAAGAAAGTTGCGTTCTGCAGAAGATTTTGGGCCATTCCGAGGAGAACAGGGAGCCATAAGTCCTCCCTGCCACCCGTCTGTTTCGCCTGCAATAATTTATTTGATGGAGATTTAGCTTTTGCGAGGGCACATGGCGCTTTCCCATGGGCTCGCGAAGCCCTCCACGAATGCCACGTCGCTTAGATATTTTAATTTCTCTTTGGCATCTCACTTTTAAAGTGTGCTCATACCAGATGCAAATCGTTTTCTGTTTGTTTTGAAGCAAATTGCTTTCTCAGATTATGACAGCTAAAGGTGGATGGGATGGGGCTATTGGAATAGGAGGCAGTTTGTTTTATTGTCTATGAGCTTTTGTAGTGTGTTTAAGAGATTTAAAGAGAAAATAGTTTTTATGGTAGTTTGCTATTTAAAAAAATATTATTTTTAAAAAAAGAAATGGTACTGCTTATCACGAAAATTATGCTGAATGTTTTATTTTTAAATGCATAAAGATTTTGTTAGAAAATCATATTAAACTGTTAAAGTACAAAAAAATACGTAAATTTGGGTATGTATTAAAATGTTTATGCGAAAAACCTATTTGGTTTTATTGGATTATTTTATTTATTATTATTCTGGTTTAGAATTATTTTAAATAGATGCCATTCAAAATTGCCAACTGTTTAGCGTTAACTATTCAAAAAAAAGTACTAAACTTGTTCAAATGCTGCCGAAAAAAATCTTAAAAACAATTCGTATAATTTTCTTAAAAAGGTGGTACACATTTACCACACCGATTGATGAGCAAATATAAGTGCAACGCCTTTTTAAATAGCCTTGCTAAGTTTGTTTATGCATTGTTTTTCATAAATAGTTAAAACAGTAGTGATTTATTTTAAACTAGCAAATTTATACCCGTACTTCGCACGGATTAAAAAAAATATCAAATCGATCCAAGTATGTGTACCATATAACCTGTTATAAGATCATAAACTTAAGTTATTCTTCCCGCTCGTTATCAAGTATGAAATCCCGTTTCATTGCTTTATAATTCCAAAATCAAAAATACGGTGTAAAATGCACTCATAAATGTCATCAAAATTCCCTCATAAATACTTAAAACCTTTGAACTCTTTTGGCATGTTTTGGGAAATAATTTGGCGAGGAAATAGATATAGCTACAAACACACCCATTTCACAGCTCTAACACAATGATCTCAGCATAACCAACCAATTTATAGATTATTTTTTAAAAACATTTTGCCCATTTGGCGTGTTTTTAAAAAATAATTTGGCGGGATAGGCATCATATTTGGCGGAAAAATAAACCCTGATATGCAGCTGTAGTGCGATGGCCTGAATTAACCATCACAGTTCAGTAATAGATTAACAAACATTTTGCCCACTTGGCGATATTGGCAACGTATTTGGCGAAAAAAATAAAGACATTATATCGTTATATGCAGGTCTAGTGCGATGGCCTTTATTAACCATCATAGTTCAGTAATAGCTTAACAAACATTTTGCCTATTTGGCAAGTTTTAATTAATAATTTGGCGAGATTGGCCACATATTTGGCGAAAAAATAAAGACATATAACCCTTATATGCAGCTCTAATGCGATGGCCTTTGTTAACCATCACATTAACTATACATTTATTGCTTAAATATGCATATTTGCAATCAACAGAACCATCAATGAAGAAATCATCAACTAAAACCACAATAAATCCTGGAATGGAAACTGTATGGAATTACGTCACTTGAAACATGTCAATTATTTTCAAATAATGTATTTAGTTTCTGTGGCAACCAGAATATAATAAACATTTTCAATTTTATTTATTTTCGTTGAAAGTTTTATTTAATTTTTTTCAGCAGATGGCATCATTAAAGTAAAAATATTATCGGATTTGAGCCAAAGTGGTGTAGTTTTTTCAGGAAATTCGAATTTTCTCAAAAAATAGAACATTTTGAGCTCTGAAAGTTCCCTATTCGTAACTTAAGTATAAAATACGCATTTGTGCCAAGTTACGAGTCAAACAAATGTCTAGTTTTTGAATCTACAAGTCACACACACACATACAGTGGTGGAAATTGATTTATGAACTGGCAGTTTTTTAACAGTATTTCTTTATTAAATGCGTTTTTATCGATTTAAATTTCATACACTATACAGGCTTTATATTATAAATTATATCCGTAAATAAAATTGTATATAATTTCGCAAAAAAATTATTTTGTTGATATTTTAGTTTTAGCATAGGGAAATTGATTTATGAACTTTTACATTCAATCTCAATTAATAATTACTAAAACTATTTTTTTCGTTATTGCTTCCTTGATTTGTATTTTCATAGACAACACGAAACTTTGGGTCAAGCAATTTCCAGTTTTTATTGATTAAGTCCTTCTATTTCATAACTGATACACACTCCATTGACACCATACTCCATTTGAGTAAATTATTCATACCAAATGATCTAAGACATTATTCTTTGGGTTTAAGTCATGGCTATTGGCAGTATGATCTAAATGAACAACATTTTGTACATTAAACCAGTCTACCATTTCGTTTGAAATGTGGATACTTGCATTATCATGCATAAAAATATAATCAAAAGTATACTTTTGTTACGCAAAAAGGAACCGAAATTTTTTTTAGAACTAATCTGCAATAAAATGATGTTTGTCAGCCCTTTAGAAACAAAACCTTGTTTCTTCAATCATAAGATATCGTTCCCCAAACCATCAAACTTCCACCACTAACATTTCCGCCGAAGACAGATCTTGGTTATCTTCGAAGATCCTTTCAATAACAGTTTAAACCATCACGTCCATCCAAATTGAATTTTTTTTCATCAGCAAATTTCACTTTTTTCCCATTTCTCTCAATACACCCCCACCCAATCCATTTTCATGTAGTTATGACCATATTTTAATAGCCTGTTTTATGGTGAAGAGGCAACTTTGGACCAGCCTTCATTTTGGAACATTTCAAGTTCGACGACGATATCAATATTTGCCCTACTCTTCTGGGAGTTACAGGAAGTGATAGTTCATAACAAATTCGTCCTGTAATGCACAAATGCAGCCACAAATGGTAACTTTTTGGAATGCAAGTCCAATAATAGTGCTGTTGTGCCTCGTCCCACGAGGGTTACACCTTTTTTATTGATGGTTTTTGCCCCAGTCAGAATGATTATTCAAATATTTGTGAATTATATTTATTGATCGTATAATTAATATGCTGATTTCTCTTACAGATTTGTTACAATATTATATAAGGGTCATTTTTTACCTTTTTGGCTTCAGGCAGTCCCGCAAGCTTTCCTATTTAGTAAAATGGGAATAAAACAGATAAATTTCAACAAAGTTGGCCTTAATCTTATTTATAAGCAATGATAGTAAGCTCCCGTGAAGTTCAAATTAAGAACTAGTTAAAATATTTGGTACCTGGGTTCAAAATAAATTTGAGTTCATAAATCAATTTCCACCATTTGACATGCTGAAAAACTAAAAATGGATATATTTTTATTTAATATTATTTTTTGAAAAAAATTATGTGTGAAAATCATTTATTATACTCTGAATATACAACACACAAAGTTCGAATTGTGAGCACTTAATACAAAGCGATATCTGGTGAAAAGAATGTTAGTTCATAAATCAATTTCCACCACTGTATATATACATACATACATACATACATACAAAACTTCATTTTTATTATTATAGATGACAACTAAACCTAAGTCTAAACATTTATAGAAATGAAGATAAACAAGTGAAAGGGATTAAAAATGTTATATATATATATATTATAAATTTTACTTGAAAAAAAATAAAAGAACGAGTCAAATAAATTAAATAAAAACGAGGAACAACAAAATTATTTTCCATGAAAAGTATTATACTAAATAACTTTTTAGTACTACTAAAATATTGTTTTTATTAAATTGTTGCTGCTTTAAATTATTTGATTAATGGATTTTTTCTAATTATTATCGATGATATATATTGTTGCTTTCAAATACAAAAAATTACTTTCAATTAAGTGTTTAAGCTACCGTTTTTTACTAATTGCAGCACTTTAAAAGCTATTCTTGCTAGCACACTCAATCTTTTTATAATGTTACAACTAATCAACTGAGAATTACAAAGTGCTTTGAAATTTGATACTAAAAAAACCTTTTATGAAATAATTTTGTTTAGTTTTTCTCCTAAAAATCGATTTGTTTTCCATTAAAAAAACTAAAACTTCAATGTTATTTATGAAAAACTAGAAAAAAAAATCTCATAAACAGTTTTTGTTCACATTTATGATGCTAGAATATCAAAGATTCTGATAAAAAAGTAGTTTTCTTCTCAGAAGTGAATAGAGTATCATGAGTGGAAAAGTGACTTATTGGACGAATATGAATTTTCGACTTGATAACAGTAAAATAAAATGGCTGAAATTAGAAGATTTGGAGACATAAACTAATCTGTCAGGGTTAATTGTTTATCATAAATAGTTGAAATACATTTAAAAGATTATCGACTTTTCCTTGATGATGGTGTCGTGTCCACGGAAAAAGATTATATGGGACCAAAGGTCTCATAGACTGCTTCAGCGATCTGCAGACAGTGGTCCTCATAAAAGCCCTCGTAGGGTGAGTTGGTGATTTGCTGCAATTTTACCGGGATGGCTGGACTAGAGAAAAGATGTTTTGGATCGAGTTCCGAGTCGGGGCAGTTTCTGCAGCTGGAGTATTTCCTAGTTCCATCTTTTTGGATTTACATCCCTTTGAAGTGGCATGTCCTTAATCTAGTTATGGTGGTCGTAGTTATCCTATTTGTGTTTAATTCGCAGATTTGGTGTTTAATTTTAGCATTTCTGTTGTTAAATTTTGCTTTGGCTACTGAGTTGATGTGACTCTTCTATAATAAGATGCAATGGTAAAATTAAACATCAAGCGATTATCTTGTAAACTATAGGTGCGTAATAGTACGCGATTTTCAATTGCCATTTTTCGTTTTAAAATATTTCCTTTAAAACATATAAAGTTCTATATGGCAGCTACAACTCGAGCATAAGCGATTTCCTCGTAAACCTTATTGTGACGTTCGACAGTTAATGGGAAAACGCATTAAATATGAAGTCCGTAGTCATTTTGTTCGATTTGTAGAGTGGCAGACAGACCGACCAATTTTCAAAGACTATTATTTTAAGAATCAGCCACTTTTAACCTCTTAAGACCCGAGCAAAATCCTTCAAGCATACTCTTATACTCTTATATAGTCTAAACATACTTTTCATACAAATGTATACTAAAAAGTACTTTTGTAAAAGAAATTAAAAGAATAATTGTGTTTAATAGTTACTTAGAGACACGCCTTAAATTCCAAAATACATGTTTTTTGGGTGCTTTAAATGCAACAGAAAAAGACGTATCACTTATTTGTAGTTAACAGATTATTTTAACATTGTTTTTAATGGAAAATGTGTTTAAAATTAACTACCAAAATAACCTTTTTAAAATTTTGAAAAAAAATTTAAACAATTTTTTAACTAATATTGTATTGACCTTCGTTCAACTTTATTTTTTATAGAAATAAATGACTGATACCTATAATCAAATGCTGAAAACTGATATTTGGATCTTCTTCTATCGGATCAGGTCAATTTCGGAATCAATTAACGTATTAATTGCTTTGGGAGAGGTTTTAAAAAATGTTCCCAAATGGGGACGCCAGGTCGAATGAGGTTAAAACGCGTACAAAACACAAATTCCCCTTTTTAATTTGAAAACCAATATCACAATGCTTTCATTACCTTATATTTCATATTAGGGAAATGAAAGTAAAAATTATCTTTTTGCTGTTATATCACTTTTCCGCGCTTGCTGTGATATTTTCTTGACGTTCTCTTAGTTGCTTTTTTTGAAAATAATTTCTTGATATTATGTTCCGGTAGCATAACAGCGAAGGTAAATAAGTTACTATGTTTGATGAAGCTATTCGATGTTTCGCTCCGAATGGAATTTTTATCGCCCTTGACACGTATGGAATGGATTTCAAATTTCATTTTGGTTGTGAGACGATTCTTCTCACTGAGAGAGCCTTTAAATTGGTTTTTTGTTAGGGGGTGTAACAAAACAGGTTTTATTGGGAGTGGTTAGTTGCTGTATCGGTTTTTATGTTTTTGATAATCATGCTTAACTTCTTCGAGTATAACAGGAATTTCTCTACACCTGTAAACAAATTCTGTAAAATTACAGCATATTTTGAGGTTTACAGCATAGGGAAATTTTCTTGACTACTAATGTTCAGAGGGTTCATGTTAGGGTACATACATATTCCGGCTTGTGTGCTTGCCTCAGCTTATATAAGCCTTCGTCAAGTAAGACAGGTACAGAAAGAATTTTCATAAGAAAGAAACAGAAAGAAAGCTAATCAAAAGATCTTCCTCCTTGCCCTAAGTGCCAGCAAAACCAGGCATCACCTGACCATATGCTTGGTTGTTTAGGACTGGACTGGGAAGACATTTTTATTCCCCCCTTTTGGTTTCGGACTTTCTAAATGTCTACGGATTTATTGATCTGGTTTGACTCCGTCAGACCAGATGGGAATTAGTAACAGCAACAACAACAGAAAGAAAGCGGAAATCGAACCCGCACCCTTTACAGTGCGCAGACTGCTAGCGTAATGGTCCAAACCACTCTTCCATCAGGCCCCAATACTGTTTTAACAAAAAAGATGAATGAATCCAATCACTGCCAGGTGAATAAATCAAGAAGTGGTTGATGAGCCAAAAGTAATCACCTAGCATGAATATCAACTAAAACAATATGAAAATTATTTTTGTGTGTAAGCATTACATGTTTTCAGCAGAGCATTCTGCAATGTATTTAAGAAGGAAGCTATTTGTATCTCTGAGTTAAAAGATTGAAGGATAAAAAACTACGGTTCATCATAGCAAAAAAATACCTTCATAAAGCAAGACACAATAAATATATAGAATAAATTATACGAGATAGAATATAGGTTTTAAAAAACGTAATAAAATAAACAAAAATACAACAATTTATATAAAAAACCAAATAAAGAGCACAAATAGGAATTAAATACAAAAATTATATTAAATCATACACATAAATATTAGTTTGGCGTTGCCAAATCGTTTACAGTTATGATTCAGAATTAACAAAAAAAATCTAGTGAAAATATTTTTTTATTAAATAAATATTTGGAAGTTTGCAGGTGGAATGACAAAAATAATTATATTTTTCTTGTGAAAAAAAAAGAAACAGTAACAATTGTTTTATATTAGAGAATATTTTTTGTGCGTATTTTTTTGTCAAACAAGCAAGAACTGATATTGAGAGCACCAAATAAAATTTTTTAACAATAGTTTAACTCAAACAAAGTAAATGTAAAGTCACATTTTTAAATTTAGTTCTTCCTTCTCAAAATATGGTGTCATTTATAACTGTGAAGGAATTGTTGTTTTTCATACTTTCATATTTGAAAAAAAAGAAAGGCATTTTAGAATAAAGCATATATGTACTTCCAGCAAATATTTTCAAAACAAAATGTAAGATATTAACATGAAAATTTCTATTAAGAAGCATCCTAAACATTTAGCATGAGAATTTGTAATTAACCAATAAAATGTCAATAAAAAATTGAATTTAAATTTATTAAATTATTTACTTGACATAATAAATTAGTTACTTGATTATATTTATCCATAATATAAATTATAAAAGCACATAAAAATTAAATTTAAAACTAAAATGTGTAGATATTTAAAAAAAAATAACGTCGAAAACACAAACTACTTCGTGTCATTGAACATCCAAAGAATAATTTTTCTAATGTTTATTTCAAAAACAGACGCTTAGTTTTGGAATTAAACAAATTTGAGCGAGTGCTTCATTTGAAGGCTTTTTCTTAATTTTGAACCACGGTCAAGTGACAAAGAAGACAAGTAAGGGGACAAGTTTACTTTATTTCTCAAACGCTTCAGCATGAGTTTAGAACACGATTTATAAAATTTATCGTCTCATATACACAGCATCATTTAATTGTGTGATTTTTTCCTATCATGATCCACTTATAGGATGGCTACGACAAAGACAGAACCTGCGAAGTTAACCTCCCTGGCGTGCAGTAACTTTGTTTAGTTTTGTTTGAATTATCTATTAGATTTAGAATTATCTAGTGCTATTATTATTTGACTAGAGCTACATGAGGGCTATTGGCGACGGTCGTCGTATTTTAGAACCACAGTTAAGTGACAAGCCAACACCTGAGTATTATTCGTAGGACATTTTTGGCTGCACGCACCGTTTATAGGTCGGCGGTTATTTTGGCGATGCCCGGACCCGAACTGAGACCTTCCGCATGCTAGGCGAATGCCTTACCGACTGGGCTTCCCTATACCTGGCATGCAGGAACATCAAAACAGAGCATGAAAAACATATATAAGTTCTTTACTATCTTTGGGTTTTTCTAACGACGCGAAAGTAAACAGACGACAGAGAAAATGGAATTTCGCGACTATTATGGCCGCTAGAAAAGTGCTAAAAGATGGATGCTATGCAAGAATTTGATTAAATCTCGCGATCGAAAAGAGAGAAATTTTAAAAATACTTTTTAATGAAATTTACCTTTACTCCACCCTCCAGCCGTTGTAGATGTGAAAGTATCATAAAGTTAGATGAAGTGTGCTGTACTGGAAAAAGGTTTCTTTATTTATCTTTTCGAAGGGCACACGGGAACTATTTTTTTGGTGATGTGAGGCTCTATCACATCAAAACAGCAATTATGTCTTTGTCGTATGAAATTGGAAAGAGTCCAGATGGTATGGATGGATGGTATAAATACAATGAACATATGAGTTGAGTAATATAAGTTTGAAATGGGTGCAGAACGAGTTAAGTAAATCGAAAAAAGTATTTAGGTGTGTTAAATGGGAACGTTGTCATTAAATCTTCACCTAAGTAGCACACAATATTACATGATATACTTTTGGTAAGATGTGATATCATCTGATATTAGAGTTGCTTAAACTTATTAGTTGCTTAAACTTATTAGTACACAGATTTTTTTTGCAATATCCTCAATCGATACAGTTTTTTTGGAAACGTAAATGGAAGATTTCTACGAAATGAAATAACAAAAAATTCCTCTCCATTTCGATAATGAGAAATCTCATCTACGCAATCTAAAAAAAAATCCCCTTGTTTTCCCGAACACTGTTTTATCTACAAACAGAGATTTCCGAAGAAGAAAAATAAAGCAAAAACGGAACGTGCGATGGAAACCGAATTGAAAAATCCATTTAATTATCGAAAACGTCTCGGAAAATAGAATAAAACGATCCTCGATGAGGTCTGGGTTCTTAAATCCCTTGAGTATTGATGTTGAAAGCCCAGATGCAAGTCTTTAATTTGCGGAAAACGATTCTTTGTTTTAAAACGAATCTTTTATCAGCTGAGTGGCAACGGTAAACTTGAAATCAGGCCTTCTTCACGTGCTACAGTGTGGAAAATATTTGTATTTTGCTGAGGGATGAATTCTTGTTCTTTTGATGGAACATGACACAACTTATGCATGTTTAGATAAGTTTTTTGTTAGATAATTTTTTTTTACATTTTAGATTTTAATAGATTTTGTAGATAGGTTTTTTTTTAGCAATTGACTTGGGTGTCCGATGACGTAACTTTTCAGTTTTTATTCTTGCACTTACGATACTTCATTGGCTATCTATGCGTAACATATTATTTCTTAGAACTAATTCTATAAAAACGAAATGTTACAATACTAAATAAATTTTATAATTAACAGTATATACAGGGTGTCCGTAAAAGAACGTTCGTGTTTTAAATTGTAATAGTATCAGCTGTAATCTTTCGACAGTTGGGGTTGAACGTGACGAATAAAGAATAACTCCAACTGTTTCAGATAAGTGCATGCGCTTTTACCAAAGGTACACAAAGGTAGAATTGCACAGGATGTTGCTTCCATTATTCCGGACTTGCTGCAGACAGTATGGGGAGAGATGAATTTTCATTTAGATTTGTGCCGTGTTACCAAAGGCACACACATAGAGAACTTATAGGAAAAACTAAGTTAGTTTTCCTTCAATTTCATGTATGATTTGTTATATTTAGTATAAAATAAACTCCTGTAATATACCATTAAAACTCGAACATTCTTTTACGGACACTCAGTATTTTTTTGATAGAACAGAAAGATTTCAATTGTACAAAACAGGTAACCAATAACATGTTACTATTTCCTAAACGATTTTACTTTTCGGTTTGCCTTTTCATAATGAAGGCTCGAGTTGTGTTGAGTTGTATTCAGGAGCATCTTTTGAATTCGAAACTTAGGTAGAGGTATTTGAATAACGTAAAAGCAGAGAGAAATGAGTTAATCATAGAACGAATGTTGAGAGGTTGATGAAAGGGAGGAGGGGGTTACACTGGGACGAATTTCGAATGGAACGTAGGTTCTGTTTGTTGTTCGGAGTGTATTGGCTTTAGTTTAATGTTTAGGTTGCGAAAACTTTCATTGAATACGTAACATGCTTACAATGAATGGAAAAGGACTAATTTGATTTAGCTTAATTTTGCTCGTTTAGAATGTCTGCTTGTCCCTCAACTTTTGTTGGGAAATGGTGGTGCGTTTTGATGTTAAGTGTTTGAAATTTTAAAAAACAATACCATTGATTTTGTCTTTAATTAACGAATTAAAAATAATTGTATTTTATGTAATTCCTACTTATTTTATCGTTAGCTACATAATGCTTTATTTCAAAAGAATTTGGAATTCATTCTTTGTTTATGTATTATAACGAATAAAAAAAGTTGATTGTGGTATTAATAAAATTCCCTTCCTCTCACATGTAACAACGAAAACATAAGTGACAATTTGCACTGAGTTCCAATAATAAGAAATATATTTCCTGATCAAGTGATTTTCTTCAAGAAAAGAAAAAAACCCCGATCCAATTTCTGATGCAAAAACCGATCAAATAAATTTCTTTCCAACCAAACTCTAACACAGTTCCTCTGTGCTCACTTTCAAGTGCCAAGTATAAATTACAATTTAGGTTCCAGGACTGACGTGATGGCCTCACACATAACGCCAAATAACTTTCTGCGCCAAATTAAATATTTACATCCCTTTATGCAAGTCTTTTGCAAGTTGGAGGGTGGAAAGGGCGGTAACAAACTATCACCTTTGGACATCGTCAGGTTATCTAGGCTTAGGTGAAGGCAAGAAAGAGAAAATTTCATTTTCGTTTGAGCTTTTTGGCTTTGGCGATTTTTGGGTGGAATTTTTCCTGGTTTGGTGATCTATCGCCAATTTGGGGATTTTCCATTTTGGTGGCGCAATTTCGTGACACATGGAATCTTTGGCAAGAAAATTATTATTTTTAGCTAAAACGTATTATACGCAGTTAAAGGACCACAGTATACACAATTAAAGGACCACAGTATACACTGTTGAAGGACCACAGTATACACAGTTAAAGGACCACCGTATACACAGTTAAAGAACCACAGTATACACAGTTAAAGGACCACAGTACACACAGTTAAAGGACCACAGTATACACAGTTAAAGGACCACAGTACACACAGTTAAAGGACCACAGTATACACAGTTAAAGAACCACAGTATGCACAGTTAAAGGTTACCATTTTAAAAATTCCGTTTAGAGGCGCTTGTACATTGTTGATGACTTTATCTCTTGCACCTGAGAAATTTAAAATTACGTGGAATCCCCCTTATGAAAATTATTTTGGTGGTCAGTATTTAGTTTGTAGTACTTCGGCTTACCTGAATCACTTTTTTTATATATAATACAGTGCCCTCATAGTAAGCAAAAATACATTAACCCATTAAAAAACCCTTTAAGAATTGTATTGCCACTTTTTTTATGCATAAAAACGTTAACTTTTAAAGTTTTTTTTTACAATTACTTTTTACTCTAACTTAATTTATCCAACATAAACTGTTTTGCTTTATATAGGTCAAGTAAATAATAGAGCTTATGTTCATATGATAAGATTTTTCTGCCAATAGTTCCGATAATTTCAGGTATAGCAATTCGTTAGTTAGAATATCTGGAGTTCCATTATAACTACACTCTTAAAACAAAAGAGTGAAATCCACTCCAGTTGGAGAAGTGCATTTTTGACACCGTAAAGGCATGCATATTTACTCAGACTGAGTTAAAATCACTCGTTTGGAGTGATCCTGTCGGAGGTTTAACACACAAAGGATCCACTCCAAAAGGAGAAGTGCATTTTCCAGTCTGGAGGAGTGAAATCCACTCAGACTGAGTTAAATTAGGAATGTTTGTTTTAAGAGTGTATAGCATTTGGCGATATTTCTTCTCGCTTGGCGTTTTCTGTACTTCTTTTCTTTCTTCTTTTCTACACTTCATTTGGCAGCCCTGACCAAGGTATGTCGTGAAACGGATCATGAAATGGATCATAAAAAGGATCGGGGCGCGAAAATTTGTGGCCTGACACCGAAATGTACTCCAGTTTATGTAGGAAGGACTTAAGGGGTCATAGGAGTCTTAAAAATGTACAAAGAAGGTACTACAAAACATAGTTTGGTCTTTCATGTCATTTTTGAACTACTCAAAATTTTAAAATCAAAATTTTAAAATTTTTATTAATTTTTTTTTAGAAAAAAGTTCTTAAAATAATTTCTAATTAAAATTGAGCTGAGAATTTAGGTATAAGTCCTTGTTTGTACATATTTGTACAATATAAAATCATTTTCTTGGTCATTTTTTCAATTTCGACCTCACAATTTGCCGCGCAAGCCTAATCACAATGTGTTCAAATAGCTTCATGTTTAATATCATTTATTTTAGTTTTGGCTAAAGTTTCACAAATTTTAAAACTTGTTTTATAATAAAGAAATCTTGTAGAATTACATATAAAAAATTGTACTCATTTATTGAGTAGTTAAAAAATGACACGAAAGATCAAACTATGCTTTGTAGTATCTTCTTTGCACATTTTTAAGACTCCCATGACCCCTTAAAGCAAGGGCATTCAATAAAGGAAGTTTTCCTGTAGCTTTTTCTGGAGAGGCGCGGACTATTTCATTTGCACGTTGTTTTTCATCCCGTAAAGGTCGTAGCTATCACCTGGTTGGGCTTAAGGTACTAAATAAATTAGCCGGAAATTTTTTTCTATACCGATACCACTGAGTTTTATTACCCGAAGTCATCTAGTTTCGGTTTTATTGGTAGACGAGAGAACGCTTTGAAATGTCGTAAAGGGGGAATATTCATTAACTTTGGGGTTTGAGTGTGTTTTGAAATTGCTTTTGCGGGTTTTCTGTTTGTTAAAAACTCTATTGACTGGATTTAAATTGTTTTGACACAATTTATTCTCATATAAAGAAAGAGGAAGGCTTAATTTTGGGTTAAGAGCTCTACCTTGTTGTAGAGCTTTAATATAGAATAAGTATACTTAAAAAAAGGTGTAAGAGTACCACCATTGTTGCTTGAAATGTTGATGGAGTAAGCTAACTAGCTTTGAATTAAGTGACAATCCATTGAAATTTTATCGACATGGAGTTAGTAAGCACAATCGCAAATGTCATAATGTAGCCTCTACATTTATATATTATAATCTTAGTTGCTTAGTAGTACTTTATGTAGCCTGCGACTGGAAGAAATTGATAACTAGATCTTTTGAAAAATATCTGGTAATAGAAGAATGACTTTTAGAAAATAAAGATACTTTGCTTTTAAATAAAATAGTGAAAGTTATTTAGAATATAGAATAATGTTTTAAGAATTAATACATAATATAAATTTAAAGTTTAAGTTGTGGCGACCACTACAGCGATGCCAAAATGATTATGTTAATACATCCGCAACCTATCTAGCCTCCGATTGCAAGACTGAGTCCCACCCTGGTACAAAATATGTCTTCGTTAAGACACTACACCCTTTCCACAAAAAATGCTACCGAGCAGCAATTGATACAAGATCTAGTCGAAAGTTTTTTTTGTAGTTTATGTGTGTTAAAAAGTTAAAAAATATGAACAATATTTTAAACACGAAAAGTATTTTTTTAATACATGAATAAATCAATTTTGTTTTTAAAGAAAAACCTTGCAAACGTATTGAAAAGGGAAGAGTTCTTTAAAGTCAGTTGCACACATAAAAAACTGTCGAGGAGGCTTTTTTTAAAAGAATCTTTATGAACCTTTTGTAAGATTAAAATTATGTTCAAACATACCTACAAGAAGTAAAATCGTTCTGATAACATTAATCACAGACATAAAAGTGAAAGACTGCTTCGTTGGCTAAAAGTACAGAGGAATTAGTTCTTTTATTGCTATTAACGAAGAACTTAATTTTTTTAGAGAATATAAGATTCTAAGACATTCGTGACTTTATTCAATATTTCTCACAGTAATTAAAAATAATTATTTTGTAGCCCAAAGATTAAATGTTTTCTGCAATGTAAGCGGATTAATAATTCACTGTAACATACCTTAAGGCAGTTAAGAGAGATTTATTGAAATAAGTTACCATGGAGTTTGTACAGTTATATGTAAGGTCTGAAATCTTTCTAGTCTTTATTTTCTCGACATTAGGATAATTTGTGTTAAGAATTTTTTTTGGTTAGTCATAAATAAGAAATTTCGATAAATTATTTCAAGCGTATCACATTATTCATTACTTATAAAAAGTAACAACAATATCATGTATGTGTTTCTTTAACTTTAATTATTATCTGTTGTTTTTGACGTGAGCCTACAGTGCATAGCCTGGAATACAGAAGTTGTGAAGTAGCTTCCATTGGCACAAAGCCTTGAGCACCAATGATGGGTGGAAGTCTGACTTCTGTTCTGAAAAGCACGCCACTTTCTCAATTTGGGCACTTCGTTGGAGGGGAGGAAAATTATCCAAAACAATAATATATCGAGGACATTTTTATGTAATAAAATTAAAAAATACAACCACGAATAAAAAAATAAATTAAAAAATATTGCATATGTAAGTTGCACTATACCAATGATATAACCGTTCCTAAACAAACTGAAACAGTATAGGTAATTATACAAAAAAATTTTGATATTTCAGTGTAATGTTTGTTTTCTTTTGCACATTGCCTTTATTGTCAAATTTATTTTCATTGCTAAAAGTCGTAGAAAGTTCGTGATATGATAATGAAATTTAAGGATCATCTATATATTAAAGAACATTAAATAATCTTACTTAATGCATTAACTATACCAATATTTGCAAGCCAAATTAATATTCCTTCAACTAAAAATATAAATTTATGAACATTTATAAACGAAACAAATATAAAAGGATAAATAATTTATAACTTAATTTCGAAATCTTTAGCAATTAAAACACAACTAGAAATTATAAAAATTACAAGTGTGATGAGATATTTTTCTCTCTTTTTTTACACCCATCAGAAGTAGCCTCGTTAAATCTTGACGAGGCCTCTTTTACACTACTCAACCCCCTATGTAGATGATTGAATTTTCTCTTCTTCTATTAACAAATAGAAAAAAAACTACTGACTTTTTTTCCTGAAAAAGAAGTCACTTCGTATTTCAACTGAACGGAAGAAAAAACGAATTACTGACTGGGAGAAAAAAGAAAAAAAATCTAAAAACAGCTGACGCTTGCTAGTCCAAGAAATGGGGACGGTAGTGAGGAACAAAAAGTTTTTCACCTGTTTTTATGTTTAAAAGTAACACCTGGTTATTTGAATGTCAAGAAAATTTCGAATGATGTCGGTGATATATATTGAATGTACTTTATATATTAATTTTTTAATGTTTCAATAATTTCTTAACCGTATTATTCAAGTATTGAGTTTAATTTTGTTGGATTTATTTTTATAGTACGATTATGAACAGATTCGTTTATATATGTGTTGTTTTATTACTATAGTAAGAGAGTTTTGCTGATCAAAAACTAATGGAAGCGTAGGCGAATAGTGAATAATTTCATGGATTTTATGTCAAAATTGTGCCTGTAAATACGAAAAATGAAAATAAGTAAGTTATATTGAGCCGACCTTGGCTCAAACGTTAAACCAAGCTTAATTTCTAATTATTCAAAATTTTCTTAAAGTCTAGACACTTTTGTTTTGACCAGAAATAAAAGTTAAATAAATATAATAAGGGACGTATTTTTAGCAGACATTTTTTTTTAGCAGGTGAAATTTTGTGTTTTAACGATTGATCAGTAAAAGATACAGGTTGACGGCTCATTATATTAAAAGAATATAATCACTACGTATGATACATGAAGGGAGGGTGGGGAGCCCATTTGGTTAGGCACGCGCCAAGCATGCAAAAGGTTCCAGGTGAGGGGTCAAGGGCATCGCCAAATTAACTGCCGACCTATAAACGGCCCGTGCAGCCAAAAATGTCCGACGAATAATGCCCCGTGTAAGGGAGCGCACGTTAAATATCCTTCAAAGTCCTAACGCTGCGTACGATGTCCTCTTAACGGTTGCGTTGGGTGCCTATTCAGGTGTTGACTCGTCACTTGACTGTGGTTCTAAAATACGACGCCCGTTGCCAATAGCCCTCGTGCAGCTCTAGTGCAACGATAGTTCAAACCTAGCCTTATCTAACCATGATACATGAAGATACACAGAGAAAAATACTACTTATACTGTCGATTCTTAGCGCAAAGAGTTTATTGTGCAAAAATGCACATGTTTACAGGGTGTTTCAAAATTGACCGGAATAGGAATTGATGCAATTCCGAAATATTGAGCCGGCCCCTCCGAAAAATAGTAAAAAGCCAATTGATCACGCGTTTTGGTCGTGGTTGCATACTTGAACTAGGGCAGCACGAGAATGAGTTGACGAAGGGATGCATTTGTTTTGAGTTTGGTTTGATTGAATCGACATATTGCCTAGTAATTTTACAATTTGCAGATTCTGTTACATCACAGTTTCTAAAACTACTAAAAATGATTAGTAACTACGAAAATGGAATTTTTGTGTTTCGATTTCGATTTAAATAATTTGGTGTGTTTCAAATTCGAGCTGGATGTTTGAAAATTGGAAGGAGCTAACCGTTTTGCGATAGAAATGTAGTTTGTCGAAATGTGCATGTGTTGGGACCAAATAGTTCTATAGTAGGGTAGAGACTGAACCTACCAACCACACCATCTTCCAACACGGTGACAATTTAGGGTGTCATGTGGGGATCGATAGCCGAGTGGTTTGGATCGCAGGCCATAACGCTAGCAGTCCGCGCGCTGTAATGAGTGCGGGTTCAATTCCCGCCTTTGCCCTGGGTGTACTTCCTTTCTCTGTCAGTAAAAAATCCTTCTGTGGCTGTCTGACTTGACGAAATCTTATAAGCGGGTCTCTGATCATGCACGCACACCGGAATATACAGAGTGGTAATAAAATAACGCTCGCTATTCGGAGTGGTCTGTAGCTTGAATGAATAGTCCAAATGCTTCAAAATTTGAGACACTTACTAATCAAGAAGGGGGGGAAAAAGAATGGAATCATAAAGAAGATAGAATCTTAAAAAATAATCACAAAAAAGAATAATCATAAAAAACAAACTCGTCTCTTGACCAGGGTTCTAAGTTACGAGGCGTCGTCAATTATGGCCAATTACGGCCAACACAGCTAATTACGCCTCGTAATTTAGAACCCTGGTCAAGAGACGAGTTTCTTTTCTTCGATAAAGAATGGAATAATAAAACGAAATTCGTCTCTTGACCAAGGTACTAAATTACGCGGCGTAGCCAATTATGACTAATTACGGCCAACACATCCAATTACGCCTGGTAATTTAGAACCCTGGTCAAGAGACGAGTTTGTTTTTTATGATTTCATTCTTTCCCCCTTCTTGATTAGTAAGTGTCTCAAAGTCTTCTGCATTTGGATTATTCATTAAAGCTACAGGCCACCCCGAATAGCGAGCGTTATTTTATAAACACCCTGTATATGTGCATACCTACCCAGCATAAATAAACAAAATACAATATTTGTTATGTATAGACTGATGGTCAACATCAAGTTTTTTTTAACAATAATGCAACAACCTATCCAAAATGAACAGCCTCCTAATTTTTTTTTTTTGAAAACTAGTTGAACCTGTAATTTTTATCAGATTTAAATTCAACCAAACCAAACTAAAAGTTCTACATTCTTGTGTAGCACAAGTGCAAGATTTCATGCACGACCGAAAGGGCGGCCAATTAGTTAGCCGTTTTTCATTGGCGGGGGCCGGGTAAATATTTAGGAATTGCGTCCTATACAATTCCGGTCAATTTTGGAACACCCTGTAGGTGGGAACACAAAAAGACCGACCTTCTTCAGAATGGTAAACAACTAATATTGAATCAAAACCATTTTGTCCTTTTAACTTCATGGCCCATTGTATAGAAATAAACGGTAACAAAAACATCAACTTTTTCAAATGAACCGCAACACAGCGACCCCATCAAGCAAAGGAAACAAAAAGACCCCCAAAGAAAATGAGCGCTCATTTGTCATATTAGCCCCCAAAACATGTCCATCGATAAGAGGGCACCAAAATGTAATGTCATTTTCATTACTGAAAGGGGTTTTCCGCCTTATTGATTCCACTGATTTACGAGTGCCTTGGAAATCAGGTTTTTACCTCCAGCATCTTCAAATTACTTGGAGATTTTTTCTTAGATATTTTGTGTTTCATTCTGGTTTCAGTAAGTAGGTGCAGTTTGCAGCGAGATGGACAGAGTTGTCATGGAACTTTTTTTTTTATTATTTCTGTCGCTGGAGTGAAATATGCCATCGTTTTGCTTAGAATCCAGACAGCCGATTCGTAGAAATGACCGGCATCGATCTTTTTGGAATATTCTGTATTATGGAATCTCATGAAAAAAATGAAATTGCTTTTGATGCTGTTAGGATTTAATAGAATTGAAATACAGAGATTTAAAATGGAGAGAGTTTTACCCCTTTTAGGATTCTTATAGACTTTTACCTATTTGTCTCAAGTTTGAGAAATGTTGAAATATATATACTGGAGAATTTTTTAAAAATAAAAATGCGAAGCCTAATGTTTATTGATAAAATATCAAAGTTACACGCATTTATATTTGGAAATCAGGTTTTTACCTCCAGCTTCTTCAAATTACTTGGAGGTTTTTGACTCTCGACATTTTGTGTTTCATACTGGTTTCTTGTAAGTAGGTGCAGTTTGCAGAGAGATGGACAGAGTTGTCATGGAACTTTTTTTTTATTATTGCTGTCGCTGGAGTGAAATATGCCATCGTTTTGCTTAGAATCCAGACAGCCGATTCGTAGAAATGGCCGACATCGATCTTTTTGGAACATTCTGTATTAAAGAATGTTGGGAAAAAATGAAATTGTTTTTGATGCTGTTAGGATCTACTAGAATTGAAATACAGAGATTTAAAATGGAGAGTTAGTGAAACCCCTATTAGGCTTACTACAAACTTTTGTCAATTTGTCTGAAGTTTGAGAAATCTAGAAATATATACTAAAAATTTTTTATAAATAAAAATACGAAGCCTAATGTTTATTGATAAAATATAAAAATTGCACGTATTTATTTTTGGAAATCAGGTTTTTGCCTCCAGCATCTTCAAATTACTTGGAGATTTTTTTTCTATCGACATTTTGTGTTTCCTATTGGATTCAGTAAGTAGGTGCAGTTTGCAGCGAGATGGACAGAGTTGTCATGGAACTTTTTCTTTATTATTTCTGTCGCTGGAGTGAAATATCCCGCGCTTTACTCAGAACCCAGACAGCTGATTCGTAGAAATGACCGACATTGATCTTTTTGGAACCTTCTGTATTAAAGGAATGTTAGGAAGAAAAATGAAATTGTTTTTGATGCTGTTAGGATTTACTAGAATTGAAATACAGAGATTTAAAATGGAGAGAGTTTTACCCCTATTAGGATTCTTATAGAATTTTACAAATTTGTCTCAAGTTTGAGAAATGTTGAAATATATATACTGGAGAATTTTTTAAAAATAAAAATACGAAGCCTAATGTTTATTGATAAAATGTAAAAATTACGCGTATTTATATTTAGGTCGGTTGGAATATTTATTAGTCGTGTTTGAATATAAACTTTTTGAAAAAAATATGGGTTGTCGATATTGTACGGGTTATTATGTGGGTTTTGCATGAGGAAAAGTGGGCCATTTTTAATGTTTGCATTTTTTAAAACAAAAAGCGGAGAAAGCACTCAACTTTGATAGAAATACTTCTAGTAATTTCTGAAAATATCACTCTTTGTCGGGTCACATGGGGGAATTATGGATCACTCTCTTTCCGGGGTAAATAATGATCACTAAGTTTTAAGGATTAAAAATGGTTTTTAGAAGAAAAAAAAATTATGCCAAGTCATCCTTATACATTCTATTTTCTTATATCAAGTTCAAAAATAATGTAACTCTGCAGTAAAAAATAGAAAAAAAAATACTTTTTACACTACTATAAAAACATCTTCAAAAAAGATTGTCTTTGAAAAACATGATTTTTTTTAAGATCCATACTGGAGAAACATATTTGAACTAACTATTTTGTTAGTGCTATTTTTCAATAGGAAAAGGTCTAAGCTTTTCAATCCGATTAAAACAATTTCATAATAATTTTTTTTAATGTTTTTAAAGGTATATCGATTTATCCCCCAGTTTACAGGGGTAATTCTTGATCACTGGGGTAATTCTGGATCAGTGATATTTTTTAATTTTTCATGTGTTTTTAGCTCAGTGGTATATGTCATTTTGAAGCATAAAATCAGATTAGGCTGTATTCCAAATTTCATTAAAAAATTCAACTTAGAAGTTTATTTAAAATTTAAATAACAAAAAAATTAATCTACATTGAAATAGCATGAAAATTCTATTTTTAATCAATATTTTCACTGTTGCCATTGCTTTAAACTTACGAGAAAATTTATTTAAAATAAAAACATTTGAAAGAATATTTATTTGTGTGATATAATTCAGTTTGGATTGCTGTAATAGAGTCCATTGAATTTTTTTTTTGTCAACATGGAGTTCTGTTGATGGTTCATTATACATGTATGAAGAAAGATGCATGGAGAATTCTAACTTGGCATAAAAAAATATGCCAAGTTTCGCTTTCATTACCTTTATGTGCTAAAACAATCTTTTTATGTGCTAAAAATGATATAATTTGGAATATTTATTTACTTTTGACACGCATTACTATAAAAAAAATGGGTGATCCATATTTACCCCATGTGTGATCCATAATTGCCCAAAGCCGGGGTAATTCCTGATCACTCAATAATTAAAATAAAACTAATAATAATTAAGTTTTAGGTAAAGTGATTATTTAAATAAATTCTAAATTATTTAAGCTTACTCCATGCAAAATTAAATCTTTCTATCTTTCATACTTTAGAAAAAAATAGGATGTTGTGATTTTTTGATCCATAATTCCCCCATATGACCCTAGTCAGGATTATTTTTATGAATATTGTAATAATGTTCTAATTTTTTAATGCTGTTAAGAATTTAAGGAGTACAATAACAAAATTATTATTATTCCCTTTTTTTTAACAATGAAATAACGGAGGTTTATTAATACAGTAACTTGGGAAATAGTTCGTATAAAAATTAATCAAATAAAATATTGAATCAACCAATTGAAACATACTCCGATAAGTTGCCTTATTAGTTTATACTAAGAAGCACTGCTTATATGGCCAAAAACTCTGTATGGTATGGTAGGTGCATATATATTCCAGCTTGTGTGCTTGTTCAGAGAACCGCTTATAATTTTTCGTCAAGTGGGACAGACACAGAAAGATTTTTTACAAGCACAATAGGCGCACAAAGAAATGAAAACATAAACACATAGACAAATAACAACATTTATTGACGGTCACAAACATCCATGACTAACCGGGATTCGAACCCGATCCCAGCAGCTCCAAAGGCTAGAATCCTCACGATTGCGCCACCGGGGTGGCAAAAACACTGTTGATACTGTTCGATTGAATTAAGGTAAAACTTCATTATATAAGGATTTAGATTTAATCATAAAGTTTATAGAAGAGTCATTTGTTTTTAATTACTTGGGGCAGCTTGTGTTACTTTGGAATCCATACCATTTTACTGTGGTAAGAAAATTGAGTGTTTTGCGAAGAGTTGTCAGGTGTATTTTTGTTGTTATATCGACCGCAGTAAAATATGTTTTCACTTTGTCTGGATATGGACAGCGATTTGGTGAAATGACCACAATCACATATGGGGTATTCAGTTTGGTATGGGGAAATTGAGTAACACTAAGGAGAAAAACCTGGAATTTTGAAATCTCTCTCGTTTCAATGTTTTTGTTCTATTTTGTGGAATGGAAAACTTGTGAAGGGAAAGGAAGTTTTAAAAAGAATATTTTAGAAGAGAGATCTATAGATAATATGCTACGGACAAATAGTTCTCTGCAACTGAAAATTAACCTATTACAAAGTTGTTTGAAAATTTGCTTAAGGGGTATAGGTCACAAAATCTTCATAAATAATTATTAATATCTTTAAAAATAACACAAATATTTTTGAGTAATTTAAAACAAAAATTAAATCTATCTATGCAGTAGAACGTGAGTTGTGTAGTTTCTTGTGTCATGACATCTGTGTATGCCAACCGCGCTTGTAAACTTCAAAGCTGTTTTTCTCCTCGATCGTGTTTGTGATGATTTCTGGAGTTTAAATTGATATAACTCAAAACCTACTGCCCATAGAAGGTTAAAATTTTCCAGACTTTTTTTTTCAAACATATATCTTTAATTTATCTTTAGAGATTAGTTGTGAATAATTTGTTAATTTTTATTTATTAATTCGTCGTTTATTTATTAGTTGAAACGTAACTTTTGTGACACATTTTTTTAAAAAATTAATAATTTTTTAAAACCTTTGACTATCTAAAAGTTTAAGTATATTTAGCATACATTTATGGAAAAAATATATATTCATATCTGCAATATTAAAATAAAAATTAAAAGTGTCCCATACTCCCTCAATATCATCAATTTCGTTTGTCTTAAATAAAAAATATAATTAAAAAAAAATGTTTACAATATATCTATTGAAAAAATGTTTAAAAATAAAGTAACCGTTTGAAAAGTGACTATTTTCTATAAAATGTTTAAGGCAATATAACTATGCATTAAGTATATTTTGTAGCATACCATTAATTATGTGTTGTCTGTATTTGAACGTAACATTAATGAATACATGATTAATCTTTTTATTTTATTGGCAAGTGCTTTCTGTAATGCAAATATTTTGTTTTTGTGAAAATATTCATAAGCTGTTGAATTTCAATGAATAGAATTACGCAATTATCAAGCAAATACTTTCAATAGAATTTTCTTAAGCAAAAGTGCAGTATGCTTGATTTTAAAAATATGTATTGTTAATTTATTTAAATTAGCTTAATGATTCCTAAAGATTTTAGTCATTAAACTTCGTTAACTAAAAAAGAAAAACAATTTGTTTTATCAAATTTCATTTTTGATTATTAAACATAGACTTTTCTGCCTTATTTCATACAATTTAATTGATAATTATTTTTAATGAAGATCATTAAGTAATTTCTTAGATTTATGCTGTTAGGCACAGTCATTTGGATTAGAATTTTTAAAAAAAATTCTATTATGAAAGAACATATATGTAATTACTAGGTTTTTGTGAAAAGAACCTATTATCTTTCATGGTTAAAAAAAGCTCCTATACCAAATATACTAATATTGTGAAAAAAGTTGACTAGATTTGACTGAATTAACGTTGCTCAAGAATTACAAAATGTCTATTGGTAATGAGTCTCGTAATTGAACTCAAGTGAAGTAAAGTTGATACTTGCAACTTCAGAGCTAATAGTACGTCGTTGTGTTGAGACGACTGTTATAGATTATTATTTATATAAAAAAGAAGATTGTGAATATAATACATTTCTAATACTAAAGCGATTAATCTAAATTATTTATAACTATATTTGTATGAGTATAAAGCCAAGTGTCATATTAGTTCATTTTAGTGATATTCGAAAAAAGTAAAAAGTAGTATTTTATTCTTATTTATATTTCTAGTACTTTAAACCGTATTACATTTCTCAGAAGTATCAAACGAGACACTTTTCTACTAGTTACGTTTTCCACGAACGAAATTTTCCCTTTCGAAAACCAGATAAAATAAAATATAATGAAATAAAGTGCCAATAAGGGTAATAAAATATTTCTGAGTAAGAAAAACGAAAATACTATATGAGTCCCTAAATGTAAATAGGTCTCATGTCCATTGTAGAATTTCCCACAACCTTTCTTTCCTTCAACCTTTTAATGAAAGAAGAAGCGATTACGGAAATCCTTCTATGGACTTAACCCCTTTTTTTGCATTTTATGTTTAATATTTAAGTAAAAAAGATACTCCGAAAAGGAGCTTTCACAATCCTTTTGGTTCAAAGTCAAATGCAAGGAATTTTTAATATTTCTGCAAGCTTTCACTTCTGTAAGAAGTGTCAGCATTTCTTTTCTGCTGCCGTAGCAGATCGCGTTTAATGAAATGTCTAGTCTTTTATTCTTGCTACATAAATATGCTGATTTTAATGACTTTGTTCAAGGCAGTATTTGTTTAAATTGAGTTGTAAGCCTTTGATAAAAGGGTTGCCGATGAAAAAAGATATTGAAATCGATTTTTATTTTGAGGTAACAAGTTAGCTTAAGTCTTTTCAAATAAACCGTATTCGTTGGAAGCTATTTTTAAAGGGCTATAAAATGGAGTATTTTGAAGAAAATGCAGATCCGTGATAGAAAACACTAATTTATTTGATATATTTGGGAGCGGTCGGATAGCAAATTATAGTCCATCCATTTCCAACGCAAGTTTTGAAAGCACTTTCTTTCCTTTCCCCCACATGTGGTTTTCCAGGAAATGGCATAAGCGTCGTTGCTTTCCACCTTACTTGGGCTTTAAAAGCAATTGCGATTAACCTCACAGCAGATCCTTAAATGATGTAGGTTTAGAACAGCGACGCTCATGCTGTTACCTGGAAAAATAAATTAGGGGGAAACAAAAAAAAACGCTTTCGAAGCTTCCCTTGCAATCGGACGGACAATAGTAAATATAAAATTATGACACACCAACTCCTACTTACGTATTTCATGCTAAATTTTTCTAGAAAGATTCTAAAAATTTATTATCCAGAAAAATTTCAAACCATAATCTATATATCAAAACAGCTGACAAACCCATGTCAAATGATATAATGATAAAAAGATGGCATTGGGTCGATCATGTGCTAAGAAGGAACCCCGACTTTAACGAACGGATCGCTTTAACTTGGTCTCTTGACGGTAAAAGGAAGAGCGGCCGACCCCGACCAAGGAGACGTGGCAACGAGAGAGAGAGAGAGAGAGAGATAGATAGAGAGAGAGAGAGAGATTCAAGTACTATTATTTTGTAATTATTATCAATGTTCTTAAATGGAAGCAGCTTAAATATGATTTTTACCAAATTAAAATTGAAATAACTTGTTTCAAAAATTTATGCACTGTTTAAGAAAATTTCATTGAGAAATTTTTTTTTGAAAGAATTTTCAAAGTGTTCACAAAAAATAAATTAGTTTAAAAAATTGAAAATGTTATGAAACAAGATTTGCATTGACATTTTTATTTAGTATCTTTAGTTAACTTTTATAAGACAAAGAATAGTTCTAAACAAAAATTGAATTTAAAAATACATCCATAATTGTCTTACAACAAACGTATCGTTTCAACAAATATAAACCAAAGTATGTTGTCCTTCTTAGATTCAAACTTCAAAATTGCATCATATTTATCAATACAGCTTCACAAAAAATGCATTAACTTTTTTTTGCGTACCTTAAACTTCTCTGTGAATTAATTCAATTTAAAATCGAAAATTCTAGTTCGTAATTCTATTTATTTCGGCTTGACAATTCAATATAACTTCTAGTACCGGTTTGGATAAAAACAAATCCTTTTTGCATACAGGTAAAAATACGTCTGAAATCAGACCCTTTCGTCGTCTTTCTGAATCAGAATGAAACAAATTCCATCTATATTCTCTTTGATGTAAAGGATCAAATGTCACTGAATCCTTGTATTGATTTGACATAATTGTAACTATCTCTCCATTGCTGTTGCTGTCGTGTACATCCAGGCTATAGCCTGGGAGGCAATAGGGTGCTGTAGAATCCGGTGGCATATGTCTTTGAGTACCCGTATGGGTGGGTAGATGTCTGACTTTTACTTCGAGAGGGAGCGCCAACTCATTTTTTAAACACGTCCCTGGAGGGGAGAGAATTCATTAGGGGAAGGTGGGTTACCTTGGACCTATTTTGACTTTTCAATTTTTATTTTCTTAATTACTTGCAAAAAGTGAATAAAAATATTTTTACTGAATACTTTATGTTGTTATATACAACATATATTTATTTTAACATGTTATTTAAATGATTTCAACTATTAAAAAAATAAATACAGAAAATTGTAATTAGGACCAAGGTACACCACCGGCGGTGTACCTTGGTCCAACCGGTAGTGTACCTTGGACCAATTATTAACAGGTAGAGAGACTCGATTTACAGTCCAAAAACCAATATTTATTAGCCACATGATATTCAAAAATACATTTTACAACCTACTCTTATTTCTAGCCAAGATTGTAGTAATTGGTTATGTTAGGTCAATTGGCTCAGTAAGGGGTTTTAATGCCTTAGTTTTTTTAGTGTCCTTTTGGCTTTTTCAGCTGCAATGCAATCTTTCTCGGGTGTATTCGTTAAAATGCAGCATAAAATTAAACTGTTATTTCATGCCATAGAAAAACATTTGACTATCTTTCTGTCTTAAATTTGAAAGAAAAAACTCAAATATTTCCCCCTATGTTTATTCAACTAGGCCTAAACGTGTTCTGCTTAGATATTTATTATAAAAAATATCTTTTTAGATGAGCATGCAATAATTATTTTCTATATTATATCAATATGGTTAAAATTTTATAGGCTTCCATAAATCTAAATAATTAAAAAATTCTTTATCACATCATATCAAAATTTCTTACAAATTTCCATTTTTCTAGATTTTACAAATCAGGGTTGCATATTAATAGCTTAAATTACTTAATTTTTCAAAGGAAAGAATTAACTTGAATTTTAAAAAGGGTTTTCAACAATTTGATGCACATAAGACCTATAGTAGTGTACCTTGGACCAGTCCAAGGTACACCACTTGTATTAGGTTCGAGGTACACCACTTGTATATTAAAAACAAAATAGTTAATCACCAAGTTATGGTTAGACTTAACGTAATTTCAAGCACACTGTATTATAGCTAAAACTTTGCTTTGTATTGCATAACCATCGTTTCTGAATAAACACTACATGTTTGAGTAAAAAATTGCACTAAAGAATGTGACAAAAATTTACTTTTGAACTGTGAATTTAGTTTTTCGAAACCTCTTTAATAAATTGACCTTTTAAACAAACAAATAGAACTTCACTGAGATCCCTGGTAGCAAATACTTTAACTGCATGTGGTGTTGTTTCAATATCTAAGCTAATCGAGCTAGAATCAGCATAGGTTCGAGGTACACATACGTCCAAGGTACACCACTTACCCCTATTATTTTCATTAAAAGGATTTATATAACCCATATGACTTTAACAGTTATGTTTAAACATTTAAAAACTTTCTTCAAATTGTCCTTCATGTACCATTCATAAGTGCAATTTTTTTCTATAAATTGTAGTTGTGCTCCTGCACCGAAGAAATACATGCTCAAATGTTTATTTGGATTAAAGCATAAAAGCAAGTTTCTGAAATGCTTCGGAAATTCAAATTATAGCTATAGATTTTTGAAAATCTTACATGCATATGAAATCAGGAAAGGTTAACAAAACTTTAAATTAGCATTTCATTCATCTATGCTTTCAGCATTCTATTTTTAAGTTAAAATAAAAAATATGTCACTTTTCCTCAGTATAAAATACTTTCTTTCAGTCAATACAGCAAAAATAAGTTTTGTAAACACAATTACTATCTTCTTTATGCAACTATAAAATACAAAAAGTAATTTTCTACATTCACTATTATAGTTCAAAAACACCATTTTCATAACTGTCTTTCCAAATATAACTGCGCTTCTGTTCAGAGTGTGGAAACTCTTTGTCTCTTATATAACTTCTTATGAAATCGCCAAGGCAAAACGACGCCATCGATTGGTTCGCAAGCAAGAAGGCTAGATGAAGATTAAGATGGTTGGCGAGATTTTCAGTTCGATCTTCTCAAAGTTTTCAAATCGAAAGTAAGCCCAAATAAATTCCACTTATATTCCGTTTTCAATTATTTTGTTTCTAAAATTCGTAATTATGTATTGAAGAAAAGTATTAGTGTGGTTTTGACTGTAGATTATTAGCCTAGCTAAGCATATCTAGAGTACCATTTAGCAAAGCTAAAATGATATTTTAATATTTTCCTTTTGGCTGTTGAGCATTAGCAAAGATAAGCATACCTTAAATTCCATTTCACATTTTAATATTTTCCTTTGAAAAAATTAAATCATATATAATTAAATTCTATGCGTCCATTATAATATATATTATATGCACAACAATGTTTTCAGTAACTATTTTTTTTCTCAAACCCTTATGTTGTGTGTGCAAACTTGCAATAAACCTGACTACACAGGTTAGCTGGTGAAAACTAACATTACGCTAAAAATTTTCATTAGAATGTGTAAAATATTATAATAATTCAAAATCTTATCAATAAGCACCCTTAAAATGCCATTGTTGTAAAATTCTACAAAGACCTATGATGGTGGAACAAAAGCTTATACTCATCTCCGTTTCTGTAGTGACCTTAGAAGCTAGTGATTGCCCCATTATTAATTGCTAGCGATTGCTTATGCTGCAGCCGTATACCAATAAAAAAGACGATGTTTGGAGAAGGCGATACAATTTAGAAGTGGCCAAAATATTTGGAGAGAAAGACATTATTAACATCATAAAAACTAGGATAATTCAATGGCTGGGACATATGGAGAGAATGGACTATAGCAGAGGCACAAATACAATTTTCCAGAGGAAATGTCCGGGAGAGAGAAGAAAAGTAAGACCTAAAAAAAGATGGATAGATGTTGAGGAAAAAATCTAAAGGCCATGAAAATTAAGAACTGGAAAGCGAAGACCAGAGACAGACTGCTTTGGAGTCGCATTGTAAGAGAGACACCATGGTCCAGCATGGAATGTAGTGCCGGGGAGTTAGTTAAGTTTAGCGATCGTTTACAATGTTCAATTCTACGATGGTCTCCTATTAACAATCATTGACTTTGGATGGATAAGAAGATGAGTTGGCCCGCTACTCAACTTGAATACAAACTCACACTGTAAAATATTATGTTACATTACAGAAAATTTCTGGCAGCTAAGTTGCCAAGAAATATATCTAATTTGACGGACAAAATAAGTTGACAGAATTTTATGGTAGCAAAGCAAATAGAAAATATTCGTGAATAAGAGATATACTTTGTATTGCTGGGTAATGGGTACGAAATAGAAAAAAGTAAACATCCAGTCATAACCTGTCTATGGCCGACCCGGCGGCGCAATGGTTAGAGTGCTAGCCTTTGGAGCTGCTGGTTTCGGGTTCGAATCCCGGTAAGGCATGGGTGTTTGTGTTTGTCAATGTATGTTGTTATTTGTCTATGTGTTTGTGTCGTCCTTCTTTGTGTGTCTCTTGTGACTTTCTCTGCTGGCGAGCGGGGTAACGGGCTATGAAGCCTATGCTCTTCCCTTCTAGAGGGCGCACTCACTGTCGTTTGTCAACCTGTTTATGAATTCTTGCCAGGCGGAACCAGAAAGTACGAACACTACACCATTGCTGCCGTGGTAATGGTAATCGTTTCCGGCTGCCTATTTGGAGCTTTAACGCAACCAATAACGCCTCGTAATTTAGAACCCTGGTCAGGTGACGAGGTCGACAATTGAGCGGGCACCCAACGGTACTTCGAGCGACCAAAGCCGTGGAAACAGTTTGTATTCATCAAATTTTACTAGTAGAAAATATTTGTTCTTAACTGATGCAACTGTAACAGTGGCTGTAGATTTTGTCTGTTAACTGAGAAAATTGATCTTTTGACAAACTGAGATATAATTTTACAGCAAACTGCAGTAGTTTAAGAAAACAGATTTTTTTTCAGGAAATTAACCAAATGGTCTGTTTTTAAACTTATTTTTTTGCACAGTGCAGGCTTGCTAAAAATCCAACTACCTTGGTTGCTAACACCCCCCCCTGTAAATAATTAAAGCTTATCATTCCAATTGCTCTTTGGGCTGGGGAGCCCAGTTGGTTAGGCACTCGCCTAGCTTGCGAAAGGTCCCAGGTTCTGGTCCGGGCATCGCCAAAATAACTGCCGACCTATAAACGGCCCGAGCAGCCCAAAAATTTCCGACGAATAATACCCCGTGTAAGGGAGTGCACGTTAAATATACTCCAAAGTCCCAACGCTGCGTACGATGTCGCCCCTAACTTTTGCGTTGGGTGCCTATTCAGGTGTAGGCTCGTCACTTGGCTGTGGTTCTAAAATGCGATGCCCGTCGCCAACAACCCTCGTATAGCTCTAGGGGGACGATAATTCAAACTTACCTACCTCCAATTGCTCTTTTAGCATTCTATTTGGCTTACTATTGGAGCAAATAAGAGCCTCACATTGCAACCTTCTATCAACTCCAACGGCATTCCTACCTCCATCTTCCGCAACAGCCGTAGGCCTGAAAATGGACATTCTCAGTTCATTTGTCATCGAAACTATTTCGGAGAGGCGGCGGCGAGTATTGGATGGGTTGAGGCAACGGGCTATTGGGTCCAGGTAGTGGGGGCACTAAAAGTAATGCGCAAGAGAAATGGAAAGAGGGAAGTTTGTTCATATTTTATTCAGGGGGTCGATTGAGAGTTTCAGGCAAGTGGGTGGCAGGTGGTGTACTATAGAGATTGCATATGAGAAGGGTTGTTGTATTTTGTATAAAAAAAAGCCTTAAGGCTTTTTTAAAATCAGTTTCTAAAAATATTTTATATTTATTTGATACGGGAAACATTATATGTTTCAAAATATTCATATGAAATTGATGTTCGCAAAAACTGTTTTTAATAAATATTAACCGCCGAAGGGATACAGATTTATCAGTATGTCAAGGGACAGTTATGTATATTATAGATTATATATTATTGCAACTACATTATGTGTTCCGATGGTTTTTTTTAGATAAACATGATTTTATACACCAAGCAAACGGTAATTTCTTATTCATCAAAATCATGCTTTCGTATGTTGTTGTTTTTCGTATTTGCGCAACAGCTGCGTAAGCGTTTTTCAATGGTTTCAAATAACAAGACTCTGATTCCTTCTTTTAAGAATAGGGCAATTGTTCCGTGAGAGTTATTGGATATATTCTAATACTTACATTATTATTAACGTTTATTCAAATTGTTTTTATGCTATTTAAAACTGTTTCTTAATTTAAGCGCTGAAATATACTTATTTGAGCCTCCCCCCGTAGAATATTTTTTTTAAATTTGAAAAATAAATTTGGTTTGAACAGCTAAGAAACCCTTTAGAATAACCAAAACAAAGTAGTGTTAATCTTACCGATAAATTATATTCCAAGAAAGAGTTATAGCCGTTCATAATCGCTTTATTATCTTTTTCTTTTCCTGAAGATAGATTGGCAAAAAAAAAGTTTGATATGTGCAATAAATGTATGGTAGAACTTATGTGTAAATTTCAACTATTTAGTTGTAGTAGTTTATAAATAACTATTTTATGAATTTAAAATTTACATTTCTTTATTAAGGCCATATATGGTAAAAAAAGTAAATAGTATATAAATGGCAATACTTTTGATAATATACATCATACATCGATGAATTAACAAATAGCTTTTATAAACACGTTTACTTATTGCACATTATGCATTTTAACATTATCTATATCCTTCATCAATATCAATATCAAGCTTGCTAAAAATAAAACCTATACTCTTCCAGAACCTACTTTGCTTATCCTAATCGTTCGTGTACATATCATTCCTCTTGTTGAAGAATCCCATACATCAGAACAGAACAAAGACCTCAACAAAAAGAACTCAAGCCTGAAAAAAATAACCTGGAATAACATCAAAGTGTTGTTAAAAGTAGATAAATTATTCTCTACAATTGTCTATTATATATGAAGCAAAACCACAACGTGCATACAGAGATGAACGTTTCGGCATTGTGCCAGGACTTTAATGTGATATTCAGGACTTGTGTATGCCTGACTTTTTTTGTTTTGAAGAAATAGTTGAAGATATCCATCGATTACTATTTTTTTATTTGTTGTTGCTCCAAATAACAGGAAAAGTTTTCTCCGTTTTTGGAATAAGTAAATATGGATGACGAATTGTAGATATTTTTCATTGTACTTGTAGCTGTATTTAGGAATTGTTCGTTTTGATAGCTTAGTTTTCTTTTATGGAATTTGTTTGTTTAGAGAATTCATGCAAGTAATAATATCAATACAATGCTACATAAGCAGAATATATGTGTAATATGTTATGAAACTATTGATAGAAAACTATTGCATTTTTGAATCGTTCATTTTGTGGTTTTAGTTTTTTAAAGAGTATATTTGTTTAGAGGAATAGCTGCATTTATTAAATATATAGAATAGTATTGATAAGCGAAATATAAGTAATATGTTGTAAAACTATTTGCCAGTAGTCATAAATATTTACTTTACCAAAAGGAAGTTTAATAACATACAAACTACAACACATTTATTGACATTTTATTTCTAAAGTTTTGTTCATTGCTCAGTTGCAAATAATTAAACTGTCAAAAATAGCTTTGAGTAGAATATTGTTCATTGTATTTTTTTTAAATATAATCACACAACATTTTGCAATTACTTTTTACATCACAGTGTTGTAATTTTTTTACAGCTAATTTATGTAATCACGGCATACATGGCAACTTGAAAAACTTGCTGCAATAGCGTTTAACCATGGAGTTGGTAGCTTTTTACTATACTTCTAGTAAAGAAAACGTTTTTGCTTGAACTGCACTTCTAGAACTACATTTATTTCTGTAATTAACTCAATACGTGATTATATCAATCAAATATAGAATTAATGCTTACTTACTTACTTAGCCCTCTGTCACTCCATCACTGGAGCATAGGGCCTCCGTCAATTTCCTCCATCTCACTCTGTTGGTGGCCAGATGTTTCGCCTCCCGCCATGTTGTCCCCACGTCCTTCAGTTCTTTCTCGATCGTCCGTCTCCAAGTGTTTCTTGGTCTTCCCCTCTTTCGATGCCCCTGGGGATTCCAGTCAAACGCCTGTCTTATCTTGAATTTTTCTTTTTTTCGCAATACGTGACCAATCCACTGCCACTTTCGTTTCTTAATTTCAAATTCAATTGGTATCTGATTTGCTCTCCTTAGAACTTCTTCGTTATTAATTTTATGGTACCACTTAATGCCAAGAATCCTTCTAAGGCACTTGTTAATGAAAATTAATGCTACTAGCATATATTTAAATGCTATTCATATTATGTGTTAGGGTATTCTGAAAATAATGTTTAATAAGAATAGAAAACTTGGCTAACAAAGAACTCATTCAACAATTGATCGAAGAATTGATACCCATCGGAATAATATTTCTTGTCTTATATCTGACCATTAAAGAAAGTTACCGCAGAGTGTATGCAGACATGCCCTCGGCCACACGTTTCTTTTGAGATCTTTTTCGAGGATGATAAATAAATAACAGAATATCTTTGATACCTGTTATTTATTAAAAGAGGACATCTAATCTTTATTATATGTGAAATATACTTAGTTTTTTATGATTATATAAATATTAAATGATTTTGAAGGCATTATTATTAAAAAAAAAGCATTATTTTTGGTTTAGTCAATAGTTTGTCATTTTTATAAATATAACCATGTGTACACTCTAGAAATACCATTTAAAATTATTTTAAAACTATATTTTTTAAGAAGTAAATAGAAGGATGAATTTAAGGTTTCAAATGCATGCACAATTTATAAGTGCGCAACATTTAAGGAATGAAATTAGTGTTCCTGTTATATGCATATCACGCTTCGTTTGATTGATCCGTGACTTCCATTACATTTAAAATAATACCAGCAAAATCCCATTAACAGTTATAAAATCATAAAAAAAATCTTAAAAATAAGTATATTTCACATATTGTTTAGATTTTATGTCCTCTTTTAATGAGTAACAGGGTATCAAATTTAAAAAGTTTTTTTTAAAGCGCTTGAATATCACAACTTTTTAGAATAAAGAACTAAATAAAATCAGTCGAACATATGATGATAGAAAATATTATAGAAATTCGCCTGTCGTTAGTTTAATATTTCGTTATTATGGAAAAACTGCACTGTTATTGTAGTAAAAGATTATTTTTATCATTACTCTTACATTCCATTAATTTAACAAACAAACACTTTATCAAATACACCAAAGCAAACAAAACGTGATATGCATATAACAAGAACACTAATAAAACGTTTTCGAAATTTAAGTATATGTAACTCTGAAGCCTTTTGATAAGAAAACAAGAGAAGAAAAGAGTGAGAGAAGTGAAAGACAGAGGGGAAGGAGCAAAAAGAAATAGAAAGCATAGAAAGCGAAGCAAAAGTAGTGAGAACAATGTATATTTTATCTGGCTTCAGGCTGTGTAACTTTTCTCTATTATTCCAAACATTCTCTCTCTGTTAACAGATCTTAAGAGTGTAACACTATGTTTTCTTTGGTTATTACATCGATAGGCATATTTTTTTGCTTTCACAGTGTGGTATTAACTTTAAGGCCACAGAAGATCTTTGTGACGTCAGGCTATCCATCGGATTGTTGGGTTTTAAGAAGAAAAATTATGAAACCTATTTGAGCATGGTTGGCTTTATTTTTTACTTGTTCCAAACAGAATTCGTTCCTCTCTTTCGGAACAGCCGAACAGACGGATGGACAGTGTTACCTCACAGAGATGTTTTCTGCCCTTATTAGTTGGTTGTTTGGTAAACCTATATTCAGGTTTGCGTGCTTTTTCAGAGACCAGCTTATACACTATTAAAACGAACGAGCGATTTTAACTCAGTCTGATTGATTTTCACTCCTCCAGTCTGGAAAATGCACTTCTCCTTTTGGAGTGGATCATTTGTGTGTTAAACCTCCGACGGGATCACTCCAAACGAGTGATTTTAACTCAGTCTGAGATAATATTCACTCCTTTCCAGTGTCGAAAATGCACTTCTCCTACTGGAGTGCATTTCACTCTTTTGTTTTAAGAGTGTAAACCTTCGTCAAGTAAGACAAACACCTCACACATAAGTGACAGATGTTGCATCTATCACCACCTCCGCAATTTAGACATGTCCCAAAAGGAGAGGGAAAAAGTTTCCAGAAACCCGTGGGAAACTGTGTCTTGACCACTCACTGGACTTTCGGACCCACAAACATAACGAGCACGTTCTCCGCATATACTCTGTGGGTCTTCGGTGGAATCGGGACTCGATCGCGGGACATTCCGATTCCGAGCCTTATTGGTTGAGCCGGTCTGGCGATGGTAAAATTTTTTAAAGCATCTTGAGCTGTGAATTAGTTTATGATGTAAATTTTATTTTGTTTTGTTGGTAAAATGTTTGGCAGTGGTTGGATGCAACCAACTATTTGTTTGAACGCTATTGTAGTACGTTGCTCATGTGACTCTATATGTTTAGAAAATATCAATTTCATGCAAAACAAACATTATACTGTGATATAAAAAGTAACCAAAAAATTTGGTAAATTTTTTCAGTGCAATTGAAATTAAAATTTTCGCCTTTACTAGAACTACTACTTATCAAATTTTAACAAACTCGTTTGGATAAAGGACTAACTCATAAAAACATATTTCTATATTTTTTCTTACTCTTAAAATGGCAAGAAAAAGCACATATAAAACCTTTTTCCTGAGTTTAATCTACTGTAAGTATGTGTCTCAACACCGTAAAAAATAAACCCGGAAATATTTTTGAAATATATGGTAAGCTCCGGTGTATGTAATTTTCAGAAACTTTTCTGAGAATTTTGGAAACCTCTTTTTGTAATATTTAGAAACATTTTTGAGCATTTCAAAAGTTATTTTCTACTACACATTATTTTTATAGAATAGAAGTATGCGGGATTCGAACCTCAATACTCCTTAGGAGGTTCAATTTTGACCAAGGCAAGTATCTTAACTACTAGCCCATGGAAGAGAATACCAATGTGATTTAATAATCACAGATGTGATGTAATAATTTGCGCATTTGTCAGAGGCATTCCAATTCTTAAAATTGAAAATTAAAGAAACGTTTAACAACTGATATGAAACATGCCATTAATAGGATGTCTCATTTATTTTCAGAAATATTTCAGCTAAGGCAAATAGTTTGACATTTTTTAGTGAATAAATAACTTAGATAATTTTTTTTTTGGAAATTACGCTTCTTACGTGAGGAAAAATTTCGATGTATTAATAAATATAATAACTTTTTAGTGTAATACTTACTTTTGAAACATAAATAAATTGAAAAATATTAATCACAACTGAGCCGGTCCACTGGCGCAATGGTTAGTGTACTAGCCTTTGGAGTTGCTGGGCTTGGGTTCGAATCCCGGTTAAGGCATGGATGTTTGTGTTTGTCAATAAATGTTGATATTTGTCTATGTGTTTGTGGCGTCCTTCGTTGTGTGTCTCTTGTGACTGTCTCTTCTGGCGAGAGGGGTAATGGGCTATATAGCCTACGCCCTTCCCTTCTAGAGGGCGCAATCACTGTCATTTGTCGTTTGTCAATGACAACTGAATATTGCTAGTATTATGGTATGGTATGGTATGATACATATATATTCCAGCTTGTGTGCTTGTTCATAGAACCGCTTATAAGCTTTCGTCAAGTGGGACAGACACAGAAAGTAATTTTACAGTCACAAAGAAATGAATAACACATAGACAAATAACAATATTTATTGACTGTCACAAACATCCATGCCTGACCGGGATTCGAACCCGACCTCAGCAGCTCCAAAGGCTGCTACACTAACCATTCAGCCACCGAGGCGGCATTGCTAGTATTACAACTCGGCAATATTAAAGAACAATTATTAGTTTATCTTTTTAATTTTTTGTTTAATTTTTCTTCTTTTAATAGATATGTTTTCACTCTTCTTTTGGCAAGAATACATTTTCATCAACACAATGAGAAATAGATTTCGAATGGAATTTTAGTGCATTATTAAAAACAGTATAAAAATTCTAATGCTTCCATTTAAAATTTAACAAAAACTGCAGTACGTAGTGGAAAACTTAATTAACTGAGCTTTTCAATAAAGTGTACATTCATAATATTGTTATGAAATGTCATTTTAGTTGAATATTTTTTGAATTAAAAAAATAGTTAAATGGAAAAGTAAACGAAATTTACTTTCAAATAAAATATTTTGTTGTACCTATCATTGAATGATATTCATAAATTGAGTTATTTTTCCTTTAATACTTCTACAGATAACAGTTACAAATATTAAAATTTTAAAAAATTATTTTATACAAAACAAATATTATGAAGATATTTTTAAAATTGAATCCTAGCAGTTGGATAATTAAAAGCCTTAGATAAATATTGACTTTGATATTAACTTTATGTTTAAATAGTATTTTTTTTGTTGCTTAGCATCGAACTGGCTAGCTTTAATTAAACTTTTATTTTCATAATGTTTCGGTAACAAGCTTCATTTCTTAATTAAAAGAAATAAAGTATTGTTTTTAATTGTATATTTTTGTTTATAATGAAAATTTACTTAAAAGAGCTTAACTTGTGCTTTGTTTCTTAAAAAAAACTCCAGCTTTGGGCACTGCTTAAATCTCAAATAAACTTCACTGTAAAGGTTTTCATAAAATTAAATTGCATTTTATTTTACAACGAATGTCTTTATTTTCCTGTATCTTAAATAAATACCATTATTTCATTGAGTGTCTTATATTTGTTTAGCTCTTTCGGTGAATTTTTATCTTGGTTATTATTAAGATTATAACATGATTAAATCTTCTTGGATACTTTTATATTCATAAAACTTTGTATATGTGCAGTCAGTTAACTAAAAACGTATGAGAACATAATACGAGTTTTTAAACTTGCTTATTGATAACCAACAGTAAGATTCATTTTTTCAATCTAGTTCAATCTAACCTATTACCTTAGTTTACTTTCTTCAGTAACTAGTAGATAAGATAACATATTTGTTACTTATTTGAAAATTCAAAAATTTTCTTTAATGTATCATTAAAAAAATCCCTTCAGATTAAATAAAATAATATTAGCGTGGCATATGCCTAATAATTTTATTTGTTCTCCATACACTGTTAAAAATTTCGCGCTAGGTTTCACTGAAAATATGGTTCCTAGTAGCTGTGTATAGAAAGGTTTCAAAATAATTTCGATATAAGGTTAAAAAATTTTCAGGTTTTGAAACCAAATTTTTTAAGAACCAGCTGCTAACAACCACTTTTTGGTGAAACCTAGTGTCGAGACTTGAACAGGTAGTTCAATTGTAATTTTGTTTTTAAGTTTCCCCAAAAATATTGTTCCTATCAGCTGAAACCGGCTAAGTGTTAAAATTTATTATATTTATATCACATTTTTATAATTCGTTATATCATTTTTCAGGTTTTGGCTTACGAAATCTGAAAAATGGTTCAACCTACTACCTTAAATATATAAAACGTTTCACCAAACATTAATTGCAGCTACTAGTGACCTTTTTTAGTGAAACCAAGTACGATATTTTTAACTGTGTATAAATATATTTTATCCGAAGACATAACTGAAAAAAACTATGTCAAGAAAATTACAGCAAAAAAGGAAAGACCGATCCTTATTCGATAGTAACGACATTTTTGTTCCTAAATAGATTTCATTCCTCCTTAGCCATTTTCTTACGTCAAAGTAATTGTTTTCCGATGTACGTATATCTATTCAGTTATCGAGTAACTTCTTTTTTTTTGAGAATAGCTTGAAGTACGATAGCGAGTGATCTTTTGTTTTCTCTACAGCTCGATTTTTTTGCTAGTCAAAGAATAGCTTGATATAACTATTCTGGTATAATTCTTACTCAAAGTTGCTATCGGAGAAAAGTTATTTTTAATGAAATAATGTTAGTCAATAAAATATTAAAAAGATCCTAAAAGGGAAAACTGCACAGCATTAACAAACCACTTTTATTATAACATGCTTACATTTAAGAATTAATAAATGAAAAGTGATCATTATGTTATCTATAATAATAAAAGAAAGAGTCTGTCTGTGTGTATGTATGTCTGTGGATCGCAAAACACCTACTTAGAATGCTCTAAAAAATTCGAAATTTTTAATATAGATTCCTTTTAATACCTACGTGTGCACCTGAGGCTTAGTTTTTTCATATTTGTTCTATTTTTAGAGAAAATTCGAAATAACTGGAAAAAAATACACCACTTTCGCTCAAATCCGATAGCTTTTTTTCTTTCGCGTTGTCATTGGCTTAAGAAATTAAATTAAGCTCAAAATAATTCAAATTTGAAATGTTTATTTTATTCTTTTGCCATTATATTTAGAAACTACATTATTTATTTAAAAAATAATTTATTCAAGGATATCGCGGTAGGTCTGTTTATGATTATTTAATGTCTTCATTTTTTCGCCAAATGCATTGCCAAACTTGCTAAAATGTTACCTAAAAAGCGCCAGATGGGTAAAATTTATTTTGTTTAAATATTTATTTTGTTTAAATAATTAATCTGGTTGGTTTCTCCAAGATCATCGTGATTGACCTGAAAATGTCAGGGTTTGTAGCTATATCTATATTTTCTCGCCAAATTATTACCAAAAATGTGCCACTGACCTAAGAGTTTTTTTTTTGGGTTTTTTTTTTCTGGCTGTTACCAAGTCATCGTGTTCTAGAGCTGTACCAAACTATCAAAGACTGTTGAATCTTCATTTTTGCGCCAAATATGTTATCAGAATGACGGAAGGAGTGCAAACATTTTGTATCCTCAAGTTCTTCTACATTAATGTTCGAATCTGACAAACCACTGGTTTTGCTAAATTTCAGGTAGTCAATCTTATTGAAGCAGAGAACAACTTTTCAATATTCTTTACGACACCCATTTTCCATTAAGTTAACGGGTTCCCAGCAAGGCGGGACCATACTGCTAGTTTACAATAAAATAGAGAAAATATTTAAACCTGACTTTGCTGCGAGGTGAATATCCAATTTACAAACACTTGAAAATTATTCAAATACTTCGCTAAATAAAGTATTGGACAAAAACTCTATTCCATGCACGATACATAAAAAAATACTGTACACGTTCCAGAGTATTATTCTTGTCACTTCTTTATGACATTAGCGGATTAAACCCCTGCTGAGAAAGTTGTGATCGGAAAGAGCTTCGGGGAAGCAAAAAGAAATAGTGTTATATCTCTAGTTAGAAGTATTACACTGTCATATATATATTTGTAAGTCGCCAAACTGTAGCACAAATAAGCGCCAAAATATAGGGAGGGTGTTACGTGACAGATTTAAAAGATAGAAGTATACATCGTTTAATAAATTAAAAGTAATTATATATACTTGATGATAAAGAAGAATCCATTGTATAAAGTGTCCGTATTTTTTTTTTGTTTTGTTGGTTTTTGAAAGGCGTGTAATTTGAATAAAAACTAAACCACTGCTGAGAAAATTGTGATCGGAAAGTGCTTTAGGGAGAAGCAAAATAAATAGTGTTATCTCTAGTTCGAAGTACTACACTGTCATATTTGTAAGTCGCCAAACTGTAGCACAAATAAGCAGAAAAATATAAGAAGTGGTGCTACGTGACAGATTTAAAAGATAGAAGTAAACATGGTTCAATAAATGAAAAGTAATTAGATATAAATTTTATAAGTCGCCAAACTGCACAAATAAGCGCCAGAATATAAAGAAGGTGCTACGTAACAGATTAAAAAATAGAAGTATACATCGTTCAATAAATTAAAAGTAATTATATATAAATTTTGTAAGTCACAAAGCTGTAGCACAAATAAGCGCCAAAATATAGAGAAGGTGTTACGTGACAGATTAAAATATAGAATATACATCTATCAATAAGTTAAAAGTAATTATATATCAACTTTGTAACTCTCCAAACTGTAGCACAAATAAGCGCCAAAGTATATAGAAGGTGTTACGTATTAAAAGATAGAAGTATACATCGTACAATAAATTAAAAGTAATTATGTATAAACTCTATGATAAAAAAGAATCCATTATTTAAAGTGACCATATTTTTTTTTTTGGTTTCGCTGTTTTTCGAAAGGCGTGTAATTTGCATAATATTCAAATGCATGAGCTGTCAGATCAGGTAACGTTCTTGTCATTCTAAAGTGGCGTGTAATTACAGGAATTGTTGAAGTTTATTTACCTCAAGATAAATAAAGAACATAAGCGTTAAAATATCGATCATCCAATACAATAGATCCTCCAATATATTATTATTATTATTTTTAACTAACTAAGTACTCAATGGAAAAATACTGAGCGAAACCAAACCTGTAATTACTTGATCAATATACTTACTTAGATTTAAACACAGTTTAAGATAACGTTGCAGAATGATTAATAATTTATTTTTATCATAAAATTGAAGGAAAAGAACTTGTCTGAAATGTGCTTCGAAGTAAAATTAGATTTTAACCACTGGTCATTATTTGCAGTTCTTTAAATACCGTAAATAAATGCTACATAATTTACCAAGAGTTAATGACGTTTCTCTTACAGTATTGAAGATTAATGGTATGAGTTTGTGTACAATATCAGTGTCTCAGGAAATGTTTTGGTCTCATAATTTACAACAAATATTAAATGATTATATTTAAAAGATAAATATTTAATTAAGAAGCCCGTGCACTGTTTGATAATTTTCAATATCAACAATATTCAAGTCACAAAGTGGATTGAAGTGTATGTTGCCAAGTGAAAACAGACATGCACTAAAAGGATACATACACTCCGTGCCAACTTAACTTAGGTAAAAGCAAAGAGTAAAAAGGCAGAGGGAAAAGCGCGGTTGGTCCGTTAGTTGGAATCTCTTGTAAGGTAATATTTAACCAAAATACACTTTTCATCCTGATTTCTCAAATAATATTCATATCTGTTAGATCTTAAATGAAATTAATGTTTTAAACATGTTATCTGGATGGATTCACAAACTATTTATGGAACTCTTTACATCCCCGGAAGGATCTTCTAAATAGCATATTTCTATTTACCCACCTTAGGCTAGCAAGAAGAGTAGATGCTATCGGTGAGGAAGTTATAGCTTTAAACTTGGTCCAATTGATCGAATGCTGCTATATTCGTCAGCAAATAAAGTGTCAGCAAAAAAAGGACCAACCCTGAATCAAGTTTCAATCGCCAAACGGGCATTAATCTGCCAAATCCGATACCACCACCCATTCGATCAAACTTCCCTGCAAAGTAGATGCGCTTCTCTTATATCAACATCAAACCTTATGTCAACACCCGAAGACTTCGAATAAATGGCGTCAGGTGGCGTATCTTGAGGACGTCTCTTCTTGGAGAAACTTGTTTCTCTAAGAAAACAAAGGGCGAGAGAGAGATCGAAGAAAAAAAAATAGAGAGAAAGAATGTTTTTCAGGGCTCGATGGAAGGAATTTCAAAGACAGAAGGAAACGAAAAGACATCCGCAGAAGGAATATAATACGTTGGCCTTAGGCGACATAAGACTAAGTGTCTTGTAAGCTAGTCACAGTTGTGTTGCTTTTCAGGAGTAATTATTTACTGCAAATGTTATTTCTTGATATTTTTTCAATGAAAAATACACGAGTGGAAGGTAAAATTATAAAAATTTAATCAACTCAACGTTAGTTCTTACCTACACTCCTTGCCAACCTAAGTTGGGTAAATAGAAATATGCTACGGAAAAGATCCTTCTGCGGATGCAAAGAGTTCCATAAATCATTTGTGAATCCATCCAGAAAACATGTTTAAAACATTATTTTCGTTTATGGTATAACAGATTTGAATATTATTTGAGAAAATTTGGCAATTTTTTAGAATGAAAAGCGTATTTTGGTTAAATTGCGTTCAGATCATTTTGTATGTAAATATTACTTTACAAGAGTTTCCAACTAACGGACCCATCACAATTTTCTCTCTGCCCTTTTACTCTTTGCTTTTACCCAAGTTAGGTTATTGGCACGTAGTGTATATCCTAGTTAAGAATAATTAGTTTTTAAATAGAAATCATTTGTTAATTTTGTAGTTTTGCACAACGTTAAACCCTTTGGTACTACTATATTCTTCTTACAATATGATTTGTAAGAAATTTTGATTATTTTAAATATTTGTTTTTTAGAAATAAAATTACTCAGTTTACTCCACCAATTTTAATTTTATGCTTCAGAACAGTGTTGGATTGCACTCCCGATCACGTTGAAGAGCTAATCACATTTAAATTGGGTAACCATATTTTAAAAATTGGGTAAATCTGCCGTGTCAACTGTTACAGTAGTTCAGTTTATTAATAATTATACTAAAAACTTTTGATTTTAAAGTACATAGCCAAACAAAAAAAATCCTTAAAAAGAAATTAAAAATGCCTCAATATTAAAAATAACTTAAAGCCAATATACCTGGAAGTTCAAACTTACTAAAAAAAAAGAGAAGGCAAAGTAGCCTTGCGTTTTATTTTATCACTCCAATCTGGAGTAATTGTTGAAATTTTTTATCTGTATTCTTCCAAATCTTTAATTATTTCGCTAATTTCTTTAATTAAATCTTTAATAACAATTTAGATTAGAACACTGAATCTAAAAATCGATGAATTCACACAACCATTTTAAAATTAAGTATCAAAACATTTAGGTTATTTTCTTATTAAAAACTGCACTATAATACCAACAGGTTATTTCTTTAAAATTTCTGCAAACTTTGGAAACTGGATGAAATGCTTTTTGAGAAGTGAGCCAGATGTTGAATAGCTTTCAATGCGACAATATTTGCAGCGAATAGTTTTTTTTTGTGTCTAATAACAAGGGTTAGGGACAAACTGAATTTATATTTGAATTTATTGATTGGAAGTATTAAGTTTCTGAAGTTTAAAGTTTCAATTTCGATTTAGGCGTGTTTTGCTCTCAACTAAACATTTTAATGTTTGTTCTTATTTATATTTTATTAGTGGTTTGTGTATTTATGCCGATTTCATTCGAGTCTATGAAAAATAAGGTAGAAGAAATTATGTTAGGTAAATGCCGTTGTTTGTATCCAAAAGAGACAATTTTAATTTAATATGATTAAAATCATTCTACACATAAAAAAAATTTCACGAAGAAACGAAACCTCTTTATTTACTTCTGTCAATGTTTTTTTAAAAAAATATTTGTTTGAAACTGGATCCTCTATTGTATAAATGGCTGTATATGTATCATGCCAATATCAGTATGCCAGGCACAAATTATGAAATTTTTCCCGATTTATTAATCTAACACAAAGTAGTTGCGTACATTTATGTTTACACAACTGATTATTGTTTTAACCTTGACATTTCAAAGCATTAAGTTTATACTTTTAAAGCTGGCATTATATAATTAATTCCATCCGAATCATAAAACATTGAAGGGTCAAATGAAAAAAGCGTGAAATTGTTATCTTGAAAGGTTCGACATAGGTGCAAGACTTAATCAGGTTAAACTTGTGTGCATTGCAAACATCATGTTTTTAATTTGTAAACCTTACCAATAATAACATGACATTTACAAATAAATGTTTATGAAAACATAATCACCATATATTTCTTTAAATTTATGAAAATATAAATTACAAAAGTACTTAACCAGATACTTATGCATTTCTCCTTCTTAAACGATATCTTATTTAATTGCTTTAATTTTGTGCACTCATATGCTTCACGAATATTCTTACCGTTGAAAAGTATTAAAAGCACACAAGAGCCCAACTTCAAAAGGACACTTCAACATAACATAATAAATTTTGCATTACCTTAGCGCCGTAAACAAACTTCAAAGAGATTTTGGAAACGAGATTTTTATTGGCGTCAATTTTTACTCGTTCAGCATGAAAATCACATTCATAGCGAATTCCTTTGAAGAAAATGTACACATTCCTTCTTAAGGAAGTCACTGTGTTAGTTTGCAACAGTTTTACACGACACTCGGCTAATAAATAACACATTAAAATTGAGTCCCTAACTATCGATTACTATTACGCTTTCTAAAGTCGAGTAATTGGACCCTTCCTATGTTTTTGTGATGTTAAGTCCATAGAGTAATGACACAGTAGACCCGGCGGCGCAATGGTTAGGGTGCTATTCTTTGGAGCTGCTGGGTTCGGGTTCGAATCCCTGTAAAGCATGGATGTTTGTGTTCGTCAATAAATGTTGTTATGTGTCTATGTGTTTGTGTCGTCCTTCTTTGTGTGGCACTTGTGACTGTCTCTTCTGGCGAGCGGGGTAACGGGCTATAAAGCCTATGCTCTTCCCTTCTAGAGGGCGCATTCACTGTCAGTTGTCATTTTTGTCTCAATGAGCCGCACAACCTACACTCTTTCTTTCCACGGCGTACCCTTTTAAGTATAAATTAATTATTTGTAGTTCAGAGACTTTTCATTAGAACAATTCTATTATTTTTAATTACAGCAGTTCAATATTTAAATTATACTCCTCGGTGCAACAGCCCATTACTGGGCCTAGGCCTGCCATGCCCTATTCAGCTTTCGTGACCAAGGGCTCTGTGGTGCTAGGCAAACGTCCCGGTTAGGGACGTTAGGTGGTCAGCCTCAAGGGGGACCCCCAGTGTTTAGTTCCCAAAAATACTTGGTACACATTTTAACGACCCACTTAAGAGTCAACCTTGCCCAAGCCGGGACTTGATCCCCGGACCTGTGGCGTGGCAATGCGAATCTTACAACTTAGCCACTGGGCCTCGAGTTCAATATTTATTCTTATTAAATAATATTAAAATAAGATTTACAATGAAAACATATTATGAAGATAGATAAAATCTCATTTTTTATGGCTGAGTTTTTTTCAACAAACTTCGTCAAATTTTTAGGGTTCAAAATATGGCAAATAATTGAAGGTGAAAATGTCAAAAAGATTTGTAACACTTTTGACATTTTGTGTGCTTTAACTTGTTAGTTTATTTAACTGTATTATTACACATAACAACATCATACAACCAAATTAAATATTTATAAAATATCAAAAATATTTTTTAAAATGCTATGGAAAATGATTTCAAACACTAGGAAATATTTACAGTTCTTACATAAATGTGTAGGATATTTTCTTACATAAATGATTAAGACATTTTTCTCAAATAAATGTTTAAAATATTTTCTCACATAAATATTTAAGATATTTTCTTACATAAATGTAAATTTTCATCCCAAACGACTCCGGCTACCTTATGTATTAAAATTTAAGGTTTAGCTGCAATACTGATATTCTCTAAAATATAAATACGATATAAACGACTTTGTTGGTGACTTTGCTCAAATTTCGTTTCAACCTCAATTCCAATGAACTGGGCTGACCCTATATCTTAGTTACACTTTAGATGATGTGATTTTTGCTATTAGACTCTTCAAATCTAAAACTCATTTGTAGCATTAAAGACAGTAACAATGTTATCACACCAAATGTATCGAAGTATAGGAAGTCCCTTCTTAACTGACAAAGGAGAATTCAATTGACTGTATTGATATTTTCTTTCAAGTCAGCGTATAAAATCACGCCATGTTTAAGATTTAAATTCTTTCACGCTTTGCTTGAATTTCCTGGAGAAATTAAATATTAATAAGGTAGATAAAACATTATCGAATATTGAGTTGGAAGGTAAGCATTTTTATTAACTTGTGTATTTTGGAGAAAATTACTATTTTGCAGTTGTTTTACTACCTTGTTTGGAGATGGAGTTAAGCAGAAAGTTAGAAAGTAACGAGTTATGTCTTGAATTATTATTTATTGAAAAGTGTTAAAATGTGAGTTAAAATTCGAAAGGTTTGGTTAAACATGTTGACAGCAAATTGTTTACAAACACTAGGTGTGTGTAACACAACATGCTTTTCAATAACCACACAATAAATCAATACATTTAAAGGACACATAGCCCTATAAGGCAATATCAATACTCATAAAACAAAAATAATTCTTTGGAAGCCACCGCATGCGCGATATTTTGGGAACCTTATTTTGATGTACGAAATTGGGCACCAAATTTTAAATCCGTTCTTATTTTAGTTCGATCTGTAGAGTGGTGTTAGACAGATATTCTTAAATACCTACCAATGTTCAAAAAACAAGTTTTCTGAATTAGTTCCCTTCAAAGTTTGTAGAAAACTCAAAATATCTATTTCAAATTTTCCTTCCCATATCTTTTATACTTTCATTACTTAAACTTCATATTAGGTAATGAATTAGCAATGTTTTTGATTAAAGCATTTGTTTTGATATTGAAAATATAATTCTATTTTGCTTTAATTACTTTTTTCGAAGCTTCATTATTATAATTTATAATTTTGTTGAAATAAACTCTTCAAAAAAAAAAAGTTTAGTTTCATATTGAAAATGTATCGCTTCAAAAGTATTGAACTGTATATATATGGATGTTGTATATTATGCATGGTATTATAATTACCTTTTTATAAGAAGTATGGTTTTTGCTTGCAAGAGCTGAATTTTTCCTTACCTAGTGTATAGACAAAATAATCAAACAGACATAAATAATTTTGATAAATGAATAATATTTGCAAAAAAATATCACATTGTCCTTAGACATAATAATCTTAATTTAAGAAGGGATGTAAAATATAAAATTCCCTAGTAAATTATTTAAAGACCCTTCTTGAAGATTGAAAATAGCAATCTAGTGACAATATTCCCGATTTACTTAATGAACTGTCTAAATGATTTGAAAGTAAACATATCCCATCTGAGGATTACCTTCAATAAATCCAAATTATGTAAATTTCAAAGGAAATCTCTCTCGAAATATTAAATATCCGTGTAGGGATTTCAAGATTAAGGTAAGTTAATTTTAAAGTGATGTTTCTAACTGTCTTTTCAAGTGAACCTAGTTACATCGCTATTAAAACTCAATGATCTATAGATATTGTACTGTTGTTAATCCAATAGGAAAAAGCTTCATGAGAAGGGGAGCAGATGAGATATAATTTTGGCGAGAAAGATTACTATATTTGGCTACGCATCACTGCCATTTCAACAAAAGTGATAATACTCTGAAAGAAAATTATATTTTAAAGCTCTTTTGTTGAAGTTTTGCTACGTATATAGTTGATGTATATATTTTATCGTTAAAATTGTCAAGTCAATTTGAGAATGTTGGAAAAGAGAATTTAAGAATGTTGGAAAAAGAAGTGGTTGTTGAGAATTATGCAAAGAATCTCAGACATCTCAATGAGAAAGTCACGTGACTCTCTTTGGGTGAAAGTCGCTCTTTAGGTTAGCCAAAGCTCAGCCCATTCTATCTAAAGTGTATGTTAAAAATTAGATAATTAAGTCAGTGAAGGTTTAGACAGATGTCTAGAGAATTAACCGAGTTAAAATCATTTCGCACCATCCGTGGAAATGGGACTCATCTCCTATTGAGTTGACGTGGTAAAAGTGTCACTTTTCTAAAGGCTGCGTGATCACGAGCAAAATATCAACCGTTTATTCTTTTAATTAGATTATGGATTGCCTATTACGTAAATAATATGCTTAGCGATTAAGGAATACATTTCTTTGAGAAGAAGCATAAATCTTTGGCTCCCATTATTTAGTGTATTATTAATTAAACAAACTTGTATTAAGGCATTGTTGGTTTCAGAGCTGATGAATATATTAAGATAGTGTTTGATTTCCGGGCATTTTCATGTAAATATCAAGAGCTTTTTAAAAACGATTCAAAGAAAAAGATGAACCTTAATTCTATCCATTACTTTCAAAATATTATTTCTAGATCTGTTAATTTATAGAAAATGGGTCAAGTTATTAAATATCGGATGTTGTACTACCATGGGAGAAATATAAACGTATACATATAGAGATAAGTGTAGGCCAGGGCTTAAAGGATTTATAAACTTTCAACTTACTGGATAAACACAAGCTTACTAAAACGTAGATAAAATAAAACTTTTAATGTTTCAGAAAGAGATGGGAAACCAAACTAAACAGTGGAAAACCCAAAGCTTTTTAAAATAACTAAACGAAGAGTTACAGCATGCAAAATGTCTTATAAATGTTTTTCCTCAGAATACCTTGCCTGAAGGCAGATGCATGCACTTTTCTTCAGTCTAACCAGATATTTTCTAAAAGAATGAATGGATTTTTATTGTGAAAATTGAAAACAAAGTATTTACATAGAGGTTAGCGATTAAATTAGACTTTTTCTTTGGTTTTAAAACTCAATTAAGTGCTGAAAGCTAGAAATGATCCTTTTACCGTTTAACCAACGTTACAGAATCTGTGTCAATTAATTACATAAAAAAACTGGTTAAAAACTAAAAAGATATTTAAAGTGAAAAGTTATAAAAAAGAATTAAAATGCACAGCAGAAGAGCTTCCAAAGCGATATCTGAACTTCATTTACCGATTTAAACAAAAGTCGTTGTTTATTTTGATTGGTGTTACAAAAAATTATAGTTACCTCAAAGACATGAATGAATCTAGAAGAAAAGAAAAGAGTTTTTCTATATTCAATGAATTTTATTATTATTCATTGAAAAATAATCTTAAATTTGAGAGTTTAGAGGATATGCTGCTTGTTAACTTGCTACATATAAAAACAATTTATTGCTGAAAAAATTTAGTGACCTTACATTTTAAACTGAATTCGAATAAAATATAATTTTGTGATCAATTTAAAACTATTTCCAACATTAACACTAATATAACGTGCTTTTAAGAAAAACTGAGTTTCGTAGACGCAAAAAATTAGGAAAACTTTTTTCTACTCTTTTTAATCACACTTTATTTGTACGACTCTTTTGCATGTTAACTCAAAGTTGCAAGTGCCACTTTTCAGCAAGCAGTATGCCACTAATTTACATAAATTACCCAAAAAACAACCCATGACATTGATGCATACTTAAAAAGGATAAACCTAGTTTCTCTCTACTTATCATCATTCTTACTTACTACGCACCTGAGCAAGTAACACAGCTTTTCGATTTCGCAGGTAGAACCTTTTCCCCCGAAACACCGTTTTTCTATTTCTCTCAAATTTCCATCCCTTTTCTTTTGAAGACATATATTCTGAGGAATCGATAGCCCCTGGGCGTATCCTTTGGGTACAGATGTCGATCATTTGTTTTATGCCCCAGAAAGAGGGAAGTTTGCGAAGCATTTTACGTGCCCACTCTAGGGAGTTGCTGTTTTTAAGGATGCATATTTTTCACTTGTTTCTTTTTTTGGGTTATATTCCCTGCAATAAATTATATTTTGACTGTGACAGATGCATAGTTGCATTGAATTCTTTTATTAATGTTTTGGATCTGAAATTTAATGTTGAATATTTGCATTTTATTATTATCTGGGGAAAAGTTGAGTATTTATTTTAGACTATACTAATCTAAATAATATTTTTGATAAATTTTTGTAAATAATACTGGCGTTTTCTTATATGTCGATAACAACATGGTTTAGTAAGTACAGTAATTGCTTTTGAAATTAAAATTATAAAGTTTTAGCTATATTTTCTGCATGGGTTCAGTTTGGTATCTCAGATTTGTTTGTAAATCAATGATATCTAAGCGCTTAAATATTTTGTCTATCAATGTCTCTCTCAATCACACCCAAATATATTTAAATACTTGTATAATGTTTTAACAATACAATCAAACAATCACATTTAGACGACAATTACCGATTTCAAACACTTAAATTGTATCTTTTGTCAAACCTAAATAGAAAAGTTCGAATTCATTCACAATTACCCACCCCAAAAGGGGTACAAATTTCTATCCAATCCTCTTTTATGTGCAGGCAGAAAATTATTCCTCCAAACTACGCAATTAAAGGACAATTCTGCCGGAATAGCAACTCCACGGAGAAGTGCAAATAACGTCCCAATCCTGAACCGGCGCCGTTTCCGATAGAACAGCTGCATTTCATTGAAGTGCCAGTCATTACTAAACAATTCTTTGCTAGACAGTATTACGATTTGTTGGTTGAACAAAGTAATATCTTAAGCCTAACTTTCTTTGCCAAAGTTATTCTTATTTTTGACTACAGCTATTAAGCCGACAAGGCAGCACAGCGGTTAGGGAGCTAGCCGTTGGAACTTCTGGGTTCGGGCTTAAATCCCGGTGATGCATAGATGTTTGTGTTTGTCAATAAATGTTGTTATTTGCCTATGTGTTTGTGTCATCCTTTCTTTGTGTGTCTCCTGTGACTGTGTCACTTCTGGCCAGTAGGGTAACGGGCTATAAAGTCTATGCCCCTCCCTTCTAGAGGGCGCTTATTGTCATTTGTCATTGTCAATTTCAGCTATTAAAGGTTATTTTGGACCAATGTTGTTACTTTAATAGGAACAACTTCAGTCCAACTTTTACTCCCTTCATAACACTCTCAGAAAATGCATTTTTTAAAATAAAATTTGTCTTTTTTAACCATGAAAACGCTGGTTCTATTTATGAGTATCGTGGAATGGGATAAATGTGAATCAAACATAATAAATACTCTAGTTCTGACTTTCTTCTTGAAAAGTGTTTTACTCATAGGTCAAGGTACAGTTGCTACTACTTGAAAAATTCAAGCATTTCTTTTAAAGTGCGTATTCAATAAGTTGTTATCTTGAAAGGTTTGGGCCAGAGTTACTCTATTCAACAGTTAGTAGAAAATTAGTCAAAGAAAATTTATTATAGGTTTCATGCTCGAACTAAGCTGCTTTTAAAAGTTTATCTTTTATCAAAATCAATTGTGCTCTATTTTTCATCAAATAACTCCTCCCCATTTTAGATTGTCTTGCTTATTATAACAATACGGCGGTGATTTGGGTTTAAAAATTCAAAGATATATTTTACAATTGATTCAAAATTATATACGTCACGCAAAGCTAACCAAATGTTTGCACTCCAAAATGCGCCAAGTGCTAAAAACATGTTTTTCAAACCACTTCAACGATCATTAGCTGAAGACATTCGACAATGCGAGCAAATCAGGATTATTGTCAGAAAAGATAATAAAGGGGATATCATATTCTTTCTTTATCAGAGATATTCTTTTAAAATTGTCATTACTTTAATTAAAGGCATTGTTTATTCAATCTTTTTTGTTTCTAAGATTTTTATAAAGTTTCTGAACAAATGAGCGTCTTAAAATGGCGTAATAGTAGCTTCAAGGAGGAAGAAATACCGGAGTGAAAAAAATAATAATGGCGTTTCCAGAAGAAAGCGATGTTTAAATGGATTATTAGGGTTTATCTTGCGAATGGGATGGGCTGGAATTCTTCTGGTAATGGGTCAAAATCACTAATGAGGAGGAAAAAGGAAATATGTGTTCTCAGGGTCTTTTTCACATGATTAAAATTGTTCGCCCTAACTTAAAACGACGGCAATGATAAGGCAATTGAAAAGTTTACATGCGATGGAAGAAATAACCGTATTTACGGTTTTTCATGAGGTTTTCAATCAGTGTCATAGATTGGTTCAATCTACACGTGGCAGTGTTGAACGCTAATTCAGTGTCAATGCATGACATACTTTTTTTCGCACTTCGAATTCGCTTAATATTGACACTAATTGATTGAAAACTGCAGTTAAAACCGCAAGTGCGGTTTTTGTTTCTGTTGTATGTGAAAGATCTAAATTACTTACATTTGAGACTGTGACCATTCGACGGGTACTAGAAACAGTGTATTAAATTTTTAAGTTTGTATATCTCTTCGTTTTTCAGTAATACCTCTCTCGAAAGGGATGGTCTGAAATTATTCTGGTAATGGGTCAAAATCACTAATGAGGAGGGAAAAGGAAATATGTGTTCTTAGGGTCTTTTTCACATACTTAAAATTGTTCACCTTATTTAAAATGACGAATGATCGCACTGGCAATGATAAGTCGATTGAAGCATTTACATACGATGGAAGAAAGAACCGTATTTACGGCTTTTCCTGCGGTTTTCAATCAATCTAAACGTGGCAATGTTGAACGCTAATTCAATGGCAATGCAACGACATAATTTTTTCGCACTTCGAATTTGCTTAATATTGACACTACTTCATTGAAAACTTCAGTTAAAACCGAAAGTACGGTTTTAGTTTATGTTGTACGTGAAACATCTAACTGACTTCCATTGGCACTTCGACCATTCGACGGGTACTAGAAACAGCGTACTAAATTTTTAAGTTTGTTTTTCTCTTCGTTTTTCAGCAATACCTCTCTCTGTAAAAAACAAATATTCTATGAAAGTTTTCATTCGCGAATGCGCTATCTTCACGAAAATATTCTTATGAAGCTTGCTAGTTACTGGGAACTCGTGTACTAAATTTGAAGTTCGTACCTTATTCCATTTCGAGCTATAAACTGGTTTTAGAAGGACAGACAACCAATGTTAAAAAGCACTATTTCAGAATACGCATGCTCCGAAATAACACAAAATATTCATTTCGGATTTCCGATCCCCTTTACAATACTTTCTATATCTTATATTAGGGGTATACCTATGAAATGACCCTTTTTTTAAGAAAACTTAGAGGTGAATTTTGCACCGCTGGATCAGGGTCATAAATCGAAGTATGTACCATTAAAATCAGTAGCTTTTGCCCATCTTTTTGGTAAATTATGGGAGGTAAAAAACGAAGATGCCCCTTTTTCAACTTCATCAAAATTAGTGAAGTGCTGCTCAGCCAGACCATGTTCCATGGATCTGAACAAGTGATAGTCTGAAAGATAAATGTCTGGAGAATATAGCGGGTGCAATAAAACATCTCATTCCAGGTTTTTTAAGGTGTTTTTAACATTATTTGTGGTGCGAGTCGGTGCATTGTCATGGAGCAAAATAACTTTTCCGTGTCTGCGAGCTCATTCTGGCCGTTTGTTGATAAATCCACGGTTTAAATTGGTTTATTATGTTTATTATGTATTGATTAATTATTGTTGATGCTTTTAAAGCAAAGCACACACTCTCTGATAAGTGCTCTATACAATAAGAAAGATCAATTCGAATTCATTACCAGATATAGACTGTTTACTGGGGACGCCTTTCCATTTTCGTTCGCCAGGTACTAGGAATTCGTGTGCTTAATTTGAAGTTCGTACCTTTTTTAGTTTGAAGTGTAGAGTGTTTTCAGAAAGAAAGCTGAACCATTATTTAAAAACTAATTTTTAAATAATGGTTCATCTGTTCTCAGTACCCTCCAAAACGTGAAGGAAACTGCTGTGTAAAGCCAAAAACACTCTACGTGCTCCTCAAGGAAAGCAAATCGTGTCTAAGACGTGCTCCTACAATCAGAAAGATATATACAGTACCAGACTTAGCCAGTGTATGGTATCAATGCATCAATGTTCAGTACCACGTACCAGGTATAGCCAGTACATAACCAGTGTAATGGGACGTCTTCCCATTTCTCTTCGTCAGGTCTATCAACTTGTTTACTTAATTTGAAGTCCGTAGCTCCTTTAGTTCGAGTTTTAGAGTGGTTTAAAACGATCGACGGACCATTGTAAAACATCCCTTTAACACATGTAGGACACATAAAACACATCAGTTTTGGAATTTCAACTCCATCTCAATTCTTTCATCACCTCATATTTATATTAAGAAACTGAAATAAACTACAAATAAATTCCTATCCAGACATTAATATTCCACTTTCAATAATTGCTCTACAAGGCAAAACACTCGACGGAAAGCAAACAGCGTCTGAGACGTGCCCCTTACAATCAGAAAGATCAATACAGTACCAGACAGTGTTCTGGGACGCTTTCCTATTTCCAATAAGTCGTAAAGGTAAATGATATGAGGCTTCTATGGCGGGAAACAATTGTGGTAAAACAAACAGAGCAAATGCAATCAGCCATCTGCCCCAGGCCGCCCAATATAAAGATCTTATCCAGAAAACTCTGTTTACTGCTTGAGTAAATCAACACGAGGAGCTACTCCTTTTCTTGATAGAAATATATGCCCGATCGTGTCCTGGGTTGGTTCGTCTCAAGTTTAAGTAGTGTTGTGTTTATTGGCTTTCGTTTGAATATAAATTTTGAAATAGATGGTGAATTAATTTAATGAAGGCATTTGAAATGAAATGAAGTTTTATGTGAAAAGAAATTGTATTATCTAACTTATGGCTTGTTATTCACTTTGAAGATTGTAACTTGTTTTAAAAACCAAGTTTTTTATTGGATAGATTTTTTGTTGGAAGTTTATTAAATTGTACGGAGTTCTTTAAACGACTAAACCAGCATTTTTACCAACTTGCTTGAAGACGGTGAAATACAAATTTTAAAAAGAAGGGCTAGTAATATATTATCTAGAATTTCAGTAAGGAGATTCACGTATTATTACGTTTTTATTATTACTATAAATGTAAAAAATATTTTATTCATGTATTTACTGATAAACAATTTGAATAAATTTATATAAAAGTTAGACAACAATAATCATTTTCTCACAAAATGAATTATTAACTTTAAATAGATAAACTATTTAAGTAATTAATATGAACTGTTAGCTGAAACTTATAACTGTTAATTACAAACTTTCCTTTTTTTAATCTTTTCGTACATTTTTTTAAAGTGAATAATATGTTTTCAGCATACATCATTCTATAGATGAAAGTTTTCGGCCTACTAAAGATTTTCTACTAACTAAAAGCCCGGTAGCTTATCTGAAAACAACAGAACGAGTTTTAACAGAGGAACATAAATTAGAATTGCAGAATTCAAAACATATCAAATAAAATTCCAAAATTAAATTCTTATTTCGAAAAACCTTCGATTTCCCGTGAAGAAACTAAAATGAAACACGAAGCTTACTTTAAAATTCAACAATTCTCTTTCTTTTTGAAGAACTACCCTCTAAGACTAGAAAGGCAAAAAATGATACCGAACTTCTTTTTCTAACGTCATACTAAATTTACTTCAGAAGAATTTCTCGTAACAGGGTAAGGGATGCATTTTTAAAAGGGTAGCGAGAGGCTGAAATTTTTCGGAGCACGTTTTGGAATTTTAGAATGTAAGAAAATGTGTAGGCTCACAGTCGCAGTGTTTCGCGTTCAATTTATTGAATTAGAAAGTTGCATTTTTAGTTGTTTTATTCAATATATTTTTTTGATATCTTAAGAGAAAATGTATAAATACAAATGCATCAGTACATATTAAATAAGCTCTAAGATGTATTTCTGGAGACTAAAATTTTGTGTTACTTACTTTGATTCAGCACATGTATTTTAAATGCATTTGTTTAAGAACATAAATTTTGTTTTGTTACTAAATTTATTACTTAAAACTTGAGTAACGAAAATAAATTATCTTATAACCGTATCATTCATTATATCTAAATTTAAATTTCTTTTTATTTCACTTTATGACCAATTAAAATTGAACTATTTTTTATTGCTTATTTCAATCTTCCCGTTTCGATAAAATAAAATTAGTTTAGTTATGAATTTTGATATTATAATATGGTTTTAATGCGTTTAATTTTTTAAAAAAAAAACTGTAACATTAAAATGGATTTTTCAGAATTTTTTGTCAGAGTTTAAATGTATGAGTAAGCAATTTTAAACCTTTATGCATAATTTTAATTAGATATGATTAAATATAATTTCTACTTATATAATTTAAATTTATTTCTATCTTGAAGTGCTTTTAAATATTCAGAAAAAATAATTTAGAAAGTTTTTTCTGAAAGTTTCGTAAGTTTTCCGCAAGTTTTTCTGCAGTTTATTATCAGAAAATAAACAGGCACAACTAAAGTTAATATACAGTAACAGATATTGCAATGGGTTTAGAGTTATCACTAATTTGTATAACGTCTTTCTAACCTTAATGTTTTAGAATAATCCAACAATAAACTCAAATTACAACAGCAACTTTATCATTTAATTTTTTTTTAAAACCCAGATGCCCAACACCACAACCTTAAAAGTAAAATAAAATTCTTTAATTCCTCATAAGCATCTCAGTTAACTTATTTAAAATGGAACATTTTCGAGAAGCGCTCAACGCATTCCGCGCCATAATTGCTGTTGCCAACAAAATAATTTTAATTATTTCTCTTGAGACATTTAATTTCGATTCTTTTTAGAATTAATTGGGTTTTGAGATAATTTCATTCTTTTTTAATCTTATCTATTCTTTCATTGGGGAAAGGAATAAATTTCAAAAAAGTCCAAGTAAAATTTAATTAAGAGAAAATAAACAATAAAGATCGGGGAATTTTTTTAGCGTTCCCCTGGAATCTAATATTCTATTTCATTAAATTGTTATCCCTAACAATAACACTAATTGTCTGCATTTCAAGGAGAATTTTATAGAATATGTTTTGGTATAAACGTTTTGTTAATTAAAATTTCACAGGGGATGCAATTTTGGCCGGCAGTTAAGATATTTCGAAAGAATTGAGGAAGTTGTATAATCTTCTTATTTTTAATACTGAAATCAAAACAACGAAGGAATAGAATATTTCGTATTTTCTAAAACTTATTCTTTACTTTTGAAAAAGGCGAAGAAGTTGGGGTAATGGTCGAAACTTAGATGTTGGAAATCGAGAGATGCTTATTGATTAACTCGGGTGTCATAAAATATATTAAAATAATTAATATTAGTAGTATCAGTTAGCATTATGTCTATAAGGCTTTAAAAACCATTAACTTGGGCCCATGATTCTGTCTTTAAGAAAATCAACTAATTATTTTTAAAGTAAATTTAAGTATTTCAAATTTTATAAAATACTATTCTAATGGAATTGTAAACTTGTAATACTTTTCTATAGTACATGGCCAGTAATAAAACTGTGTCGTAAAACCATTACCCTGTGCTGTAAAATTTATTGTGTGGTACTGGTAAAACGTTTGCTTACCTGGTAGTTATTGAAATGTGATGAGTGCATCAAATCACGGATAGTGTGGCAATCGTTTATGCTGGTATAATACAAAACATTTCACACATCAATTGCAATCAAACAGAACATATATTTACGTTGATTGCCAAGCATTGAGTAAATATTTTTACACTGTAATTTTTTTCTGTTTAATTACAGCACATTGTGTGGTTATTGTTTTTGCATTACATTGTGTAATGTTTGTTTTGCAACAAAGTGGGTTTTTTTTATGTACAGAGTGACATGAACAACTTACTACAATCGAGTTTAAACAGAGAAGATGTTTGCATCCAATCACTGCTAGTGAAGCAAACGTTTTTGCCGGTAATACACAATAAATTTTACATCACATGTAAGATTTACAGAACAGAGGAGGGTTCGAAAAAAACTCAGAAATTTTACCCGTCTCAGTGAACGGTTTGTTAAACAAAGTACCCGTCCTCCTTTGAAACTAAATCGTCAAATTCTTATTATATATAATAAGTATCTTTTAGATACATATAAATTTAATTTTATCTTAATTATTATAGTCATTTATACAAATTGCGCAATGAATTAGTATTTACTTTGATTACATTATGCATTAATAGAAGAAAAATAGAAGGTTAGCAATAGTAACCTAGTATTTTCTTTATAATAATTTAAAATGGAGATACTTTAAGATGGAATTAATTTAAAATGTATCATCAATATTAACAATGATACGAGAAATTAGTAGTGTTTGGGGAATTTTGACAGCCGAGGAGAGGAGGTTTTTTTAGCCCTGGCACAGAGGTTAGGTTACTTTGAATTATAGTCATACCAAAGCTACACGAAGGGCTATTTGCGATGTGCGTCGTAATTTAGAACCACAGTCAAGTGACAAATCGACACCCACTCACACAACACGGAGTGATTTCAAGACTTTTACCATCACTCTGTGATGGTAAGTTACAAGTATATATTTTTAAACAATGTACGTAATTACCATAAAATTACAATTTTCAAATGTTATTTTATCTTTTAATACAAATTCCATACATTGATATCTAAGTTATATCCACTTATTCGGATTCCATACCCAACGGTTATCGACACTTCAAAGTCGGAAACAGATTCCATAACAATACTTCAAGAGTTGGTCGATAAGCCCATTCTAAAGAACGCATTGTTCAAAATCAATGTCGGTAAAAGTTCGATCTGATAACGGACTCGAATGCGGGAAAAGGCACGTTCACGACACCAGTGGAAATGGAGCGGAAATACAAGTAAAAAGGGCCTTTGTGTCATATCTAAGTTATAGGACATTGAGCCTTTTCATGATGAGACACTTATACATAAATTTCTTGGAATCAAGTTTTAACGGAGTTATGCAATTCAATACTTTTATGAAGTATGTGGTCCGTAGGGAGATTTTGTTTTGTAATGTTTGATTAGCATTTATGTTTTTATTAAAATTGCGGTGTTGAATGTTGTTTCTTATGCATAAAATTGCTTGTTTGAAGAGCTGTATGACATTTTCACAATCCAGTTAATTGACAAAAAACCCAGTCAGTTATATTAAGGTTATTTATGATTAAATTTATACATATGAAGAGTTTAGTGGAAGAACGTGTTAAGTGACAAAAAGGTGAAAACGGGAAAATGAGCCTTAAAGTTTTTCTTTTGCATTCAGATTCGCTGAAAAAGATACTTCTAAAGCGTAAAAAATATACTGAACGGCAAGTTTATATAAAAAGGGAAACTTGTTATCATTAAAAAAGTTAGCAATATGTTCATTGACACAACAATCTCAATTTTTTTTCAATAATGTCACTTAACACATTCTTCCACTAAGTACTTCATCTGTTTAATAAATTGAATTAATGTTTTAATATAAAAACTATTAATCTTATTGGAACACAATTGAATAAACAATTAAAAAAAAATCAGAATTTTTTTAAATATGACATAATGGCTATTATAATATATAACGAATTTTCAATTTTAATTTTACTAAATGTTAGCGACTTGAAAAGTACACTACTTCAAAAATACTAACAAATATAGCTTTAATAGATAAACAGTTTACGTGTTTTTTAAACCAACATGTCTAACACAAAATGATATAAAGAGAATTGTCTAACGTATATATTTCCTCTATCCATTATTGCTGTTCTTTATTTAATCCTTATAATCAAGGGTTAATGCACAGAGAATCCTCTACTGCCATTACTCTATCTATGGATTAAGGTACGGCAGGCAATCTAAGCAATTTACTTACCATTTTTGTCCCTTTTGGGAACAGTATATGAAAAGTTGCATACGTACGCTATAATTATAAAAATCGCTTTATTGCATTATTTGTAAATAAGTAAGAACATTTAAAATACAATGTATTATAAAGAGTCTTCATTAATGTCCTTCTCAATTTAAGTAGTCCGATTGAGATTAACATCTGCATAAAAAAAGTTAATTAAACAAATTGGAGAGAAGGAGGTTACATAGCATTTATGGGCAAATCATGAAGTTTATTTGGTTAAAAGTCTATTTTAATCTGGTTAAATGCACGAAAGATATTAAAAACTTCTGAGGATTTATATTGAATAAGCATAAAATTTCTGGAATACACAGAAGATCATAATCAGACAGGCAGAAAATTTCTCCAAGTAGAAAGTAAATGTTTTTCTATTTCAATTAATTCGTTAAAAATGGTATTGTATTTAGTCAAAATGGCAAAACACTGACTACATTAACGCATAATGTAAGACATTGTACTCGCTTATGGAAACCTATATTTTTACTGATAAAATTACTCTCTATGATTTCTAAAAACTTGAATTGCATTTGATATAGGTGTTATTATTGGAACCAATATCTCAAATAAACAAAATCAATCCCCTTATGACATTCAAAGAACGCATCCATGTAAATGAAAACGGACTCAGCCATCATTGCTAATTCGAATAACACCCGAATCATTTCATTTTCGTGTCCCCAATAAACTTTCTCTAATGCAAGTGTAATTCAAAATCGATAGAACTTCGAAGCATGTGACCATATTCTCATAGATTTAGAGAGTTCAGAATACCCCTTCCAAGATTCGTAATGGCATAGGTTATTAACAGTACCTTTCACGCGCAATGAAAACTTTAATGGAAATCAATGTCCACTGATTAAGCAGACGATATTTTCTGCTTCTATTAAAGAAAAACTGCCGACGTCACCAAATTTCGTTTTGGCGGGAATGAAAAGATATTCGTTCTTTTTCTTGCGGCCATCTTTTTTTTTTAGATTCGAGGAAGGGAATTTTCAATTAAGATCCCTCTTTAGCGGTTAAACTGTTTTGATGTCTTTAAAGATAATTACGCTGAACATTCTTTCTTTCGTTTTAATAAGGGGTTAGAATGAGTTATGTAGTTCCTCTTATTTCTTTTTTGTACCTCAACGTCGACCATTTCGGAAATTTTGCATTAATTCGTGGACATAAAACGTTGGTTAATTTTTCGCACCTTCGGGAATTTATGCAAATTACTTCACTTTGTTTCCTTGCCCATAAAAGAACGGGGCTCGTGGATACATACTTTCATTTTATGTTCCATTTTCGTGTCGTTGCTTTTAAGTTGTCGTTGTTCAGGTATTTAATTTTTTTAGGCAGACTATGAATTAAAATTTAATAAAATAGTTTGCGGAGTAGAAGCTAAATGAAAATTAACCGAGAACTAGTCCTTGCCCCTTAGAATCTTATTAAGTCATTCCTATATTATGAAACTACCTTTAGCTGCATTTTTAATCAAGCATTCAAAATGCTTCAAGTACAAACGACCTTTTGGTTTATATATATTTCTTTTGAGGCTATCGGAGTTTATAAAAAGTTACTTGGTTTTTTAAAATTTATTAATGAAATTATGACATTCCTAACATTTAGACTATTACGTTTATAGAAGGACGAATGCTAGTTCAATGTAAGTTTGGTAAATAACGAAAGAATTTTGAACTAAGTTTTCTTTTTCTTTAAAAAACGGTAAAATAACTCCTTAAGAATAACTTTACTTACTTACTTATACCTCTTTCACTCCAACATGGAGCATAGGGCCTGTTTATGGTCCACCACCTCACCCTGTTGGCTGCAATGGTCTTAATCTCTCCCCATGACTTGAAGAATAAAAGTCTTCCATTATTATTTTTGTCTGTTTAATTTATTACAAATATATACTTTAAAAATTACTTTGAGAATGGTATGATTATCATTAAAGAGTCTTTTAATTATTCAAATTTTATGGAGAAGAAGTTCTCAAAATAAGTAATTAAAAGTTTGAATAATTCCCTATTCTGGTAACTCAAAAATCTTACAAATGGTTTTCTTGTAATAAATAAAGGCTGGTAGAATAATTATATCAAGTGTACAAATTTTATAACATAATTATCCAAAATAAAACATTTAATTTATCATAATTATTAAATTTTAATATGTATTATATAAAGTAAAATATTTTATTCATTATCATAGTTTTGTTTTAATATTTATTTATATAAAGTAAAATTTTATACCGAACATGTTTAAAAATCTAATAAAAACCGAATTTTAATGCTTCACTGTGATGATGTATCAACGACATTACAAATAGTATTTTTGTAAAAAAAAAGATTGTAGGAGTTAAAAAAAAATGCTTTTTTAAATGTATTTTATTCTCATGCAGTAAGCAAAGCTTGTGTGGTTTACTTCATTAGTATGCTTTTTTGGTAAATTTCAATATTATTATTAGTTTTTCAAAAAATCGTTTAAAAAATGATTGGTAGTTTTTTTTTGTATTTGCATACTTTTTTCAGAAAATAAATATTTACCTTAAAATCTAAAGATATAAAAAATGTAAAACATCTATACAGAGAGTCATTGGAGATTTCTCTGAAAAATTGCTGTTTGTTTTGGAATTTATTTAATCAAACTAGATTAAGATAAGAGCAGTTTTTTTAGTTAAAAAAAATTGAGAGGCAGTTTTTATTGCATTTTAACGCTTTGAAATTGAATAGATGTTGCTTCTCTATTACAGAATAGCACATCTGTGCAACTAAAAAGAATAAACACTGACGACTAAAAATACATTTGTCATCATTCATAGTTTATTGTAAAAATGTAATTTTAATAAATATGGGGACTTAACCTCTTATTTCAATTATTTGACCAGACCAGAATTAAGTCCTTATATTATATTTATTCTCTTCTAACATTTGAATTTAAAACAAAACCCCTCAACAGGTAATTTATAAATGAAAAACAAATGGAAAACGAACCATAAGCCTTAATTACAAAATAAGAGAAAGTACGAGGTTAAGAAATATATATGTAGATAGGAGCCTTTTGGTGGGGCCTTACTCCCCCAAACAGCATTTAAAAAGTAATAATTATTGAAATATTTTACAAAATATTGGGGTTGAAAAATAAAAAAAAATGTACAATGTATATTATTATCCTGCTATAACTATCCACCAATCTATAAATAATGGATTGACCAGACTTAAGTATTTATATATATTCTCTTCCACGAACATTTAAATGTAGCACCCCCAAGCCTACTCAACAGTTCATCTTGTGAGGAAAAAAATAAACAAATTAAAAATATTTCCACGCCTCAATTACAAAATAAAAGATAAAAAGAAACAGAGATAGAGATAGGGGACACGGTTAGTCACACTCCCCCAAACGCCACTTGAAAGGTGAAAAGGAGTCCCCTAGGTAATGTGCAGATAAGCTGTGACAAAAGGGAAGTTTGGGGACCTAGCCTCATTTACATTATTTGACCAGACCAGACTTAAGTCCTTATATGTATTCTCTTCTAACATTTAAATATAAAAAGAAAGTAAGAGATAAAGAAGGAGATAAAGAATATGTAAATAGGAGCTCGGTTCGCCTTACTCCCCAAGCAACATTTAAAAGGTAATAATTATTGAAAAAATTTACAAAATACACAGCACTGACTGCTGAATTTTTTATCATTCGTAGTTTATTGTAAAAATGTAATTTTAGTAAATTAATTTTATAGAATTTAAATAGTAGAAAATAATACAATCTAGGTGTATCTCCGTTCAATTATCTAACCAAAAATTGTTATGTAATATAAATTCAGGTGTTATATATAAAAATCAAATCGAAAGCTAACCCAACAGTTAATCTCAAGATAAAAAACAATATTAAAAATAATTCCACGCCTCAATTACAAAATAAAAGATAACGAAGCAGAAATAGAGATAGGGGACATGGTTAGCCACACTCCCCCAAACGACACTTGAAAAGGTGAAAAGGAGTCCCCTAGGTAATGTGCAGATAAGCTGCGACAAAAGGGAAGTTTGGGGACAGCAAGCGACGTCGGATGGCGCCGCAATTTTCAAAAGGTCGTCTCAGACATTCAACAATGGGGGAGCTGGCGTCAGCTAGACCTCGGGTAAAAGTATCTCCGTCTTTCTTATTTGGGATGAAAGGGAAGTGGTTTGTGCTTATTTGGAAGACCTGTTGGTGACGGTAAATGCTTTTTTCGATTTATTGGTGGCTTACACTCTTAAAACGAACGAGCGATTTTAACTCAATCTGAGTTATTTTCACTCCTCCAGTCTAGAAAATGCACTTCTCCACTGGAGTGGATCCTTTGTGTGTTAAACCTCCGACAGGATCACTCCAAACGAGTGATTTTAACTCAGTCTGAGTTATTTTCACTCCTTCAGTCTAGAAAATGCACTTCTCATGCTGGAGTGGATTTCACTCTTTTGTTTTAGAAGTGAGCCCCCTTTGCAGACTCTGCATATTTATCAGAACTGAGAGCCATTTAAGTGGCACCATCTACCTTGTATATCCAGAATGCGAGCCTCGAAAGCATTTTACTCCCCTATACAATCGTGTGGTTCAATTCGAACCGGCGTGAACGTGTTTTTTACCCACTCCACTTGGGTTTGAATTGTTCGGATTGCTAACCTCACAACAGAACCTCAAACGCGCTAGGTTTAGAAAAGCGATTATCCCCTCGTTTTCTAGAAAACCAAGCGAAGGGATGAGAGAAGAAAGTTTTTTCGAGGCTCGCATAGTAAATAGACGAGCTATAGGCGACTCAGGCAACCAATTGGTGACGGTTAATGTTATTGGATGCCCACAGAAAGACCGCCAGTAGATGGCTCTTTTCCTTCCAGCCAGTAATTTTGCTAATAGCGAAAACAGTGTTATAAAAGCCGGTGTAACGCATCTAATTCATGAGAATCCTTTTCAAGGACTAAAAGGTTACCGAGGCCGTTGCAATGTTTAGGTGATCATTTAGTGCATGAATCAGACTCCTGTACCTGGAAAATTGTAAAATTGAGATTAGTAATGTTACTCCATAAAACTGGTAGAAGACTAGCTTCCTACAGTTTAAGGAGTAACGTTACACTAAATGTATGGAGTAACACTACCTCAAATTTATCGAGCAACGTTACAGAAAATTTATGGAGTAACATGACACGAAATTTATGAAGTGATTCCTTCAACATTGGGGAGCTGGCGTCAGCTAGATCTGGGGTAAAAGTATCACCGTCTTTCTTATTTGGAGTGAAATTGAAATGTTTGGGCTTATTTGAGAGACTTGTTGGTGATGTTTAATGTTTAGGAAATTGTCGAGACTCCTGTTCCAGAGACACTGTAAAACTGATACACTGTTAAACTGTATAAACGGTACACTGTTAAACTGTATAAGCAAAACACTGTAAAACTGTGTTACTCCATAAAACTGGTAGAAGACTAGCTTCCTCCCTGGGAACTGATGTTAGAAATAAGTTCAAAAGACAATGTGTTTATTTTTTCAAAGCTTCAAACACCTTTATGTTTATTTAAAATACCAGGTGTAAAGAAAACAAGTAGTTATTTCTCAGAGGTTGAAGACTTTTCCCGTCAATTACCCGTGGTTCTCCTTGTCAAGGTGAGGTTTGTGAATTCGATATTTTTGCCCGGGGTTCGCTTTGTACATTTGAACTAAACATCAGAATGCAAAAATGGGTCACGTCCATTGATAAATTTCCCTAGACGCTAATTACATTCGTCATTTTACAGAAAGAAGAAGTGCGTACGGAAGTCTCCCAGTGAACTTGAACAACTTTTACAATTTGAGGTTCAATTACGATGAGTGAATTTTCTGTAAGAGTAGAGGTAGTGAAGTGGTTCGTAATAAGATTTTGCATTTGAACTTTATTTATGATTTAGATTTTGGATTCCAAATCTGGAATGCAGATTTCGCTTTGATGTTTGTCAAATTGCTGGTTTTAATTAAATTGTTCATACTCCAGTTAGTCCTCTGTTTTGATGGGATTGGAGCCAATTCTGTTTGATAAACTTCCCCTAAATATTTGTACTGTAATGCTTTATTTTAGTATTCAGAAGTACCAATTTCTATTCAATATATAAATAAGGGATGAAAGAAAACTTCTATACAATGTATTTCGTCGTTGAAAAGTCAAAGCAATTTTGAATATATTTTTCACAGTTATTTGTCTAGTTAATAGAGAAATAGTCATCAAAACTCAAAACAATATAAAACCATAGAGATTCTACATTTTTAATATATAGTATTTTATGGCTAAGTTTCCAATTTTTAAGAGAATGATTTTCAAAACCTATGTAAAATAAATGCTTATTAATTGCTTTAAAAGAAGATTTGTCACAAGATGGTAAAATACAAGATATTTGTAAGAATTGGCAATGGCCTTACACTTGTTTTCGTCTTTCACTATTAACAAGTTTGGTTTGAGATTGCACTGAATCCTGGAACTTTCTGGCTGCCATCACTATTTGGAGAGTAAATTTACCAAATTTGTGAAGAAATTATGAAATTCAGATGCACTCCTAGAATTTTAAATCAACAATAGCGATGAAAACTAGAAAGTTCCAGGATTCCGGGGCAATCTTGCACCTTAAATTTAGCTGTGTACACTCTTAAAACAAGGGAGTGAAATCCACTTCTGTAAGAGAAGTGCATTTTCGACCCTGGAAAGGAGTGAATATTAACTCAGACTGAGTTAAAATCGCTCGTTTGGAGTGATCCTGTCGGAGGTTCACCACACAAAGTGCCTACTCCTATAGGGAAAGTACATTTTCAACACTGGAGGAGTGAAAATTAACTCAGACTGAGTTAAAATCGCTCGTTTGTTTTAAGAATGTAGAGTGAGCACCACACTAAAATGTACGAATGTAGGAATTTCACTTATTTGCTGTATTTTTTTAGCTGTAAAATTAGTAATATAACATAACATAACTTGGAAAGTACTCTCTAGAAGGGAGGAGCATAGGCTTTACTGTAAAATTATTACAAGACTATATTTGAATTTTATTGTCTTTTTTGCCCATTTTTGTACGATTTATAAATAAATTTCATAAAAGAATGACATAAAAAACTACATCCCCTTGAGGTTTCTTCCTTTGATATTGAGTCAATTTAGAACAATTCCAAACAATATTTATATTTATGTTAAAAGACACAAGCCATTTCTTTGTTTTTGCTCATATGAACAAAGAATCCGTTTCGAAACAACGAGAAGTTGAATGCATAAGCCCACAAAGGCATATTTCCTTTATTTTCCGAGCTATTTACTAAAAGAAATGTATTGTTTGTTGACTGAAAAATAAAGTAGGATTAACAGAGCGTAATTTCAAAAGAAAAAAAAATCTAGTAGCTTAAAAACATGAGGTATTTCTCAAAAAATAATAACAATCCCCAAGAAGAGTTGCAGTTTATTTTTAATAATTACTTGACTTCGCGGAAATATGTATTGTTAAAAAAGTTATTTACTTAATACGAAATATTTCAGAGTTTTAATGAAGCATTAAAAAAGGTTTTATTTATTTTATTATATGTTTTACTATATGTTTGTTATTGCTAATTTTACTTGAACAGAAAAAAAGTTGTTTTAATTTATTATATAGGGGTAAGTGGTGTACCTTGGACGTATGTGTACCTCGAACCTATGCTGATTCTAGCTCGATTAGCTTAGATATTGAAACAACACCACATGCAGTTAAAGTATTTGCTACCAGGGATCTCAGTGAAGTTCTATCTGTTTGTTTAAAAGGTCAATTTATTAAAGAGGTTTCGAAAAACTAAATTCACAGTTCAAAAGTAAATTTTTGTCAGATTCTTTAGTGTAATTTTTTACTCAAACATGTAGTGTTTATTCAGAAACGATGGTTATGCAATATAAAGCAAAGTTTTAGCTATAAAACAGTGTGCTTGAAATTAAGTTAAGTCTAACCTTAACTTGGTGATTAACTATTTTGTTTTTAATATCCAAGTGGTGTACCTCGAACCTAATACAAGTGGTGTACCTTGGACTGGTCCAAGGTCCGGTTGGACCAAGGTACACCACCGGCGGTGTACCTTGGTCCTAATTACAATTTTCTGTATTTATTTTTTTAATAGTTGAAATCATTTAAATAACGTGTTAAAATAAATATATGTTGTATATAACAACATAAAGTATTTAGTAAAAATATTTTTATTCACTTTTTGCAAGTAATTAAGAAAATAAAAATTGAAAAGTCAAAAAATGTCCAAGGTAACCCACCTTCCCCTATTTAATTTAGAATACATTTTTCATATTTATTAGATTTTTAAATTCCAAAATTATGCAGAAAATAAATTCCATTGCATAGTACAAAATGAAGCGTAAAATGCAAACATAAATGTAATAATATTTGTATTAAGCAGGTAAAAAATCATAACATTTATATATGTTCAGCAATTAAAAGGTTTTATTGGTATTAATACAAAATTTTTTATTCATAATTGAAAATGAGTAAATATAATTTTACAAATATTATTACTGTTTTATTTACATAAAATTTGTTATCACATTGATTTTTTTTGTAATGTAATTATCTAAATATGTATTGGTTAGTATTTCATTTGTTATATTGCATTGTACAGATTTTTTCGTATACTCAGACAATATGTACTAAGAAGCATTGTACACTATAAAAAACCCTGTAATATTGCGGAAATTTTCTGGTAGTAAACTTGCCAGAAAATGTAATTAGAGGTCTGTGAAAAATATGTTCACTGAATTTTCTCGTAGCACCTGCCCTAAAGAAAATATTTGCTCACAACAGATATTTTCTGTTAGGCAGGGTTCATTAAAAATAAAAGTTGAACCCCTAACCGGTATTCTAGCCCTAAGAGTGCCACGGATTAGCTTTTATATATTTCAAATTAGTTTCATGATCGAACTAGAAGTAATCAGTTATCAATGGATGCATTCTGTATCAGTGGTTACAGATTTAATCTTTTTACAGAGAAAATATGCCCTTTGACCAATAGAGTTGTAATTTTAGATAAAATTTTTGTAGTTTTAGAAAACAGAATATTTTATGGAAAATAGCAGATGCATATAGTTTCTAAGAGAATTCATTTCACAGTACAGAGAGGTTCGTCGAAGAGCATATCTGAATTGAATATTCAATTCACTACATATTGTCCCCAAACTCCAATTGCCTAAAGGATACAAAGAACAACTAAGGTATAAGGTGGAGGGGGGGGGGGGGGTTAGGTCCATATATATATATTCCGGCTTGGGTGCTTGGTCAGAGACCCGCTTGTGAAGCCTTCTTCAAGTAAGACAGACACAGAAAGAATTTTTACTGCCACAGAGAAAGAATATACACTCAGGGCGAAGCGGGAATCGAACTCGTTACAGCGCGCAGACTGCTAGCGTATTGGTCCAAGCCACTCGGTCATCCGGGCCCCTGATATAAGATTCGGCTCCTTTATTGACAGCTTCTTGCAAGTGAATTTACTATCAACAAAAGTTGCCAATAAATGGCGAGACCCTATATCTTAGTAGCACTTTGAATAATGTTTATTTTGCTACCAGACCCCCCCCCCCCCTTTTTTTTTATAGAGAAACATTATTTTTCGTATTACTCCACATAATCTTTCGGAAATTTGTCTCCAAAATCCGCCTGAAATATCATAGAGTATCTTTTTTTTTTCTCATGTTCACATTAACTAAAGCCCGGTTTCGAATGAAAAATTGAGATCTCTCAATGTAAGTTAAATATGTTTACGCATATTGAGATTGATGAAGGATGGCAGTGCAGTTTTTGATATTTTCCCTGGAAACTGATATATTCCGTTGACACTATATCACTAACTATGAGTTATTTTATGTTAAGAGTTACGTGTGTTAAAAATATTTGCTGCAGTGTTCACGTCTCGAAGATGTGAGTCACATTCAGGATCAAACGAAAGTTTCTTTGTAAAGGGCTGTGGGGAGCGTAGGTTAAGATCTCGGGATCGGAAGGTCCCGCGATCGTGTCCCGGTACCACTGAAGATCCACTGAGTATATGCGGAGTACGTGCTCTTAAAATCTGTGGATCAGAAAGTCCTGTGGGCAAACATTGCGCAGTTTCCCATGGGTACAGGTCGCTTTAGACTATTTCCCTCCCACTCATTGACGCGTCTAAATTGTGGAGGTGGCGATAGACAGCAGCATCTGTAACGTAAGTGCGTGTTTGTATGTTGTGTCTGTATTACTTGACGAAGGTTTATAAGCGGAAGTCCGAAAATATATGTCTACCAACCTTTCAAACAACCATTCCTTGTAATCGGGAATGCAAAGAAAACAATTATAGAAAGGATAAGTAAAAAATCGGCTTATGATATAATTTGCCATTGCGACAGCTCATGACTGCCTAATTGTGTGTGTTGTATTGTATGTGTATCTGCCTAATTGTATGTTGTCATAAATTGTTTTAAAAAGAATCTATAATAATTCTTTTTTCTTTCTACTATTTCTACTTTTAATTTAGTTTCGATATTTTCAATTGGATTTGAATCTCCAGCATTCAATTGAGTCATACGTTACACCCTACTTTTTGCATGGTTTATTAAAAAAAACTGAACATTTGTTTTGCGAATATTTTTAAGTCTTACATTCTAGGAATCGTAACTAGGTGTTAAATTGGTTGGCTGGTGGATATACATTTTCAGGCTTGTGTGCTTTGCCAGAGACCAGCTTATAAATTTTGTAAAGTAAGACAGACATAACACACACACATGACATATGCTGCCATCTATTGCCACCTCTGAGATTTAGACATGTCTTTGAAGGTGAGGGAAATAGTCTCCAGGGGCCTGCACTTGTGGGAAACAGCGCCATGACCGCCGACAGGACTCTCGGACAAACAGATTCAACGAGCACCTACTCCGCATATACTCGGTGGTTCTTCAGTGGTATCGGGACTCGATCGTGTTAAATTTTAGTTGTGTATTAAATATGTTTTCTTATATCTTTATGAAAGACGTATGCAAATGTCTGCAGTTAGTACAGGTACTAGTTGTAATAAAATACTTGTACGCTGCTAAAGAGATGTGGGCAACTTCCTCACTCATGTATAGTTATGATTACTCATTCTAACTACAAATTTTTACTGCAAACTCCGCCAAAAGTTTAAAAATTTTATTTCAAAGTCGGGAACTTTTCACTTAAGGCCTAAGGTTCCATAAAAATACATTTCGCCAAAGTTAAATCATTAAAACTTCAAGCACGAACTTTCAGGAAGAAAAAAATACGCAACAAATAAAATTTATATTTAATAAGGGGACATCTTCAAACCTCATAAATATACATGACGCGCAAAAACTGAGGGCGACACAATTTTAATGTGGGAATAATATATCCTTCCCTAAGTGATCGTAAAAACTAGGAAGGTGGAACTTTGAGAAATGTTGAGCTACCCATACGTGGGTAACCCCCCCCCCCCTCCTAGCACTCCACTCACGAAGCTACATAAATATTCAAAATTTTCTTCTACGAAAAAGCTGAGAAATTTGTGCACGAGTGAATCAAGTACTCTGTAAAAAATGCATGAAACATTCGGTTCGTACAACATAAAATTAAGATGTAAATTTACCAATTCTTTATAAAAATGGTAGCATTGTCTAGAGTGTAATTCTAATTATACATTTTTTTATGTACTACTTCGACTAATTATTCTATATATTATAGATAATTAAGTATTTATATTAGTACTAATTGCACAAGAAAGGCTTTTTTGTGTGATACAATATATCATGGCATTCTAATAGCAAAAGTATATTCAGTCTGTATTATAATGCTTTCTTTTAATCGTACACTACAAATATTTCTTTAAAATTAAAGTAAATTTTGCGATAGTTTTATACATTACAGTGTTGAAATATTTGTTTTACAGCAAAATGATGTTTACTTGACATACAGAGCTTCATGAGCCACTTACTTCAATAGAGTTTGGACAGGAATAATCATGGGTGCATCCACAAAGCAAAAGTTTTCACCGGATGCCAAATAATAATTTTTATCACATGTAAATTCACAGCACAGGGTGCTTGCATTACTTTTCCCATCACACTCTGGTAGTATGACAGTGATTGCGCCCTCTAGGATGGAGAGTGTAGGCTTTATAGCCCACTACCCAGCTCACCAGAAGAGGCAGTCACAAGAGACACATAAAGAAGGACGGCACAAACACATAGACTAATAGCATTTATTGACAAGCACAAACATCCATGCCTTTACCGGGATTCGAACCCGAGCCCAGCAGCTTCAAAGGCTAGTACAATAAACACTGCGCCGGCGCCGGGCCGGCACACTCTGGTAGTAAGTTGGAGGGATACTTTTTACACTGCACATAAATATTTATATTTTTTGCATTTTTTTTTGTTTTTTTTAATGGTGACGGTGATTTTGCATTGTCGTGATGAGATCGTAGAGTACCTTTGAGAAAATAGAGTACCGTTATGCTTCAAAATTGTGAAGTGTTGTGAACAGGTCATTGTGTTTTAACTAGACGTAAAAAAGTTTACCAAACGTTAATGGACAAAAGAGGAACAATTCTTACCACGAGAAAATATTAAAATTTAGATTGTTTTAACACATTAATCAAAATTTATTGACCACACGTAAAACGATGGAGCAGGTCAGAATTGGAATTTAACAAGAAGTTCTAAAAGAACTAAAATAGCCTACTTTCCTGTTACTTAAATACTTACTAAAATTCTTATCTTGAAAAAACTAGGATCGTTACAGTAAGTGACATCAACAACCGTTTCTACATTAAATTTATATACAAAAGAATAAATTTCACTAACCACAGCATCTAGCTATAATTTCAACTTCGTAAAGCCATTATTTTCATTTATTTTCTATCACCAATAAAATAAATATTACTTATCGTCCGCATGATTTATTTGCAGTTATAAATAAATATTTAACTTTTCGTAGAAAAAAACCCATAAAACTATTCCAAAATGCACTTAAAATAATAAATGTAAATAAACAAGTAGGTTTGTAACAGAATCTGTCACTTAACCTGCTTCCAAACAACAGTTGTGTTTAACAGGTAAAAAGGCGCCACACAGCATTAATTCTATATTAAACATTTACCAGCTAAATTCAGCTAGTTTTATTTATTTTATTTCGAGAATTAAATAATTATTACTTAAATCGTTTGCAAAAAATTATATTTCAAAGAATAAATATGTAATATTTTTCTCTTTTGAATATAATGAAAACATTGCTTACCTACTTACAGAATCTTGAAGTGAAATATATTTGACGTCATTTCAAACTGATCGATGTCGCAAAAATAAATTTATTTTAATTCATTGTCTAAAAGAATTAAAGTTTCTCAAGCGATTGTTGCCATGGCAATGGTGATTTATTTCTAATAAAATGGCTTCCTATGCTTTTTAAATGAGCATTAAATGTTAAAGTTTTTTTTAAGTAATTGAAGTACTTAGAATTCGAATTCTTTTCTGAAATTTTCAATATATTCTCATTTGGATACGCTGAATTTTTTGACGTATATCACTTCTCCGTAGCATTTGTAGTTAAATTCAGCGATTTAAATGACTCGAAATTGAATTTCAATGCTAATTCAATGGGAAATTCGTCGACAAATAGTAGATTTATGTCCGTCCGTTCGTACAGACAGACGTACAAAATGTATGAAAGTCGGGTCTCTGAGGTCATAGCTTTCTAACAAAAAAAGAATTTTTAAGATCGGATGGATAGAACCGATTTTGGAAGGGGGGTACGGACAGACGGACAGACGGACGGACAGACAGACAGACAGACGGACGGACGGACGGACATCGACCGCATGTCAATACCTACTTTTTTATTTTTTTTAATTCTTCGAATTAAAAAAAAAAGAAAAGTAGGCTAAAAATCTTGGAGATGGCTTTCATTTTGAGCAGTCTGTTTTAAATTATTTCATTTAGTTTTTAAGAAGTCAAATCTAGGGTGTAGAGGCTTTATAGCCCATTACACCACTCGTCAGAAGAGACACAGACACACATAAAAAGGACGAAACAAACATAAATGCCTTACCAGGATTCGAAACCGAGCCAAAAAGCTCCAAAGGCTAGCTCCTAACCGTTGTGCTGCCTCGTCGGCAAGTAAGTGTCCTTAGTACATAATTTAGCTAAGTTTATAGCATAACTGAGATGTAGGGGGCTGGGCCTTTTATTTTTGACATTTGATAATAGAAAATTCAATTGTACTAAATCACCAATGAAGTAGGAGCTTGTCGTATAACTTAGTTATATTTAAAGAATGTGAGTTTTGCCACGACACTCTTCAATTTAAAAATTACAATAAGCTGTCATTAGTAAAGACAATCAAATACAGATTTGACTTATGATTTTCAAAGCTATTCCCAACTACTAATTCAACTAATATAATATTTTAAATCTCAATTATGCCAATATTATTCCTTATCTGAGTAAAATCATACTTGGACCACTAAGGTTCTCAATGATCTCTTTCACCTGCACGGATACATCGATACTCAGAAGTGGATCTACAACTCCAGCAACAAACAAAAAAAAGCGAAGAAATTCTCATTTTTTAACCTTACGCAAAATTTTCGCCGATGTCATCCATCTTCCACATTCTCGATTCTGAGATGAGAAATAAGAAAATCAAGAAGAAGTCGCCAAGAAAGCGTGAACGTGCCTCCCCGAAAAGTAAACGTACGTGGGAGCTCTTGAGGGGGAGACTAGAATAAGATTGAAGTGTTTGGCGCCAAAACAAAAAGCCAACTGGAAGTCGCCAATTTGATGTTATAAGCCCAAACAAACCTCACTTTTGAGGATTTAAAAAGAAAAGATGCATTATGATTTTTTTGAAAATTGATAACTTAATTTGAAGCACGGCCTACTCAACTACTAAGGCCGAAGAAGCTTTCCCAAACAAGCTCGGAGACGGAAATTTTGACGTCATAGTTCCGAGTGAAGTTATTTCGAAGATGAAGAGAACCTGTCTCTCGAAACCTGTTCGGAGCCACTCGTTCACGGCTGACCATAATTTTAGGGTTCCATATGCGTCCGAACTAGTTTCTCGATCTTCGCCATTGGGAACAGTGACGTCAAAATTCCCGTCTTCTCTCATGTTTGGGAGAGCTTCTCCGGCCTTGTTATTGAAGTTGGCTGTGTTTGAAACTAAATGTTCTGAATGAAAAAAAAAGACCTGTACTTTCATGTTACTTTAATGGTTCACAGAAATTCTTATTGTATGGATATTAGAAGGACGGACAAGTAAAATGCAGGCAAAAGATTGAAAATTTGTAAAGTGCTATACATTTTAATTCCTAAATTTTAAAAGTCTCCTTTTAGAAAAACTATTGATGTTAGTGTATATTAATTTCACTGATATCAATCTTTCGTCCCTCAAGAAACTATTTAATATGTATAATAATTTCAGCGTATATGAATTTCACTGATATCAATCATTCGTCATTAGAGAAACTATTTAATTTGGATATTAATTTCAGTGTATATTAATTTCACTGATACCAATCTTTCATCATTCAAGAAACTATTTAATATGTATATTAATTTCGGTGTATATTAATTTCGCTTTACCCTATTAGTTCGCCAATCACCTGTATGGGCTTATCACTGAAGCAATAACGGTTTCACTTGACAACCTTGAATTTACCTACATTCCTAACCAAAGCAGCATCTAATCTTTATTCTAACCTCCAAAGAGCCTTTGAAAGAGAGGTTTGCACGTCCTCCGCAGCACAGAGCCTCAATTATTCAAGTTCCATCGTACGTGAGGAGCGAGATGGTTTTTCCTTCCTTTCTCCACTCTTTTACATATTTTTATTATGATTCTTCCACTTCTTTTTTACTTTTTTTGAGGTACTTTCTACCATTTTCTCGCCATTTTTCTCCGAGATTTCTTTTTCATCGGTCCTCTTATTTCGCTTTCGAGGCAACGGTTTTATTTTTGTTTTGCGGTGAGAGCGGGTGATATTTTTCGGGAGAGTGTTTTCAAGAACTTATGTTGGATGATGTAGTTTTAAAAAGTTAGTCGGGTTGTGATGTGGTTTTGAATGTGTTAGAAATAAATTTCTAAGGAACAATAGAACAGTATATATGTTGGGTATATTGTATATAGCTATTTTTCACTCTATCGTACACATAGTTTTTGAATAAAAAGTTGGGAACAACACATTCAATAAGATATCTTTACCTTTGATCTAAATATTTTGAAATATTTCCACTTGATATGTAATATAGGATTAATTATATAAAATTAAAATTAAATAGTATTCATAAGTTATGTATATTGCACAATATTATTTTAAATTTCATCATCTATATCGTTTTTGTATTTAAAGTTAGGAACAGCAAACGGTTTCTTTACCTTTTGATATAATTTTTTTGATGATTGAAGATAGGTTCTATATTATGTTTAAGTAAGATTTAATTCTATAAAAATTAACTTTTAAGGTAGTATCACAAGCTCAACATTTGATTTTATATAAAATTTTAGATATACATTTAAAATAAAAATGTGTGTTAAATGTAGCTCCTTTAAAAAAGTTTTTATTATCAGTATATTTGAAATTTCTAATATGAACTGTTTCAAAGATACGTCATTATTCAACGTAATGTTTCGAAATTTAAGCTAAAATTGTTCCATACCGTTCAATATATGTCAAAACTTTTTACAAAGATAAAATAATGTATTATACAAAAACATTAAAGAATTACATGAATTAGCATCAAATATTGATCCAATTTTCTAAAATGTAATCGAAGTGACACAAAGTCGAATGCTTTATTGTATCAATACTCCATTAATCCCTCCATATAATGTAGAGCAGACACAATGTCCCTTTCCATGACTGTTAATCCATCATTACGGTATATATAGACAGTTTCATCAGACTTAGCGGTATCAATGGCTTCGAAGTATGTTCCGTTCGTTAGACATTGTTGCAAATGATTATAGCCGGAAATGATTCTTTAACTGTAAAATTGTTAAATATGTTTAAAAATAAACTTTTGACTTGTGTAAGGAGGCATAACGGTTGATATGGCTATTTAAAGCCTTAAACTTTAAGGGTTTTAGCAACATTTTGGGTGGGGCATTTGATTGCGTGTGTTTACATTGTAAACCAGTTGATAAAGAAAATATTTAAGAATGTCAAAATATAAAATTTTTATCAAAAGTTTAATTGAAGAAGAAGTTGTTCATTAAAGCGAGTACTGTCGAAGAAGCATTTTGAGTCCTAAGCCATTAGTGTATGGATCTATAAAAATATTAGACAATTCCCGGCACTTTTTCATTTTTATGCAATGGTTCACAAAGTATGTATCTTATATTTCAAATATTTCGCTACGTATTATAAAAAAAGATATTAGTTTATCAAAATATAAAATAAATTGCAATTAAGTAGCAAAAAAGAAGAATTGTTGTGTCGTATCAGTGGCACAGTGTAAGGTATTACGTACCAGCTTTATAAACAAACAATTGCTGGTTTGAGCCCCTTCTGAGACTTCAGGTTTACAGAATGGAAAAATCGTTAGTAAGCATGTCACACAATTATGTCTCATGTGAAAGACTACCGCTTCCATTGCCCTTTAGCACTATAACCCCACCGCCAAAAAATAAAAATCGGAATGCATACATCTATTTAGTATATAATATATTTATAGTAATAACAATTTTTTTTACTCAAAGTATAATATTAAAAATGCCTTAACATTTTAAAGTTCTCAAAATACAAAAACGATGAACAGAGGTAAGATCTTTTAAAGTTTTGGATCATGGAAGTTCAGGATGAAAAGTTTATTGCCGTGTGCCTTTCAAAAATTCATAACTAAAGAAGCAATGAGAATTGATTAAAACTGTTTTCTGAGAATTGTTAAGAAAGGTTTGAGTATTATTTAAAAAATGATATATATATATATATATATATTTAGATTTTTGGGTATCGGACCCCCTTAAGTATGATATTTTTCAGTAAAAATTGTAATCGATTTAACTTTGACACTGTTTATGTGGTACCGTAATAACGGCAAAATTTACCGGAAAGTTTGTGTGGAACTTACCTTATTATTTTAGCAAACCAACTGAGCTATTTTCTGTTTCTGGTGCACCCATGAGTGAATAGAGATTTGATAGAAGCCCAATCATCCGTCTCCTTGCAGTGTTGTATTTGGCGATTAATATTTTACCCCGATGCTATTTTTTACTGGGTGATTGATGGCAGTGTAGAAGGGTTTCCTTTTTTAGCAGGGCAGAAGTTGTATATGAATTAATAAATGTGAAAGGCGCAAGTCTGTTGGAGAATTTCCCCACACACTTTTTTTTGATATTTTAGTGAAGGGAAGAAGCGTGTATGGAACAACTTCTGTAGAATTAAACTTGTTTTACATTTAGTGAATCATAAAGAAGGAACAATTTAGGAATTTTTTTCATGGAAGTGGTATGATCAGATTGTTGAAAAACAAGAAATTAAGTAAATGTGTACATTTGTTATTAAGTATTGTACCATGGTAGGTTCGGTGTATAAATTTAACAAAATTTACCTGTTTTTGGAGTAAAATATAGTATTACGCTATATAACTAAGGAAATAAAATAAAATTATTGTAAGCTTTATCGTACCTTTAAAACGCCGTTCCGGTGGCACAATCGTTACGATGCTCTAGCCCTTGGAGCTGCTGGGGCCGGGTTAAAATCCCGGTCAGGCATGGCTGTTTGTGACCGTCAATAAATTTTGTTATTTGTCTATGTGTTTGTGTTGTCCTTTCTTTGTGTGTCTCTTGTGCTTGTAAAAACTCTTTTTGTGTCTGTCCCACTTGACGAAGGCTTATAAGCGGTTCTCTGAGCACACAAGCTGAAATATATATGTACATACCATACCTTTAAATTTTTTTTAAAAATACAAATTAAGTATTTTATTAAACAAAACAATTAAAATACTTTCATACTACATATAAAAAAGTAAATAATGTTTCGACAAAACAACAAACAAAAAAGTATTTATCGATTAAAATTTTTAATACAAAATCTTTAAACATGTGTTTGAGTAGCTTAGCAAACACTTTGAGCTGCTTGTAAAAGGATTAAGTGTACAAAGTCAATATTTACTTAATAATCTATTTTGACTACAGCTACACAAAAAGAGGGAAAATTGACTAAAAGCGAAAACTTTAGATCATCGTATATTATTTTCTGTCTTTAAAATCGAACGAAAATGAGTTGTTTCTGAATTTTATGCGAAGAAAATATTAACAAATTGTTTTATGTTTTTGAAATAATAATAATTTCTGGCGTTAAATGAAAATATTTATTTTTAAAAAATAGTAATTTATTCTTTATGAAGTGTGTTTTATTCTAACGTAGTGATATTTTAAAGATTTTTTATGTTTGAAATAAATAATTCTGCTTTTATTTGTGATTCTTCCTTTGTAGTTTATGCGTACTATTTTTTTTTTTTTTTACAAAATTGATGTACATATTTATATATCATTACTAATGTTGTATAAAAATAGAAAGTACATTAATACACAATGCATTTTAATTTTATTTAGCTTGAGTGTATTGGAATCAAGACCTCACTAGAGCTTCTCCAGGGCGGCGAGCATCGTAATTGTCAAATGATGAGTCCAACAATATAGTTTGACAACCAATGCAATCTTATAGCGACATCGTACGTGGCGTCAGAACTCTGGACTCTAAAGATTTTAAGAGCAAGATTGTCTTGTTGTACTCGGAGTAGTTCTTTTGTCTGAATTTGAATTAAATTTTCGTTACAGCAAAGATGAGGGGGCAACTGTAGCCGATAGTATTCAGCCATTTTTATTAAAAATTTTAAATCTCTTATTTTAAAGCCGATATTTCATACTGTTTATCTTTAACACAACATTAATTCCTCTTTAATCACAATTATATGATTATTAGTCAAAATTATTGAACTAATATATATTTTTATTTTGATATATTTTAATGATACTTATGAATATTTGACAAAAATTTCTGTATTGTTATATAAAATATGTAAGGGAAGGTGCATTTCACCCCTCTTTCTTAATTAACTCTAAATATTTGGTAGGGTAAGAACATATATATTTAGGATTGTGTACTTGATCAGAGACCCTCTTATGAAGTCTTCGTCAAGTAAGACTTACACAGAAAGAATTTTTACTGACTCAGAGAAAGGAAGTACACCCAGGGTGAAGGCGGAAATCGAACTCGCACCTGTTACAGTGCGCAGGTCTGCGATCCAAACCACTAGGCCATCCAGGCCCCATCTGCTGTAACCTTACTTCACAAAGTTGCCGGAGGCATTTTCTGCCCTCAAACTTAGGAGCAACTTTACATTAATTTTTTTTACATTATAACAAGAAATAAACACTCGGTTTTTCAGTGTGTGCAAGAGAAAAAAAACTAGTAATTTTTCAATGTGTGTAAAAGATAAACACTTAGTTTTAGAGTATGATTAAAATAGCTTTTTATGTAGTTAATATATTTTTACGTGGGTATTTGTGAGCCAACTAGTGAAGAAATAGTTTTTAAAATTTACAATTCTCCCATAAAAATCAATGTAGCTTACAATTTACATGAAACAAGTTTGACCAATTTTACGAAGTAACTTCACACAAAGCTATACCAAAATTATACAATGCGTTCCTATAAAATATTTAGGAATTCCTGAAATAGTACTCGATACTTGTTTTACAATAATGTATTATTTAAAACCTTTATACTTGTTATCAATATATTATTCCAAACTTTTTCAAGAGTTCCCCCCCCTAATTAATCATATCAAAGTCCAATACTAGAATGTTTATTAGAAATGCATTGCAATTGAAGAGAAACTTTGATTCTAAAAATATTGTTATTCTAATGAATATACGTTATTTCCTCTTTTATCTTTGCGAGTAATTTAGATATATCTTAACTACGTTAAGAGTTTTTCGTTTTATCGATACGTGCGAAAAATTCATGAGTATTTTACAATATGAATTACAATACATAATATTAATATTTTAAAATGTACACGTGTAATGACATTTTTATGTGAATTTTGAAATAAAGTATTCAGTGTTACATATATAATGATTGTATGTAGAGAAATATTTAAAACAAATGTTTAAAAATGGATTATTGTACATTCCTTATTATCATTATAAAATTTTTGCTATAGTCAAAATTTATGTGAAATTTTTTTAATTAATGAGAATTTAGTTAAATTATAAGAGAGAAGTATATGAAATTAGTTGTAGTTTGAGCAAAGTTATTTGAAAATTTAAAACATACACGTGTTGCATTAAAACATCAATAACACACATTTTAATATTAGATGAAGATTGTTCATTAATTTTTGCAATGTAAGAAGCTGAAAACACCTAGGGTAATTTTTCAGAAGCGGCTATTATATTTACGTATGCCTCGGCGTTTGTACATGAGTAAGACAATATTCTTTCCTTATGAACATATAGTACAAGATTTGTTGAATAATTTGAATTAATTAGTTAATTTCTTTTATTGAGTTAAAATTCAAGAATATTGATTTTTCCCTAAATCTATGATAATATTTTCAACACTTACTTGCTCTCATTATTAAGGTTGTCTTTAAACATGGAATATAAAAGTTTTTATTAGCCCTTCATAGTATGTATTTTTAATCTTGAAATCTTAAATGTTAACGGATTATGCATTGAACATTAATAACGATCTTCAAGAATATGTTTTTCTTTTAGATTATAAGAATTTTTTCTATAGTTACTTTAAAGTTTATGTAGCATAGTACAACGTATTTTAAACGAAATGTAGGGGTGGGTAATGCTATATGGGGGCCGGAAGGCCGAGTGGTTTGTACCATTGCGCTAGAAGTCTGCGCGCTGTACCGGGAGCGGTTTGATTCCTGCCTTCGCCCTGGGTATTTCCTTTCTCTGTGACAATAAAAATTCGTTCAGTGTCTGTCTTACTTGAAGAAGGCTTGTAAAGCGGATCTCAGATCAAGCACACAAGCTCTAATATATATGTATCTCCCCCTCCCCCCCCATTGCCACATGACTTTTAATTACCAATCAATAAATCAATACAGTTAAGGTACTTTATAAGGAACTTTCATTACTTTAATATCAAAAAAGTTTTATGTCATTTGAAATAGAAAGCAGAAAAACAGTATTTGACTTGACTGACAATATACATTATACAACATTTGAAATGCAAGCATCATTTTGTTTCATTTCAGAGCACAATTATTAATTATTTTTTTTATATAGATTTATTTATAATCTCATTAAAGTCAAGCATTGCAACAACAACAAAAAGGCACACTTTGAAAGCCATTAAATCCTATCAGTAACGCTACTGCATTACTAAAAAATGCTCAACCTTTTAAAATCTAGAAAGTTTTAAAACAGCCATTAATTCAAGGTGACAAGTTTTCGAGATTGAGTTAGGGAACTTTTACCCAAACTGTGAAAGACTGAGGGATAATTTTCTGAGGCCTGAATTTATCAGCGATCGCATAGTTTCACTTGACATATTTCTGGTATGAAACTTTAAAAAAATCACTTAGGAATGCTTTGTAAAAGAAAGTAAAAACCTCTTTCTGTTAATTGGACTGGAAAATACTGAGTCATCAATTAATATAATTTTTGATTGAAAAAAGTATTAACTTGGAATATTTTTTTCTTTTTTTTCAATGAAGTAATCGATCAATTAAATTATGATAAAACTTTTTTATTTCTGATTTTTTTTATCTTGGATTGCTTTTAATTTGGGTTAGATAATTAATTTCAAAAATACACGACTTTTTATTCTAACTTATACTTAACTTTTTAGTAAAATATATTTCGCAATACTATTCCGGTCAAAAATATTTTAGAAGACTGTTTCAATGCTAAGTTTTGTTTGTATCCTAAAATTATTATTAGTTTCTGACCATTTACTTACCCAGTTTATTTAAGCGATGACTTGTGATACAATCATTTTAAAAATAAAATTTTTTCTTCGGTGTTCTAAAATGGTAGCACTTTTCATCCATAATATAATTTTAAAAAATGAACACAAATTGAATATTTTTCTCGAATAGAAATTATTTGATTGTGATACTTATAAAATTTATTTGAAAAAAAAAAAACCAAATAATTATTTATTAAATTCATAAAATAGCATGTCAATTTAAATTTGTACAATTGCCCAAAACTTACTAACCACTCCATCCATAATAACTATTTGCATAATTTTATTTGTTTTCATAATACATAAAAAAGATTTTGCTGCGTTATATTCATTAACTAAACCTACTCACAGTTATAAAACCATTTTCACTGAAACAATGAAAATACCTTAAATACAATTCAAGATATCCTCAAAATAATTTTTTAACTTCAAATACCCAATTCTCTCTTAACTTAACTTAATCCGTTCCAAATTTTCCTCCAGACGCCGAGAACTTTGCCATTTACATTTAACTACTCTTTATATACACTGAAAACGTCAGCGAAAAGTATTGGTCAATTGCTGCACTCTATTTGCCTTAGGGGGTTCTGCTCCGCACACATTTTCCAGTTCCTTCACCCTCTAAGTGTTCTCTTAAGCAGTTTTATTTTTATCCCGTGCTTCTATTTAGGGGATTGTGGATAAATAATTCTGTTTCTATTGCGTTTCGAACAGAAGTAATTGAAGACTTACATTTACGAATTATTCATTAATATATTAGTAAGTCTTATGTGTAATTCTAATTATATATTTTCTGCACTTATTATTGCTAAATCTTGCTGACTACTCCGTGTATAATTACTATTTACATAATTTTATTTGTATTCATAATACATATTAAAAAGATTTTATGGCTTTATATTCATTAACTTAACCTACTCACAGTTATGAGGCCTTTTTCACTGAAACAATGAAAATACCTTAAATACTATTCAATACTTTCCCAAAATACTATTTCTCAACTACAAATACCAAATTCTCTCTAAAGTTAATCCGTTCCAAATTTTCCTCCAGACACCGAGAACTTTGCCATTTACTTTTAACTACTCTTTATATACACTGAAAACGTCAGCGAAAACTATTGGCCAATTGCTGCACTCTATTTGCCTTAGGGGGTTTCGCTCCGCACACATTTTCCGGTCCCTTCACCCTCTAAGTGTTCTCTTAAGCAGTTTTATTTCTATCCCGTGCTTTTATTTAGGGGATTGTGGATAAATAATTCTGTTTCTATTGCATTTCGTACAGAAGTAAATGAAGACTTACATTTACGGAATTATTTATTAACGAAGTAGAGTAAGTTTTGTTTGCAATTATAATGAAATATTTTCAATGTAGTTAAATAAATATCTATATTATTACACAATAATAGCATAAAGATATGGTTTTTCTTGTTTCATGAAGAATATTAGGACGTTCTAAGAGCAATAGTTAATTCTGTCAGCAGGTATGTACAGAAGTATCTTGTACAGAAGTAAATGAATACCTACATTTACGAACTATTTATTAATATGGCAGTAGGTTTTGTTTGAGATTATAATTAAATATTTTCTATATTTTGGGCATTTATTCTCGTTAATGTAGTTAATTAAAAATCAGTATTATTGCAATCATAGTATAAGAACATGGTATTTCTTGTTTTATGCGGAATATTAAGACGATCTAAGAGCAATAGTTTATTCTCTTAGCATTTTAACTCTCTTTTACGATTGTACGTGGAAGTTTCCTTTAGAACAACCCAGGACTTTCTTAATTACTATTTCTTTTACTGGACTCTGACATTTACTTTCAACCCATTAACGATCGGATTACTTCAAGAAAACGGCCATAAAAACAAGTACTTTTTTTATCTCTAAAAATTGTTACCAATTGATATATGTATGATCAATACACATATCAATTTTTAATTTGTTTCATCTAGAAATCTACAAAAAGTTAGTTTATCTTACTAGCATTTTAATTGATGGAATTAAGATACTTTAAGCTTATTGGCTTGTTACTACTTAACACTCCAGTCCGGAAATATAACGGGATCTGCACATAGAGGACGGAACTTAATCCCCGTTATATTAGGGAGCGGCCGGGATTTAACTAACCCTTCAACTTTCCCTTCTACTAGACACTACACTCCGTGCCAACCTAACTTGGGTAAGAACAAAGAGTAAAAAGGCAAAGGGAAAAGCAAGATTGGTCCGTTAGTTGGAAACTCTTGCAAGGTAATATTTACATACAAAACGATCCGAATACAATTTCACCAAAATACACTTTTCATTCGGATAAAATTGCAAAATTTTCTCAAACAATATTCATACCTGTTTGACCTTAAACGAAATTAATGTTTTAAACATGTTTTCTGGATGGATTCACAAATAATTTATGGAACTCTTTACATCCGCGGAAGGACCTTCTCCATAGCATATTTCTATTTACCCAACTTAGTTTAGCAAGTAGTGTAGAGGAAAACTACTGGTCAACTGCTGCACTCCATTTACCTTAAGGGGACACATCTTCTAGCTACATCACCCTCCAAGCATCCCTTCTCTTGAGCATCTTTATTTCTATCCCTAGCTTCATTTGGAGGACTGTGGATTAATATTCTGCTGAGGAAGCGTATATTTCGGGAAGATGTAAAATTGAACTTTCAAAAGAAAGTGGCAGGTAATTTTCTCTCAGTCTAAAGATCGATTGTGAAGAGGTAGTTTTCAAATTGGTTTACAGTAAGGTTATTTAATTAAGAACGTATGATGGATATTGCATCTAAAAGCGTTTTTTTTAAAAAAAGAATCTAGCATATAGTTGTTGTGAATACAGAATATAGTTGTTTGTTAAAGTAGGAAGTTTAACTGTCAGTTCAATACATTTTTGATTTAAATTACCATAAATAATGTAGATAAATCTCGAAATATTTCGATTAGGAAGTTTGAAGAGAGTTTTAGTTAAAACAAGGAAATTAGTTTTTTAACCGAATTTTTTTCCAACGCTCAAATAAATGAAGCCTATCATTTAAGGTTCAGAAATTACATTGTTTAATTAGTTATAAATATGCCTTTGAAATTAATACTAATAAGAAATCTATAGTTTATTATAATAAATTTTAACATATGTTTTACTCGTTAGAAAAATTAATGTCCGATGGAATTTGAAGTCACCGCTTTCTGCTGTACAACTGTTTTAATATTATTAGATGTCGTATAGGTGCATGTAGAAATATATGCTAAATGATATTTTTAGAAATGCCAAAAATGTGGGTTTGGTAAAATAACATTTAAGAGACCAGTTTATACGGTTGTTTTTCAGAGGCTAGTGATCCACTTTAACGTATATTTCCTAGGAAAATAATTTTAAAAGACTCCTACATACTTAACATTTCAAAATTAATTAATTAACAAAAACAATTAAACTTTTAAGGGTAGTACCATTTTATGTTTCTGTAAAATTTACGATTCAGAGACGTGTTTAAACGTTCGTATCTCTCTTAGGATAGGAGAAACTTCGTTTGAAAAATAAGTTATTTTAACTCCCGTCCGATTTCTGAAACAGACCAACACCAGCCCTAACATCACCAAACCTAACTTTATATACGACCCCTTACCTCCCGATCAGCCAATCACATCAGTTTTCACCCGCGCCATCCGTTGGCGGGAGTGGAAAAGAGTCCCAAAAACTTGCCTTCTCCTCACTCAAGCACGTGCTTTTCAAGCACTCAGTGGCAAGGGAGAGAGTTTCGCGTTTACGCGGGAAAAAGTGTGGTTATATATACGGATACAGTGAGCAAAGTGTGACGGGTCATATTAAAATGAAAATTTGAACAAGGAATCTGGAATTTTGTGTTTTCCAGATTTTGGTGAAGTTGGATGTTATTTTTCGATTGGATTGTAAATTTTCGATAACGTTCGAAAGATATTCTATTGCAGAATTTTTTTATAAGATATTGGATATGGAAAATTATATAGTGTGAACGTATTCGTTAATCGGCTCAGTAGCTGATAATTTAGTATTATATTAAAAAAAAGTTAATTAAGTGTTTGTTGACAACTTATAATATTTTGTTAATGCACCAGAAATACGTTTCATTTTAATTTAATAAGGAATTAGAGACACCTTTTCTATAACTGGAGTACACAATTTTGTGATAGTGAACTCAACCCATTCATAAATCACAGTACATCAAATAGATTATTGCTTATGTAAAAAAACTTCTACTGAAACCTATTGGATATTGGCCAAAATAATGTGGCTGCAATCGAGCAACTTTGTGTAGTGCAACAAGTGGAGCGTTTGAACAGAATTATTGAAACGAACAATATGGCTCTACAACTTCTTGAAGTTTGCTGCCTTGTATTTATTGTAATGACATTGATGTTTGGTAAGTTTATTATTGATTAAAGGTTTCCAATAAATAAATATTGACTTAAAATGTCATTATAAAATTATATTTATAAGATTTAGATTATTAATATTTCTTTATACACTGTTATTTTTTACTTTTTGTTTCAGTAATTTTTTTATAGTTTTTTTAAAAATATTTTTATGTATTTCATTTCTACATTTTTTTAAGTTAAAGTTGTTTTGGTTTTCACAAAATTACTTTGTTAAAAGATAACTTATTCATTTGTGTACTTAAATAATAGAACCCAAACAATTTTTATTTGAAATATATTTCAAATTTATTTGTTCATTATTTGGAGACATTCTGTATTTTTGTATAATTTATATTTTGGTTTTATTTTATGTTATGTGTTATCCTGTATGTTGATTTTATGTTTTCAATTAAAACATTTTTATTTTAGTTTCCTCTTTACTGTATTTTTACAACACACTTTACAACTTATTAAAATCAATGATAAAAAAATAATTTTACCAAATTTTTTTATAATCGATGATAGTATATTTTCTGTTGAAAATATATACTTTGCAAATTGTAAAGTCGCACAATTGAAATTAGTGAGTCTAATTAATATTAAACTTAAAATAGTTGATATATTTATTATCGTCAAGAACAAATACACATACAATACACGAAGAGTGAAATTGCAAAACTTACATTCTCCAAAATATAACTAATATATTGGTCCAGGCGCGTTTATTGGTGACTTTTGACGATATTCAATAAAATTGTATAGCCAATGACCGAAATGGACTCTATACCTTGATTACAATCTGGGGAAAGCGAGTTTTGCAACTACACTCTTAACATGGACTCTGAATTTTTCCCAAAGATAAAAAAATTTCTTTTATAACTAATGAGAGTTCAAGGGTATAACTATTCGAGTTTATAAATATAAAATACAGTTTATAAATATAAGATCGAGTAGTAAAAATAATATATTATAATGAAAGATATAGTTTATAAATATAAGATCGAGTAATAAAAATAAGATAGAAAGATATAAGATATAGTTTATAGTATAAGATATAATTTTTTTTATAACTAATGAGAAATGAAGGGTATAACTATTTGAGTTTATAAATATAAGATCGAGTTTATAATATAGGATATAAAAATTTCTTTTATAGCTAATGAGAAATCAAGTGCATAACTATTTGAGTTTTATAAGTTCAAAAATCTTGAAATAAGTTAACCAGCAATGCAGATAACTGAAAAAAATATCTATCTTAACTTTAAACATTTATTAATTTTTCAATTATAATATTTTTTAGACTCTTTACCATAGAATATAAATATTTTTTAAAAAGTAAATGAATTCAAAATTGTAATTGAAATCTCATTCCTTGTAAAGAGATTTAAAATTGCGCTTAAATTTTTTTCTCATTCCACTCCGATATTCATATCATAATATATATATATATTTTGATTTTTTTTTTATTTAACTTGAATAGCAGTAGAATTTTAAGTTAAAGAAAAAAAAATATCTGTATTTCATTACCTGTTGGATATTTTTCTCTATGCAATTCCCAACAAAAAGAATAAACACGGATGGTATCTGATATTATTTTGAGTAAGAATTTGCTAAAGGAAATATATCAAATAGACAGGACTCTCAACTGAAATTAGATATTTCTTACGTAATAGAATTACTGTTCTTATATACGCATTCCCAAATTGCACTGGATAGTTGTTGACTGGTTTTGTCAAATTTCTTTTCTATATTTTTTTGGGGGGAAAGAGCATTATGTACAGATTATGTATTTATATTATTTACAAATATTATTTATTTACTATTATTATACATAATAAGTTTATTTACATGTAGAGTTCTAAAACTAGACAGATCACAAATACAAAAAACCTAAAAGGGGGCACCCAAAGAAAAAAAAAGAGATAGGAAAAGTCATTTATATAATATACAGAAAACAGGGAAACCAGCAAATAGTGTACAAACAAGCAATTAATAAATAGGGCCGAATATTCACAAACACCTTTTCTTAAACTTAGTATAAGACGTAAAAATATATCTTTTTTATTTAATCCATCATAGTAAAACATTTATTATGATCAGTTATTTAAAGATACTTACATTGTTAACATTCTCAAAGGAAAATTTCAATGATTCGGCAAATAAAGTGTTGCAAAGATACAGCATTACAGTTGCTAATTAAGACCTGAAATATGTCCATAATTATTTATGGGGAGGTTTTAACATTGTCCTTCATTTTGTAAATGGTATTCGAAAATAAAATAATTTAGCTATATTATAAAGGTGATCAACAGTGTCAACGTTGTATGCCTGTATGAAATAATTTACATCTTTTTAAGGGTGAGTAATATTACATAGATTAAATAATCATTTTTAATTTATTCTTAAAAATGTCATTATAAATATGTTCTTTGAACTCTCCCACGAACTACATATTTGAATTCTATGATGTGCTGCAAGGTGTTTGAAAATTTGTATCATTTAGAAGCAGTTTTATTTGAATGAATAGTTTTTACTGAAATAATGATAAATTTATGAAGCCGCACAAAATCTTACGAAGTGCCTTTATACGAAATCGTATTTTTACTTCTGCACTTCAACGCTTCATAGTTTTATTCTTTTTATTGAAATTCCCTAAAAACGATTAAGTAGTTGAAAAATTCAAAGTAAATAGGGGCATCGACATGGGTTGATACATATATAGATTTTATGATGTGCTGTAGAATGATTGTTTAAAAAATTATCCTACTTAGATAAGGTTTTTATAATAAATATTTTTTACTAAAGTAATGTTAAATTTATGAAGCAGTACAAATTCTTACAAAGTGCCTTTATAAAACTCTTAATTTTATCTCTGCACTACAACACTTCGGAGTTCCATCTTTTAATTGAAATCCCCCAAAAAACTATTAAGTACTTGAAAACTTCTAAGTAATTAGTCGAATCGACGTGGTTTGATTAATGACATGTTTTTACAAGACTTTTTTTTCACTTGAATCAAACAAAAAAAGAACTAGTTACGAATACATTTAATTTAATGCATCGGAATCGAGAAACAGTTGTCGTGAAGTTCTAATGGAGAAAAAATCACCGGCCAGAACGAGCTTCGTTATAAAGAGGTTGGAAGAAGAAAAAACCCCGAAGAAGACACATCATTGTAACATCTGGAATGTATTTTTAACGAGTGAAGAAAAGGATCAGGATAGAAAAAATACATCGCTTCTTCATTCCATTCCTCACCTTTATTTCTTCCAAAGTTCAAAATATATTTTTTTTTCGTCCGCCATTTTTTTCTTGGTCCATTAGCCCGACTTGGAAAAATTCTTTTTCGTTTTCTTGAACTACAAGGGCTTTTGTTATTTTTTTTATAAATGGGGGGAAGAGGGGAGGTACATCGTTTTCGTTTGACACTCCCGGCTTGAAAGAAAATTTCACATCTTGAAGTCTCGTTTAATTTCCCCAGCGGACGGGCTCCCAGCCATATTCCATTATAAAGAAATAACGTAAGTGTGCTCCTGCACCCCTTTTAAATATAATTCGGTGATTCTTCAACTTCTCTATAGTCTTTAATTTTTCTATTCTTCAGTTCTTTGTAAAATATTTAAATCTAATTTTTTTAAATTTTGTTCTTTTATTTTTCATATTTTTTTAATTCTTTATATTCTTAAATTTATTTCATCCTTTAATTCTCTATAGGCTTCCCATTCTTCCAATCTTCATATACTTCCGTTCTTCATATTCTTCCAATCTTCATACACTTCCATTCTTCATATTCTTCCACTCTTCATATACTTCCATTCTTCATATTCTTTAATTCTCCACGTACTTAAAATTTCTTTTTCTTCAAATTCATCAAACCTTCAATTTTTAATTTTTTCAAGCCTCCATTTAAAAAAATTCTTCATATTCTTTTATCCTTCAAATTCTGTATATTCTTCAAACTTTTTGATTCTCCAATTTTTTTTTCAATTCAAAGAAAATTAATCTGAATTTATCTCAATAATTAAACCCTCAATCCGAAGTTATCTAAATAATTAACCCCTTATAAGGAAAATGCGCAACTGCAATTTTAAATTGCACTGTATATATATATTTTTTTTACCCCCCTGGAGTCCCTTTCATCACTCTTGGTATGGTGCTAAGAAACCAGGCGAGATTTTTAAATTGCAACTATGCTGGCAAGACCAAAGTGGTCTCCTGATTCAGGACGGGATACACGAAGAATTTGAAGTTTGAGGCCGGAACCAAGTTGTTCCCTGACTGCCCAAATGTCGTGAAGGTGCTCAAGCCAGTCCCGAGCACATACTCCATGGCCTTGGTTTGACGTGGAATTACGTCTCAACGACGACCCACTTTTCGTTTTGGACTTTCCCAGGGTCACAAACATCCTGGAACTGACATAATTTTGACCCAGGGATATGTAAAAAAATATTTTGTAATATGCTACTAAAAATATTACCACTAAAAATACTGTCCCTTAAAATAAGCCAATAGCATAGTGTATTATTATGTCAAACTAAATTAAAACCATTATTTTTCATTCATGAATTAATAATTTCCAAACAATAGAACAGAAAATTGTAGCAATCAAAACGTAGCTCAGGACTTAATTAGTAAAAAAGATCAAATTATCATAGAAAATTTAACAAAATTAAAATTAATAGGTACTGAGTGTAAATGCTTCCAGAAATGAACGCAAAAGAATGTATTCTTCCATTAGATTGTTCCCCAGAACAAAGAAGTTTTATGAATGTGTAAAATGCAATAAAAACGTTGAAGCAAGGGTTTCTTAAGTAATAGTCGATACGATACATGTATATTTTAGAATCTCACTTGGATTTTTTTCTTAAATCCTTTTTTTCCCCTAATTTCTTTTTACATGTACTCACTTCTGTGTCGAAGGTTTAACGATTCTCATAGGGATAGGTAGAAGTTTAACTTTTTTTTCAATCTAATACAGGCTAGAACTTACATATTGCAGAGTAATGGTAGTGGGAAAAATAGTTTAGGAATTGTGTTCGATTCAAACTCTTGTACATTTAACTGTAACTACGCTCATTACTGTTAAACGTATATTTTTTTATTAAAGGTCTTTTATTAATTATTTACCAGACTAAATACTAAAAAAGCAGCTTTAAAACTACAGTGTCGCAAAAGGAGTGTGTGCATCAGATATTTTACTTTTATATTAACTGTCGAATATATAAATTATCTGTAAAATAATATAAAAACTCGGGGTAATATTTTGTATTTAAAGTAGCCGTATATGTTAAAGTACCCATTTCAAATATAGAACTGTTCGATAGACATGATCAAATCCGTCTGCCGATTGGAACGCAGTTTATTGACATTGCACCATTGTCATCTCTTTAAAGTAAACAATAATTGCAAAAACCTAATCGTGCTTAATTAATTTTTTAACTACTTTTGTAATCACGTTCATAAAATATTTTTAGGATTTCACATAATAGCTTTTTTCAGAAGCCTTTATCAATTTAAAATGTATTTTAATAATTTGCAAAAGCGGAATGCATTTTAATCTGACCATTGAAAAGACTTAAATAACTGCCAATAATGACATGATAAATGCAATAATATTTCGCCAAATGTCTAAATCTGGTGAATTGCAGTCATTCAAATTCAGTGATTTATGGCGCTGTTTTTGAAAAATTTATTTCAAGAAGCCTTCTAAATGTATTTTACACAAAAAAAATTTAAGTGGTTCACTTAAAAATAGATAAATCTAATTTAAGAAGTAATTACATTTGTAAGGAACAATTTAAATTAACCAAAACATTTCGCTATTGCATAGCTCCGAAAAGTCTTGCATGAATTTGCAATCTTATTAAGTACTTTTTTTGTCTTTTCTATGTAACTGAATTTTGTCGACATTTGACATTCTTTAATTTTTACCTCAGGAACCTAAAAATTGTGTTTTAGTCATAGATGTATTTAATGATTTTTTTTTATATTTCATCAAAGCAATTGTAAATTTTTAAAGATTAGTGGTCCAGTTAATTATATTTTAAAATCCATATATCAAGAAAAAATTAACTTTTGAAAACATTTTGCTACAGGCTACAATATAAAAGACGGATTGATTATTGGTGACTTTGACTAGTTTGAAAATTTAAAGTGGGCTTGCTGTACCTATTCAGTTGCATTAAATATGAAGTGAAATACACTAACATAACAAATATTTTCTCACGCATTTAATATAACCATTTATTGGGTCAAACAATTTTTTTTATCATGCCAAGCACAAAAATTGAATTTAAAAGTATTCTGATTCCTAAAAACCGTTATAAATGTTCACATCTTTAGGATTCATTTAAAATTTAGCCAATTTCTTTAGAACTTTCATGCCAGTCCTCCTCAAAGAAAACATTAAATTGATTTGGCTACTGGCCTCTGCTTCTATTCCGATTCACAATGTGCTTCTTCACCAAATATGGCCTATTCGAACTGGCCCTCGGTCCGCTGGAACTTGGTTCGCCTTCATGAGCGGCCTCGATCTCTTCAAGGGGAATGTGTGGGCTCATCGGCACGGCAGCAGTCGCGTACTTCCGAGGCAAGTCTTTGTCCTTCTTGATGGCGGCGTTCAGATGGCGAGGCTGGATCCTGGTCTTGTCCTCGGCCTGGGCAGCCCTCAAGGAACGCTCGACGATCTCGGCCGTGAAGTACTCCAGGACGGCGGTCAAGTAAGCGGCGGCCTTGTTGCTGATCTTCGGGGCGACTTCCTGAGACTGGAGCTTGACCCGGATCCGGCCGACTGGGAATCTGAGGCCGGCCATTTCAGATTTGGTGGTTCTTTGTCTTCTCGCACCGGACATCTTGGAAGTACTCGCAACAAAGTATTAAAAGAAGATGTCCAAAATGTGTTGAGCTATTGAGAACTGTTGTTGTTAAACTAAAGCGGATTGCTTCTCAGAAAAGAATTAATAATTTCAAATTATATTTTTGAGCAGTTGAAAGTTGGGAGGAAAATAAACTTAAATCGAAACAGACTAATTTAAAATTTTGGATAATTCTGATAAAATCCGTTTGATATGCACGTTCAAATTAAAAAACGCGATGTTATCAGAACTTAAAAAAAGTAGAAGTATATTACAGTGACATTTTCAATTTATTTTAAAACATACTACAATGGAGAATACCCTGAAAATAATGCTGTGTTGTATTCTTTTCAATGCTTTGGTTTTATGGTTAAATTCATGCTTTATATTTTTTGTAAATAATTTTTTAAAATAGAAAATTTACTTAATGTATCGAGCTAATATATTAATATATTAATGCAAGAGTATTAGTACATACTTCTCAAACCTGCAATCTGACGACGTTCAAATTTTTTTAATAAAAAAAATGCAATGTTCAATAATGTATTCTAGCTATCTTGCTGAATGTTTAGAAACTGTACATGCTATGCAAAATTATAATTCTGAACTCAAAATAAGCACAAAATTTCGTAAACGTATAACCATATATAATTAAATTACCTACAAAAGTGAATTCCCCTGTGTTGTATTGAAACCATTGCTTGATTTTGCACCGTATATTCTATTAAATACTTGTAATATAAGCAAAGTTTTTTTTAACGAATTATTCTTCATTGAAAAGAATAGTAATGAAGTCAATATTTACTTTCTGAAAAAAGTAATTAAAAAAACATTTAAAGTTCTTTTTTGCGTGTATATCTAAAATATTTGCTTGATATTGGAATATCTCAAATTTTAAATAAAATTCAAATGTGTTCGACTCCTGATTCTAGTTCTGCAATATAGGAACTTGTGATTTAAGTTTGAAATCAGTAGCTCTTTTCGATATTTAGCAATTTCCTTAAAACCTAAATAGTACTATGGAAGATACATTTTCCCCATTAGTGATTTTCTCCAAAACCTGATACTACACTCTTAAAAAAAAGAGTGAAATACACCCCAGAAGGAGAAGTGCATTTTTGACACTGGAAGGGAGTGAATATTAACTCAGACTGAGTTAAAATCATTCGTTTGGAGTGATCATGTCGTAGGTTTAACAAACAACGGATCCACTAATCTAGGAGAAGTGCATTTTCTAGACTGGAAGAGTGAAATTAACTCAGACTGAGTTAAAATTGCTCGTTCGTTTTAAGAGTGTAGCAATTTTCTTAAAACCTAAATAGTACTATGGAAGATACATTTTTCCATTAGTGGTTTTCTCTTAAACCTGATACTATTACGTCCTACAAGTTCTACACACTCGAGTAACAAATTCGAAGTCTACTACTTGTTTTAGTTTGTAAGCAATACCTTTAAAACCTAAGCAGTTCAATGACAACTACTCTTTACATAAGAGTGATTTTGTTGAAAAACTTTTTATAGTTTTCTACTAGCACTTGGAACTCCTGTAATGCATTTGAAGTTAATTTCTATTTTAGTCCAAACGGACATTTAAAAAAACACTCTTTTTTTAGAATTAGCACCCTCCAAAACGTCTGGAGAATACAGATTTTCATTTCAGATTTTCAACCCTATCGCAATAATTTCATTTCTTTACATTTCATATTAGAATATTAATTGTAATAATTATATGTAATAAGTAATAATTATACGTTTTGTAACAAACCTTCAGGCCAATGATAATGCTATTTTTGAGTACAGAACAAATACAATTTTTTTGAGTGATTTGGATTGTAACTCCAAATTGTTTGTGTTTGGAAGTTTATTAAGTAAATATATGCACATAATTATGTAGTAATTTTACATATAATCATACAAAAAATACGTATTTTCCTTTAATCAAATATGCGTGCTTAGTGGAAATATGTTATTTTTTTAAAAAGTTCTGTTCCATTTGTATGATACTGTTGATAATTAAAGGTTTTCAAAGCTTTAATTAGTATGTAACTGTTAAGGAAAACTCTATGTTGTCTCTTGTAATTATATGTTTGGTTCCGTCTACATTAGAAGCATTATACTCTTCAGTTTTAAATATTTTTGTCGAAAAGAAATATTTTTCAGAAAGAAAGTAGCGTAATTAATGCATATTTTCTTTAACGACTTGCATTAAATAAATATACATTTAAATTTTAAATGAAAGAATATTCATTTGATATTATTACTAAAGAAAAAATGTATCAAAATGGCACATTTCAGGTCTTGCAAGGGATAATAATAAATGTATGAAAATAAATTTTTATCGAGCGTCGATTGGCGAATTAATATCACGTGAGAATAGAGCACCAATCGGATATCCGAACGAAGGAAATTCACGAATGAAAACTGAAATTTTCCCAAACGTTTTGAATTGACTTTTTTTTTTGTTAATTTTGATATTTTTTTTAAAAATTAACTAACGGGTTTTTAAGTAATAATTGTGATACAATTATATTGCTGTTTAACTATAAAATGCTCTAAAAACATGATGATACTTAACATGTTTACTACCACAGGGCACAGTTTTCATTTGTAACAGAATTAAAGGTCGGCGGCTCAAGTATAATTTTTCATTTATATAATCATATATAATTTAATAATTTTATTTTATGTATTATTTTATTTTTTTATTTAATTTATATCTTAAGTAGCATGTAAATCTATGTTAAGTGAGGTAGAAAGCAAAAAAATATATTCTTTTCTATTACTCCCAATTGCACTCTTTGAAAATAGTTGAAATGTCTTCATTTGTATATTTTTAGGAATATACTGAAATACGCAGTGATAAAACTAAAAAAAACTTAATTGTGATTGTGATAGCCTTGTATGTTTCAGTAATGTAACCCAATGTAATTTATTCGCATATAGTTCATAAAAGTGACTGTTGACAAACTTAAATTAAATTTTCTATTTAGGTTATTATACACATATGCAACTATGCAGTCTATTTTTTTTTATGTAAGACATATATTTGAAATAGAAAAAAAAACTTCATAAGCAGAAATAAAAGTAGCATTTGAATTTGTGTTGAGTAAGGTAAGATAAAAAAATATATACTTTTTTCTATTACTCAGAATTTTTCTTTTTGAAAATAGTTAAAATGTCTTCATTTGTATATTTTATACAATTATTTATAGAAGAAACTGAAATTAACGTTTAATAAAACAAAAAAAAATCGTAGTTGATATTTTAATAGATTTGTATATTTCAGAAATGAAACTCAACATGATTTATAGTTCATAAAAGTCACTGTTGAAAAACAAAAGTTAACTTTTTCTAAAAAACTTTACACATGCAAAAAAGAACTCATCCTAGAAATAAAGTCCTCATATATTTTTATTAAAATGACAAGCCTTATTATTTTTTAAAACATAGAAAAACAACAACAAAAGCAGGGTAATAACGCCACGGAGGTTACAAAAGAAAAGGCAACGACCAACCACTGTTTTAGTGATCTCGCTAAGAAACAATTTTCTTCCTTTTTTAATATCGAACCATTTATTCAAGAATATTTTTTTCCTTTCGGCAACCCTATTGCAGTTTTAATATGAATCCTTTAATGCAAAAAGAGGTCAAGTCCTCAGGAGATTTTCCCGCCACGATTCTTTCTTTTATAATTTAGTAAACGAAGAGGCGTGTAAGGAAATTTTCCAGAGTAATTGACTCTTATTTTTTTCGTTTAGCGATTCATATATGTGTTTCTTACTTTCTTTCATGTCTTCTTTATTTTAAAATAAAAAAAAATACCTCTACCCCAATAGAAAATGAGACCACCTAACGTTACTTTTGTTAACGAGCTTGGCGATTTTTAATTATTTTTGTCGCTGCAGGAATTCTCCCAGTGAGTATTTTTTTGGGAGATATAAAGTATAACAACCTTTGGTTACCTGTGTCTGTTTTAAGTTCAGACAGAAGTTGTTTAAATTGAGGAATTGCTTTTTGTGATGGTATTTTTTGCATGATTTGGGGTTAATTGAATTTTAATCATGTTAAGTTTCGCAACGAACCTCAAAAACACGGGTATTCTCACCAAGGAGAATTTCAATTATTTATCATAAACATTTGTTCATTAAAGTTTTGTGGTTCTGTGTCTTAAGGTAGATTTTTTTGCTGAGGAACCAAACAAAGTTTGATGAAAAAAGTACAGTCATCTGTTTTATGGAAATTCTGCAATTAAAAGAAGTTTATCGAGTTTTTTTTTATATGGCTTCCACCTCAAACAATTGTTTTAATGAAAGAGTATTCCGTGTCAAATATTTTAATTTATTCCCAACTGCTTTAGTGCTTGATTTTAACAGTGCGTGATTTAAAAGTGATTTAACAGTGTGTGATTTAAAAGTGATTTTAACAGTGTGTGATTTAAAAGTGATTTTAACAGTGTGTTTTTTAGATATTGTCAATCTAAAAAAATGTATTTGGTAGATTAACTTCGCTTATGGGACAGAGCAAAGTTTTCTGTGCAAAAGGTTGTTAGAGACGTTAAAGAAAACTTCCTAATAGTAATTAATTGGTAGGTGGGTTTGAATTATCGTCGCACTAGAGCTACACGAGCGATTTTGGCGACGGGCGTCGTAATTTAGAACCACAGTCAAATGACGATCCGACACCTAAGTAGGCACCCAGCGCAACAGTTAAGGGTGACATCGCAAACAGCGTTGGGACTTTAGAGCTTAGTCAACGTGCAACTCCTCTGCACGGGGTATTAATTGTCGGACATTTTTTGGCTGCACGGGAAGTTATTATGGCGATACCCGGACCCAAACTTGGGACCTTCCGCATGCTAGGTGAATGCCTAACCGACTGAGCTCTCCATCTCCATAATAATAATTAAAAACTTTTTTTGTGTTCAATACCCGTTCTTTAAAAATAACAACCATTCAGTCCCACTCACTTTTTTCGCCATTATCCCCGCGTATTTTTCTTGGTTTCTTCAAACGTGCTTTTCCTAATGCAATTACGTGTGTCTTGAGCTATTTGGTTTAATATTTCAAGAGATAACGGGCTTTTCAGCGGTATTATAATTAAGCTATTTTGGGGGCTCGGATTTTAACTTTTGGCGACGCTCTCCGGATCTTTTGGTTAATTAGGCATTTTCTCCAAAAAGAAACTTTCTTTTTGCGGAAAAAGTAAAAGGATTATTCGATTCCCTCTTGAAGAAAGTTTTTTTATTATCGTTATTAAAATATTTTTAAGTAACGTAAAAATGGCAAAGGCTTTTAAGAAGTGAAATGCATGAATATTTGTTGAATAGTAAATTGTAAGACTGAAAATTGGACTGGCGTTAGTTTAATTGTGAAGCATTTTTTTATATTTGGATACGGTGTGTGTAGAATTGGTATCCAATAATCAAATCGTATGCTTCAACGTGTTTCATACAATTCCGTTGTTATTCCTGCAAATAGGATGTAAAGTTTCTGTTTTTAAATCCTGGAAGTGGGTTTTTTTAAAACAATATCTCATGCTTTCATCATTTTAATATTACGCTTTCTTGTAATATAAAAAACCCCTAGTAAAAAGACTTTGTGTTCGTTTGAAAGTGTTAGTAAAATATCTAGTAAATAGTTTTGTTACTTTATGTATGATTTTTATAAAACATTACGTAAGGCAGAGCTATTGATAATTTAATATGTTTTTCATTTTTTAAAGTTAGTTGTTACAAAAGTTAGTTATTACATTGAAGTTATTACAAAAAAGGATTGTTAAAATTTACATCATGGATCGAGATTTCCGTCCTTCCCCCCACATTTGGGTCCCCCTGTCCCAGTTTTAGAAATAATATCTTTTATTTTGTTAAAAAAGGTATGGCATCATGCACCTAACTTTTACAACTTTTTGTATGTTTGTATGTCATGTGTAATGTCTGTAAGTCTATCTGTGTCTCGTTTCTGTAAATATGCGTTTCAATGGTCTGATATTACTTTAGTTATAACAGCCCAATTTTGATTTTTTTCGTAACAAATATATTATATCAGAGACCCGTATATAATATCTCTTTGTCTGTCCTGACGCCATCCAATGTATCTACACCTATGAAAAATTATGATATTTTTTGCTGAAAGCACATTAAGCTGTATATTTTGAGCAATGTGAAATTTTGAAATGAATTAGGACTAAAAAAGTAAACATTTATTAATTCCTTTAACAAAATATAAAATACCTTTATCTGCACGTTATGTAAGGACATATTTTTCAAACACTTTTGTAATACGCTGTTAAAATTTATAAAATAAAAACATTTACAAATAGATGTTGAGTACTTGGATATTATAAAGTGCGTCATTTGTGTAGTTTGAAATTCATCAACGTAGTTGCTATATTGTCTTTAAAATGTGTATTTTTTGGTTTTAATGATGTTTTGTGGAATATTGAATTATGAAATATTACACTCTTAAAACAAACGAGCGATTTTAACTCAGTCTCTATTTTTTTACTGCAAATAGTTAAGATAAAAATCAGGAACCCCCTTAATAAATTTTTTTGGAAGCATCAAATATGCCAAAATGTTAGAGCTATTATTTATTAAACATCTTGATACAAGCACGCAAAATCTGGAAAACTTTTTTCAAAAAAGATATTCCCGGGCTTTCAAACTGCTTTAAAATATTTCATAAATAACTAACACGCAATAGACAGTGCCCTAAATTAATTAATAATTAAAAAGATAGTTTTCCCGCTGGTATGGTATACATATATTCTAGCTTGTGTGCTTGTTCAGAGAGCCGCTTATGAGCTTTCGTCAAGTGGGACATATACAGACAGATTTTTTACAGCCACAGAGAAAGGAATAACACATAGGCAAATAACAACATTTATTGACGGTCACAAACATCCATGCCTGACCGGTATTCGAACCCGACCCCAGCAGCTCCAAAGGCCAGCATCCTAACGATTGATAAACCGGGGCGGCTTCACGCTGGTGTACTTAAAGTAAAGCACAAAGGTATCTCTCTACAGTGTAAGATAAAACTTGGAAATATTGTTTTTGCTAGATAAGTATGTTAATTAATAAAATTCAAATAAATAATAAATTAATATTTTTTATTTTCTAAAAATATAAATGCTGTGAAATTTTCCTCAAAGTTTCGAGGAATTAGTTTATCATATCTCTGTGGATGTTTTAAATTTTAAGCTAATCATTAAGAATTAAAAATTAAAACCGTTTAATTTTAAAGATGTTAATAGTGAATATAATAACAAAACTAAATAATTTTTATTACCCTACTTCAATTTTTTGCCGGATATCATATTTTGAAATAACACTTTGCGCTAAAAAAACTTTTTGAGAGTTTTTCTGAAGTTGCAAGTTCTAGACAAAGATTATTCTTTATATAATCGTAGATTGAGAAATAACATTTTATGTGACATTTAAAATTTTAAGTACAGTTTAAAACAAATACTTTTTTTTCCAAATCTCACCTTGTAAGGTAGGAATTATACCTTCCCTAACAACATAATAAACTTCAAAAGAAAATATTTTTTCCAAGTCATCAATATTAAGAAACGATACGTCGCGCTTCCAAAAACATAAAATAACTTTCTTTGACTTTATCACCAATATTGAGGAGAGCGTATTTTACTTCAATTTTTTTGCCAGATTTCAAATTTTGATATAACACTTTACACTAAAAATATTTTTTTTGAGTTTTTTTTTTTGAAGTTGCCAGTTCTAGACAAAGATTACTTTTTCGTTAAAACTGCCGCAACTGTTCTCTTTATATAATAGTAGACTAAAAAAATATGTGACATTTAAAATGTTAAGTTCAGTTTAAAACAAACAAAGAATCTTTTCTAAATCTCACCTCGTAAGGTAGGAATATACCTTCCATAACAACATAATAAACTTCAAAAGAAAATATTTTTTTCCCAAGTCATCAATATTAAGAAACAATACGGTACCCTTCCAAAAACATAAAATAACTTTCTTTGACTTTATCACCAATATTGAGGAGAACGTATTTGGCATTGATCTGAAAGAGAAGTTGAATTCACTTCAGATGTTACGATGATTTAAAAGTGAGTTTTCGGAAAAAAAAACCATCAATTTATTTCGGATTAAACCTTAGAAGTTTTTCCCTTCTTTTCTGAAAAGGAAAAGGAAACGACAAATCGCTTTAAATTCGGCATTAGAATTTTTCCGCTGATCATTAATGGGGATTTAATGTAATCTTAAAAGCCCAGAACTAGCTGCAATATTTAAAAAATAATGTCTTATATATTTTTTTTATTTTGGAATGTGTTTGTGATAGATAAGTTGTTCAAAGAATATGTAAATGGTTTTTAGTTGAAAGTAACTAGTTGGAACATTTCATTTTAAGTATATTATAAAGAACTTTTTTAGCGTTGATAATACTAGAAGAGAGAAACATTTTCGGTCGGAGTATAGAATATTTTAATTCCAGGTATTATCAATGATGGAAGTTAAAGTATTGTTTTCTCACTATACTGTGTATATACTAAACTATCAAACTTTGTAATACTTAAATAAAGTAGCTGTTACGTTGTATAAGTCTTATGTTTATCACACTGTTAAAAATGTTTGCCTGGTTTCACCTTAATAATGATTTCTAGTAGCTGAAGGGCCTGTGTGGTTATTACTTTTTACTGCTTTTAATCCCAACTATTTAAATCATCATTAAATCATTACTATTTATTACTGTTTTAATCATGACTATGTTAATGCTAAAATTTATAGAAAGTTGTGAAAAACTAATGATACTTACCGATAGATTTGTTTCATATCAACTTAAGTTTATAATCTTAAACAAAGTAGCAGAGTTGCATTGTATAAATCTTATGTTTATCACACTTATAAATGTTGAGCTGGGTTTCACCGGTTCCCAGTAGCTGAAATGCCAGTGAATTTATTATTTTTTCTGCTTTAATCACAACGATTTAAATCATCATCAAATTATTACTAAATTTTACATCTTTAATCATAACTAGGTTAATGCTATTATATATAGAAAGTTTCAAAAAACTAATGATACTTACCGTATGTTTTGTTTCATATCAACTTCAAAAAGTAGATATTTCGTATAATTTAAGCATCATTTGAGAAAAAAAGCCCATTAACTTTTCCAAAATCTTTTACAGATTGCTAAATAAAAGCATAATATATAAAATATTTCTTTTATCTAATTTTCAAGATGCCTAATGTTAGCAACAAAGAAAAAAATAGTTTGGAGACATTGTATTTCCATCTACAACTAATTTCCTACATAATTCTATTCCACCCTTTTCCTGTTTTCCGGCAAACTTATATAATATTGGAGGTTCGGAGCTGTTTATGAAGTTGAACACAATAAAAAGGCTTTCATTTTTCTGCGATGGGGATTTTTTTTATTTTACCTCCAATTTTCGTACCATCAGTATTTTGTGATAGAAAATAACCGCTAATTGATATTTTATTAACATACAGTACTTTTAATCTCAAGTTATTAGCGCAAGAAACAAATATATTTGAGTTTTTAGAAAGTTCTACAATTATAGTTTTATTAATCACAAAGTTTATTTTTAGGTATCGTATAAATAAGTTTAAATTTACTTTTGATTAAAAATTATGAAAATTTGTTCTTATTTGATTTTTTAAAACAACTTCTGCTTACTATGAGGACTCCATTTCAGCTTATTAGTACCGAAACAAATTTTTTAAAGACATTTCTTCAATTAAAGTTTTATTTATCATAAATATTACCTTTAGGTATCACTTCAATAATTAAAAAGGTTTCTTTAAAATTACTTTTGATAAAAATATTCTGATACATATCTGATTTAAACATTTTAAACAGCTTTTTCTGAGCAGGGGTAGGTACATATATATTCCGTCTTGTGTGATTGATCAGAGACCCGCTTATGTAAGCCTCCGTCAATTAAGACGGACACAGAAATAATTTTACTGTTACAGAGAAAGGAAAATCCCTTGTGAAGGCGGGAATCGAGCCCACACCCGTTACACCGCGCATTTTCTATCGTAATGGTCCAAGCCACTAGGTCAGTCGGACCCCCTTCTTAGCATGGGTCTCCAGTCGTCTCACAGAAATCAAGCGATATGAGTAATTTGCGACTTTACTAAGAAAAGTAATTGTTCTGACCACAAAGTAAAATGAAAAAAATAATTTTTTAAAAATCTTTATACGATTTTTCGGTACTTATTCCTATAAGAATAGATACTTATTTTTAAGGCTGGTTCGTAACTGCTACAAAAATCGTTAATAAAAAAAAAACCCAGACTGAAATTTTCAGTGAAATTAAGTTTTTTTTTATTAAAAAAGAGGTCATCGTTCAAACGTACTTAAAATATGCATTTCCTTAAAAACTGAATCCTTTAATTTATTTACAACAAACGAATATTTTTTCAGTATCATTTCGATAACAAATAAAACCTCAGCAACCTGATTCGTAATCTTCAGCGTTTCCCCTGAATTTCCTTTTGAGTGGCCGGTCACTTAAGCCAGGCCGACTTATCGTCTAAATAAGCTGGGCCAAGTAAAGAAGCCGGACATAAAATATGACCATAAATCGTCGAAACGATGTTCATCGACATTTGCGCTAGATGAATCTGCTAGAGTCATTGCTCTAGAGATTTTTTTTCATCCTGGGACAGAAAAGAAACCTATAAATTTCCGTCTTTCCGGAAAAATATGTTGGAAATTTCCCCTAGCCGATGGGGATTTTTTCCTGTTTTTGCTGTTGCATCCAGACTTCTGTTGTGGGGAAACTATAAATAGGTCACTTTATCAGGAGGGATCAGAGATCAGGGGTTTCTCTGGAGTTGCTTTGCTCGATCTATCTTCGGTGGTTTGGTAGTTTCATTGTTTTTCGCCGATGCCCAGGTTTGAGTGCTTAAGTGAGTTGAGTCACTTTCGGGACTAGTTTTTAATTAGCGAGAGAATAGTTTGTAACATGTTTCCTTACAAAAATTTGGTCCTACAGCTCAATAATTGTCTTTAACACTGGCCTCTCTTATATGCAAATTGCTAGAAGTCCAACAAATAATTCTGGCTGAGCGGGAACTGGTACACTTTGAACATGTGGTCAAAAGATGTGACATCGTGTTCTCATACGTTGTCACTACAAGATTTTGATTGAACGTTTTACTTTCTACTTACAGCTTTGCTTTAGCTGTGTCTTCTCGAGTATATACATAGCAATAAAGTGCAGTAAAGAAACACATAGCACAGCAACGAAGTATAGATTCATGTTAGAATCTTGGAAGAATCTTGAATGTACTATGCAATTGTGCAGAATTTAAATATGTAAATCAAATTTGCTAAACATTGACACGATCATCTAAAAAGCTGTAAAAATAAACCCTATTAAAAGTGCTAATGTATTTTACTCAATATTTTGTTAAAACTTATTGTTCCAATATAGCATGTTTAATCTAAGAGCTTATGCAGCGGAATGAATCTATATAGGTTGACGAAACGTGTTGAATATCGCATTAACAGTTCAGCTTGTTAGTCAACAATCTACACTCCTTGCAAACCTAACTTGGGTAAGAACAAAGAGTAAAAAAGCAATGGGAAAAGCGCAATTGGTCCGTTAATTGGAAACTGTTGTAATTTAATATTTACATACAAAATGATCCGAATACAATTTAACCAAAATACACTTTTCATTATGATAAAACTTCCTAATTTTCACAAATAATATTTAAATCTGTTAGACCTTAAACGAAATTAATGTTTTAAACATGTTTTATGGAAAGATTCACAAATAATTTATGGAACTCTTTACATGCCCGGAAGGATCTTCTCCATAGCATATTTCGATTTATCCAACTTAGGTTGACAAGGAGTGTAGTTATAAAAATTGTGCAAATCGCCTCAAAATTTTGTAAATCTTAAAAAAAAAATAAGTGAATTTTTATTTCAGAAAATGTAGCAATGATTTCACAGTAAAAAAAGTTAATATCTGTAATAAATCTTGTTTTTTTTTAAATATATCGTATATTTAAATCACTATCATATACGGAACAAACATGAATCGGAAAATGCTACCACTATGATTGTAATCACAACATTTCAATAGTATCAGAAACATAAAGCATCTGATCTTAATCCCATAAAAAGTAATGAAAGAACTAATGGTCATCGTACATTTTTTTCTTCCTAAGCTAACACAAATCTGACTTGGTTCATTCGTGCTCCTTTCTTTATTAACTAAGGATACGATAAACCAAGAAAACTATTAGGATGGATTTGTGTGGTGTGCTGTTCTAAGGACCTTAGAACAAATCTACGATCTGAGAGTTTTTGTTTCGGCGTTTAGTGAGCGATAACGTGAAAGAATGCGGATTTTGTGGAAGCTTTAAAAGCATTTCAATTTTATATTTAAAGACAATTAAAAATTTGCTGGTAATTCTATTTAATCTTGCACATATCTTTAATTTGGTTTCATCTTTGTGTTTCATTTTGGTTACTTCGTTATTCATTTGGTTACTTCGTCATTCATTCGGTTACTTTGTCATTCATTTTGGTTTATTTGTCTTCCTTTAGGTTTACTTCGTTATTTATTTGATTACTTTGTTATTCATTTGGTTATTTCGTGATTAATTTAATTACTACTTATCGGTTCACTATTCCTTACTACTTAGTTAGGTTCGTTGGTTTCAACTTAATTCATCAGATTATTAGTAAAAGTATAAAGTGTAAGAAATAATTTATGTTGAGTCTGCTTTATGGAAAATTACAATAGTAGGTACTATCAAACGCTTATTTTTTTAAAAATATGTATGAGTGTATGATACAGCTTTTTAATGTATTTCTATAGGTAAATAAAAAAAATAAGCTATTACACTCTTAAAACAAACACTCCTAATTTAACTCAGTCTGAGTGGATTTCACTCCTCCAGACTGGAAAATGCACTTCTCCTTTTGGAGTGGATCCTTTGTGTGTTAAACCTCCGACAGGATCACTCCAAACGAGTGATTTTAACTCAGTCTGAGTAAATATGCATGCCTTTACGGTGTCGAAAATGCACTTCTCCAACTGGAGTGGATTTCAATCTTTTGTTTTAAGAGTGTATATACACAATAAAATACGCCAAAATTGTACCATAACAAAAATATTTTAATACTTAAAGAATTTTAAACTTTAATTAAATTTTTATTGACAATATAATTTAATTTATAAAATATTAATGAAGAGGAATATTCTTTTTTTACGTCAAAACTGCTTTAAATGTAAGTTTTATAAATTCGATATTGTGAACATTGCTTTGTTTTATCAATAAAAGCAAATATATTCGAATATAAAACGCTTTTTTTGTAAAGAAACCTTTTTTACTACTTTTGAACCTTCGATAAAATTCTGTTTCATTAGACGCTTCGTTTTTTCGGGATCATCTCTCTACACAAATGTATTATTAGATTTTGTGTCAAATATCACATCCTTATAACTTTCATAATTTATATCATTCAAAATTCATATCTTTCATATTCGTATAATATCATTCATATTAATTATCATTCATTTTGTCAAAATCGCCCAATATGAGATAAATGTATTTTTTTTATTTTGATTGAGATTTGACTTGGAATAACGTTGTTTTACAGTAAGATTAATTAGTTTCAACCTTGAACTAAATTTGAAAATAACAAAATAATATACTATCAGACTAATTGGAAAATAACTACGTCAACAAAAATTCATATTTATTTAGTATCCCGTGCGAAGAAAGGGTATTTATTTGCTAATCTCTATGTTGTTTTGCAATTCATTCCAAATTATACGGAAAAAATTGAAATTTGAAAAAAATGGCTGTAATAACCTTTTTTTCCTTTAATCTTAGAAATTCCCTTAAAAATAAAGTCGAAATTCAATTATCGGAAAAACATTATTTCGAGTTAAATCTTTAAATACTTCTTTAAAAAATTCTTTCAACCTTAGTGAAGTAAAAGTTAACACTTAAATACAGTGTTTTTAAATTAAAATATTAAGAAAAAGCTTCAGGACTTAATCCGCTTAAGACTATTTAAGGAAAATTGAATTTTCCATGGCTTTTCCTTTGAGTTATTTTTATGCAGTTTTTTCAGCTTAACTCTAATTGAAATATGTTTCTAATAACACATTTAACGTTATAACTATTTTTGTAGTGCAAATTTACATTAAAAAGTCCTAGTTAGAGAAAGTAGGTTTAATTCTCTAATTGAAATAGGTTACTAAAAACAAATTTAGGGTTATAGCTATTTTTTTGAAGCACAAATTTACATTAAAATGTCATAGTTAGAGAAAATAAATTATTTTATAATTATTTTAAAGTAGATAATTAGAAAATTTGACTTGCTAATAATATTTACAATTTGTTTGTCTGTAAACTCCAAGTATTTACATTTGATTAAAAGAAGTATGAAGGAAGAATGCACTCAAAAATAAATAACAAAATAAACTTTCTAAATAATTATCATCCTGGAAGTGTGAATTTGATTTCCTGAATATCAATATGCATAAATATAACGCAGCTTTATATTTAACTTTTTAATTATTCGCAATATGCATATGTTAAATAAATTTTGTGAATTCTAAAAATACTTACAGATTGAGATCATTTTATTTCTTGCTATTTTTACTCTATTAGAGTTATATCTTCATAGAATATATAGTTTTTGAAGAATCTAAAAATGTAAAAATTCAATTTAGATTAAACAAATTTAAAATCTCACTGTTAGAATGACACAAACTTTTTGATTCTTAAGAAATCAAATAAAAAATATTTTCTTATTTATTACATTTCTATCTCAGTAGCAAATTAAATGCAATATTATTATTATATATAATAGTTCATTAAAATTTACATATTGGCAAGTTGGTAATAAATGCGAAAGAATAATAAATTAATATAAACATGAGAAGAAAACACCTTTCTAATATCCGAATATAAAAGATCTTAGATTAAGATTTTAGTCTTAAAAATAACTTACGAATATATTATAGTTTATTACATTTCTCTCTCAGTAATATATTACACATAAATTTGAATACGATTTATAAACCTTATCTACAAATACATAACCTTTACACATAATGTATATTGTACAAATGCGTAATTAACTCTGTCATCTATTATGCATAACATCAGATTCAGGTGCCTTATAAAGGCCCATCGATATAATTTACACTTCGTTTATTTCCTATTATGTTACCTATTTCCCATATTTCCGAATACCGACGTTCAATCACGTTTCGTGATTCAGCATCTATCACGCCTTCAAGTCCTCGTGGGGCCAGATAGTGTATGGGAATTGAATAGCCATGAATTTCATTCGAATTGACAGTGTTTACTGTTTAATAATGGGAGAGGGAGGTGGTAATGGGACTGGATCTGCGAAATTCGTGAATTAGGCGCCGGACGATGGTTATTTGATTCTGAAGATTAATGTTTAATGCGGTGTCAAGAGAGGGGTGTACAGTTTTGTTTTGTTACGTTGGTAAAGGAAGGGTATATTTATAGAATATAATGTGATCTATATTGCCAGACTAACATGCAAGAAATACGTAAATGTGTAAGAATAATATTGTATATGAAAAACACCTACGATTTAAAAATCTTATATTAAAAGGTAGCTTTAATTAACTCTTTAAAAATTGAACGGCAAATATTTTCTGGTTTACTATATTACTAAATCAGTATCATATTAAATATTAATTTGTATACGATTTATAAACCTTATCTACAAATACATAACCCGTACCAATAATGTACATTGTCTACAAGCGTAATTAACTCTGTCATCTATTACGCATAACATCAGCTTCAGGTGCCTTATAATGGCCCGTCGATATTTTACACTTCGTTTATTTCCTATTATGTTACCTATTTCCCATATTTCCGAATACCGACGTTCAATTACGTTTCGTGATTCAGCATCTATCACGCCTTCAAGTCCTCGTGGGGCCAGATAGTGTATGGGAATTGAATAGCCATGAATTTCATTCGAATTGACAGTGTTTACTGTTTAATAATGGGAGGGGGAGGTGGTAATGGGACTGGATCTGCGAAATTCGTGAATTAGGCGATAGACGATGGTTGTTTGATGTTGAATATTAATGTTTAATGTACAGTATCGGAGGTCGGGGGGGGATATGTATATTTTTGTTGTGATAAGTTAATAAAGAAAGGGTCCCTTTATCTGGCATAAAGTTATCTGAATATATTTTACTAAATACTGCGAATAACGAAATTCTTAGTAAGAATGCATTAATAAATAGCATGAAAATTCAAACATAAGCATTGCTTAAGTATGAATAATATATAAAATTCAGATTAAAAAAATGTATACACTGTATTACGTGATACCGGTACTAGTTTTCCTTTTTTTTTTCATTTTGAGTAGGTATTTTTAATTTTTTCGATTAGAAAACCTTTTATTTATACATAAAGGAGCCATTATTTTTCGAAAACAAACAAATAATTGCGAAGATTTTTTCTAGTAATGATAAAAAACTTTAAAATACAAGTGGATTTTTTCTGATAGCAATATAATCAAGCTAATACTTTTAATTAAATCAGAACACATGATTTCCCCCCAAAAATAGCATAAACATTACTTTTTTTGTACCCAAACACTATTAAATAAGATTCCTCCAACTGAAAGGCACATTTTTTTTTATTTCAGAAGAATCACATACATTCGACCTAGCAGCTCCCACCTTCACAGTGGAACCACCATACCTAGTCGAGTTCTACAACACCAACGGGGCCGAAATTCCATGTACTGCCCACGGCCGACCTAGTCCGTACGTAAGCTGGGTTCGACGCGTGGGTTCAACCATCGAGGACATACCAGGGCTGCGGCATATGAGGCCCAACGGCTCCTTGGTATTTCTGCCATTCAGTGCCGAGGATTATAGGCAAGATATCCATGCTTCTGTCTACAAGTGCGTGGCGTCGAATATTGTTGGGACCATTGGCAGCAGAGATGTTCATGTTAGAGCTGGTAAGTTCCGCATTTTGTCACTTATTAGTTCATTAGTGCTCAAAGCCAATTATGTACTCAAAGTATTGTGCCATCAAATGCTATTGCAACCCCCTTGCATTCGAGGCTACGGCATGGAGGCACACGACAACAACAACAACAGCAGTTCATTAGTGGGTTTAACGTGCTGTATGTTTTCATGATTGATGATAGGAGTGTTTACTATTAGAAAACTTATTATCATCAAACCCATTTTACTGTTCAGCTTATTTTCAAGTTCTTCAATAATTATTTCACATAGGGTAGATCGCACAATGTTTTAATAACTTACTAAGGATATGGCAACCGCTTTTAGCTTAGCGATAAGAACACCTGGAATATACTTGGGGGCATTGGAGCAGGGACAGCACATGTGAACCTTCACCATACATCACCACTTTTCCTACAAGACTTTACCGCGAACATTTTCACTCATCAGTGATTGGTTTTACCTGTAACTTGAACACACAAAAAGCTACTGACGAGTGCAAATGATTTCGGTTACGTCATGGAGAAGCAATGAAGATGTTGGTTGGTTCGACATATATATTCAGGTTTGTGTGCTTGGTCAGGGACCCTCTTATAAACCCTCGCCAAGTGAGACGACACAACACACACATACGTGATATCGTCACCTCCGTATTTTAGACATGTCCCTGTAGGGATAAGGGCAATAGTTTCTAGGGTTCTTTACCCATGGGAAACTGCGCCATCAACGCCTACAGGACTTTCTTAACCACAGATTTAACGAGCAAGTACTCCGCATATACTCGGTGGGTCTTATGAAGATGTTTGGTGACCTAGTCTGTATACAGTTGGGTTCAACGAAGTGGGTCCAACCATTTTGACGATATGCTATTCCATAAATATAAGGCCTTAAATATATAAAGATTTCCTGGTGTTCCTCCAATTAAGTAATGAGGACTAAATATAAGAATTTCATGCTTCTGTCTACAAGGGAGTGGCTTTGTTTGTTTTTGATACCTTTGAAAACAGAGATTTTCTTAGTTCGAGCTGGTTATTACTGAAGTTTGTCAGGTATTAGTAGTTAATAAATGACTAAAAATTTTGGATTGTAAGGATAATATTAAGGGCATTTGTGTCGCCTATTAATAATATCGAAGACTCTGCATGTTCTTAATAATATCACCAAAGTGTGGCGATTAATATTCAGGGACATGAACATTTAAAGAATATCATTTATTTCAGTTACTGTTTTAAGTATGAGTAGTTTCGTATTATTTAATTGTTTTAAATGAATACATACTTTTTATAGGGATCTTTTGATAAGCATCCCTTGTTCAACATGTTTTGAAAACGACAATTCTGTAAAAGCACTAATAAATAAATTTCTAAATTATATAAAATTTAAATTGTGTATTATTTATGCAAGTAATCTGTGCAATATAAACTATGTAATTATAGGCTAAAAAGCGTTACGTAAGTTTATGTTTAAGGAAGGAATTTTAATATGAGATTCACATATTCATATACAAAAAAAATTCTGAATGTATTATTATTATTTCATAAAAAAAGTGCTTTTTATTAAAATCTTTTTATGTCTAAAAATGCATTACATTTAGTTGAAATTCATAAACCCAATAAAATACATTTGTTTATTAAATCGAAAATTTGGCTCAAAGTTTAAATTGAAATGTTCAATTCCTGTTTTATTTAAATAGGTATAAAATCAAAGGGAATGATAAATAATTCATGAAAGATATTCAAAGGTTTACAAAGGTAAGCTATTTCAAAAGTCTCGGAAGTTTCCGTTTTAAAAAGTCTTTTTATGCATCAAATATCATTCAAGATAAAAACTTAGCGTCTTTTATTAAGATTTTCTTGCAAGCATTGTATTTTATTTTTTGGAGAAGGATAAATGAGCTTTATGATAAATCGTTTCCCTTTTGACTGGAAACGGAATAAAATGTTTCATACAATTTATAACTTTTCATAATAATTTCAGTGATCCATAACATTGTATTATGTAGAAAAATTATTCCTATCATTTCAATAAAATTGACATACAAACGTGTTTGAAATAAATGTGTAAGAGTAATGGAATAATATGAATGTGATTAAGAATCTTTCTAAAAACCTAATATTAAATCATATTACAGCTTTTGATATTTTTTTGAGTAAAATGTTTTACTGTTTTTCAGTGTTAGTTAATAGTCTTTATTATTATTGGCAATTGTTAGCCTCATTATGAATTTTATAAATTATAAAATACGGATAATTTTTTGTTGAAAAAGCAAAAATAAATAAAATAATGTATATTTTTTAATAATTTTTTATACGATTCATTGCTAAATGATAAGTACCGAAACTAAACTCCATTTGAGCTTAGTGGGTCTGTTATAATTAGTATATTACCACGCAGGCGAAGGTGTTTTATCATTATAAAATGTTGCTTAAATAGGCATTTTTCTAACCTGCCGTTTGCTGTAAATTTGACATAAAAACTGCATTATGCATGGTAAAGTCTATATACATTTCAGAACCTTTGATACCACACACTTCTATTTCCTACAAACTCAAGTAACTGTAATAAATTTAACTCGTCGTTTAAGCTTCCAATTTCTGATGGAAGAAAAAGAGTATTAAGATAAGAGCAACCACACTTCTCTTTTGCCATAGAACTAACCCGACAGCTACATCCTATCTACCTTCTACTTCCTCTACATTTCCCACCCTTTGATCCCCTTTGACGTCTACCTGCATTTCACACCTTTCGATACCATACCCTCTATCGCTCCATTTCTGAGAAACTGAAGTTTCTTAAACAACTTTATTTTGTCATTCAAACTTCCACTATCCACTCGAAATAAAATAACATCAAGCGACAAAAGCAATCTTCACGTGTGCTGTAAAACCAACATTCCCCGCACCTGAAACCTGCAATATTCATGGAAACAAAGATTCCGGGACGGAGTCCATTTACATTTTTACCTTCCCCGGACTTGACCCGGATTAATAGTCCAACCACACTCCTTGTTTACCATAAAACTGACGTGACAACTACATCCTATCTACATTATACCATTGTACCTCCTCTACATTTCCCACCCTCTTTGATCCCCTTCCACGTCTACCCACATTTCACACCCTTCGATACCATGCCCTCTATTTCTGAGAAACTCAAGTAACTTAGACAACTTTATTTTGATATTCACACTTCCAATATCCACTCGAAGAAAAAGAACATTGCAAAAAAAAAAAAGCAATCACACTTCACGTGTGCTGTAAAACTGACATGAAAACTGCATTATACCTGGTAAAGTCAACCTCCATTTTGGAATCCTTGATACCACACTCCAATTTCCTTACAAACCCAAGTAACTTTGTTAAATTTATCTTGTCGTTTAAGCTTCCAATTTCCGATGAAAAAAAAAGCAATAAGACAAGAGCCACACTTCTCGTTTGCCATAAGACTGACATGACAACTACATTCTATCTACCTTCTACTTCCTCTACATTTCCCACCCTATGATCCCCTTCCACGTCTACCTAGGTTTAACACCCTTCGATACCATGATCTCCATTTCTGAGAAACTCAAGTAAGTTAGACAACTTTATTTTGTCATCCACACTTCCAATATCCACTCGAAGAAAAAGAACAAGCGACAGAAGCAATCAGACTTCGCGTGTGCTGTAAAACCAACATTCAGCACCTGAAACCTGCAATATTCATGGACACAAAGACCCCATAGCTTATACTTCCTCTACATTTCTCATCCTTTGATACCACGCCCTCCATTTCAGAGAAACTCAAGTAACTTAGACAACTTTATCTTGTCATTCACACTTCCAATATCCACTCGAAGAAAAAGAACATCAAGCGACAAACGCAATCTTCACGTGTTCTGTAAAACCAACATTCCCGCACCTGAAACCTGCAATATTCATGGAAACAAAGATTCCGGGACGGAGTTCATTTACATTATTACCGGGCTACCCGCGGTCGCCGGACTATAATTAATAGTCCGGGAGGTCCGGTTTCACTGTACCAGGTAAAGACCTACATTCCAGAAACTTTGATACCACATTCCTATATCCTACAAACTCAAGTAACTTAAATAAATTTATTTTGTTGTTTACGCTTCGAAATTATGATGGAAGAAAAATAACATAACGACAAGAGCAACCACACTTCACGTTTACCATAACCCGACAACTACATCCTATCTACCTTCTATTTCCTCTACATTTCCCACCCTTTGATCCCCTTTTACGTCTACCTACATTTCACACCCTTCGATACCATGCCCTCTATTTCTGAGAAACTCAAGTAACTTAGACAACTTTATTTTGTCATTCACACTTCCAATATTCGTTCGAAGAAATAGAACATCAAGCGACAAAAGCAGTCACCCTTCGCGTGTGCTGTAAAACCAACATTCCGCACCTGAAACCTGCAGTATTCATGGAAACAAAGATTCCGGGACGGAGTCCATTTACATTATTACCGGGCTACCCGCGGTCCCCGGACTATAATGAATAGTCCGGGAGGTCCGGTGCATTGTACCTGGTAAAGACCTACATTTCAGAAGCTTTGATACCACACTCCTATTTTCTACAAACTCAAGGAACTTTAAATTTATTTGTGGTTTACGCTTCAAATTTCTGATGGAAGAAAAAAGAGCATTAAGACAAGAGCAGCCACACTTCTCGCTTACCATAAAACTGATATGACAACTACATCATATCTACCTTCTACTTCCTCTACATTTCCCACCTTTTGATACCATGCCCTCTATTTCTGAGAAACTCACGGAACTTAAACAACTTCATTTTGTCATTCACACTTCCAATATCCACTCGAAGAAAAAGAACATCAAGCGACAAAAGCAATCTTCGCGTGTTCTGTAAAACCAACATTCCCACACCTCAAACCTGCAATATTCATGGAAACAAGGATTCCGGGACGGAGTCCATTTACATTATTACCGGGCTACCCGTGGTCCCTGGACTATAATTAATAGTCCGGGAGGTCCGGACGTTACCAGGCAATCCAATTTAGTGCTGATGTCGCCGCGAGAAAAGTTGACGTCAATTCGAGGTTGCTATGACAGCCTTTTCCTCTTTTCTCTTCATAAGGGGCGAGTAGGGTTTGTTATTTTAAGTTAGCAGTAGGGGTGAGTAACTGCAGTTTAATACATAAAATGGTTAAACATTCCATTTCTTATATTTAATAATATTTAAAATCCATGAAAATTATATATTTTATTAAAATAAATCAAAATCAGTTTATTGTACAAATTAACGATTCTTGCTTGAACCTATACTACATTAAAAATCTGTTTATTTTCATAGTAAATAATATTAAAAAATTTTGTAAAAAATAACTAATGCAGGACATTTTGAGATGCAAGTAACGAAAATGTTTGAGTAAAAAATATCGGGGAATAACATACCATTGTGATAAATTAAAACAAATAGTTTTATCCGGTAATTACAGTGCAAAAAATATCAGCACCATATTTTTATTTGAAATAAATGTATTTATCCAAGATAACCTCTAAAGTCCTAGAACAATTTGATTAACAAAGAAGTTAACAGATCGTTTGAACTTCCTTCAAAACACTTATTATTGCAGTTATCACTCTTAAATGAATGATACAGGCTCTAGCATTAAAACAATATCTTTGGCGAAAACAATTAAGTATTGGTTGGCACGCAAGAGGTCCTGGGTTCAATCGACATGTCTCACTTTTTGAATAATATCAGTTCCACAAGAATTAAAATAAGGTATCTATTAATGACAGTGCAATATCATTAAACACCTAAACCACCAATGGGATTCAGGAATGAAATCATGAATGTTTTAACGTCACGTGAAACAAGCCGATTCCAAGTTAGCCTACGCTCTTAAAACGAACGAGCGATTTTAACTCAGTCTGATTAATTTTCACTCCTCCAGTCTGGAAAATGCACTTATCCTTTTGGAGCGGATCCTTTGTGTGTTAAACCTCCGACAGAATACAAACGAGTGATTTTAACTAAGTCTGAGTTAATATTCATTCCTTTCCAGTGTCGAAAATGCACTTCTCCAACTTTAGTGGATTTCACTCTTTTGTTTTAAGAGTGTACCAAATCTCACTAACCCTTTCACAGGACAAAGAACATACAGCACTCCGTTATTTCTTGACTGTCCATAACTCAAGTTGTGAGCTTTTCCCGTCCTCAGACGTGTTGAATACGCTTCTTTGGTAAACTTTGTTGAGGCAGATAATTAGTTTTAGTCCTGTGATGAATGCTTCCATGGCCCGTGGGAATGATTGGTTGCGTAAGTAAGCATTGATAGTCGCATGTCTTATATATGAGGTGACATCCATCATACGGAGTTAATGGATTTCGGGAGGATCTTAAGTGATTCGGAAACAAAAAGATTGGCTGCGTGCACCAAGTGGTAAATAAATAGTGATGGATCGTTATATTTCCCTTGAAGACTGGAATATTAGCTGTGGTATAATTGAATGGGGATTATTGGTTTTAATTTTTTACGAATGAATGAAATTTACTTTTTTGACATTTTAGCTAAAGTTTTTTTTATATATGATTCATCTTAGTGTTGTTTGTCACATATACGCTGTTAAAACAAACGAGCGATTTTAACTCAGTCTGAGTTAATTTTCACTTCTCCAGTGTCGAAAAGCGCTTCTCCTATAGGAGTGGACCATTTGTATGTTAAACTTGCGACAGGATCACTCCAAACGAGTGGTTTTAACTCAGTCTGAGTTAATATTCACTCCTTTCCAGTGTCAAAAATTCACTTCTCCTACAGGAATGGATTTCACTCGTTTGTTTTAAGAGTGTACAAGACACTCTCATTTTTTATTCAAGGCGAAATTACGTCCTTGGAGATAAATGAAAAAATGCAAGGAATATCAGAGGATGAAACAATGAAAAGTAAATTTTAAGAATGAAAGAAATTTCATTCTTTTTGTGCTGACATTTTAGTTAATAGATTTTTTTATTATTGAAAGCATCTTACTGTAATTTATCGAATGATATACAAAATATCATTGATCTTTTATTCAACGAAATACGGCGTCTTTGGAGATGTATACAAAAGGGCAAAGCATCTGAAATGATAAAATAAGGTAATTAAATTTTATAATCTTGATTATTGCTATCGCTGATTTAAAAATGAAATGATTTAAATAATTTTATTTCAAGTTAAATTTTTTACTGAAATTAGAAATTAATCCACTAAAAAGCAACATTTTAATTTTTTTTAATTTTTTTTAACATTTAAGGAAATAAATTTAAAAATCATGAAAATATAGTTACGAATTTAGAGCTGCATACAAAAAAAGTAAAAGCAAGTTGGAATGCTTAAATAATGTAACGGTATCTTTTTTCAATTAAATTATTTTTTACGTATGGCAGTTTAAAAGATTATCCAAAACCACTATTAGCTTTTCATAAGTTTTTTCAAAATTATCTGAAATTATTATATCTAACAATTTTTATAAATTATAAATTTTATTTTGTTAAAAAGCATATTGGAAATTCACGAAGCAATAAAAACATTGTTCGATTATAAGAGAATAAAAAATATACCAGGAGATTTTTTCAATTTAATTTTACTATTTTAAGAATCAATTTTTTTTTAAAAAAAAGGAAATCAATTAAACATGCTTATGAAAATTAGTTTTCTGAGAATATGATATAAAAACGGCATTAAATCACTAATTTATTTAATTATAGTTTCTTATTGTAGAAAATAACTTCACAAAAATTCGTTAAAAATTTCGATCTAGAATATAAAAGAAACGTTTATAGAAATGTTGATTTATTTTATCTTGATGATAATTATTTGTTTTTATTTGGTAATTAACTTCTTAAATTTATATTTGCTTTAGGTTAAATTAGTTTTTTTTAATACAATTACTTTTAAGTTTTATTGAAAAAGTAGATTTGTCACAGACTGTAACTCTTACACCGATTCCTCACAAAAACCACTAAAAAAAACCAAAAAAAAAAAAAACCAAGCAACATTTTTATTAAATTCAATATTGAACATTTTATAATAAATTTGGCTAGTTGCATTCAAAAATTCAATTATTGTTCCTTATGGTTTGATAACTTTTTATGTAATACTAAGAATAAGTATGTAATATTTATTTCTTTTAAATACAAGAAAGTTATTTCGAATCAACATAAAACTTCATTAAACATTTATCACTTTCAAAACCTAACTACACCGAATGATTTTTAAATAAAGTTTAAAAAATAACTCTAAAAAGGAGCACATCAAAAGGAACAAATGGTATTAAAACGGCATTATTCATTAATAAATACCCAAATGCAACTGGAACACTACATTAAATAAAAGCAAAATAGAACGCCTTTTGCCTCTTTCTAAAGAAAGGTAACATATTATGATACAAACTATTCAATAACCATGTAATTGATGCGTATTATGACGTCATTTCAAAGCTAACTTATGTAAAAAAATATATATAAATTTTTTCATATGAATAAATAGTTTCTCGTATAATGATTCAATGGCAATTACGTTATAGAATAATTAATAAACATTTGAAAAGCATAGCACGTCTAGTTTATGAGTTTTGTAGGGTTTTTTTATAGTTGAATTAACTTGAATTCAATTTTTTCTGGATATCTGGCGTATCACATTTGTCTGTAGCATTTGTAGTTTGAGGTATGAAAGTGGGTGACGGACACACGGACAAACAGACGACGGAAAAGCTTCCACTTTTTACAGATATGAACGTAGTGTAGAACCTGAAACGTCTATTTACAAAATAAGATTCATATTCAAGTCTCAATGTTGACTACAACTTATTTCTACATTAAAAATGTTTTTTAATTAAATTGTTGCATGCAAATTGTACTAAATTATGCGCTTTTATACTTTTAATGCAAAACAATATATGTTTAATACTTATCTTTTCGAAATCTAATTATTTAAAAAAAAGTATAATAAGATTTGTAGTTATTACTACATTAATTTAAATATCATTCCCATTTACAATTTCCTGCCCTAGGCAGAAACTTATGTAACGTTTTTCAAGCTACATTTGCATAGTTAATAATGTTTAGAAAATTAGCATAACTATTATGTAAGAAAAATAGCATATATTTAAGATATTTATGAATATTCAGGATTTTAACTTTTCATAATTTTATGAAATTTTTTATTTATTTTTATTTTTACAGATATATTTTTAGTTTATTATACGATATATTTAAAATATTATTAATTTTTTAAGTAATTATATATGATTGATGTTCTTGTCGCACTGAACATTCATTGCTAGCAAAATTACGAAGGCTGTTTTTTTTTCAACCTCCGATGGGCTGTAGAGAAAAGACGGGTCAATATACAAGAAAGATTTTATTACCAAAAGTAATGTACGCAATACAGCTTATTAATCAACATAATTACCTTGACGATTGAGGCATTTGTCGTATCTGTAAACAAGAGTAAGTTGAAATACCCTCTTCATGAAATGTCGCCGCCAATGATTAGAAGGGAGTCATAAAAAAGGCATAACGTCAGTACACTTAACTTGAATTTTAATTGAACTTGTCATTGAAATTGTATTTGAAATTGAATTGAATTTTAGTTAGCGATTATCGACGATTTGTACACAAAATAAATAAAAAAACAATCCATTTTTTTCTCTTTTTTACCAAATACATGCATCATTGTCATCCAATTTTTATCGCATCATCCAACACCGACAATACAGACCCCTCTGGTTTTTTATATAAATAAACACCGACTTTCTTTACACGTGTGGAAGCATGATCGATAAAATGCTTTATAAATAAATCGGTGAGTGCAGAAACCACTACAGTCAAAAAAATCCGAAAACTCGTTTTCAATGAAAATAAGAGTAGTTGCATAGTAATGATGTTCATTTTTTTACTAAAATGTATCCATAATAAATTTGCGTTGAATTGGTTATAATACTCAACACTTTTTACCAATGATATAATTTAAGCTTAATGTACATCCGTCATATTTTATCATGCTTAGTTTTATGTCATTGTCGCTAATTGAAAATAATCCCACTGTTATCCATTAAAATGAAACACATTACACTTGCAAAATTGAATTTTAGTCAACGATTATCGATGATATTTACACAAACCCAATAGGATCATTTCGTTCTTTTGTTTAAAATCCATGTATCAATCTCATCCAATTTTTTCGCATCATCCAACACCAACAATACAGAACCCCTGGTTTTTCAAATAAATAAACACCGGCCTCCTTTACACGTGTGGAAGCATGATCGATAAATTGCTTTGTAATTACGCTTAATTATATATTTCCGTATTAAATTTTTTTATTTTGTGTTAGTAATGATGTTCCTGTTTTACTAAAAAGTATTCCTAATAATTTTACGCTAAATTGGATGTAATACACAATACTTTTTACCAATGATATAATTTAAGCTTAATGTACATCCGTCATATTTAACCATGCTTAGTTTTATATCATTGAATATAAATAAAAATAATTCCGCTGTAATGCATTAAAATGAGACCCATTACACTTTCAAAATTGTCGATTTTTAATAATAATCCTATTTGCAATCCGTTGATATAAAAAGCAGTACACTTAACTATTTGAATTATAATTGATCTTGAATTTGCTCTTGAATTGAATTCGCATTTGAAATGAATTTCAGTCACCGATTATCGTTGATTTGTACACAAAATATATTGGATTATTATTTCTTTTGTTAACGAAATCCATGTACTAATCTTATCCATTTTTTTCGCTTCATCCAACACCGACAATACAGATCTCCAGTTTTTATATAAATAAACACCGACCTCCTTTACACGTATGGAAGCATGATCGATAAAATGCTTTATAATTATGCTTAGTAATAAATTTCTATATTAACATTTCACTTTTCATTGTATATTTATTATGTTATTGTTTTATTTAAAGTATTCCTAATAAATTTATGTTAAATTGGTTATTGGTTAAAACTCAATACTTCTGACCAATGATATAATTTTAGCTTAATGTACATCCATCACATTTAATCATGCTTAGTTTTATGTCATTGACCATAATTAAAAATAATCCCACTGTAATTCATTAAATGATACACATTACACTTGCAAAATTGTACATTTTTGAAAATAATCCAATTTGCAATTCGTTGACATAAAAGGCATTACACTTAAATAATTTTAATTGAGTTTGTCCTTGAATCGAATTCGCATTTGAATTGAATTTCAGTCAACGATTATCGATGATTTGTACACAAAATCAATCGGATTCTTTTTTTTTGTTTACAAAATCCATGTATCAATCTCATCAAATTTTTTCGCATCATCCAGCACCGACAATACAGGCCCCCTGGTTTTTTATATAAATAAACACCGGCTTCCTTTACACGAGCGGGAGCATGATCAATAAAAGCTCTATAATTATGCTTACTAATAAACTTCCATTTTAACATTTTTATTTTGTGTTGTATAGTAATGATGTTCTTTTTTTACTAAAAAGTATTTCTCATAAATTTACCTTGAATTGGTTATAATACTCAACACTTTTTAACAATGATATAATTTAAGCTTAATGTGCATCCATGTACATTTAATCATGCTTAGTTTTATATCATTGACCATAATTAAAAATAATCCCGCTGTAATCCATTTAAATGAAACCCATTACAATTGCGTAATTGTCCATTTTTTTAAAAATAATCCTATTTGCAATCCGTTGATATAAAATGCAGTACACTTAACTTGAATTTTAATTGAATTTGTCCTTGAATTGAATTTGTCCTTGAATTGAATTAGCATTTGAATTGAATTTCAGTCAACGATTATCGATGATTTGTATCCACAATCAATTGGACTCTGTCTTTTTATTTTTACTAAATCCATGTATCAATCTCATCCAATTTTTTCGCATCATCCAACACCGACAATACAGACCCCCCTGGTTTTTTATATAAATAAACACCGGCCTCCTTTACACGTGCGGGAGCATGATCAATAAAATGCTTTTAGCGCCGAACAAGTCCGCGCGTAGCAAAGCAACTCTCAGCCTCAATGCCTAATGCAATTTTCTCTTCGTCGAGGTACAAGAGTTTTCCATCAGCGTTGCCTTTTACTGCCCGCCTTGCAGGTCCGATGTGAAGCGTACATGGCTTTCGCAGTCCGAGGTCTATTGGGTAATGTAGGTTCAATTTGAGGAGTTGTTTTCAGGTGAAGTTGTTTTTTGTAGTAAAATTGTTGTTTACAAGCTTTTTGGGAGATTGCAGAGTTTTTTCGTAAATGGCGTTAAGGGAGAATGGGTGAGCTGGATCGCGGGTCTCCAAAGCAAAGTACATCAGTGTTAATCCAATGGAAAAATAAATGTTTTCTCCGCCACATTTCTCCAGCTGCATTGAATATTTTTACAAACGGATTTTTTATATGATAAATGTAGTTGACTTACAGGTCCCGAAAATACCACTTTTAGAAATTGGCTCGATTTTTTTTAAAAATTTTGAATAAATAATTTTAAAAAGTGTGATTATATAGACCTGTAAGTTACTACATTTATTATTTAAGAAAATATATGTAAAAACATCCAATATAGCCGGAGAAATGTGGCAGAGAAAATAGTTTTTTTCTCATTGGATTAACATTAACGGACTTGAGTTTGGAGAACCCCGATCTAACGCGTCCATTTCCCCTTAAGGGGTAGGAGAGCCCAGTCAGTAAGGCTCTTGCCTTTGCATGCGAAAGGTACCAGGTATGAGTCCTGGCATTGTCAAACTAACTGCTGACCTATAAATGGTATGTGCTACAAAGATTAATATTCCGAGCATGCGAAGTGCACGTTAAATATGCCCATTTCCTGACGATGCGTACGATGTCGTACTTAAAAGTTACGATTTATGCTATGTAGCTTACTGCTATATTGCTTACTTATGTTAAGATTTTATGCTATATATTGCATTGAAAAGTCGATTCTGATAACCTTGACCTATTGCGTTTTGAAAATTAACTGTTAAATTTCTCTTTTCTTATATATACTACCTGTAAAAAATATTTTACATTAAACGCAACTCATTTCTTTAAAAAAAATCCAAGTGTTTTATAATGCTAACATAAATAAATTTCTATCATTATTATAATACAAACCACTGCCTTAGCACAACACAAAGAATAATAAAAGCAGTACATGGCAATGCGCTTACATAACATACACTCTTAAAACAAACACTCTCAATTTACCTCAGTCTGAGTGGATTTCACTCCTCCAGACTGGAAAATGCACTTCTCTTTTTGGAGTGGATCCTTTGTGTGTTAAACCTCCGACAGGATCACTCCAAACGAGTGATTTTAACTCAGTCTGAGAAAATATGCATGCCTTTAGGGTGTCGAAAATGCACTTCTCCAACTGGAGTGGATTTCACTCTTTTGTTTTAAGAGTGTCAATCATATAGCAAGCACACACTCCAAAGTATTTTTTAAATATCAACTAGAATTAGTGGATCTCACACCAATGTCTTTCAAAAAAGAAAGACTCCCATTAGTAACATATTTCTGCATGGCAAGATTTTTAGTTGAAATAAATTTAAAAAAACTTTGATTCCTGGAATAACACTTTATAACTAACACATTATTCTTTCATGCACATCCCTGGTGTATTCCTTCATCTCATTCGGGATTTTTCAGCTTATTTTGATTTTTCTCTCCTTCCTTCCATCAATAAAAATACCTTTTTAAGAGAATTTTTTGTGATATATTGTATTTTAAGAAGGAGTTTTTTCATTGTTGTAGAGGTGTTGCATTTTATGTGAGTTACGTTAGCTTCAGTGAACTTTAATGGCTGACACCGAATTTATAGTTAATTTTTGATTAAAATACATTCTTGAAAGAGGTAAGAGATAGTTATTGTAAAATAAAAATTACCTCCCACCTATCTATTAGTCCAATGTGTTTATCTGGTGAGATTTTACACTAGACTTAATTAGGGAAAACATAGAATTGTGGGATATTTACTGGAAGATTCCAAAAATTTGAAAGACAAGAAAGCTGAAATTAAGAGAATATTAAGATTCGAAATAAAAAAAAATTCGGATTTGGCCGATATTTCTTTAAAAAGGAGTGTAGACAGATAAAAATGTTTTACCTGTTGAAATCCTGTTCGGGACCCTCTCTGATAAAGGTTGTAACATATAATATATTTTGTTCATTTAGTAACTAAAATAGTAAACAACTCTCAATAAAAAAAAGCTTCAAAATTTAATTTAATTGTATACTTCACGTATTAGTTATTCACACGATTATTATTAGAGGACTACTTTTTTTTAACTTTTCTGTCTAACAGTTCATTTCAAATACAAAATATTTATTTAGAATATCTTAACAAAGTACAAATTAGTGAATTTATATACCCTCCTCTTTAAATATATGACGCACATAAAACGCTTTACTTAAAAACAGCATAAAACTGTCAAAAATGTAGCCACTTTTATAACCTTTAAGTATGACTGTCGTTATACTTCTTTCTTAAATTAAAATAAGCATATTGAAGTAACGCTCTATGAGCTATGTTATAAATACATGCTCGTTTAATACTTTAACACCTTAAGTGACTATTTAAATTTAACATTGCCTCAGGATGTAGATGATTAAACTTTGTAGGATGTTATGATAACATACATAAAATTTGCAATCCATATAATGAAGTTTTTTTTTATAAATACACAACGGCATTTTGGTGTTTTACCAATTTTCTAAAAGTAGAAAGAGTATACTAAATGATGTATTTATCACGAATTCTGCTCCACCTCATAAAAGGTTATAAGATAACTATTTAATGTGTTTTATTGATAAGCTTTTTTAAGTACGGCTTCTAATGTCTGCAATAATTTTTTTAAACCTTTTTCTTAGATGTTTTTATTTCATGGGTCTTAAGATCTCAAAACAATTTTTATAAATACTTGATGTACGCACGTTTTTTATTTACTCTGTATTAAATATTACTAAGTAAAAAGGTATTGCTTTATAAAAGAAGTACTATTTTTTTATATAGGTAAACTTATATATACTGCAAAATAAATATAGATAATTGAAACTTGTAATTAATATAATTAATTTTTGAAACATTATATTTTTATGCTTAAATGATTAACATGAAATCAACAACTAGTAGATGCCAAAAAATAAACAAATTGTACATTTTAAAACACTTCGTTAGTAACTCTTACCTTTTTTTTCTAAAAAAAAATTAAATTAATAATCCATACAATTATAGTTTCTTGAATTAGAATTATTTTTCTCTTTATAAAAGCTACGGAAAATAGCATTTTGGTTGTGAAAAAATATAAAAACCAAACTTTTGTGATAGAAATTCTATGTTATATATTAATTAATATATGCGCATTATAAAGAAACTAACTTTTTTACTATTTACCAGAATAAAATTTCGGAAATCAAATGTGGTTTGACTGGTAAATAGACGCAGAACAGTCTCACATACAACAAGTTATTATTCCTAAAAATTGCCATACTGTACGTCTTCTGGAAACACTGATTACACATACAGACAATTTTGTGCAGTATCTGAAATCTATTGTAATTACACTTGTCGTTTCTCGAAGTCGAGTTTTCGCACAGTTAAGCATGTAATTTCTACTAGTTAATTTAATAAACGAAAACTACTTGCTAAATGCTACCTGGTTTATCGCATATGTATAAATGCATTAATTGAAAATAACTTTTACTATTTGTAAATTTATTGCTATAAATACAAATAGGACTAGGCTAATTTAATAGTAGATGTTTAACGAAAATTACACAACACAACATTGTTTAGCATAGTTTTTTTATATGCAACACAATTTATAACACTTTATTTTGCATATAAAAGTAAATACTACATTGCTATTACGGGTAATGGCAATCTACTAAAAATAACCAGATCTTGTTCATTTAACACTCATTAGGCATAACCTAGTTCGTATTTCCAATTATCCGTAATCAATAACTGATACAGGTATCCTTTGTAGATATCTACTTTTCGCACCACTAAGCGTGAGATTTGTGCTAGTTTAGCTAACGGAACTCACATGAATCTAGCTAGACACAATTACATTTGTTGCGTTATTTGCATCGAAAAAATTCTTTGTTTTGGACTCTAGGGAAATCTCAGTAATGAATGAAGTAATTTAAGGCACATGTAATTTGTTTTGGCGTATTGAGGTTTTTTTTTTCATTGTTGCTTGAAAGACCCTGTTCTGATGTGAGTGCTTTGCTTTTAGCTTAATTTGGATGTAAGTAAGTTTGGTAATGTTGGTTGGATAATTTCTTTGGGAAATTTGGAAAATTGTGTCTAGTAGTGTATTATTTTGTAGGAAATTTGTTTAAAGTAATAGAAAGGTTGAAGCCTATTTTGTTTTTATTAACCTTTTCAGTTATAGTGATGAGTTTGGAAAACCCGAGTTGAAGTTTTTAAAAATTTTATTTAAATATTTCTTAATTCTTAAAGCTTCAGAACAAACACTGTTTAGTCAAAGAGTAAACCTAATGTCGATAGATATTTTTGATGGAAAATTATGTTAGTTATTTAAAGCATTTTACTGGACTAGAAGAATATAATATAAGTAACATTTAGCAAAAAAAATTATATTTAGGTTAAAGGCTTAATTAAAATATGGACTTGAAAATATGTGTTACATAGTAAATATACAACATACGAGCATGAGGACTTTAATCATTAGATAAAAAATTAAAACCATTACTCTAAAAGCTATATTTTTGCTGATTATACGCATTTTTATCAATGTTCAGAAGGCATTTCCCACATAAAACACATTTTAAAAACAGAAAAGGAAGAATAAGTAAGTAGACAAGGATTTTCGAGCTATCGATTCCCTGTTAACTTGAGATAAAGGTACGGCAGGTCGTTTTTTGTTCCAGAATTTCAAATTGAGTTGGAATTCCTGAACCTGGCAACGTGAATTTCTTTTGATCTTGTCTTGAAATGTCAGTGGCATCACGTTCCAAGAATAACAAGAATTCTATAAATTTCTGAGAAGGAACAAAAGGAAATTTTCTCTTTTGATGCTTCCCGATCCTATATTCTTTTTTTTTACCCATTGAAAATTTCATTCGTTGTACGTTTTTTTAGGAACATTGAGCCAAAAACCGTAGTCTTTTTGGGCTTTTTTTGTAGGGTCTTTTGTTTTAAGAAGCTGTTTCCCTTAGATAAATATCGGATTGGTTTGTTTTTTCAGATACCGTGTTTTTTGTTCTGTTGATGGAGTAAGAGAATTTGGAGACAGGAGAAATGATATGGAATTTTCTCGTTTTTTTGTAAACGAGTAAACATATCGTGCTTATCAATATATTTTGATCATAAATTGTTATTTATTTTTTTACAGAGACTGATTTCTAAGACTTCTTAAATATATAAATTTACTAGAGCATTTTCAATGAAACGTCTAATACGCATGTTTACAGATAAGTCACCACTGTAAACAAAAAAAATATCTGCACTCGAGAATAATAATCAGTTTGTAAAGTTAGACAGTTAGAATAATTACAATTTATGATTTTTTCATACAAAGTAACAGATGAGACAAGGAAGAATACGATATTGAAAATATGGTTATGTTATAGTATAAACCACTCGATCTTTTTTACAAAATAAAATAGCAAGAACTCCTTCATAAAGTAAACCTCAATTTTCTTCCTCAAATGGCTAAGCAAAAGTAAGCATTTTTTGAAAAACAAAGGTGATACGTTAGATTCGTGTTTTCTACAAAGTAGTAATGGTGAACACTTATCTTGCAGTTTTCAGTTGGTGTGAAAGATAAGGAGACAAAATGACGTATTATGAGAGAAATTAAATAATAGACCGATACATTACTTACGGACAATTTTATAACAGCATAGACAGAAATACCGGTTGTATTTGCAAATGAAATTCATAATGATCATTCATCGTGTGTTAAATATAATTGAACGTATCAGACTTGTCAAAAGCAGTATCAATGTCATTTTAGTCAAGTCAGTGACGGGAGATAAGCAAAAGACAGTCTGATGGTCAGGAATATGCATAAATCTGATAATTAAAACAAAAATCTCAGCATAAATATGAAAATTTGGTGACTATTAAACGAATTAACACCTTAACACAATAATCAACATGTTAAATAGTTGGCACCGACATATTTAAAGCTGATGATTTTAAAACGCCATTTTAGAATGACAGAATTTTGACATCAATACTCTTTATGCGTGTTCCCCATGCCTTTACAGTATTTTTTCTCAAAAATAAATCTGAATGTTGAATTAAAATAGATTCAGTCATTTGTTGCCTTTATTTACTTGGCCAATAAATACTCTACGGCTTTTCGGGGGTAGGAGTAGGGGTAGATAATCTTTAACTGCATCAATCTTCTGCTTCGGCCAGTACGGGTTTTGTTTCCCCTTGGCCATCAATGTGTGTTTTGCCTTTGTTTTGTAAATGTACCTAGTTTAAAAATAAAAAAAATATAGGATATCTAGATACAGTTATTTTCCAGCTTGTGTACTTTATCAGAGACCCACTTTATAAGCATTCGTTAAGTAAGACATACACTCAAAGAATTTTTACTGTCAGAAAAAGGAAGCACACCCAGGGCGAAGGCGGGAATCGACCCGCACCCGATACAGCGCGCAGACTGCTGGCGTAATGGTCCAAACCTTTCGGCCATTCGGGATCCACGACTTCTTTATGTTGCTAATGTTTGCGGTATGTTGAGAGAAATACTGGAGCGGCCAAACAGACCGACGGTGTGTACGGACAGATTTATTTCAAAATTGTTGCCGTGCTACGTAAAGAATACTATTAAAATAAACGTACAATGTGCACGTCCTTTCGAAAGAATTATTTTCGTGACATCAAAACATGCCAGCACATTTCCGAGGTTTCATCAATATCTTTATAACATTCTTTTCAATAATTAATTACAATTCAAATAAAATAATATAAACTCCCTACCGTCCACGATCTCCCATTTCTTGCTTGGAGAAAACAAAAAGGAAAGAATAATATTGACCGGTCTAAATTATAACCTCCAACTGCGAGTTCCAATAACTCAACAAATAATATCCACTCAAAGAAAAAAAAGTTTTTTATGTCTTCGCCGTTTGCCATTTCCTTTGTCCAGAAATATACGGCCGAAGTTTGTGAAGTCCTATAGAAGTGAGAGAGTTATTTTTATTTACATTTCTTAAATTTTTTCTCTTATTTTATTAGGATGGTTCGCTTGAAGCACGCGCATAAAATGGAGGAGAAAGGTGCATTCGTATTCGTAACTGTCATGGAGATTTTAACTGCCTTCGTTTAGTTCGATTGTGTTTCAGTCACAAGTTTTTCTTTTGAAAAATTCTAAAGACTTCCCCAAAAATCTTTCGGATATAGTTTCTTATTTTTATCCATTCAAAACAGCGAAAATATAATCTATTCAGATACATATATGAAGTTTGTTTTGGATGTGATAAAATATGAATTTAATTCAATCATAAAGCTGTTTGTGCTACATATGTAACTTTTTGTTTCCTTCAGACACTGAATTGTTCAAATGATTTGGAAGAAGTTCATTTTTTTAGGTGTGTGATGATTTTATTAAAATCTCAGTAATAAAAATTATAGTTCATTTTTTTTAAATGTGTACTACACCTTAACAAAAACGGAATCTTAATTGAAATAGGATAAAAAAGTAAGTTATATTAAATTATAGTTAACTTGTTACATATCAATAAAATCTATCAAAGTTATTAGAAAATCGTTCATTAACCGCTTCAATTAAAAAGTTCTACTGTTATGAAGAACTTAAACTGTTATTTGTTTTGTAAAATTATAGCGCATTTAGCGGTTATTTTCTGCATTACAGTGTTGTAATGTTCGTTTTACAGCTAAATGATGTTTTCTTTACGTACACAGTCAGAGTAGCAACTTTCTCCAATGCCGTTTAGGCAGAGAAAGCGGCTGCATCCAATCACTGCCTTCACACTTTGGTATTAAATTCGAAGGATTTTTTTTACAGTGTCTCCTTATTTCTAAAGCGTATACTGTCGTGTCTTACTAATTAATAGTATCTTAAACAAGGCCCAGTGGCTTAGTGCAGGTTAGTGCCTTGTGCCAGATGCCTAGTGCTTCGCATTGCCGCGCCATAGTTCCGGGGATCGAATCCCGGAGTGGGCGAGGCTGACCCAGCCTTTCGTCCCTTGAGTGGGTCGATAAAATGGGTGCCAGGCATGCTTGGGAACTAATCATTTTGGGTTCCGCGTGAGGCTGACCACCTTACCGGGACATATTCCTAGCACCTCAGAGCCCTAGGTCACGAAAGCTGAAATGGGCACGGCAGGCCCTAGCCCAGTAATGGGCTGTTGCGAGATATGTGCTGTTGTTAAGATATACAATTTTGTAAAATCCTCATTTTAATATTCTGTAAAAACAAAAATATTAAAAGCCAAAACTAATACGCTATTACATAAAAAAACATAAAACGCAAAAAAATATCTTACAAGTTCTTCCGCTTCGATCCAGACTTAAAGAAAAACAACACGCATACCTTCTCGGGAAGCATGATCTAATTCTCCGTAGGATTATAATTAAATTCAAAAGCCTTCCCCAACCGAAAAAGGAATGTTTGCGTAACAATCTCTCTCTGTGTACTTATCCTTCGAGTTTCTCGTCGAATAACATCGAGTCATTTTTTGTTTTTTCGAACTTTCGGTCGAAAGTTCTTGCTTGATAGAGGGTGGTTATTACCGTTAATTGTGTTTGTTTAGAGAGAGGAGGATTATTGGGAAAACAGAGACTCCCGACAAATATATCTATACTTGAATCGTTAAATGTGGTAAAGGCTTCAGTCATTAGGAAGATATCCTCACAGTGTTTTCTATTAATAAAGTATTCAAAGACAGAAGCGTAGTAGGAAGTCTTCCATCGACTTTATGTCTCTTTTCTTTTTGAGATTAAGAAAATATAGAGATGTCTGTTACTCGGAAAAAAGATGGCGGCGGCGTCTTATTGGAAGAGTAAATAAGACAAATAAAGTTAGTTTACGAGCTTTTGAATTATTATATGTTATTTTTGCATTTAGAAAATTAATTAGTATATAGTTAAGATTTTTTTAGTTTGATTAATTTTCAAAAAAGATTTTTAATGAGTTTTTAGATTTGTTGACGTAATAATTTGGGAAATAGATAGTTAGTGCTTAAAAGTAAAGTTTTTATGGACGTTTAGTTTAGTTTAGTTTGAATTATCGTCGCACTAGCTTTATGGATGTAATTAATAAGATATTTATGCTTTAGCAAACAGAAAATAAGAGATGAATTTTTGTTATTTTAAGTGATTATTTACTTAAGAAGTCATTTCAGAAGGTAAATATTAATTAAGATTTGGTGTTTGAAAGAATATTTTCAAATTCTAATACTTTTCAATTTATTTGTTCTGTGGGTTGTTAATTAATAATTTACTGTAACGTGTGTAACTATTTTTAAAATTACGAACATATATAGCATAATATAATATAATATAATATAATATAATATAATACAATATAGACAAATACAATATAATATAATATTATCAAGTAATTTATTATATTTGCTGAGTTTAAAAAAATCTCCCATATAAATACATATGTTAGATGATGCAGTAAATCACTCTTTTTTGCAATTTACAAATATACCTGATTTTATTCTTTTAAACAGTAAATAGATAATTAGTAAATTATTTCTATGATTATTACAAATTATATCAATAAAATTGATTATAGATTTTGTAAGCCAGAGAAGTGTTTCGCAGTGACCAATCATGGAAACACTAAAACAGAAGCCGAACATTCTAATTCCCATAATTACCTCAACTTGGAATGACTTTAACTTGCAAAAAGATTGATTTTACTAGCATTCGAACGAGTTTAATTGCCCCGTAATTTAGAATAAGCAGGAGATTGAGCGGTATTCGTAAAATACACGTAATTAAAGTGATTGATAAGTCATGTTCGAAGATTACGTCATTGCGGTTACAGTATTACCTAGAGCCTACGCTGAGTTAACATTGCCATTGCCCAAAAGTTATAGCCCTGTTACAAGTTTTCCTTTCATTATGATTATATTGGTCTGCAGGAAGACTTTTATTACAGGGGAAATGGCAGCACTTTAGGTCTTGTGTCGTGAACGTGACGTCATCAAAGTGCGTCGTTCTTTGAAGAAGATTCCCGATTCTGTCTCTAAGATGGAACATTAATGAATTTTTAACTTGATTTCTTCTTTCTTATAATTTGTTGAAAGGGTTAGTGGAAGTATGTAAGTGTGTAACCTTACCATTTCTTTGATCTTAATTGCTATTGTTCTCCAATTTGAAACAGAAAAAATGCTATATATAATGAAAATGATTGTTCAATTAAGGTAAGTAAAACAAATAATGCTGCTCTAATTTTTTTTAAAACACGTTTTTGGTTGAAATAGTCTTCACAAAGGATGTATTTACTATCACTCAATTTTTTAACATTAATTAATCAAATGTCTTTTGAAGTTTGCTAACATTTCTTCGATTTATACTTGATTTGTATAGGTCCTTAACTGTATCAAAAAATCTAAAAACCATGGACGTATTTTTGTTGATATAATAAAAATCCGGCTTTGAACTGTACAACCCTGCTCCACTTTTAAGGGGTCACAGGAGTCTTAAAAATGTGCAAAGAAGATACTACAAAGCATAGTTTGATCTTTCATGTCATTTTTTAACTACTCAATAAATGAGTATAATTTTTTATATGTAATTCTACAGGATTTATTTATTAAAAAACATGTTTTAAAATTTATGAAACTTTAGCCAAAACTAAAATAAATGATATTAAACATGAAGCTATTTGAACACATTGTGATTAGGCTTGCGCGGCAAATTGTGAGGTCAAAATTGAAAAAACGACCAAGAAAATGACTTTATATTGTACAAATATGTACAGACAAAGACTTATACCTAAATTCTCAGCTAAATTTTAATTAGAAATTATTTTAAGAACTTTTTTCTAAAAAAATTAATAAAAAATTTTAAATTTTGATTTTAAATATTTTTTAAAATAACTTCTAATTTAAATTGAGATGGGAATTTAGGTATAAGTCATTGTCTGTACATATTTGTACACTATAAAGTCATTTTCTTGGTCATTTTTTCAATTTTGACCACACAATTTGCCGCGCAAGCCTAATCACAATGTGTTCAAATAGCTTTATGTTTAATGTCATTTATTTTAGTTTTGGCTAAAGTTTCATAAAATTTAAAATTTGTTTTATATTAAATAAATCTTGTAGAATTACATTATACTTGTATATTGAGTAGTTAAAAAATTACATGAAAGATCAAACTAAATTTTGTAGTTCCTTCTTTGCACATTTTTAAGACTCCTATGACCCCTTAAGGAAGAATGCTGGAAGAATGGGAACTATATATGAAGAGCTCAAGTGCAAACAAGTTAAATCACTTTTTAGCTTATGCCATTTTTGCTCTAAAGTAACTGGCCATTGGCTTTATCATATACTGGTTATTTTAGAGCGAAAACGGCAAAAGCAAAAAAAGTGATTTAACTTGTTTTGCACTTGAGCTCTGCATATGTAATCTAGAATCACAACAAGCTCTGAACCATTACACATGTTTGGTTGGTTAGTAGACATATATTTTTCGGCTTGTGTGTTTGGTTGCAAGGACCCGCTTATAAACCATCGTCAAGTAGGACAACGCAAGACACACACATACACAAATGACAGATGCTGCCACCTGTCGAAACCTCCACAATTTATACGTGTCTCTGAAGGGGAGGGAAATGTTCTCCAGGGACCTGTACCCGTGGGAAACTGCACAATGACCACCCACGGGACTTTTGGACCCAACAAATTTAACGAGCACGTACTCTGCATATACTCGACAAACACAAACATCGATGCTTCAACGGGATTCGAACTCGGACCCAGCAGCTCCAACGGCTAACATCGGCCCACCATTACACTTTAACCAAGAAACTTAGTAACGTCATATGGCACACTTTTTTTCAGGTAATACTTTATAAAACTGTAAATTCATACAAGGTTTCAAAAACTACATTTAATTGTGATGAACATAAATAATATTTTAATATTATATGCTGCTAAGCTTTGGTAGAATACCCTTCAACAACTTTAATATTACTTAAAGTAATATATTTTCCTGCCTAACACTTGAGATTGAAGAGCAAAACGCAGCCCAATTACGTTCCTGCAGAGGTTTCCTAACGCAAAATTGATTTTACTCAACGCAATTAAAGATCGTTCACACTTCAACTTTAATTAAAATATTAGTTAACGTCAAGTTAAAATGGAGTTTCCTCCACAGCCAAAGGTAGCAATGAGTTATTCGGCTTTTTACATTAAAATAATTGCTAGTTTAATCTCTTTCAGAAATATTAAAAAATGCATCATTTCAGAAAAGTGCAGACTTATGTTATTGCCAGATTAGTTTTTTTGTTGTTAATTTTTCGCAAAGTTCTATTTTAACATAAATCTGATAAATGCCAGAAGATTTTAATTCGAAGTTTGGGCATCGAAAGGAAAATTATAATTGGATTATTTAATTAAATATGTTTTATTAGCCAAGTATAAATATCTTTTTTTAATTATATTTCCTGAATTATACAAAAATTTGTTTAAGCGAAGAATGGGTGCATATAATAAAACATTTTCTATTTTTAATTTTTTTAGAAATCATTTTTGGGAAATCGTTGATTCAACTTTCTAAAATAAGTTCAAATATATTTTATAAATTAAGATTATGTTAAATATATATTTTTATATTAATTGAGGTATTTTGTAGTAAAAAAATCGGCTTTTTATTAGTTTGCAAACGGTTTGGTAAAAGCTTGTTGGTAAAGCATGTAATTGTAATAGAGAAAAGAAATATATATTTTTTATCTTCACATAAAAATGTTTTTATCTTTTTATTATATTTGAAATAATTTCAAATCATATAAAATTGGTTAAACTTTTAAAAACAGCTTATCTTTAATTTTATTTGTCAGGAATCTAGAGAATATCACTTTGTTTTGTAAGTTGGGATTAATTTTATTATTTTTTTGCTATTATCTATTATTAATATACTCATATTCATCTCAAAATTACTACCATAACTATACTAATCATATTTTTTAAAGGTGTAAGAAAAAGTTGTAAATATATTTTAACGTTAGACAATTTTATGAGTTTATTTTGTTGAATAATATTGCATAGGGCAGATAAACTGCCTGATATAATTTGGTTTTCGACAAAAGGATCTTAAAATTGCTGAAAAACAGTATTCAGTTTTCATTATTCATTGTTCATTATTGTCTTAACTGAAAGTTAATTTACCTCCTCAATCTAATAATTTCGTTTGTATTTTTTTTTCTATGAAAAATTAACACATTTTTTAGTGATAGTTACTGTTATTTCATTTAACTATTTATGTATTAAACAAAAATCATATAACGTCATTTTAACATAATTATTAAAATACAGAAATATGCGTAATAGTGTATCTGGATGGGCCTGATTGGCTTAAGGATGAGCCCAATAATTATAATTTTTGTTGCGATTTGTTGTTAAAAGTCAATGAAGATAACAACATTTTTAAGAAGATGTGAGTCACATAAAAACAAAGTTGTTACAAATTTTGACATAAACTAGTTGACAGCTGTTTCTATCGTAAAAATTTTGATACTTATTTAGATGACGAAGATTCGACATTTTAAAAAACGTCTTTTTTATGCTGATAAAACGAATATCTTTAGGTATGCAGAACTAAGTTATTAAATATTTTGTAATGCAATCTGAAACTGTTTTAATGCTAATGGGTTTTAAGACTAATACATAAGTGCACAATTTAAGACGAATACATAAGTGCACAATTTAAGACTAATACATAAGTGCACATTTTAAGACTAGTACATAAGTGCACAATTCAAGACGAATACATAAGTGCACATTTTTAAGACTAATACATAAGTGCACAATTTAAGATGAATACATAAGTGCACAATTTAAGACTAATACCTAAGTGCACATTTTAAGACTAATACATAAGTGCACAATTCTAGACGAATACATAACTGCACAATTTAAGACTAATTTAAGACTAATACATAAGTGCAGCATTTATTGCTCCATGAGTGTACGACTCAGTCTTATAATTATGTGTAAAACATAAAAGTTCTGTATTTAAAGCAATTGAAGAGTACAGGAGAAGAATACCTTCATCGACTGGGAATCTGTCCGTATCAGGTATGCTTGGTGAAGATCGCGAGTCATCACCTAAACTGAAGGTTTTAAGAAACCAGCTTTGCCTTTGTTCTCCCCATGTGACACACGGGTGTGCTATCTCTATTATCGAGATTCAAACCAGACGCTAATGCACTGCTTGCACCAGGAAAAAGAGGCCCGGATGGCCCAGTGGTTTGGATTATAATGCTAGTAATCTGAGCACTGTCACGGGTGCGGACTTGATTCCCGCCTTCGCCTTTGGTGTAATGTAACTTTCTCTGTGACAGTAAAAATTCTTTCTGTGTATGTCTTCTTTTTTGACGAAGGCTTAAATAAGCGGGTCTCTGATTAAGCGCACGAGCCGGAATATTTATGTATCTAACCTGTACCAAGAAAAAGAATCAAGGGAGAAACCGGTTCCCGATCGCCACTTCTCGCCAAGCAGACTTTAATACGTACAGATTCCCAGTTTATGAAGGAAACTTTCTCCTGTACTCTTCAATTGTCATTAACCAAAAGTTTTCTACACCATTTGTTATTGAAGGAATTGTTTTTACAAAATAACAAAGAAAAATTTACGTAGAAATTCTTACGAAAAATAAATAAAGAAAAAAACTGGATAAGTTACAGAAATTGAAGTGAACAGTCATCCTTTCGTTTTGTTCTCCTAATTTCCTCCATCCGTAGCTAAACGATCTCTCTCGGTAGTTGAATGATTTATAACTTGTCCCCAAGGAAGATCTTTCTTAAGTTTCATCCTCTAATATTTATTGCTTTTTTGTCACTTTATTGTTATCGCTTTTTCCGAAAATAATAATCATGTAAGAAAGGATGAAGGCATTAAAAGTTTCGAATCACTTAAGTTGAGGGGTTCCCAAACTTTTTGCGTGAACCGACTTTTAAAATAGAGAATTAAATTCATGTTAGTAAGCTTTGATGAAAATAAGAACAATTCAATCGTATATCTTTTCAGATCATTAAACGATAAATTATGAGTGTAAAATTGAATGAAATTTTATATATTTTTCTGGCTTTGAAATTAAGTAATATGGGAAAAATCGTCAAAAGAAATAAATGATTGTAGACTAAATAACGATGTAAAACACTATCATGTCTAAAGAACTTTTATGTGCAACGAAGCTCAGATAAATTTTTTATTACAACTCTTTTCGGTGTTACATAAAATCGTATAATTTATTGTTGTTTTAGAAAATAAAAAAATAAAAAAAATTTAAATTGAAATCGTTCTTCGTTTTACATATATATTCTTGCTATGCATTTTTAAAGTATCTCTTCACCTTTCTAATGTAAAATTGGATAATTGTTTTAGTCGTAACTAAGTTTAGATATATAACCAATCTCTGATTTCCATAGCTTCAAGCAGTGTCGAAATCATTAAAAACAACTCACGTTTTTTTCCTTATTCCATCTTTTAAGACATAAAGTTTCTTTCGGCTGAAGTCATTCATTGAAAAACAATTGAAAATAATGTTAAAATGCCACATTTATGTGTCTAAAAATTAAATTTTTTTCAACTTTGGCGTCCTTTCCCAAATTTTTACATGTATTCAGTTTTGTTTAAACATTTTTTCATAGTAAATAGTACCGGTGGGTTTCTTAAAAACCTTTTGTGCCACTGATAACCCTCTTGGGGCTAGCTTAAATATTTTATCATGCAAACAGGCGTATAGGGTAGATACATATATATACCGGCTTGTGTGCTTGATCAGAGGCCCGCTTATAAGTCTTCCGTCAAGTAAGACAGACACATAAATAATTTTTATTGTCACAGGGAAACGAAAGTAATCCAGGGCGAAGGCGGGAATGGAGCCCGCACCAGTTACAGCGCGCAGACTACTAGCGTTATTGTACAAACCACTCGGCCATCCGGGCCCCTATCATACAAATTACAATCCATTCACAAAAACTCTTTTCGATAATCCTAACGCCCTTGGGTCCCTGTTTGGAGACCCCTGACTTAGATGATGAAGTGCATCCGATGCACAGGGTTTGAAAATACACCACTCAAAATGTCAGCTTCATCACGAAAGGGCTCCATGAATTTATGGCCCGAATATTTGTAAGTGCAAACGGTTTGGAGCTGAGAAATGGAGTTTTAAATTTGATTCAGTGTTGCTGCTTGAAGCGTTTATAGTTTATAATGATTTATTTTGTAGTGGGTATTGATGGATCTTTTAGATAAAAAAAGATTAATAGTTTGTATTGCATTTATTAATGATTTAAAACAAATCGAACATTAATCTTTATTTTCATTTTCGTAAGTGTATGGGTTGTTTTGAATGTAGTTAGATATAGTGTCTTAAAAGTAATGTGCACTGCTCAAAACAATTAGGAAAAAGTATGGTTTAAACCATTTCACCTCCAATGCTTTCATTTGGTATCATCAGCTTCCGTATTTTTTTCTTACTAAGTTGAGCTAGCATTTATTTATCGTTAGATGGAAGAATAATGTCTTTTGACAATTTAAGTAATGTTTGATGTAACTAAATGAAAATATGAAAAACATAGTAAAATAAAATTCACTCAAAAAAGAAATAATTATGAAATAAATTGACCCTAAATTCTTCACGGTTGCATTCTTAGATGTTTAAAAATTTATTTTATCTTTTTTACGAATAAAGGTTTGAAAAAAATATTATAATTTATTCAAAAGTTATTATTCCAATATTTAACCCCTTAAATTATAGCTAAAGTATTTAGATTTTCACCCTGTTTTTTACCATTTCATTTTGAATGCATAATGAATATATTTCACAAATTTTAGATTATTATAATAAAAGATACGAAGTTGGTACTTAAAGGGTAAAACAAAAGTACGCAAAGTGCTTCCTTAATTGTTTTGAGCAGTGTATTTAAGATTATATGAACAAAAAAAAATATTTTTTAAAAAGTCGTTGTTATTCGTAATTTAATTGTTGTGACAGTGGATTTTTTTTACTATTTAAGTTAGTTTACATACATAAAAAGAGCTAAAATAGCTTAAAAATACTGGATAAAAATCTTTTTTTAAACTGGTATTTAATAGAAAATAATTTGTCCTGTTCTATGTAGCTCTATTAATATAGACAAAAATGTATACTTTAATATGCTTTTTCTATAAAGAAAATTCATTCAAATACATTTTAGGTCAAACATTTAATTTATGGTTATAACAACAAGTGATGAAATACTAAATTTAGTAATGTATAATGTATAAACACATAAAAACTTATAAACAATAACATAAAAACATGTTTTAAATCCTTATTTTTCAAATATAAAATAAAGTTTGAATGTGTTTGAGCATACACATTAATTACAGTGGAACACATAAAATATGTATGATCATATAAAATATATTTGAATATATAAACTATGATTGGAACTATAACGATTTTTAAACATGTAAAATATGTTTAAACGAATTTTTTAAGAACAATTCAACTTTGCTTCAATGTGCCCACTTTGAATTTGTCAGTTAAATGAAGTCATATTACATTATAACACATTTATCACCTGTCTATATAATCCAACACATTTTGAATAAACACATTAAATTGAACAAAAATATTACACACACACAAAGTTTCTATATTGATTTATGTAACAGAAGCTGGGGTGATAAATTTCTTTTTTAAATTTAACTGAGCTATTTTTTATAAACATAGTATCTAACAAGATTTGTCCATGAAACTATAACGAACGCTGTCTCGTGTAAATAAAAATGATTTATTGCCTACAGCTTAAATGCTAAAATCTCGTTTAACTCAATATTTTCGCTTATCACACGAACCAATTATAGGCGTCCCCAGTGATTAATAGTCCGTGATCCATTGAGGACGGTAATTTAGCTCGGAATAATCCCCTTAACGTTAATTCATTAAAGCGTGCTAAAGATAAAAAAAAACTTTTTTTTAAAATATATTTTACAAGGTAAAAATTATATTTGTAAGCTTACCTTACATCCTTATTTATTAAATGTGATACATTTTGAAATACATTAGTACTTTTTTTAAAGGAAGTTTGTAAAAATGTACTTTTGTGTTTTATTAATACTAATGACCTAATGTGAAATGCGAAGTAATGAAAGTATTGCGATGAGATAGAAAGTCCGTAATGTATTTAACAAGTAAAAATTATACATTTGCCAGCACACCCTTCATACTCATTTATTAAATGTGATACATTTTGAAGTACACTAGTACTCTTTTTAAAAGGACATTTGTAAAATTGTACATTTTTTGTTTTATTAATTCAAATGATCTAATGTGAAATGTAAGCTAAGGAAAGTATTGCGATGAGGTGGGAAATCCGAAATGGAGAACTGTACCCATGGGAAACTGCGCAATGACCACCCACATGACTTTCGGACCCAACAGATTTAACGAGCACGTACTCCGCCTATACTCGACAAACACAAACTTCTACGGGATTCAAACCCGGACCCAGCAGCTCCAAAGGCCAATGTCTTGACCACTAGGCCGCCGGATCGGCTGAGCATTGGTTCTTCTGTCTTTATAGATCAAATTAAAAGAGCTGTAGAGTACAAATTTGGTACCCGAGTTCCTAGTAAAAATATATTTCAATTTATTGTTTAACGCATGAGATTATATGCAACACATATTGTTTTAGATAAATATTTTGGAGTTATATTTTAAAATGTATTCCTTTTTTTTTCAAAGATTATCTGCGAAATTTATGATGACTGCAAGTTATATTTAAAATGTAATACAATTTTAAAACTAAGTTCACCAACTAAAATATAGAATCCACACACAAAAAATAAACCCAAAAAGTTAAAACCTAATTATATTCTCTTCCAGCTAAATTTTTTTTTTGCCGGAAAATATTTTGCGAATCAACATTAGCTTTCCTTTAATAAAATGTTAAACTTTCCAAAACGACAGAAACTCCCCGCACTCCAAAAGAAATAACCAAAATGAAACCAAACTAAATACTCCTCCCAGACATGCATATTTTCCACGAGAAACTCAATTTCTTTCGACTTTGGTGGGCAGAAAAGTAGCAAAAAAATATTAAAAAAGCACCCAGACTGTTGAGCCAACTTTATGCATAACTTCATTCCGCCCGAGTTTTCTGTATAATAAGGCTAACTTCTGCCCCCAAACTCCAATATAGCTCACTTGGAAAAGGGGATGTTGAGTTTAGGCTCTTCTAAGAGATGAGTTGTAGTTTCGGTATTGTTATTTTTGTGACCGACTTACTCATAGGAAAAAATGGACGCGGTTCTACGCACAAACAAAACGAAATATATACATGAATGATTAACCTATAATAATTTCAGTCAATAATTAATTAACAGTTAAAGCTAATTTTATAGTGAAAACCCAACTCAAATGGGTACTCAAGGGATCTTACATGCCCCATAATCGTATAACATGTTGCCGACCATTTTCCCATGCAACTTAGTCGGGGCTCGAACCAGTAGAAGGAAATCTTGATAGTGTACAGTATTAACGCAAGTAGGACGCTTAAAAAGTAAAAGTTATACACTTTGGAAAACCACAAAAGTATACTTTGAACATCTCAAAAATCTTTTATATGTGACCAAATTAAAAATAAATATGAACCATATTAACATAATTTCGATTTAGTGATAGTAGTAGCGTTTTATAAAAACATTAATAACTTTATATCTTTTTTGAAGTTCGTAACTACTTTGGTAGTCCAGAGAAAGAATTCTTGTACTTAGTTCAGCAATCAAGAAGGCTTTACATGCTACATGTAAATGTCCACAAAATGTGAATAAATCACAGGACCAGTTTATAAATTTTTTTCATTTTATAAATTAAAGTATGAATTTTTATTTTGAGACGCCAAATTTTAAAAAATGTAATTGCTTTTTAAAAAGTTTTGGTAGTTCAGTACATGTTATTGGGAAAAGTTTGTGTTAAAGGTAAGTACTGTACAGAATACTTCCACTTCCGCCGAAAATAAGTTTATTATTCATCTCACTTATTAACTTTTTAATAAAACTGATAATTTTAAAAATTTAAAAAGTAAAATAACACTTTGTTCTTCTCATATAAAATAACATACTCACTTTCACAACAAATCTTTCTTCAAGTTTCCAGGAAAGGACGACTGGTGAAACGAAAATAAATTCTGCATTTGCTGCAACCTTTCCAGCCATAGAGCTACTTACTTAATGTTAAAATGATGTTGACACAGCTCTTGATTCGTGTTTGCACGTGCTGGTTGGGACTTTAACTTATTTAGACGAAAAGTGGTCCTTATTTGGCGCCCCAGGACTTGAATCTTATATCCATTTGGTGTTGAGGGAGTTGTTAATTAAGGGAAAAATTTGGCTGGATTTATATTTTAATTTTAGGAGTTGTGTGTTATTACTTCTCCGAGGTTTAACGGTTCTTTGAGATTTTGGATAACTTAGTTATTAATTTTTTGGTTGGTTTATTGATGTCTCACTTTTGTATTGTGAGTTAGTGTTTTTTAATTTTTACAAATATAGTTAAGATGGTTACAAAAATGTTTCTAATAATTGTTTAAATCCTTGATAAAACTTATAGTTATGATAAAGGTAGTTTGCAAAAGTTGCTAATAATTCTGCAATTATTTTATATTTTTAAAAAATATTTTGCAATTTTTTTGACAAATTTAATATAAAAACTATGTAAATACTTTCTCTTATTTTTTAATGCTGAAATAAATTATGCATTAATAAATCGACTTCTGGGAAAAAGTAATTTCAAGACATTTTAAACAAAATCGTTTAACTGTGTTTGGCTATACAAAAACAACGTTGTTGTTGTTGTCGTTGCTCATCTCTTAGGTTTAGCAGTGCTAAACCAAGTCTATGATTTGGCTGGATTTATATCTTAATTTTAAAAGTTGTATGTTATTAATTCTCCGAGGTTTAACCGCTCTGTGAGATTTTGGATAACTTTATTATTAATTTTTCGGTTGGTATATTGATGTTAAAAAATTCTAATATATTTCTTTAAAATTCTTGATAAAACTTATAGTTATGATACTAAGGTAGTTTGCAAAAGTTGCTTATAATTCTGTAATTACTTTAAATTTCTCAAAATCTTTTGCAAAGTATTTTGACAAATTTAATATAAAAGCTATATAAATACTTTCTCTTAATTTTAATGCTGAAATAAATTATGCATTGGTAACTATACTATTAAAAAGTAATTTCAAGGCATTTGAACAAAATCCTTTAATTTTGTTTTTCTATACGAAACAACGTTGTTGTTGTTGCTCATCTCCTAGGTTTAGCAGTGCTAAACCAGGTCTATGATGTTAGTCACTCTCAAAAAGTCCAGAACAATGACTGGATTGCTGTAAACATTGAGTCTGGAAAGTCCCAGACAGTCTAGGATGTGGTCAGATGCCGCCTGTTCAATGGAACACTTCGGGCAGATAGGAAAGGTCTTTTTCCCTGGTCCGTTGGTGTAACGCAGAGCACTAATGTGTAAACTTTTAAGTCTCGTAATGTCCGTCTGATCGCATCTGCAAAACTGGAGGGATATAACTTTTCCAGGTCACTTTTACCTTGGTACCAGATGAAACAACATTAAAAATATATGTATTTTTGAATCGCTTTTAGTGTATTTCAATTAAAAACAGTAATACAAATATCGTCAAGTGTCCATTATGATTCCATTAAATATGGATTCACAAATTAAATATGAATTCACAAGTAAGAATGAGCTGCTAGAAAGAAATAGCACCTCCTATGCTAGTAAGGATACCCTTACTTCATATGGTATGCAGGGTAGGGTAGAGTAAGATTGATACATATATATTCCGGCTTGTGTGCCTATAAACCATCGTCAACCAAGACAGGCACATAAATAATTTTTATTGTCACATAGAGAGAAATTGCACCCAGGGCAAGGGCGGGAATTGAACCTGCACCCAGTACAGTGCGCAGACTGTTAGCGGAGGCAGCTATATTAACCACTCGGCCACCCAGGCTCCATATCACATGCAACAACCATGCTAATTTATAGCTACACCAGCACTCACACCACTCTACATCCGACACAGTGTTTAACCGTCACAATTTCGCACTTTACCTTCAGGCATGTATTGATGCCAGTTTCCTCAACCGCTTCTCGTTTCATTCCCCAGAAGCTCAACGCTCTCTAGTCTTACACATCACTGAAGCGGGCCTTAAATTCAATCTGAACGTCGAAGGCCTTGCCTTGCCACACACAGCCTCAAGCGTTGCATTTCACACGAACGATGTAAAAAATAACAATCGATTATACGCTAACTGTTGTATTTTTTTTAGCTTTTGAATAAATAGCTTGTTTTTGAATCAATGAGGAACTATATGTTTAAATAAGTGAAAAAAGTGATGATTAAACTATTAGTTAACTTTTAAATATGACAAAACCGCCTCGATAGTTCAGCACGCTCTTGTCTTACACATCACTGAAGGAAGCCTTAAGTTCAATCTGACGTCAAAGATACTACCTTGACTCTAAGAGTCTCAAGCGGGTTATTTTCGCACTGTCTGCAGAGGGTTTGGTGTAAGAAATGGCAATCGATTCTATTTTATATGTTGTTTACGGTAAGAAAAAGGAATGGTCTGTTCTTGAATAGGTAAACAATTTAAATGTTTGCACGTAGCCTCAATTGAAAAAATCTTATCACTTACACCAGCTTGCATTCATTGCACACAAAATTTAAAAGTGACGCATTTTATAAAGAACAATTTAGACAAAGGAAAACCGGTCAGCGTACAGAAATCATCTCTACGTTTCATACAGTTTAAGGTTTAAATGAATAGCTTGTTCTTGAATCAACAATAACCGGTATGTTTTAATAAAAAAGTAAAACAAAGGAACCAATTATCCTATTTAGTTGTCAGTCCCATGTAACTAATGCATTGGTTTTGGAATCAGAAGTATTGCTTATCCATGTTAGCCCTTTTTTCCAGGTATGTTAATCAGCATAATATCGAAATGAAACAAACTTGAACCGAAAATGCTGTCTAGATATTTAATTATAGATTTTTAAATTTTCAAATGCCGAAAACGTGCAACAGATAGCGACACTGTTTCAAAACTTTATCAATTAATAATTAAATACCAGATGTTGATTTCTTTTGAATTTTGTTTTAAATTTGTGTTATGATGATTCCCATACCTGGTGAAAATGGAATAACATGACAAAGCAATTCTTTTGCAAAAATTGTAATTTCAAAACTAATGCATTAGTTCTACACTCTTAAAACAAAAGAGTGAAATCCACTCCAGTTGGAGAAGTGCATTTTCGACACCGTAAAGGCATGCATATTTACTCAGACTGAGTTAAAATCACTCGTTTGGAGGGATCCTGTAGGAGGTTTCACACACAAAGGATCCACTCCAAAAGGAGAAGTGCATTTTCCAGTCTGGAGGAGTGAAATCCACTCAGACTGAGTTAAATTAGGAGTGTTTGTTTTAAGAGTGTATGAGACTGACAGTCCCTCTTAACTTTTCAGAATAACAGAACCTCCCTTGTAGTTGAAACTTCTTTGTATGTTATACATCAGTGGAACTGGTCTTTAATCTAATCAGAACTTCAAAAACCTCCTCCTTGCAAATATATCCACAAGTAGCGTAGTTTGGCACGACTGATAAACAGAGAGTTAGTGTAAGAAATAGCATTTGGTTCTATGTTAACTGCTGTTCAGGTTTAAATATAATTGCTTGTTCTAGAATCGATAAAATATTTATGTGGAAAAGTTAGTTGCTCTCTTTTAACCCTTTCAGTCCCAAAAATTTACTACACTACAGAAACTTCTGATATTCACAAAATAAGCTTATTTTAGGTCAAATATACGAGTTCCACAAGAAAAAAAATTCATTTAAATTTTTTATATGGTTTTTGAAATAATGCCAACATTTTTTAACTGTGGAAAACAACAAAATAAAAAAAAAAATATCCAAAAAACACTTCGAGTTATATATTTTAACGTATCTGACCATATTATTAAAAAAAAATTAGTAATTACTTTAACCGAAATAGTTTAAATTGTGTTTTAAATATGTGGAACTGAAGTGAACTTATCAAAAATCAGGTGAAACGCTTGTTGGCTATTTTCTGAATAAAAAAAAATAGTAGTTCTGACTTCTATTGAGATTAATGTAAAATATTGTCTAATAGAACAAAGTGTGAAGAATCGAATGATGTGTGTTTGGATGTCATAACGGGACATAAACATTTTGAAAAAAAATATTGAAAGTGATGATGCCAAATGGCATCACTGGGACTGAAAGGGTTAAATTTCTAATGTACGAACATAGTATATACTAGATATTAAATTCAGGATAAGTAATCTGTGTATGACATGTCGGTCATGCAAATGAATATTCTTTTCTGTGTATAGGTAAATAAATATTTAACAAGTTTGGGATCTTAATAGTAGCATAATTGATGCTTCTTGTAACGTATGTGTTGTAACTTAGCTATACGAATCGAACAACAGTGTGTCCGTAACAGAATGTCCGAGTTTCAAATTGTAATAGCATCATGTAATCGTTCGACAGTTGTGGTTGAAGGTGACGAATAAAGAATAACTCCATAAGTTTCAGATAAAAGCATGCACTTGTACCGCTACATTGTTTTCACAGTTGCACAGGCTGTTGCTTCCATTACTCCGAACTTGCTGCAGACAGTATAGGAAGAATGGTATTTTCGTTTGGATGTGCACCGTTTCACTAAAGACGCACACATTGAGCACTTTTAGGGAAAACTAGGTTAGTTTTCCTTCAATTTAATGTTGATTTGTTATATTTAGTATAAAATAAACTACTGTAATATACCATTAAAACTCGGACATTCTTTTACAGACACTTTGTACTAAGGCACAACTACAATTTGCGTGGTTTAATTGGGTACTCGCAAGCGTACAGGTTGAAATTCAACTTTTGAGTTAACTTGAAAAAAAAAACAAGGTAAACGCATCACTCTTTTGGGTTCCAAATAAACATTTTAAAAAAAAAGTAAATTTTATGAAGTAAAGGATCTACTTACTTAAGGGTAATTCATATGGCAAAGAACGGGAAGTTGCTTTCGTAACATACGCTAAACTGAAGTATGTAGTAACTACCAGCCCTGTTTATTGTAGCTCCATTATTATTACAGCAATTACTCAAATAAAGCACCACTTTACGAGTCCGCTACATAAAGTACATTAATTTTTTTATTCTATTTTTATTCTTATTGTAGCAAATAGTCATTTTTATTTCATTTAAACTATCATGCAAGAAAAATATAAAAAACAAAATAAAATTGGAATAAATAAATTTTAGAATAGGTTTAAAAATTTGAAATGTAATTTAATATATATAAAAAAAGTAACAAGTATTACATTTTAATTCTTCGTTTGTTTGAATGAAAACCAATTAAACGTATTAAGGTGAATCAAATTTTAATGATTACCAATATCAACACTCTTAAAACAAATTAGTGAAATCCACTCATGTAGGAGAAGTGCATTTTCGACACTGCAAAGGAGTGAATATTAACTCAGACTGAATTAAAATCACTCGTTTGCAGGTATCTTGTAGCAGATTCAACGTACAAAGGATCCACTCCTGTAGGAGAATTGCATTTTCGACACAGGAGAAGCGAAAATTAACTCAGATTGAGTTAAAATCGCGCTCGTTTGTTTTAAGAATGAACAGCTAATCTTTATAAACAACTGAAACATCACGTCCCTAGTTAGAATTTGCAAACGTATTATAGGACGACTGGAGTGGGAGGTACGAGGACACAGAAATCGAAGCGAGGTGGCAATTATCCAGGCGTAAATGTGCCCGATTGGAACTAAAGCCCTCGATTCTCTTTGACTTAAGTAGCGACACTGTTTTCCCCGGCGCTTTTTGCCGCTTCGCATTTCGATTGGACGTCCAGAGTCACGTGGGAAAGATGCCACATCTTGGTGCTTCTGGGAATGAGGATTCAGTCGGCGCGGCGGGGAGTTTTGAATGGAGATTTATTTCGGAATTGCGGTTTTGTGAGTGTCATCATTTTGTTTTAGCGAAAAATATGTTTAGATAATTTTTTACCAAGCTAGTTTTAGACAGATGAAAAATTATTTCACACGAATATGCCGACTTTTTGTGCTTTTAGAAGCGCAAACAGTTAAAAAAAGGATTTATATTACATCGCTATTTTAAAAAATATGCTTTGATATTGATTTTAATAAAGATTAAATTTATTTTTTGAAGCTGTAAATGTACATGGCAACTTCCAAAAGGGAAGAAAATGCCCTCTATTATTTAAGTGGATTATTGCAAATATTATCTTAAGTAGAAGTAAACTTTGTTCTATTTGCACAAATAAGTTATCAAATAATAACTGTGTAACGTCAAAACGATCATTTTCAAAACATAAAGAATTTTTAAAAAAAGATTTTTTATCACTTAGTTTATGTTTCTGAAGAAGTATACAGCATTTTACTCCATTTAGAAAATCTTTTCAGATCCAATCAAGAGCAAATCCTACATGCAAAATTGAATTTAAAAACTTTACAAAATCTTCTAATAATATCTGTAATGGAGCATTTCAAAGATTTCCCTCAATGGTGCGAATTTATCACTAAAATTGTAAATGTTTTTGTAAATCATAGAGTGCACTTTTTAATCAAAAAGAAAAATAAAGCTTTGCAACACAATTTTTTTTAAAAAATGTTATAGCAAGAGCATTGGCATGAGAGTTGCCGCATCAGATACAATGTGATTGATATATTTTGCTTGCTAATAACTATATATTATTATTTATAAAATGTACACTTTAATTACTGTTATTAAACAACAAATGACATTTTTCGTAATTTCTGTGGTTTTATTGAGATAATTTAATATTGCATGCGCCCTAAATATTTTTTACAGGAGAATTTCTGTTAAGAAATTTAAAATTAATATCAGACAGTGGCTTTAATTTGAATTTAGTTTTAAAGAAACATACAAGTAAAAATGTATGTATTTTAAACAGGATTTTAGCGGACCGCCCACAACCCTCCAAAAACTAGTCGTTTTTTCATATAAGTATATAATATTAATTTTCCATGGTTAAAATATTTTTTTAGTTTAAAAAATTCATTATACATGTTAAAAATTTATTACTCCGGATTAAAGAAATGCAGTTAATGCTAAATTTACAAGCAAATATATCATTTTGGCTGCTAAACGCGAACCCATTTAGGAATCGAAGGTTTAATATTTTAACTTCCTAATAATAAATAAAAAATCAGTCAAAGTCCTTTTTTGCTTTGAAAGAATGAATTTGTATGAATTTAATTCGTTAAAGATATATTTAATAGTCTTTAAACAATTTGTAAAGAAAAGAAAGAGAGCGAAGTACTAGGAGAAAAACGAAGCGAAGTCCGTTCCCCGCACTGGGAGAAAGTAACGTTCGGCACCAAGATGGCGGAAGATTGAGCTTGTCGCTACTTAAGTCAGAGAGAATCGAGGGCTTTAATTGGAACAGGTTAGGGCAGAGACTTTAGATGCAGCTGACTATGCTATTTCAAACCTAAAAGGTGACCTTCATCAATGAGATAGTCACGTGACTTCCCCAGAGAAATTTTTGGATAATTGTAAACAATACAAGGATTTTATTTTTCAGATGTTCTGAAACCGTAGTAACAAAATTATTTAACAGTACAGCATAGATTAAATATAAATTGCTCTAAACCTGCTTTTGAATATAAATTTCGTTCAGTGTTTTTGGGGGCACTTACTAAATTTTTAGCGATAAGTTACCAAACGTAGCAACATTCCTCGCCAAAGTAGTCATTTGGCAACATTTATCTTGTCCCCCAACTCAATTGCCATTTTACCATTACATTTACTTTCTACTACATTTATGTAGTTGTTGTAGGAACGTTCAGTTTGCGAATTTAGCTCGAAGGGATAAAGATCAGTTGAATGGACAGGCCCTTTATTTCGTTTGCTGAATATGGAAACTTCATTATGATTTTTGAAACTAATGCAAATAAGAGTTTTGGTTTGAAGATGATAAGTATGTAATGGTGATTAACTCTGGAGGCTACCTTTTATTTTTGGCTTTAACTTAAAAGATCTTCAAAGCTGGTTATATTTAGTATTAATATTCCTCCCCCCCCAACATGAAATAAATTTTTACCTTGATTTATTTATATTAATATTTCTTTAAATTGGTGCATATCTAAAGTTAAAATTGACAATGAGGTTGTTTCATGGAGAATCTGGCAACACCTCTGCGGGTTTGTTTTCCTCAACTAGAATTTCAATGATGGCGGCCTCCGTGCTTGTTTAATTTCAAGATAGCCACTCATTCATCAATTCAGGATCATCATGGGGAAATACGTGTAATGAAACTTTTCTTTCTGTACAATTTTGAGTTAATGAATTTTTAGAACAGCCAACAGCACAGCAAAAATTTGGCATTTAAGAACAATTAACACCTTCAATATTCTCTTCGAAAACTCGCTGCCGAATAACTAACTCTATGCGAATAACAAAACAACAGCAATTCTAAATTAAATTCTAAAGTTGGTTGGTTGGTAGACATCTATTTTCAGGCTTGCATGCTTGTTCAGAGACCCGCTTTAAACCTTCGTCAAGTAAGACACACACAACACACTCACCCACAAATACACATACGAGGCAGATGCTGTCATCTATCGCATGCTAGTTCCCTAACCATTGTGCTGCCGAGTCAGCACAGAAATTCTAGAGCAGAGACATTAAATTCTAGTTGAGGAAAACAAACCCATAGAGGTGTTGCCAGATTCGCCGTGAAACAACCCCATTATAAATTTAAATCGAATTATTAGATTAATGGAAGCAAAACATTATTGTAACACTGATGAATAATGCAGCACAACGAAGATCTGATGATTAAGACCCATCAAATTATTTTGTAAACGTATTTGAAAAACCTTTTGAAATATATTAATTAAGATTTCTACTTATAATTTAGGTTTTTTGTACAGTGATAAGTATTCATAAACATTGAACATGTATGAGCTCTATGGAAGAGATCAACCATCGCGCATTTTAAATGAATTGGTCAAAGTTTTGAGATAAATAAAAAAAATATATCGGTTCATTCAATGTATTAACTTTCCACAATTTTTTTGTACAATTGTCGTATTTTTTACCTCTTTATTTATGAACAGTGTGGATTTAAGTTGCATACAAATTCTTTTCATCTCATGTGTTTGTGTATTTCGGGATTTGAAGTATTCCAATATCAGCAAACACCCACATACGCCATTTCCACTTATGAGTTACCGCAAAACTTCCAAAAGACCACAATAAATAAAAAAATAAAATTTCCTTTCAAGCAACCTAATTTTACTGTTTTGTTTTATTTATTTTTGCTCTCCCGAGGCTACGGCAAAAAACTCCAGTTCTTGCTGAGCGAGGTATTTTACTTCTTCACCTTAGACTTGCCGATTTCTGCAGAATGGATTGAATGTACATTCATTGCTCTTAGTTTCCGAAGTTTCTTTCCTTTCAGAATTCGTGGCTCACTTTAGTAAAAGTATCTTGGATTATACTTAGAAAAACCACTTAAATCAAACAAGAAAACCGTTTGTGCTTTTGAGTTACTTGAAAGGTTGACGATTTTACTTTTTCATTAAAAAATTAGAAATTCCGCTTTTTATATGAATATTTCTTTACTTCACTTTATATTATTTTGTTTTCATTTATTGCTATGCTTTTGGATAAACATTTTCAAATCTATTTTATTATTTAAAGATGAGAGAAAACATTAATCAGTTACTCAAATTCACTACACAAAGGCCAGGGAATATCCCTTCATTCACCTCCCGATAAAAATATGAAATAACACAATTTCTTTAACATTATAAAATCAGGGAATAAAAAAACTGTTGACCCATAGAAAATACACAGCCGAGCCCTAACTACAAAAATTAAAAGCTTTCAATAAGTTATTACGTATAATAAGGCTGTATTACGGCCCACTCAGATGTTAGAGCTTGAGCATCACTTTACCCAAGGCCAACTCATGTAGTTGAGTTGGCCGTGCTTAACGCGGTTTTAAATTAACCTTCCCCAGCGGCCTGGAAATGAGAAAAATTTCTTGCTGTTTTTCCTGCATAAATTTTAAATTAAGTTTATTTTAAATAAAATATTAGTTCCAAAGATTATTCTTAGTGTTACTTTTGAACCGACGATCTTAAATAATTCCCAAATGAAAAAAGTTCATGCTACACTGTGAAAAAAAATCTGTAACCATTACAAAACATTTTTTTGTAAAAAAACTTTTCCTAGAAAATTTCTAGTAAATAATTACTAAAAATAGTGCTGTAAAAACACATAATATATTTTTGTTAGCATTACATGTATATATCATGTAGATTTACAGGACTATTTTATGTATCCCACACAAGTAATGTTTCAGTAACTATACAAGGATACCACATTTTCCGTGCAATTGCAAAGAAAAACAAAATGTCTACTTTCCTACTACGTTGGATCGAACCCCGGTCTCCCGCAAGACAGGCGGGGGAACTGACCACTATAATACCGAGGAATAGCAGACGGCCGAAACCCGGGATCGAACCAGGAACCTTTCGATGATCAGTCTGACGCTTTCCCAACTGTACTATTTTGGCACATGGATCGCTAGGAAATTAATAGTTAAATTCATTTAAAACAACCAACTAAAGTATAAATTTAAAATGGCGATTGGCTAATTGAATCACGATCGATTAGATTAGGTTAGGTTTGAATTATCCTCGCACTAGAGCTACACGAGGGCTATCCAAATCAAGATCGAGGCTGAAATACTAGAAATTATTTTGTAACTTCAGAAATGAAGGTTTCTGTTCAGAATTACAAAAACTTTTTTGTAAAATTGGTTATATCTGTAACATTACTAAAAAAAATTCTGTATGTTTACAGTATTTTTTTCTCAGTGTACATAAAATTTTATTTTCTTATAAAATTTTGATATTTAAGGTTATTGTAAGAAAGATTATTGCAAAAAAAAAGCTGGATCTAACGCTCAGACACCCGTTAACAATAGCCTTTATATAATCCGACCAAAGCAGTTATCAAACCGGATCATTCCTACAAAAGCACAAAAAGTGAACACAAGCGACATTTCCATCTCCAATCGATGACATGTGGAAAAGTAGGACGCGTCATTAACCAAGATCCTTGTGCCGAAATCCCGGAGGACAAGGATCATCAATCCTACAAGGACACTCGCAGAGGTCAATATCACCTTTTTATTCCTAGCAGGACGAAGACCCTTCTGAGGTATAATGGCGAGGACTGGTAAAATACAGTAACTACAGGAATCTACTAGACCATTTTTGCTCTGAAGTTTTAGTCTTTTTTATAGATTTTCTTTTGGGTTGTAGTTATTGAGTGATTAAAAAAATGGCCCAAGTCATGAGGCTAGTTATTCCTAGCAGGCCAAAGACCCTTCTAAGGTAGACTGCCGATGACTGGTAAACTGCAGTAACCCCAACACTGTTTCGGACCATTTTTGTTATGAAATATTCAGTCTGTCAATGGACTTTTCTTTGGGTTAGAGTTATTGAGTGCTTGCAACAAAGGTCCAAGTCATTTGGCTAGTTATTCCTAGTGGGCAAAGACTCTCCTAGGTAGAATCGACGTGGCGCCAGCTGGATTTCCTGAAACACCTAGAGGTTAGAAAAAGATGGAGTTGCTTGGCGAGAAAATAAGTGAAGCTGTCAAATAGTCGCCAAGTAGCTTTAACAAAACAACTCACTCAACGTTAGTTCAATTGTAAAACGCATCACTTTATTTATTAAAATACGGGCTAAACTAAAGAATCATGGCTGGATATTTTACGCCAATTCTGGGCACCCCGACTTATTGGTTAAGGGCAACGTTTGGCAAAATTAGCAATGGGAAAGTTTCTTATCATGGTACGTTCTCCATACTGCGTGCGGTCCTTCATTATGTGCCGGGGATTGTTGTCATTCGACCTGGCGATATTTTTGAAAGACGCCAAATTCTGCCACGATTCTTTAGTTTAACCAAAATATGTACTCTGACTAATAATCGAAAAAGTGAGTGTTTACGCAGTATTTTATTAGAGAGTCAAAAATACCAAGTCGATGCTGTAAACCCATACAAACTACACATAGAATTGCGCCAAATAGGTCGCCAAGATCATTTGTTTGGGCTTACTACAAGGCAATTGATGGTTTCACTTGGATAACCGGTTTTTGCATTGGTTCTTTGCTAGAGGCAGGATCTTAATCTTCTTCTTAGCTCTATGTGAAGCAACGACGAGGGAGGATTTCCCGGCGTCATCTGAAAAGAGAAGGATTTCTTATGTCTGAAAAGGAAATACGGGACTGTGGCTTAAGGTTAATGTAGAATATGTTTGTTGGGGTGATTGATGTTAGGGGAATGGAGAATGCTGTTGCGCGTTGTTAGGCTTAGGATTTGTAAGGTAACTATTGCTATCGATCGTCACGCTCACAAAAACTAACGTGTTGTTATAGCTTATTTCTTGGTTTAAAACACAAACAAAACAGTGTGTCGATCGTAATGGACGCTATGATTACGATGCTGAGGAAAAGGGTTTTTATTTAAGAATATTTTTGTAGTTTAAATAATATTTATTTCTTCAAAGATATCAGCTTAAGGCATGTTTCACATTAACGGATCTGATAATGTTTAAAGTGTATACGGTGCCCCGTAACACAGTGGCAAAGTTAGTGCAATGGATCTTTTCGCATGCAGATGAAAATGAAAACCATGTTTGTAGTTTTACTTGCAGTTTGAAGTAATGTAGTTACAATGCTAAAACGATATGATATTTAGCATGCGAAGAAACAAAAAACATACTTACAGTTTTACCTGAGATTTTTTACATGAGGTTACGTGACAATGTTAAACGCTGTTGCAGTTGGAACGTACAGCCTCTAACGTTTCGCACTTCAAATTCATTTAATATTTCGACGATTTGATTAATAACCGCTGTGAGAACCTTAAGAACGTTGTCGTTTCGTGACCATCGTATGTGAGTCATCCTCATTGACCTTATATTTCTAATGCGATATAATGGTACCGTATGTATATCGAATTTTCAAGAACCGTTGTGTGTTGAATAAGACCAAAAGATAGCACTTTTTTTTAACTCATGTGACTAAGTAAATCCTTTTCTGCGAATTTTAATTGGGTTAAAAGTTAAAATAAATTGTGCTGGCACAATTCATCTTTACTTACCGGCTATTGAAAATATTTTAGGGGACCCCAGATCCTTCCAAGTACACTCAAAAGGACCCCTCTGTATTTCCTACAACACTGACAGGAAAAGACAGCTATTCGCTTAAAAAGAACATAACTTTGGACATAAGGCTTCGTCTTAATGTAAAAGATGTTGGTTAGATGATTGATGGGGTGATATTTAAAACATGAAGTTGCGTGCAGTTAAAGTTTTTTTTTATTTAGATTAACATTATCTGCCGTTATAAAAATAAGAATATAAGTGAAATAAATATGTTTTGAGTCTTATGAATTAGATCACACACAAGAATTTTTTTAGCTGAAAATAATAATAATAATAAAGATAATAATAATAATGACAATGACAATGATAATTATGATGGTGATGATGTTGATGATGATAACAATAATGATAATAATATCAATAATAACAACAATAATACTTACAAGAACATTAATAACAATAACAACACAATTAATAACAACAACAATACTTACAAGAACATTAATAACAATAATAACACAATGAATAACAACAGCAACAATAAAAGCTATGATAATAAACATCAGTAAACATTTTTAAATATTCTTAAAAATATTTTCTTACATTTGAGGACACTTTTTTTTACGTATTATTCTTATAAATTTAAATATTGCTTATTTTGTAAACTTGTGTGGTTAACAGGAATAGCATGGTCATAAAAAAAGCTTCAAAATTACAATGTTTACTCAACCGCATCTTACATTTTTACAATGTTATGATATTTAAATGTCGAAGTTTAATCCTTCCTGTGTATTTTACCAACTAGACGTTTCTATTAAATTGAATGCTCTATTTTTACTATAGCTAAGAAGGATCTCTTTTAAAAAATAATTCAACGCCTAATCCAGTCTTAAAATATTTAATCATTTACTCTTATTTTTATTCGTTTAAAAATTTTATTTTCGTTCTTGCTTCTTATAATCATTCATTTGTTATGCACCGTATAGGTTTCCAGAAAAACCCAAGAAATAAGCACGTATAAAAAAACCCGGAGTAACCAAGCAATTTACTTAAGTGCAAGCAGTCGGCACACATAAAAAATGCTCTACAAACAAAAAATAAGAATTTTATATACTTCCGTATGCAATTTCCCATTCCCTATTCCCTTTTACCTCATCGCGAAAACTGCATGTGAAGTAAATATGCAAAAAATAAGAATAAAGATAGAATCCTATAATGGATTATTTTAAGGCCTTCTCTGCGAGTAATAGTATTTTATAGAACATCGAATTCTTTAGATGATTTATGCTCGACAATATAAAAGTCGCAGTGGGGTATGGATATGCTTTAAATGGAAAAAATACCATTTAGGGGGAGTTTAAAAAGTATGGATCCTAAATCCATTATTTTTAAGCTGCATATTCCGTTCGAAGCAGTGTATCAAAATTGTGATAAAAATTGCATGGATATATTATTTTATGATTGTTATTTTTCATCGTCGTAGTTTTATAAACTGTTTTAATAAAATTACGTAATTTTAAGTAATAATCATTATTCAGAACGATGCCTTTGAATACTTTTCAAACATTTACATGCATACTTATAAAAAGAAAAAAGTATGCAATCAAGATATAATTTTAGTTGTTTTAAAGCGTGCAGCATTTTGCATAAATACATACTATATATAATATAATTAGACTTACATTTATTATAATGGAAATCACTGTTATTAGTTCAATTCATATACAAACATAATTCTAATACCTAATTGAGGCAATATTATTTTTTTACAAAATAAATGTTAAGTAAGTGAACACTTTTAAATTAAATATCTAATTCTACCTGTAATTTATTTAACTTACACCTAACGAATTTACTTAATATTTTTAATAAGAATACATTTGTGTGATGAAACAACACAGATTAAATAACAATACAACATAAAAACACACATTACACCATTATTTAAATTTTCTATCGGATTCAAGCGCACCAATTACGCAGTTATTGGATCTCAAATGTCCCGATTATGCATAAACAGGGTCCATTTTTACAAAGAAATAGATCCTTTGATAGGTATCTAAATATGCATGAAAAGCTAATGTGTTGTAATCAAATAATAATTTATAAAGAAGGCATTAAATTAGGGATATTAAACAAATAATAGGCTATTCGTTTTAAAGGGCATTTCAGAACTGCTTGTTTTTTAGAGAGTTACTTTCTATTTGTCTCCACAATCGATGACTTGTAACAAGACTAACTGATTTACCACGTTCTCAGTGGCTACAATAAAAACACCCATACAACAAAAATGTATCGAGCATATCCACGTTAGAAAATAATAGCAGTACCCTAACCATTATTCCAAATAACCTATTGCTGATAAGTGTGTCCATCTTTAAATAAATAAGATATTATTATAAGAATTAGCAGATATATTTTTGAACCTAGTACAGAACTTTATTGAGGGTTTGATATATCTTGATATAAAAATCTTCTAACAGTTTGAAAGCTTGTTTTGTAGCTTTACAAGTTGTGATAAATATTTGATTTTAACAAAAAAAATAATTGTTTACATGTTTGTCTTTTTTCATAAATAAAAACATTATGTAAAATCATAAATTTATTTATATTTCACTAAAATAGAACTGCAAACTTAGGTATTTACCCTAAGCTAGCTTTGAACTCACTTTCGTCTTAACCGGTCAGTTACATTATATCGACTGATATTAAATTGATTTTTAACAAATTAAAGTTTAATAAAATTGAATTTGCTTATAAAATATATCTTCGTCAGGAAAAAAACAGAACAATTAATGTACTTTATGAATAATGATCAATTGGATTGCCTTAGAAAAAAGATCCTAAGGGCAATATTTACTACGGTTTGTGTTTTTTAAAAAGAATTTTACGAAGCGTTAAAAATTAAAGTAATTGAATAAATGTTTGAATGAGAAAATTTTATATACAGATTTTTGAAAGAGCGTGAGTAATTTGCTAAATGATTCATCAAAATATAAATCCAAGAACAGTTTTCATAACTATAATCATAATTTTCATCCCGATTATACTCACACATTTAAGTGTTTTCCAAAAATAACAAAACGTAATTTACTCCCTTAAATGGGAAGGTGGTTCCGGTGATTAGAATGGGTGGAGGAGAACGAAGTAATAAAAACAGAGATAATCACCTTTCAGTCTCATATTCAGAATTAACTTTTCTTTTCTTCTTTAATATTCAAGGATGGTAATAAGACCTTAAGAAAAGGTGAACAAACTAAATGCCTTCCTGGTTAATTAGTTCTTTTATTAGATCAAGACTATTCATTATGTTTTTAGTTTTAATTTTATAATAAATTAGTTAATTATGTACAATGAATAATTTAAAAGCATGTAAAAATGTTGGTTTCGCAAAAACACCTCCATTCTTAGGTTTGAGTGTTGGTAATCATGCACTGAAAAGGTTTTTATTTGTTTAGGTGTTAGTGGAAACAAGTATTTTCACTTCATTTTTAGTAAACTCTATTATGTGGGTATGTGAGAGTTAATTTGTTGAATATTTTAAATTAAGTAAATTGTTTAACTAAACATAGTATATTATTGGATGAGTACTATTTTGCAAATTAATGATTAAAAGATGTTAAGTACGTGAGGTCAGATATTAAAATACGTTACAATAAATCCATAACAATTTATAACTGATCAAGCAAAATGAATAAATAATCGATCAAATTCAATAGATATAAGATCGAATTGTAGCTACAATAAATGATCAATGGTTTCCAGATTGTTTTTTTAAAATATATTTAGAACTATTTTAATTTCAATTTTAATTTAGAATGAATTTAATTGTAGGAATATTTATAAATTTGTTTTATGTGCTCTTACATTTACAAGTTTTTTTTTTAATCTTGCAATAACTATCTTGTTTTATATTTTTTTTTTACAATATATTTTCTCCAAATCTACTTATTTTTAAATGGCTACAACGGTCGAACTACTTTAAAGGGAAACATTGAAAATAGAATTTACTGTGACAGATTTTGACATATGATATCGAACAACTCACGTTTCCTTTTCCAGGGCCGTATTCGACCCCCAAAAAGGAGATTTTACCGATTTAAGGCGACGTCGAGAAAATGCATAAAAAGTGACTTTTGGCGCCGAGGCTTTGCAGAAGCCATAAATCAGTTTGAAAAAGCACATTAGATTAAGTAAGTCGATGGAGATAACATTATTTGTAAAGCACTATCGATGTCTTAATTGAATTGATGTCTTGAAAATTGAAGTTTCGCTTGAGAAAAAGGAATTTAAATGTATATGCTCGATTAAATGTCTTTAGTGATGTGCCTAATGTTTTTAAAGGGCTGGTTGTTTAAACGGAAAACGTTTTGTAAAAGGTAAACAATTATTGTATAGAATAAAAGTTATATTTCTTGGGTTATAATAAAATATTGTCAAAATAAATCAAATATATTTCAAAAGATTTACTTTTTTGTGGAAAATGATTTTTTATACATTGTTCGATAAATCGAGTTGAGTTAAATAAATCGATTCATTTTTTTTCAAAAATGGTCAGTTGGAAATATTAATAATAAATGGACAAATAAATTATTTACATTGTAGATCGTTATCACTGTGCAGGAGAGTTCAGATCTTTTGGCAGTCTTTTAAACATTTTACATACTTATATTTTGATCGTCTGTCCACAAGTGTGATTCGAAAAATGCCCAGTAATTTGTGTTTTTTAAAGTACACTTACCTATTCTTAATAAACAAGATTTTGTTTGTTCGAAATATTGTTTGATACCAGGATCATTAAGTTATTTGTTTCATAATGAACTAAAGGTTTTGTTTCAATCATTATGATTTATGGAATAAGTAACTGCGTTAGTGCATTATTTACAGCGAATGATTAATGTACATTTACTTTGTAGAACGTGCTTTTATTTGAGAAAATCTTTTGTTTATTAAAAGATGATCACACATTGTTTAAAATATTAATTAACGACCATAAACAATTTCTTAACATAATTGTAGGTGAGTTTGAATTCGTTGCTACGTGAAGAATTTTAATACTTCTTACAAAAAGTTTCACATCGGCATTAAATTATGAAGCAAGAGAAAAAAATCTTTCAAAAGAACATTTAGAGGAAATTCAGAAACATTATTAAATGATTTGTAAATCAAGGATTTTGTTGACCGATATAATAGAAATAATAATACCACAGAAAAGAGAGTCTGTGTGCTTAAATGATAAATATTTGCTGAAATGTTTCTAAACGATATACATTTGCTGAAATCTCATTGAAAATAATGTAGAACTTCTTCTTGGTTACCAAAAAATTATGAAAATAGTGTGTCATTGTGCCTTAAGCCCAGTACAAAATTACAAAACAAATGATATATTTAAGTATAAGATAAAGTTACATGAGCATTCATGTTTCATGCAATTTCCTTTTAGGAACTTATATTCTACTTTACATACAGTCCAATTACCTCAAATCAGAAATGAACTACCTCCCATTTCAAACGAAATCGATCTTTTCAAATCGCAATAACTCATTCCATTGTCTATCCACTGCTATCTGATGCGATCCATCGCACAGCGGCTACGATTGCCACCTAATGCCCCTTAAAGCAAATTAATGACGACGGTAATTACGCTGAAATTCTGGCTGCTGGTTTCAAATGACTTTTAAATGTTAAGCCGAGTCTTGGCGAATCCCGCCAAGTGGGGTAATGGGCCGCATTAAGCGTCGGAGGTCGTATTAGTGTCTGTGAGATAGTGAAAACCTGCGTTGCGTTTGACAGGGGGCCTTCGATCGGACAATAAGAGGATATTGTGATCGTTTGTTTGGTCTGTGATTCAGAGAGATGGGTCTTTATAAAAATAAATGGTACGAGAGCTATGTTAATGGGAACGTAATAAATATTGCTTAGTTTCTCGGAGTTATTTTATAATGTGCAACAGGAGTTCCACAATTTTTCTTGATGGCTGAAAAATTTTAAACTGTGTAAATAAACTAGAAGGTTTGTATGCGGGTCTCTGACCAAGCACACAAGTCTTAAAATATATCTACCAACCAAACAATTTAGTACCGAAGATGGAGAAACTAGTTCGGACGCATTCGGAAACCTAAACATGTGGTCAGCCGTGAACGAGTGGTTCCTAACAGGTTTCGAGACAAGCTCTTTTCATCTTCGGAACAACGTCACTCGGAACTATGACGTCAAACTTTCCGTACCCAAGCGTGTTTGGGAGAGCTTCTTTGGCCTTAGTGGTTGAGTTAGCCGCAGCTAGAGTTACGTTTATGAGTGACGGAATAAATATTCTTTAATTTCCCTGAGTGTCTGTATTATATTTAGTTACGGGAGTTTTCAACTTTCCTTAAAAGGTGGAAAAAAAACTATTCTTGTGGAAAGATGCACCTAACTTTTTATGCTTGTGACTACAAAAAAAGAACGAATTCAACCTGTATAAGACATTCTAAACTACTAATATTAGTTTCGATGCCTTTCCAAAGTTGGAAATTAACCTAAAATAACATATCTGTGTCTGCGAACTAGTGATGGAACGGTCTGATTAAAAGATATTGGTATCAAAATTTATAATGATGCATTTGGAAGGTAACTAATGGTAATAAATATTTGCTAATTTTACGAAAGTATTTTTGTAATTCTTTTCAAAATTTCTTTCTTCAATTTTCTTTAAAAAAAAAAGAAACGTATTAAACTGTTTTCAAATTATTTTTACAGCACATCAGAGATATTTATGTGAACAACGTTTACAATGTTGAAAAGTGCTTAAATTTACTGTTTGAGATTTTATTAACACTTAATTTTTTGTTGCCCTTTAATTTAATTTTGACTAATCAATGATACCACCTAGGTTCTTATCTTTTATTCAAATCATCCGTAAAGATACTCAAGTCTCCCCCAAAAATTATTAGTATTAAAAAATATATGGCAGACATTAATATAATGCAGATTAATGGCACGATAAGGCACACGAGATTAAAAGCACACTATACAATACAAATTTGAAGGCACGATATAATGATAACTAAATCTTAATCATTCCAGACTTCTTTCAATATTTATTAAACATAAAAATGAAAAATATACAAGATATTATTAGTTTTGTCTAAATGATCCAAATGGCACATTTGTGTCATTATTTGACAAGTACACTTAAAGGCTTCAAATCTTTTAAAAACAATATAATAAAAAACCTTTTCATTTCATGTTTTAATGAAAAATAATTTTAATTATTAAAGAGACCTGAGAGAAAACTCTGCATTACGTCAAGTTTAATTTAAACAAAGAAACCGGAAGACATATCCTTACATTTAAACGCAATCATTTTATATTCTTGATTCATTTTAATATCCGCTCCCGGATCGCTTAGAAAAATTGTTTATTTGGCATTTTTCATTCTGATTTCATTTTGTTAAGGCTTCTGAATTTTGGAGATTACAACTTTCTTTGCAGCTTTTAAAATGAAATTGGCAGCTCTGTTATCGTAGCTTAGTAGAAAAGAAGCGTTGTTCTATTTCCATAACTTAAACGAAATTCTTTTTTCTATTAAGACGCATATATTAAAAATGGTTATTTCAGAAATAATTAAGAGGCTGCAGTAGAGAGTCAAGAATTTGTTTTTGGGTAGTTAATTGAGAGTGAAAGTGTTAGGAGGTAATAGTTAGTTATTAAAAAAGCAAGAGTGTGTTTTGTACCTTAAACAAAAATGCACACATCTGAAATATTAATTCATTATTTTTAGTAAAACTATTATTGTGCAGTGTAATGAGTGCGAATGCAATGTTTTAAACTTGCAACAAACTTGCTAATTTAAACTTGCTTATCGAGTAAAGTTACATGGTAAAACATGTGAAAACTTTGACGCTTATCTACAGCATATACAACTACACATTTATAATCATATGTTTTTATTTAGACGCGTATTGTATCATATGTATGTAAATACAAAACAAACGTTATTTTGAAAACAATGACAACCTATCTAAGATAACGTGGCTTGTAATATAACCATGATTGATATAGTCGATATTTTCTGAATTATAAATGACGTTATTCGATGGTATTTTTTGTTAACAATAGGTTTCAAAAACACATGTTCGTTTCTTTCTCTGCAAAGAATAATATTTCATAGGCCCTTTCTTACAATTGACATTGTAAATCAATAAAGACATTCGTCATTAAATTATACAGAATATATGTTAAAATTGCAACCTGAAATGAGTAAATGAACATACATTTTTTTATATAATGTTATAATTTTTAGTTTTTCAGCGTAATAGTTGATACATGTTTTCTTTAGACTCACATGATGAATAAATAAAATTTGATAAAGTAAAGGGTGCTCTTCATGCAAAACTCGCAAAACTCAAGTATAACTGTGATAAAAGGTCCGGTCTGTTTATTGGCAACTTTAGATAATGGTAAATTCAATTAGGCAAAGTCGCAAATGAACGGACCGGTCTTTATATCTTAGTTTTGCTTAATATAATGGGATGTTTGAAATTACACCCTTTAAGAGCTTTTAAAATCCAATTTAGATAATATTTATCTGTTCCTGTTAAATTAATGACAACTCAATGAATTACATGAAAAAATCTTCATTTTTCCCTATGGTGAGATACAGAACAATCGGATCCGTTAGATCTGAGTTATTATTGAAGATCCAACGCGTTTAAATTAATAAATCAATAATTCTAATTATCATAAATGCAATTTTAAGTAAAAAAATTGAATGAAGTTTGAATTAGGTTCTTTGAATATAAAAACAGAAAATTGCCAAAGCCAAATCAAATAAAAATCAAATATAAAAAATTCCTTTGCATTATAATTATACGTATTTACCCTTACGAGTTTTTATTCACATCAAGGTATAAAGGGACCGACTCAGACTTATTTATACTTTCCGCCATTTCACGGCGACCGGACCCACAGTTATGTTCCGGTTATTTTCCTCCCAAAATCCTCATAAGCAGTGATGCGAGAAAGAGCTAATTTTCACGCATCTCTAGCTCTTCTGATCCCTTTTAGGGATGCTAAATAAAATGACAATTATAGAAACGTTATTGTCTTTCCTTGTTATTGCGTTTAAAGCATATGTGGGTTGAAAGTTGAATGTTTGTTATATGGTATCAAAGAAAACAAGTGCGAAATGTGGTAGAAATAATACATTTAATCGTTTTTTTTATATTTAAATATTATATGAGTTTCTTTTTAACAATTGTTTTAATTTATACACAGCTACAAAACAATGAAAAATCAATTAACTTTCAGTATTTTTAAGTTTCATATCCCACTCTAACTAAATAAGTCTCTTACTTAACTGATCTGATAAAATATTATTTTTTTAATCATGTTTTAAACTTCCATTTTGTAAATAATTTGGTCACATCACTACCATTCGTTAATTTGTTTATCACTATTTACATAGGTTTTGCAATTAAAAATCTAATATCGTATTGACCCTCATTCAACTTCATTTTTTTAAAGAAATAAATGACTGATACCTGTAATCAAAGGCTGAAAACTGATATTTGTATCTTCGTCTATCGGACCTGGTCAATTTCGAAACTAATGTGTTAATTGTTTGTGGGGAGGTTTTAAATAATGTCCCCAAATTTGAACGCCAGGTCGCAAGAGGTTATGTATACCTGTTACATTCAAAAAAGTATGCAAAACTAGTACCAACAACAAACAACTGCTCATCAACCCCACCCAGAATCCCCCACTCCCTAATCCCCTCTGATGAGATGCCAGTGCTCCTCTTTCTTCCCCATCTCTAAGATTTATCCCCATCCTCCCTATACTTCTTATTGATGCATTTTCCCTATTTTTCTTTTCTTTTGCAGTGCTGAGCCAGCAGTACGAGGTGCGTGTGTACGACGAATTCGTGATCAGGGACAACACTGCTGTACTGAAGTGCCACATCCCGAGTTTCGTGAGGGATTACGTCGTCACGACTGCTTGGTTTAGGGACGACGGACTGGTCATACATGCTGACGGAACGCAAGGTGATGATAAGATGTTGGAGGATGTGTATATATGTATGGGAAGTGTAGACGCGTGTGGCAATTATAGATTCATACTAAATTGTACAAACATTAAAATTAGCTTTAATTTTTTATACAGTACGCAGTATTTCAGGGAAAGTCCAAAATGTTACAATCTGATAAAAAAAAAGTCACAATAATCAAAGCAGACGCAAAAGTTGCAGATATGTTTAGAGTTGTGTATTGAATTGAGGTGTATATAGCAAATGTGGCTTGCTGATCAAGTACTGTTAAAATACTAAAATGAGATAGGCAATTTTTTATGCAGTTAGAAGTATTTCAGTAAAAATCTAGAAAGTTACAATTTGATAATTTTTTTACAAACTTGTACTGAATTTCTAAATCATTAAAATGAGGTACATATGATTTTTTTTATAAGTTAGCATATTTTCAGAGAACAAGTCATATGTATTTAAATTTGATGAAAAAAAATCTTAAATAGACCTTAAAGTTACAGGTGTATATAGAGTTAAATGGGAGGTAAGGATGTATCTTAAAATGTGGCGTTATGATTGTGAACTAAATGTTAAAAACATTAAAAGGAGCCTTTTTTATATAGTTGGCAGATTTACAAACTATATATAAAGGGTTGAAACTTGAAAAAAAAACTACACACATAAAAGTTGCAGATCTTCTTAGCACTGTAATGGCGATATGGGAATAAAAGCAATATGTCTTTTGACTTAGAGATTAAACTGTTAAAAGATTAAAATTAGCAATATATATATTTTTCATACTGCAAGCAGTATTTAAAAAAATAAGTAAAATTCGAAATTTGACACAAAAAAAAGATGAAAACTTCACTAATCAAAAATGTACAACTAAAACAGACGTAAAAAGTTTCAGCTGTGTGTAGAGCTGTGGATATAAATCTTGTCGTATTTTGCAAATATGGGCTTTTTGAATAAAAACTAAATTCTCACTCTTTTAAGAAAAGTATGCTACAGTTTAAAACATATACAAAATATATCCCATTTTAAAACCAATAAAGACACTGAAAACATTATGTGTAAAAAATGATTTCATTTTAAGTGTTTTCATTTTTTTTTAATTTCTAAACTTTTTTCTATTTATTTTCCCTTTAATGCAAAAATTATTGTACAAAAAAAGTATTTCAACCATATAAAATAGCAATAATAACAATTCAAAACAATTGATTGCAAATATAAAGTGATTTTTTATAAGTGAATTCACCTTATGTTCAGAACGAGGTTAAAGTTTTCCATGTCGAAAATTTAACCTTTTGATTTTACTAAAGGAAAATTCCCACCATATACTATTAAAATTTCGATTTAACTTTCCTTTAACAAAATTTTAAACTTTAGAATTAATTTTCTGTGATCCTTCTTTCTACTCCCTAAATATGTTAAAAAATATGAATTTTTATAGCATGGAATATTTATTCATTCTGTATGTCTAAATTTTGAAACTCTGAAATCAAACCAATAGTTTGCTCAAGACATTATTTGAATTTCAAACTACGTGCTTTTATGAAATACAATAGTTAAAACGAATATAAAAGTTTTTGCATAGGTATGCATACATAAAAATTATTTATACTGTTTAGAGAATTCAAAAAAATATTGTACGTAAGAAACATATTGTGGAGCATATATGGCTTAGTATACAAAAAATAAAATGAGGAAATCTATCATTTAAATAGAAATCATAATTTACATGATGTAAGTACAGCTCTGGGAACAAAACACCTTTCCATTGTTCGTGTTAATTCTATAAAGAGTAAAGTTCTTTTTTTTGCACACTGTCAAAATTTTTGTACTTGGTTTCAGCAAAAAAATAGGTCCAACCAGCTGAAATGACTGTGTGGAGACACATTTCATAGTTTTTTCGGTTTTTAGTTGAATTTTTTTAGGATTTCAGAATTCAAAATAAAAAAAAACTGTTCAACTAAATTAAAAAAGTATGGTGTTACAGTTCAACACACAGCCGTTGTAGCCAATAAATAGTGGTACTAGGAACCATTCTTTTGGTAAAACATAGCACAAAATATCTAACAGTGCATCTGTAATAACAATTAAAACTTAACTTTTCGATTTTTTGTTAGTTAAGGCAGCGTTTAATCAGATAGCTATAATTTTTATGCGAAAATTACATTTTAGTCGGGGATATTTTTTGTAAAAAATGTTAAAGTATGGTTTTAACCCCAGTACCTCTAATATAGTTTACTTGGGTTAGAACCTTTAAACATTCCCTATATTTTTTCAAACGATGAAAAAAATTTAATTTAATAGTATTTCTAAGAAAATAGAATAAATATTTTGTTGCGTCGTACATAATATCAAATTTATTTTAAGTTACTAAAGCGCATTAAAAGATTGTGTAACTTTTCGATGAAAACAACTCAAAAGAAATATATTTCAAAACAACATCTCTGGGTTAACTTTATCCGTACCCTTCTGAGTAAAATGTGTTTTCTTTTTTCTGAAAATAGAACACGAAAGCACGTAAAGTGTCTTAAGAAAAAGAAATCAAGACTTTCAAAACCCAGTTTCATGCAAAAAGACAGAAGGGCCGTCACCAAAATGTTCACAGCTGCGTTTGATAACTCTAGATAGAAGTTTTTTTGGTATTTTCGTTGAAGATTATTTCATGTTGTTTTTCGATTTTATTTGAGCGAACTGCGGGCGGTAGATTGCGTTTCTGTATGTTTATATTTCATTTCAGGAAAAGGTGTGTTGTAAGATGTATGTGGATTTCTTTTTATAAAACTGACGAAAAGTTGTTCGAATGTGTCCTATGTTGTAATAATATCAATATATTTTAAAATTAACCACAAAATATACTTAACCACAAAAGTACGAAAATAATCAAATGAAATAAAGTCAAACTAATGTTAAATATACTACAAAAATATCAATTTTTTTTTAATTTTTTGCTGTTAGCATAACTGGAGAAAGGCTGTTTAAATGTTTTCAGGTTTTTAGGCATTTGGGTATATTTTAAATACACCAAAAAAGAAAGGTCCGAAAAAAATAAAACGAAATGAAGCAAAACTAATATTAAATATATCGCCAGAATAGCAGCTTTTCAAATATCATTATATAAAAAAATGTAAAAAGGCTGTTTAAATGTTTCTCAGGTTGTAAAATATCGAGTATATTGTAAAATTAACATAAAAAACATGTTTTTAAATAACGAATAAAATGAAGAGACACTAATGTTTGATATGTCATAAGACTGGAAACATTTTAAAATTCATTATCTTTACACTACTATGGAAATGCTGTTCAAATGTTTTTAATGCTAATCAAATATTGTAAATATGTGAATTTATTTTAAAATTAATGTTAAATTTTTTTTATCCGTATAGAAAATAATCAAATGATGCCGAAATTTTTTTAAGTACATCACAAGAATATCATGTTTTTGAATTTTACTTACTGTTTATTATGAAGATTACACTTATTACATAACAGTAATCTAATTATACCACGGATATTTAAATAAAATTCACCCCTAGAGATAAATATAATATAATCAAGGATGTTCTTAATTACTTTATCTTAGTCTTTGCATTAAGTAAGGAAGCAATAAATTCAATGAACATTTGCTATTAATTACGTTAAGTACGTCGGATTTTCTATTATTTGTTTCTAATTTTGTTTGGTTTCCACAGAAAGCGATTTTTAATCTACTAAAAGGTTTTTTTGCGGAATAGTCAATTTTTTGCACACTACTTAGAAATTTTCTTTTATCAGTGTAAATTTAATTCAGACACGTGTATTTTAATTAAAAAATCTTACTATGTTTTGTTTATGTTTGTTGCAAATGCTTGATAGACCTTTTTTCATAGTTAAAAAAAGTTAGATTTAAATGCTTGAACCACTTCGCGCAGTAAAAAATATGATAAACATATTTGCTTGATATTTTTGTATTTTTCTAAGGCATGATTTCATTTATTGTATGAAAAAAATATTAAAAATTGGATAATATTAATTCTTAATCCTTTTCTCTTAATAATTTTTAAAGTTTTTCTTGTGTGGGAATTTCATTTGAATGTGACAATATGCATTAATGTTAAGTTGTCATAGTTTAAAAATACTATGTTACTAGTAAAAAATTGCCCCAACAGTTTTTTATTATTAAGAAATTTCTAGAGTTTATTTGTTTCTTACAATTTAACTGTTTCTTACAGTTTAACTGTTTCTTACAGTTTAACCGTTTCTTACATTTTAACTGTTTCTTACAGATTAACTGTTCCTTACAGATTAACTGTTTCTTACAGATTAACTGTTTCTTACAGATTAACTGTTTCTTACAGATTAACTGTTTCTTACAGTTTAACTGTTTTTTGTACTTAACATGTTACACCCACCATTACCCCATATTACGCCTATAAAAAAAGAACATAACACTATAAAAATCTACATTAACGTTACCGAATTATTTTTTTATTTTGAAAATCGTTAAAGAGCATTTTATCTTTTGATAAAATTTATAAAATCACACCCTTTGTAACGCGTCTGTTGCGTAACACCTACAAAGCTTCTATGATTAAAGTGATTAAAACATTACTTTCCTCCCTACCAAGTCAGACGTAACATCAACCCTATCAAAGTTCTCAGCAAGCCTTCAAAGAGAGGATCGTGGTTAGATCAAAGGAAAATCCCCCGCTTTATATTTGCCTGCATCCTATCTACAACTATCGGCTCGCAATGCCAGCTGAATAGTTTTATCATTAATGGGTTCTGTTCACCTAGAGTGTAGAATTGAGATTCCCGTACGTTAGGACGTGTTTGTGTTTCGGATTTAATGTAGATTTAGTTGCAGAGATAGCAATTAAAAATTTAAATTCGTGTAGAGGTTTGTGTTTGGATTTGGAGTAGTATTCAGCGGGGATAGAATTTCGAGTAAAAGGTCTTTTGAAATTGTAGAGTTGAAGTGGGGTTTTTAATTTGTGTTACATTTATTGTTGATTATGTGTTAAATGTGTGACATTATTTATGAATAGAAGTGTTGATGTTCTTTTGACTATAAATTATAATATAAATAAGCAATGTATGATTCAGTAGAGATGTTTCATGATACTATGAAAAATTTACCAGTATATATTTTGAATAAATTTTATCATTTGTTAATTAAGAATTGAAAGAACATTTAGCAATGTGTGCACATAATGTAATTGTAGTAAAATTGAAATGTACTTACGCATTTTTCGAGATGCCTTCCTTAACCCTTTAAACCCCAATGACAAAATGGCATCATCATTTCAGATTTTTTTTTCTAATCGTCTATACCCATTTATGATGTCTAAAAGCACATCATATGATTCTTCAAACTTTTTTCTACTAGAAAATATTTTTTATCAATTACAATAGATGTCAGTACTATCATTTTTTAAAAAAAATTATGATCAGAAACGTGATGATGCTTAATGGCATCACTGGGACTGAAAAGGTTAACGCATACCTAAAGTAGGAAAGTGGAGCTTCTGTTATGTTAGCTCAATGAGTGATGCAAAGTTTTTCTGCTTATTGTGAATTATTTGAAAGGGATTCAATTAAAAAATTATTTATAATCTACCTTCCTTAAATTGTTTTAATGAAAATACGTTTGCATTATACAGTTATTTCTGAAGAAGAAGTAACGATTATTAAAAATTCAAATTATAGTTCAAACTCACTTCTCGATTCAATATGAATAAAACACTGTAATAATATTCATTAATTGGAATCATGACGTACTGAAATTGTCTAGATTTAATTTTCGAATCTGTATTTTTCCTGCTAATTAACATAACCTTAGTTACTTAATTCTGAAATTAATTAAAAATGTAATGTTTCTAAATGTTACACTGCACATAATATTCATTAATTGGAATCATGACGTGTCGAAACTGTCTAGACTTATATACTTTCATGGAATAATTTTCATGCTAATTAACAATAACCTTAATTACTAACTTCTGAAATTATATTCAAATAATGCAATGCTTCTAAATTTTTTAGGTGGCAAATACAGTGTGTTTCCTTCGGGTAAGTTGCACATAAGAGAAGCAAAACAGCAAGACGGTTTCCGGAGCTACAGATGTCAAACGAAGCACAGACTGACCGGAGAAACCAAACAGAGCTCGGCAGGGAAGCTCATAGTTACGGGTAATTACGGTTTGACATGTTCATTATGACAAAGTATTTAGTAAAAAAGCATATTTTACAATAAAAACTTAAAACTAAAAAGTAAACTGCTTGAAGTGTTTCCGGAAATTTAAATATTAATGCTGTTTATTGATTTTAATTATAAGATATTTTTACTGTTGGCATTAATAAATTATTTTTTTTCCTTTAAGTAATTTAAAGACTGTAAAATTCGCGTAAAAGCTTATGTTAGTGCATTCATTGAATTGAAATTTTTTAAGAAATTTAGTGAACTTCATCACATATTTTTGTTAAAATTTTAATAAAAATAAATGTGAGAATTTTTAGTGGAAACACTTTAATTAAATAAAGTCACTAGTAAATAATGATACATAGCTATGTTGAGTATCTTGTTAGACTTTTAAAAGTAAAGTTTTAGTAGTAGTTTTAAAAGTAACTTACAGATACTGGCAGTAAGGATTTTTAGCAACACACATAATTTAAAAAAAATACATGAATTTCATAATCTTACTAAATTTCAAAATTTGAAGTTTGTCATTTAAAATCATCTGTTACAGAAAAATAAATAAACCTTAAAAAAAATTTAAATACTTTTTTTAATTCATGAAGTGAAGTAAATTTTACATTTCGGCCAATTCCCTTATCAATTAGAAGGTTTAACCCTTCAAGACCGGCGCCGGTGGTCAGATGGCGCTGATTTAAAATTATGACACTAAATTTGGAGTTTTATTGCAAAAAAAATGCGTTAAACAGCATCAATGTCAGAAACTCTATAAAAAAGTCCTTTTTTATACAAATAATGAATGGCACAAGTCATCTGCTTCGGTATAGATATAGATATTTTTGAAGAGCTTAGACATTCTCTTTTATACCCGCACGATCGTGATAGCTCGTTCGGAAAGGAATACAGATCACTTATTATTGTTATCACTTTATAAGCTAATAGCCATAACCTCACCAAATATTTTATTCCCTCCAGAATCCCACAGCACTGTTCCACCAAGGATAACCCACAGCGAAGAAGAAGTGAAGGTACAACTTGGTGAAATCGCCTTCTTACCATGCGCCGCAGAGGCGTACCCTGTACCAATGCACAGATGGTACAAACAAGAGTCTGGACGCACCACCCCTATAGTATCCAGTCAAAGGATATTTCTCATGGGTGGTACACTGGTGTTTAGAAGAGCTATTGTGATGGATAGCGGAAAGTACGTGTGCCTGGTGAATAATAGTGTGGGGCAAGAGAGGATCGAGACAGACCTGGTGGTTGTAGGTAAGTAGAAACATAATTTAATATTTAGAATATATGAAGAGTACACGGGAAGAACCACTTGATTTTTTAGCAGTCTTACCTTATGTGTCTGCCTGGCTGACATTGGCGATAGGAAACCGGGTTTTCTTTCGTTTCTTCAATCGCGGTACAAACGTGTTCCTGATCTCTGGAGTGAATCAGGTTGCCGCGAAAGATAAACAAAGCTAGGAACCAGAACCTTTACACGAGTTTAGGCGATTTCTCGCTATCATCCCCAAAGAAGCTATTAAGGATAGCCTCCTACGAAATCAATAGGTTTTTCCTGTTTACTCTTCATATGTTTAGATTTTATTTCAGAAGCTCAAATTGTTTGAATGGATGTTTGTATTCGTATTTGAATCTGTAGCGTGAAAGTAATTCTGTGTATATGTTTATAAGTGGCACATAAGTATGTTTAATTGTTGCAAATGTGTGATGGAGGGCATGAAAAGGAACCACTTTAAGTAAGACACACAACGTTAAAAAGTAAATTTAATAATATACATTTTAAATTAAGTTTCAATTCAAGCATGTAAATTTACTCACCGTTAAAAAGAAGCACAAAAAAAAAACAGCCCCAACGACAATATGACAACACCAACTGATCAAAGATTCTTGTGGGAGAATTACAACTTGTTTTTTTATCGACAAAGTCATCAGTTGACATCCTCTAACAGCTCATTTCTAATGTAAGGCTAGGTGAAAACCTTGCCTAGGTAAAATCCCATGAGAAAACTAACTCCAGTGGCTCCTGCTGTTTTTATGGACTTTTAACGATATTTCTTTTTTTATGCATTTTTATGGGATATTTTTAGAAATTTAAAAAAGTTGAAAATAAGAAAAATAACATTTGTCGCCCCTATTACCGAATGTACTTTACCAACCAACAAACTGAAAACAGCAGTGCATTCATTCAAACTTCTTCTCATTCATATATCTTTCACAAAAATTCAATAAACACATATTGATCAAAATTATTCTACTTTGGGACTTTTATCCCATTAACAATTCATAAAAAATTAAATTCACCATCGAAAGACACGCCTTTTGTGTGAATAGATTTTAAGCCACCATAATTCAGCAATCATTAACGCATTTTCCAAAGACACGACACGGAACTAAAATGAAAACATTTCCCTTGGGGCTTATTAAAGGCATCGAAAAAGAAATTTTATTGCGCCTTTAATCATAAAAGTTTCCGCTTCATTAATATCGGAGGGGGCTGGGTTTAAAAATAAACACATTGGTGTGGTAGTTTGACAGGCTTCTAACGAGACATTTGCGTTAAAAAATGCTATATGAAGTATTTTACTGCGACAATAGACTTAAAAGTCGCAGTGCTTGGCGATCTTGCCCCCCACCAAGAAAGCCATAAGTCATAAAGTCATAAGTCATTTTACTGCGAATTTTGCGAACTCCAAAGTTTAAATGTGGTACATGGTCCGGTCTCGATTTGGTATATTGCCAAATAACGGGGACGTATTGTTTTGAACTTTTCAGTTCAACTTCAATACAAATAAATTAGTTGGTTCATAGACAAATATATTCAGGATTATGTGCTTGATCAAAGACCCGATTTTAAACCTTTTAAGATAGACATAACACACATATAAGTGACAGATGTTGATCGTTCTTTCTCTAATCACTCTTAATGACATCAACTCATCGCCACCTCCGCAATTTAGACATGTCCCTGAAGGGGTTGGAAATGGTCTCCAGGGACCTGTACCCGTTGGACCCACAGATTTAACGAGCACGTAATCCGTATATACTCTTTGGGTCTTCAGTGGTATCGGGACTCGATCGCTAGACCTTCCGAATCCGAGAACGAGGCCTTAGCCACTAAGCTATCCACTTCCCCAACTAAATTGGTATAAAGCCTCTAATTTACACTTACAATAGGGTCAAGTGGGGTAAGTGTGATTGGGGGTAAGTGTGATAAACAGCTCTTGTAACTTTGGAAATCATTCTAAAAATCTGAAAGTTTGCAATATATAACATTAGACCACTTATAATTAAACTAAAAAGAAATATTGAACTTATTTTTTGTTTAAAGAAAGTTTTGAGCTTTTGAATATGCTATTTTATTATATTATTTTCCCTATGTGGGGTAAGTGTGATATGCAGCAATGTATTTTGAAATGCAAATTTTGTACACTTAAAATTGGAATTCAAACATATAATTTTTTTTCTACATATGTATGTTTCTTATAATAAGTCACTACCAATTTTAGGATTGGGAATTCATTTAAAGCAGAGAACGAATTTTCTTAATGAAAAATGCAGAAACCCTATCACACTTACCCCACTTGACCCTAATCTAAATTTTTTAAATATTGTTTATGAATGAAATGGTTCCTATAACAGATCATTTTCAGATGTTAATTTTGCAGTAGAAATTTAGTTGCAGTAGATATAATTTCATAGAAAAGTATAAAATAATTATAGAATATGAAATAGTTCTTAAAAAACTTTTAATACAGGAATTATAGGTGAATTCGACCGGCTCGTAATGAACGTTTGGATTGTTGAATGCCAACGGAATTACATTTCGTTTGTAGTATGCCGAATATATTACAACAATGTGTGCCTATCTACCAAAACACCAAGTTGCTTTGATTATATACTACAATATCTGTTATACTATAGATGACTGGTACTAACGCAGTAGTCAATGAGCACCATAATACCACAGAGTGAATGCTATTTGAAGTTCCCCGTGCGGTGGTCAGTTACATACTGATTTTATGAGCTACTGTCATATAATTGGATTGTCCAAAAATAAAAACTCACATTTTAAAGGAATCCATGGAGCTATAACTTATTATATATATGACGAAATTATTTTAACTATTCCAAGTTTTGAAACATTGTGGAACACTAATGAAGTGGCTAAATTGTCGCCTAACAGCTTCCAAAAAAATAATACATTTAATTACTTTCAGCTCTCAAACCACTCAGAGTGAGTTAAACGCATTTCAGTAAAGCGTAATTAGATGTTAGAAACAGGTACCGAAAATGTTACAAAATTCCAATACCAACGTCTGATATACAATATTTCAGTTTCCTATTGGTTGAACATAACGGTTCATTTTTCCAAAACAAAAATTACTCAAGATCAGTTACAATCATGTCACACTAATTCAATGACATTAAAATAAGGAATTTTGCTTTTGTAAGTAGTCTTTGGATTCAATTAAGGGGACTTCCTTGAAGAATTTTCTCTTGCCAAATGGTTTTCCTGAATTTTAATTCGACGCTATTAGAAGCAGCGGATTTGTGAAAGAAATGCAAAATTACTTTCTTGGCTTTAGTTGGAGGACAAGGGTAATTGAAATTAAAACAAGGCCGCGGTTTTTCTCAAGAAGTTTTAGGTGTATTATGGCTGCGTATTAGGTTTTGCGGATTACAGAAGATTAGTAATTTCATTAGTTCGCTTGAAGATGTGTTAAATTACTTTTAATGTGCATAGTTATGGTGATATCTTTTAAGAAAAAAAAATGAAAACTGATATTTATCTTACAGCAGAAATTTTCTGAAATGGGTTTATTGAAATCTTCGAGAGCATAAATACATGAATGGATATTATTCTAAGTTTAAAAACCTGAAAAATATAATATTCGTTGAAAATGGATAGCACAGTTCTTAGTCAAAGTAGAAACGTAAACAATAAAATTATATTGAATCTATTTCCATATCTGGGTGGTATAACGGGAACGCCTACAAAGCCCAGGATTGCGGGTACGAGACCCAGCTGAAAAGGTAGATTTTTAGGAGGGGAAAATCGTTGTCACTCATGTCATATAATGTGGCATGAAAAATATCCTTTGAGTACCCTTTGGCTTGGATTCTCGGCATACTGTAACATCCACATAGGGCTCATATTCATCGTATTCGGAGCAGACAATTTGGTAGTGAGAGACGCCTATATTGCGCCAAAAAATGACTCTCAGTGCTAGGAAATATGATGAGTATGCATGATACGGATAATAAAAGCAGCCTGTTTGAGATAAAACAATATTGAATATATTTGTCAAAATCCCATGGGTTGGTATTTCAAGTACATTTGTAGTGAATTGAAAAATAATTTGGACGAACAAAGGTTAATATACCTTGTCTCTCAACTAATTATGACATGTTATTTCTCCGTACAAACATATTATTAACTTTTCTAACTAACTAAAAACTACAGTGATAGGATACCCATACATGACCCCTTCTTCTGACCAATAAACACACAGCGACCCATTGTACCATGAAACATTTCTTCGCCCTTGTGTACTTTTATCTCAGTCCACCAGGACCGAACCTAAGGGCAGGAAAAAATAGCGCGACCAATCAGTGCGAAAAGTGATGGATGAACTTTTCATTATAAAGACGAGGTTATTCCTACATGTTAGGCATTAAAATTTGAATGTTATTAAACTACTGCGAACGAAAAATACGGTTTATTAATTTTTTGTTCATATACTATACTCGGAAGTATACATGCGGATATTGCGCAACCATACAAAAACATTTGAACAAATGGAAACTTTTTGTCGAATAACTTGGCGAAACGAAAAAAAATCATACACACGTTTAGTTTAGGAACCTGTGCTGCCCTTGAAAAAGTTATACTTAGCCAATTCTACAATTGTCCACATAAAAACTAACTATAGGTAACTATTAAAGAAAAGCTATAACGATAACATACAAATAAATGACCCTTCCTTCTGACCAATAAACACCCAGCGACCCATTTCCACCCATTGTACCACGAAACCCTTCTTCGCCCTTGTGTACTTTTATCTCAGTCCACCAGGACCGAACCTAGGGAAAGGAAAAAATAGCGCGACCAATCAGTGCGAAAAGCGATGGATGCGACCGCGACCAAGGAAGACTGATGCCTTCCCTGGGCTGAAAAGCGTATCTAATGATCCGCACTTAATGTGGATCAATAGTCTTACGGCTGTGGAGGAAAGAGTGGGAGAGTGAGGTTGAAATCGTAGGGTTAAGAAGGGGATGAATATGGTCCTGGGTATGAACTAATGCAAAAACTGGTTCGCCAAATGAAGCCATTGATTGCTTTGTAGTAAGCCTTAACAAACGCTTTAGGCGAATTATTTGGCACTCTTCTGACATGGGCTGGAAAACTGAAATAACTACAACAAGAGGCCCGAAAGGCCTAGTGCTTTGGATCGCAGACCATTACGCTAGCAGTCTGCATGCCGTTACGGGTGCGGGTTTGATTCTCAACGTCTCCCTGTGTATGCTTCCTTAATCCGTGTCAGTAAAAAAAAATTCGTGTCTGTCTCAATTGGCGAAGGATTATAAGCGGGTCCCTGATCAAGCACAGAAGCTGGAAAATATATGTACCTACCCAACCATAATACCCTAAATAACTACAAGGATGAGTTGGACACTTTTTGCTTAAAATATTAAGCCTTTTTCCGTCAAAAAGCAGCCCCGTTGAAAAAAAATCCGCCTTTCATAATGCTTTTTCATGGGTTAGAGTTATTAATTTCTTGCAATAAAGGCCAAGTCATTAGTCTACATACTTTTGTCTCAGCCAGTTTACCTGCCCAAGGCAGTATTCTAAAGCGGAGTTTGTGTATGCTTATTAACATCTAGTTGGTTACTTTGTGACTCCCCAATAGAACTTTAATTACAACGTATTTTTCTTACCTGTGAAAAGGAAAGTATTACATTTTTGTGTGAATTCAGATCTTGTACTACATCCTACAACCGCTCAAAAGAGCAATTTTGTGATGTTTAATTAACGACTTTTAAAGAATAAAAGCAAGTGTTTTATTTTGAACTAACGTTGAGTGAGCTGCTTACTAGGGTTACTTGGCAACCGGCTTCACGTTTTTTCGCACCAAGCATCTGAACCTTCCTCCTCACTCTATGTTCTCAAATAATTTACCGCACATAACCTTTTTCCTCGATACATTATCTATTCTGCCTTGATGGAGTCCCAAGAACTAGGGGAGGATTTCCGGCGAGAGGTACATACGAGGTTTCGTTAATGGGTTTAATAATTTCAGGGTTTCTTTGGTAATGTTGTTAATGTCGAGGTAATGACTGATGACGGAATGTGTGGAATCGTTATGGGAGGTCTGTGGGGGATTGGTTTATTTGATTTGCTTGAAAGGATGTAAATATTAGAGGTTTTTCTTTGTAATAGGATTTTAAGGGAATTTGTTTTAGCGATCATTTACATACTCTAGAACGTAAAGTACAGTGCGTGGAAAAGTGACGTACAGGGATATTTACTTACATTTACCTCAAATAAATTATAAGTAAAAGTAAGCATTGCGATGAGTTTTGATAACAGGAATGAAACTTTTGTATTTTCTAAGCGATTTGGAGGGTGAGGATTCTAAATAAGGGTCGAACATCAGTCCGTCTGTCGATGAGTCTGTCTGAAACCAAACTTTGTAATTCTAAATAAGGTGTTTTCTTAAAATTGGTCCATCTGCACATTCTTCTGAAACCAGAGATGTTAGATATGGAAGGATATGTTTAAGGAGAGATCATATTATGGTTTTTGAAATAATTGGGCATTTGTGCAAAGTATATATCGTAGAACTTTTTTGGTTTTAAAAGTATTGCTAAAACGAAAAAAAAAGGCAGCTGATTTCAAATTTGGTCAACGAATTCCCAAATAATAATAAGATTTGTCACTTTTTCGTAAATTTATTTGTGCTAATAAGTAACGTTTTACCATACATGCAAACTACATAAGTATAATTATCATTCGTGTTCAGTTCCCAACAAAGTTCTATAAAACATAGTTTTAAGTTTTAAATTATGAGTCCAGATACTTGTGTTGCTCTTAAATATTTCCTATTATGTGGTTTGCCCAAAAATAAATTGGATCGTTTCTTTCTTGGCACCATGTGGTTAGTATTCATACTAACAAAGTGGGTCCATATCTTTACCACATGGCGGTGACATATATAAATAATATATATTGGCTGTGCAAAAATTTTTTATATATTAAAATATATATTTATTCTGAAAGAATTTTGCGTTTTACTTTATTAATTTTAAGTTAAAACGCGATGTGTGATGACGATATTTACTACGAGTGAAACTATTTATCCATTAAAGCTTAGCCGAATTCCATTGAGCACAAAATGCTTTGTAATATTGTTTATTTAGATTATTTTAAATAATTTATTTCTTTACACTATCAAAATAACTTTCTCTGACATATTAATGCGATAAAAAAATATTGTAACAAATATTTGTAATAGAAAATTCATCGGAGCTCCATTAAATAATAATTTATAAAATAACTTTTCCACGTATCGAGTAATGTAGCCTCTAAAGTAAATTATTTCTTTTACTTCCTTGCATGTTTAGTATTTATTTCCAAGTAGAAAAAGGGCGTTTGTCTTTTGTTATGACAGTGGACCAATTCCCTTTTCCCATTGATATACAGAAGTAAGACAGTAAAATAAAAAGTTTTGGAATTCAAAGTCAATAGAAATACACTATTTATTTATTGAAATATTGCTCGGTATATTTACTATACACTGTACACTAAGAGAATAAATTACTTTCGCTGCATATACGTAGATATATTGAATTGAAATGTTATGTTTTAAGATGCATTTTATTTTGAAATGGAAAATACTGTGTATTCAATAGATATGTCTATGTTTGTATCTCTATTATCGTTCAAACCTTATTTACTTGGATACATTGTGTGTTTGAATTTTCCGATTCATATAGTACTTCAACGTAATCAAAAATACACGAAGTTTAAGTGAAGTATTTTCATTGTATTGATTTTTTGTATGAAGGCCATGATCGTTATTTTTTTATATAATTTTTTTTTTTAAATATCAGGTAGTTTAAGAATACATCTCCTCTTACAAAAAACCTTTCTGTGCTACCCAAAAATAGCTAAAAGATGAAACATTTGTATATTTAAAAATCTTAAGGAATTAAAGTAATTATCCTAAATCGCATCAGGATGTATAGGACAAGCATGTTCTTTGAGTTGCGTTAAAAAAGCTATAATATTTAAAATTTAAACATCCAACAATAAAGCAAATCCTCAATTGGTAGAATAGTTGGGGGAGCAGACACTTTAGTTTTTTTAATGATGAAATGGAATGGATAGTAAACTTCAGGCTCTTTTTATGAAATTATTATGACGATTTTGTGACACTTTTCTTTGATGTTAGTAACTATTCCGCTCACCGTTCGAAATACTCTACCATATAAAATTTTTCAAATTCGTAACTATACAAAATATTGAATTATGTACAAAGGTAAAACATGTGGTTTAAAAATTATTTGTATTATATTGAGCTGTATTATTTAAGCACATTTTATTTATTTTTAATTTCGCACTTAAAAGGAAAGTAAGTCTTAAAACAAAAGAGTGAATTCCACTCCAGTTGGAGAAGTGCATTTTCGACACTGGAAATGAGTGAATATTATCTCAGACTGAGTTAAAATCACTCGTTTGGAGTGATCCTGTCGGAGGTTTAACACACAAAGGATCCACTCCAAAAGGAGAAGTGCATTTTCCAGACTGGAGGAGTGAAAATCAATCAGACTGAGTTAAAATCGCTCGTTCGCTTTAAGAGTGTAATCTCCTTTATAATTTTAAAATTATTTTCAGAACTGAATACATTTTAAAATTGTTTTATATATTATTCTTAGCAGACTGACCCAATAACTGTTTTAGGTTTAGAATATCTCAATTATGGAAAATATTTGATAGATCGAATTATGTTTATAAAAAGCAATTGAAAAATGTTTAAAAATATAAATAAATTAGCACACATTTAAAAAATGTTTAATACTTACTTGCATTAAAAAGAACATAATTATACCTTAGTTTCAAATGATACAAAACAACAAACGTAATCTTTTAATTTAATCGTTTTTTAAAAATTCTAGATTAACAATTCATTTCGGCGATTTTTAATGCTTTCTAATGGACATTTCAACACTCCCAACGGAATACATTTGCTTGATGAAAGGTGAAATATGTTGCCTGTTCCTTTATTGTTGGCGCTTCAAAACGATTCTTGGCGGTTCAACAAATTGTTCCTAATTCGAATATAGCGTGACCTGAACATTCTTGGAAGATTTGTCTCAAACATAGTTATTTGCCACTTTACCGTGAAGTGTGGATGTTCTGAAAGATTTGTGGGTGAAGTGTTTGTGCATATTTAGTTGTAAATTTTATGTTCTAGAGGTGATTGTATCAGTTATATTTTATGAGGTAATTAGGGTTGCAATGAAACATAAATGTGCAAATTTTATTTAAATTATTTTTATTTAATTCTTATATCTTACAGCTAACTAGAAAGTGACTGTTCTTAGTTTAATTAACTATATTATTAGCTAAACGTTTTAGCTACGCAGATCGTTCAGTTATTTTGAAAATGCCCGGACCCGTACCTCGGACCATTCGAAAGTAGTGCAGATGCCTTAATTACTGGGATCTTCCAGCCTCTACGATTAGAAAATTATAATTAAATAAAACAATGAAAATTAAAAAATAACTTAAAAAACAATTCTTTGCTAAATATTGTCCAAACTCTCCTAAACTAGGTAGGTTGGTTCAGGTATTTTCTGGATTGTTTGCTTGATCATAGAGACCTGCTTATAGACCTTTTTCAAGTTAGACAGACACAAAAAGAATTTTTATTAACATATAGAGATAAAGTACAACCTGGGCGAAGGCAGGAGTCGAACCCTCACTCGGTACAGTGCGCAGATCACCAGGGCTCCTTGAGAGTATATTATACCCCTTATATTCTAAAGGAGTTATAACACGATTAACTATTTACATTCCTTGAACAAAATGATTTAACACAGATTTAATATTGGTGGGGCTGTGAGGCGCCCTGTGGTCAGTTTCTTGATCTATGGATCGGGAGGTCCCACGATCGAGTCCTGGTCGCTGAAAACTCACCGAGTATATGCGGAGTACGTGCTCGTTAAATCTGTTTGGTCCGTAAGTCCTGTGGGCGGTCATTGCGCAGTTCCTCACGGTACAGGTTCCTGGAGACTATTTCCCTCCCCTTCAGGGACATGTCTAAATTGTGGAGGCGACGCGTGATAGATGGCATCATCTGTCACGTATATGTGTGCATGTGAGTATGTGTGTGTTGTGACTGTCTTACTTGACGAAGGTTTATAAGCGGCTCTCTGCTGAGCAAGCACATAAGCCTGAAAATATATGTATATCAACCAACAAACCAATATAGATAATTATAAAAAAATACAGAAAATTTTTCAACCAAATTTTTTATTTCCAGTTCCCATCCAAGCCCGTGTGAGCCCACCCCAGCAAACAATCTCTGTGGGTCAAGCCACCCACTTCAACTGTACCGTGTCCGGATTCCCCCTGTACGGAGTGACATGGACCAAGAACCTTCGCCCAGTGGTGCCCAACGAGCGTGTACGAGTGTTGGGCTCGGATGTACTGTCCATAAGTTCGGTTGTGCGTGACGACAGAGGAGTGTACCAGTGTTTTGCCCATAACCACTTTGATTCTGCCCAGGCGTCTGGAGCCCTGTTGCTCGGAGGTAAGAAATTGCGATTATAACCATACACTGTAAAAATCTGTTAAATGTCAGAACATTTAAGATTATTTTTTACGTCACAGAGTTGTAATATTTGTTTAGCAGCAAAGTGATGTTTTCTTGACGAACATGGTTATGTGAAAATCTAACTCATGTCTATAACTTTCTCATAACCACTTTGATTCTGCCCAGGCGTCTGGAGCCCTGTTGCTCGGAGGTAAGAAATTGCGATTATAATCATACACTGTAAAAATCTGTAAAGTGTCAGCACATTTTTGGTTATTTTTTACATCACAGCGTTGTAATATTTGTCTAGAAACAAAGTGATGTTTTCTTGACGTACAAAGTCATGTGAAAAACTTGCTCCAATTGGGTTTAAAAAGAGAAAATGGGTGCTCCCAATCATTGATAGTGAAGCAGGTTTTGCTTTTACTGCATAATATAGTTTACATCACATGTGAATTCACAGCACAGGGTGATGGCAACAGTTTTATCAAACAATAGTTTTTTTTTGTTTATGACTTCTATTTATTATTAGTAACATACACCTTTATTTTTTACATTTATGCAAACGTTTAGATAATATAAAATTTTAGTTTTATACAATAAAAATGAAAGTTTTGTGGGTTTATGCATTTGATTGTACCTTACAATCTCTAAAAATAGACACTCATTTACCTTGTAACTTGGCACAAACATGTACATAGCTCATACTTAAATGAGCAATGTTTGAACTTTTCGACTTAAAAATTTTCTATTTCAGGAGGACAATTCAAACTGAATAATAATTTATTTTAGCTTTAGGAGAGGGAGTTGCAATTTTAAAGATTTTATTCATGCCCATAAATTTATACTAAGCTATTGAACAATATTCCCCAAAACTTGACATGCATGTCATTTTCAGTGAACTTGAACCATTTATGCAAAAATATTCTCTACTCAATGCTTCTGGACCTTAAAAGGGGTAAACAAGAAAAGTAATTAAATACTATTTTTATTATGAAGCATCGTCTATCAATGGTGTTATAAAAATTTCTTAAAATTGCACACCTTGGCTTAACACGCGATCATCATTTTTTCTTTTGTGTTGCCATCGGCTGAAGTAATTAAATTAAACTTTAAAAATTAATCAAAAGAGTTTACTGGCATTACTTAAAAGTTTGGATTTTTTACTATACCTTATTAGAATCGCTATTTTTAAGATATTTTAAGAGGAGCGATGTAATTTTAGGATATTTTAAGAGGAGCGCTGTAACTTTAAGCATTTTAAAAGTTTTTATATCTTAAATATAAGTTTTTTTTAAGTATTTAACCTAATGTTCAGGTTTCATGCCTTGAGTTTCAACAGTTCCATAGGAATGAATATGAATGAAGGACAGTGCGATGACCGTTGAAAAAATATTGACAAGGAATTTTATTTTTTAAGTGTGTTCATGAAATACATTGGATTCTCTATGAATTAATATTAACCAACTTAGGAAATGGATAGTGGAATTTTAAGTTACAGTAAATGACAGAATTCATTTATAGATTTTATTTGGGAATTATAATAACCATTTGGAACTTTAAAACAAAACAAACCTATTACAAAATAATGTCCTTATAACAGACTAAATGGTATGTATTCTGCTTGAATGAAGTTTTCTCTAGTTTGCAGTTTGTTAGTTGCATTTTATTTTTTAGGTCCATGCAAAGAAAGTGCGTACATTTATCAGCTACTGAATAAAAAACAAAATCAAACCCCAAAAACAATTTATCATTCAACTACAAAACTAGATTTACCATCAACAACCTAACGAATTCCACTAACACACTTTTAGCAACACAACACAACTGTGCCCTTTAACTACTGCACATACATCAAAGATAAATAGAGCTGTTCTGTCAAAACATCATGGCCCTAATTGTAAACACTGTATTAATGACATTTAAAAGGGACCCTCTTCATTTCGCCTGCATTTCCGACTGTGAAATTGAGTTTTAGATTCTCGATGGCGATCCGGAATAGCTGATAATAAATCAAAATTAACATAATAGTAGTGGGGTAATGCTTTAGGCAGGAGGGAAGTAATGTATGATGAAAATCGCGAAGTTTCGATTGCTGATATGAATTAGGGGTGTTTCGTTTTGTGTTGATTTCTGTGAGTGGTTTGAGTGTCTTTGTGCTATATTTTTTTGTAATTTTTCTTTACAAACATTGATAGGACATGTGTTGTAAGAAAAGTTCATGTACAAAATAATATTTTCTGATATTATTTTGTTACATGAACTTTTATGCTATATGAAAAGAAAATTTCCTATTGCATAGCTGAGGCAAGACACTAAAGTCGTATAAAATACAGGCAATAAACATTATATTTGAATAAAATACAAACACAAAAAATTAATAAAATACAAGCATTAAAATAAAATAAAATGCATGCATTAAAATAAAATAAAATACAAACATTGAAATTGAATAAAATACAAGCATTAGGGTGAAATAAAATATAACCATTAAAATTGAATAAAATGCATGCATTAAAATTGAATAAAATAGAAGCAATAAAATTGAATAAAACACACACGATGAATGGACACTGAATTATAAGGCAACTTAATAACTAAGAATACTTTTTGGTGAACGCAAACACTGATCGACCCCAAATAGAATATAGGGGAGGGTGGGGGCTATTGGGACAAATTTTTTTCAACCTCTGTATTTCAGCAAAAATAAAAGAATTTTAATTTCTTTTTTTACAAGCTCATAAACTGAACATTCATTTACTTAAAAAGTCAGTCAACAAAGGCTAAAACATTACCATATTTTGGTTGCGGAGCATTTTAAACAAACATGTAAATGTCCCATTAGCCCCCATATGTGGGGGCTAATGGGACAGGGTGCAGGGCTAATGGGACATGCTAAATGTTGCCGTAGTAAAATATTAAAAAAATGGAAAATGAATGAGAAAATAACCATAAAATAAAATTTTAAAGCAACTACCATTTACATAATGTATACATAACGAAATTTTATATTTCAAAACAATTATTTCCCATGGAAAGATGATATATCAAAGTTAAAACTCAAAGTCGAAGATGCTCCCATAATTTTTGTTTAATCCCTGGAAATGATAGTTTTATAACTAAATCTTTAGTTTTTATAATTAAATCTTCTAAAATGTATCCCAAACTTTCTCTTTTTCACGATACAAGGACTTAAAAATCGTCTTTAGCTTCAAATATAGCTTAACATTGTTCCCCTTTTTCATATAATTTTAACGAACATTTTCAGTTCATCGCCTTCATTTCCAGAAATCAATAAAACGAATAAAAAATAGCTTGTTTCCTAGCAAAATTTACCAACAACAATTTATTTCTCTTCACCAAGCTCTGTTCAAATGTAATTATTGAAATTGCAGACGGAAATATGTCACCAATAAAGCTACTTGAGCTTTCACTTATTATACGATGAAAAAAAATCAAAAAAGTTTACAATTAAAGTTTAAAAAAGTTTTTGGCAACTTGACTGAATAAGATATTAGAGATTTATATAGATTCTTCGAGAGAAGCACGTAAAGCTAGGTTTATTCGTGTCCCATTAGACCCCACTGTCTCTGTCCCATTAGACCCCACAGAGTTGTTTTTTATAAATGACCCAACACAGAAGCACTGGTACTTCACCACGATATTTGACATATACTATCTTAATCTAGGATATTTCATCTATCTAAAACTGTCGTTTAATTCATAGAAAGTTTTTATTCAGTACTTCAAAAGTGAAAAACAAGGTACACTTTTAATTAACTTTCAATTCTCCAAAACAACAATTCTTCTCTCTACTTCACCACATGCGTTTAATGGTTGATCTTTGGTTCTTAAAATGTGAAGTCTTACTGTTACTATGCTTTAGTGTAGAAATTTTTTTTAAAAAGTATATTTTTCCCAGCTTTAGGGCCCTTGTCCCATTAGCCCTGCGTCCCAATAGCCCCCACTCTCCCCTACTACAATTTCAATTTCATTTCATTGGAAATATTTAAACATCATTCAAAATTGTTATTCAAAGTAATTAACTTGACATAGAATAAAAATAATCATGTACCATATATGTTTGTGGCATTAAGATAATAATCGAAAGCATAATGAGAAAAAAATGCTTCTTAAATTTTTATGATAACTTTACTTTAAGTTGTCAAAAACATGTTGATTGACATTAAATATTACGGAAGAAGGGGAAGGGAAAAAATAAAGGTAAAGAAAGCAGCATCTAATTTGCATAAGATGGATGCAAATTTTAAACTAAATAATATGATATTAAAGTAGGTTAACCGTTTCAGTCCCAGTGATGCCATTTGGTATCATCATGTTTCTGATCATAATTAAAAAAACAAACTAATAGGGCTGGCATCCATTGGGATTAATAAAAAATGCTTTATAATAGAAAAAGTTTGAAGAATCGAATGATGTGTTTTTTGATATCATAAATGGCTATGGATGATCAGAAAAAAAATCTAAATGATGATGCCAAATTGTCATTCTGACTGAAAGGGTTAAAATATTACGGTATTTGTGATGTATTTTGCTGTAGTTTTTAAGCAACTGCTCCTCAGCTGTGATCCAGTTTGAATTTTGGATTTGTAGAAAAGAACACTGATCAAGGTCACGGCAGGTCACGTCCTGTACGCGTGCGTAAGATAAGAAACTATAGAAGAGTGCTATGCTGTGTGTTTACAGCAGCATCTGCAATCAAGTACAACAGAAATTTCTATGGATGTACTGCAATTGGTGTTGTAATTTACAGAAATATTTTTACAGTTAATTTTAATTATACTAACTCCAAATCTTCGAACTTCAAAGATATCACTCTGCTAGCCGCATCCAGCCCCCTGCGCTTAACATGTAAAAAAGTTGAATTTTTCATTAAAAAAAACTCCTTTTAACTAAAAAATTTTTTTTTTCATTTTCGACATTTAATGAATTGAAATATATGCACTTTTTTCGTGAAGAAATTCTATTTTTAAAATTTCGATTTTCCGAATGTGAACCCTTACCAGGCGATTAGCATAGAGTTCATTTGTATAGGCATACATTATCAAAGCTTATTTACCTTATCAGTTTCGAATTTAAGCACTATCGTTTTTCGCAATAACAATAAATTTTAAAATTATATAAATAACAAATTTTTGTAATTGATATATATATTTTCAGCTGAAAAGGAAATTAAGATCTTACATTTAAAAAATTAACCTACATTTGATTTATTTAAAACTCTTTTTATTAAAAAAAATACCTATGCACAGAGAAACCAACCATTCACCTTTTCTCATTTTCAGGCCTTAAATGAAGTTAAAACATAATTGGTAACAAATCTCTTCCTATTGTTTCTTAAACACCCTTAATATGAATCTCCCTAGATATTTCAGTCCGATAATGAGAGCTTCTATACCATTTAAGGGAGTAATTGTGAAAGCATCACAGGAAACCGATATTTTGAATAGTTTATAGAGGTGATCATTAATGTATTTTTAATCGATTTATTGAGGTAGAGGAGAACTGACGTGGTATCTGAATTTTAATTTGGTATTTGTATATTGATGAACAACATTCTGTAGATAATTTTGAATTATAAGTTGCTATATATATAGAAAAAGGTCAGAAATATTGCTTGGCAAATGGTTATATTTGTTAGAATTGAAGCATGATACATTATACTTTAAAGTTTAAAAGTAATTCATATTGTTTACCGCTTTTGTGAATAAAGCAAGTGAAATGTATTTTATTATTGTTATTGTAAATTAAAAATTAAAAAAAAGTTAAAACTCTTTTTTTCCACTGATTTCCATTTTTTCCTGCTAAAGAATTAAAAACTATGGAAGTGGATATTAACATCATGGAAAGTTAATTATGTCTGTTCTTTTGCCTGTCTGTTCGTCTATACACCTCATTCTAAAAATAGGGTCTGACCGTCTCATTTAAAAAATCCAAGTTAGTTTTGTTACCAAGTAATGACTTCAGATAGCAATATTTTAAACTATTTGCCTTCGCCAGACAGTTCATTGTTTCTTGATGAAGTTAATCAACTAGCATTCAATCGTCATGTAATTTCTGTCCAGGGACTAAACCATGCAATAGCATGGATCAGCCGGTAAAGTGTTGGTAATTAATAATTTAAGTCTCTATATTGATTCTAGCCTTGAATTTCTTTTTACTCCTTTTACTTATTTGAATTTTCTTAATAACGTAACTTTTGGACGAGCTTTAAAAACATATATACGTGATTTAATCTTAAAAATCAGCCTCTTTTAATGCTTGCAAGCTTTTCAATTTATAACACAAACACCTCTCCAAATTCACAACTTCAACATTCTATTTTGCTTATCATTAAAGACTAATAGTGTAAGTCTGGTATCTAGTCTGGCCGCGCCGAATATTTATTTTACTTGTTTGAATTTCCTTCATAGTTAAATAATTAACAAACTTAAAAAATATCAATGCGAATGCTTGATCAAATCTTAAAAATAAACTTTTAAATATTTACAAATTATCCCTTTAGTTTTCAATCATAACACCGAACCCCCTCCATTTTCACAACTCCAAAATCTTTTCTCTGTATCATTAAAAAACTAATTTTACCCCTTAAAGTGTTTATTACTGCTGAAAAGGCATTAGGCACATATGCCACCCGAGTTAAAGTCATTATTATTAGCCAAACTCGAACCACAATTCGCGTTTTTGAAAAAGTGTTTTCTTGAGGTATAATGCATTATGCAACACCCTTTCTCGCCAGGCGGTGGTCACATCTTAGAGTCATTTGCATATTTTAAGACAAAAGATAAAGAAGAAATCGGGGAAACAGTTAGACATGACGAAGTTTCAAAGAGTCATTTTTATGTAAATTGTTCCTGTAAATTGGAACAGATTTTAATGTTTTAGTTTGAAAAATGTGTAACTTATTGTTTGTCGATGATGATTGAAGTCAATAGGAGGCTCAGTATGGACCAATTAGTCAAACAAAGGCTTATTGTTGTAGAAAAATACTTTTTTTCGAAATTAAAAAACGGCTGGTGAGGAAAAGTTGCCTTCTAGCAAGGCCATTAATGGGGTCAAATCTCTACTAAATAAAAAAATATCTGAAGGTGAACAAATGGCTTTGAAATTTAGTCATTTTTAGAAATTTATTCTTTGAAATTTAGTCATTAGAAAAAAATTCGTCTAAAATTTGCCCCAAATCCCTATAGCTTCAAAATTTCTACGGGTAAAAATTATTTAAGGAAGGAAAATAGTAGTTTTACAATTCAATTTGCATTTAAACAAAAAAAAAAACCGTATCTAATTACCCATGAAGCGGCCCTCTGCTTAACCCCGCAATCTACATAAAATGTGGTAAAAGATTGCAGCTGACCCGAAAAATATTGTTCCGGTTTCTGTCTAACAGAAAGAAACCTCACAAATATTTTATATTATATAGATGAGTTTTAGTTTTTTAAATTTTTTTGTGTGTCATTTCGATTAATTCCGGCTGGCCCGTCGCGTGGGCAGGGGACTGCAGAGTGCAGATTGACCAGTATAGGTAGTTGTTAATTTTAAGTGAATAGAGAGAAGCATTTATGAAAGTTTCTATATATTTTTACATCCCTAACATTGATGTGTTACGTGGACACAAAAACAGCACTCGGCATGAAGAAAAATTACTTATTTTCAATTTTTTTTATTATGTTATACTAGTTTTAGATATAATTTGGTATGTATTCCATTTTAATGTTTCTTCTCAATTTCAGAACCTTTTTTTAACCTTTGTATATCATTTTTCAACCTTGCAATACATCTTTGTTGAAATTACAATAGATGTGAATACCACGGAATCGCTGTGGGTCTGTAGTTTAGAGTCCATAACACACATTTCATAGGTTAAAAAAGATTTCATGCATTGAAATCGAATTAATGTATCAGTTGAAAGGTTTAGTTTCAAAACTCACATTTTTCAAAAGTATAACTAAGATTTATGCCCAGTTCATTCATTTCCTACTTCATGTACTAGTAAATTCAATTGGAAGAAATCCTCAATGAAGAGGCCGGACAATATATTTTAGTTGTACTTTGGAGAAGGCTAGTTTTGTAATTTGGCACTTCAATTCATTATAACTTGCGATCACTCTTTATACAATATAAACTTATGATATCAATTTATAATTAATCTGATATAATAATTTATTCCTCTTACGTCATTTTTAACATGCGATTAGGGGAAGAGCAAAAGATGAAAGCCAACATTGCCTAACTACAAATAAATTTACAGGAAATGAAATTTAAATTCGTTTTCTTGAGAACATGAATTGTGCGTCATTTACACTGTTGTCATCCCAATACTGTTACTTGGCGAAAATGAGTGGCGAAAATTTTGCGATAATAATCTAGTTAAGGTGCTGGAAGTTTAACCGAGACTCCTCATTACAATGAGTAGGTATACTTAAAGTTTCCATCATGATGTCTCCATTGAGAGATTGTGTTAAGTAGAATATAAATTTTGGGAGTTCGTTACTGTAATAAGAGTTCTTTACTGATATTTATTCGTGCTGGTGAATAAAATTTTGCTGAATTTTCAGGGAATCGGAAAATAAATGTGTTTGCTTTACTGAAATTATATATTCATGTACAAAAACTAATGCTTCTTTTTCTCAAGAGGGTTTATTAAATAAGAGTAAAGTTTTTAAGAATACACAGATAATTTTAACTGAAAAAGTGTGTTTTTTGTCCTGATTGATTTTTTTTTTGTTTAAATGACTGTTAATTTTCCTTTAAATCTCTCACAAAAAGTTGTCGATTTAATAATTTCATGCGAAGTTCTACTGTTTTAAATATCGATGGATATCATGAGGAATAAATAATTAGGCGCGTTTACATGAGCCATCGTATCCATGGATTGAAGAGTCTCAGCACCTTGGGGATTTTCTCCCAGACAGAACCGGAATTACAGGGTTCATTGTGGGGTTTCACAAACCCTCCAATGAAGGAGGTTTGATGTTTCATACCATGGATTCGGCCACAGACTATCATTTGGTTTAGAAATCCTGCTCGATCTCTTTTTCCCCTAATGGGGATTTTGGCATTCCATGGATTCGATGACTCATGTAAACGCGCCTATAGTGTGGCGGCATGAGCAAGAATAGTTCAAGAACAATGCATTTCAACCACCATCAATAATTGTAGTATTTGTACAACTTAAATTCAGTATCTGTAACTAGATCATCCATATTTAAACTCTGTTAATTTTATGACGACCCGTCCGTGGCCGAGTGGTTAAGGCATCCGCCTCAGGATTCAGGCTTCTCAGGAGTGCGGGGTTTCGAATCCCATCTACTGCGAGTCATCCTATAAATAGGATATCTGCACTGAGAAAGAGTAGAAAATTCAACTTGTGACGGATGGGCCCCCGAGTACACTGGGACAGACGTGCTCGTTAAATCTGTGGAGTCCAAAGTCCCGACGGCGTCAGCGTACGATGTCGCTCGAAGTTCCGTAGGGTGCCCGCTCAGGTGTGGACCTCGTCACTTGACCAGGGTTCTAAACTACGAGGCGTTATTGGCTGTGTTAAAGCTTCTAATGGAGGCTAGAAATAGGCAGCCGGAAACGATTACACTACACTATACAATTTTATGACACTTGCTGTTATTTACCGTGTACATCTTTTATTCACTGGTTTGTGTTTATGAGTAAGTTATGTTTAGTTTATTATGTTAGTTATTAAAACTTAAGTTTAGCCAAAATATTAGTTATGCCTCTTCGTTAATATTACTGTGTTCGTGACAAAGGGTGCAGTATAATTGCATGAAAACTGTCAAAACCTTTTTACGATTTGTTCTATGTATAATTTATAATTAGGCTATTCAATTCAAGTACTCGGTAAATAACATATTGTTTTGATTACGACCAAAAGAGCAATGGAGTAGGAAAGAGCAATAAAATATCGAAATAAATTATGTAAGATCATGGCAGTTATAGAGTCACGTGTATGAGACATTTTCGATTGACTAGATTTGAACAGCATTTTTTTTTTTAAATTTTTGATTTTGATTCTTTTACATAACTGTTCGTTGTAATAATATATATTTCCCTTTTCTAGCTATATTAAAGCTTTGCATTTATTAAAACTCATAACTAATGATTTGAAAAGAAATAATTTTTCTTAATCTGCTAATTTTTTTTCAATTAAAAAACAACTATTACCTATGCATCTTCTTTATTATCGTAAATGACCTTAAAACATCAATCAATCTCATCTACAATATTGGCATTGATAACAAACAAAATATTCAATCACCATACTTCTAAAATTACATGGAACCTATATGACAGAGGCTAATGTTAAGAGATTACCTGTGGATATCCGAATAGCCAATGTTCTCGGAACAGGGACTTCAAAGCACCCACTAAAGCTTTGTGTCCTTTCTCATTTTATATGCAAATGGAGATGTTTAAAGGGTACATCACTCATGCTTTTCTTAAGAAATAGTTATACGGTGTTGCTGTTGTTTAGCACTCATTTGTGATTTTTCGAGCGTTTTTTAAAAACTTTATTTGAATAAAATTAAATTACTAAAAGGAATTTAAACTATACAACTACGAGACAATCAAGATTCTATATACGATCGCCTTTGTTCATCTTTTCTGCACTATATCTCAACGTAAGCAAGAATAATATTATTCAGTTAGTTGAGTTGGCAAAAAATGTATTTTCTTTTCTGATTAAAGAAATTCCATTGCTTACTAAATAGCCTTTTTTATCGGACAGATCATTACCATGCAATTTTCAAAAAAATTGATTTTTTAGTTTTAGTATTTGAGTAAAATAAGTTTCAAGAGCTTTTTAACGATGTCATGTGTATGTCATTTTGAGAACTTTAACATAGTAAAATTTTAATTCAAATATGGATCAGCAGTATTTTCATAATGTAAGTTTTCAACTTTAAATTTAATTTTTCTCAGACTGACGTTTTTATTGTTTAAAGTGCATATAATGCACATAATTTCTTTTGTGTTGTTTTGTATGTTGGTTTCAAAGAAAACGGAACATAAAAATTTTCAATTTAGCATTAGCCGTATTCAAGGTATCTGCCTTAAAAGATAAAATAATTTTACCAACGACGACAAAAATATATTTTCGAGGACTTTTCATACACTAACATTTTTATTTAAACGACAAAAGAACTCTCTTTATGCCACAGAGTATACCACGGTTCACAATAGCATAAAAGTTTTTTTTTCATTTAATGATTATTCAATTTCTTTTTTAATTTAGACAATTTGATTTGTTTATAGCTTATAAATAGAAAAACATTATATAAACTATACATTTCGATAGAATGAATAGATTAAAATTTCCAAAAACAAACACTAATATGTGAGTGAATCTTCTTTATAAAATGTGTAGGTGAGTAGAATCACTGAACATTTTAGTCCTTTGCATAAAGTAACTGGTTGAAAAAAATCTGTAATTTTCTCTTAGATGTCTCCATGGTAAAGTAACAATGTCCCTGTCCATTGTCAGTTGTCTACGTACTAAAGCTTAGGCTTTTCGTTAAAGTTGCTTTCACCTAATCCTGAGTCAAAAGATAGATTTTAATAATGGAAAAGACGTTCTGAATATTTAATAAAGACGCGTAGCAGCCATTTTGGATGAACTCTCATGTTTATAAATTGGATATTTAGATATCCAATAAGCATTTATTTTTAACCTACAAGTGATAGTTTGTTTTAATGGTTTCAATAGTTTTAAAAATGCAATATAAATTTATTGATATGATAATGTTCGCAAATCAAGTAATAAATGATTTGTGCAACAATCTGTTTGAAATTTTTATTTTCAAATAAATAAATACAAGTTTTTAGCTATATATAAAAGTTAAATTATGATAACATCATTTTATAAAGGACAAATGAGTGGTTCGTTCCAGATTTAGTTGGTGCTTTCAGGATAGGAAAATATTAGTCAAACATGCTATTTGATTTTGTGGCATGCAGATTATCCTTTACGTACCTTACTGGCAAGTATACTTTGGGCAAACCTAAATATCGACCTGGTTCAAAATCCCACAGAGAGCTTCGATTGGTAGCAATAACTGGTCTTGGTGTCACAGCAGAATGACTCTTTGTTTTAGTGCTATTGCGATGTTTGCAAAAGACTTATGGCCAAAAATATCCCATATATATCCCATGGATAAAAAAAACCATGGGCATTTCCACGCGTGACTGACACTACATCAGAACGATTTAACCAATTTCGTTTGCATAGTTCATAATTATTTTATATTTATTAAAAAAAATATTGTATGTCAGTATACCCCTTAGCATTTAGTATTTTTAGCAATCAGTAAAATTTTTTAAAAGTTATTTTTTAACTAAAAAATAATAAAAATGTTCTGATGTGACTGACACTACACGAAAGTTCGTAGATTTTTGGCTATCATGAAAATTCGAATTTCTTCTGATTGCGCAGTAATCCAGCATTCTACCACTGCTTATTTTAAGTATAAGGTTTCAGGCTAAGTATATTAACTGCAAAAAAGTATTGAAATACCATAGGAAATAATTTATTAGCATTTTTGTGCGTGACTGACACTACATTCAATTCGTGACTGACACTACATTGTGAATTGTATCACAGCTATGGAATTTTAAGCAATAATAACACAACATATGTTAATAATTTTGAGCATGGAAAGTTAAAAATTGCATAAATGGTAAAATTATGGTTAGAAAAAGATACACAACGTCCCCTAAAGTAGGTTTCTGGTAATTTTGTTGAACTCTAATTTCTTCTTCAAAATGCAGCAAATCAACCAAATCAACATTCTACCAGTGCTTATTTTAAGTATAAGGTTTAAAACTGAATCATTTAATAGCAAAAAAGTATTGAAATATCATAGGAAATAATTTATTAACACTTTTGTGTGCGTGACTTACATTACATTCAACTTGTGACACACTACATAATGTGAATTGTATCACAGAAATGGAAATTTTGGCAATAATAACAAAACGTATGCAAATAGTGTTGAACATGGTAAGTTAAAAATTGCGTACACGGTAAAAATAAAGTTACAAAAAGTTACACAAGGTCCCCTAAAGTTGGTTTCTGGTAGTTTCTTACTTCTTTATTCAATAGCATTTTCTGAAAAAACTAGACCCTGAAGCCACGCAAAAAGACTTTCCGACAATTGCAGATGTTTCAGTTTTACTGAATAAGCATCTTTACTAAAAATTTGCCAACAAAATTTTAACGATAATTTAACTATAAAAAGAAATAAAGCTCTTTTTATAGCATCAAGTTCATGATCAGAATTTTGTTGAGAGGTATATATCTTTTTACAAAATTTAAATTTGTTTTATCCGCCTTGTAGTATTTTGGGGAATTTAATGAAACATTGGAAGTTGTTTTAAGTAGGTATTTGTTGAATTTTTAAAAAAAACGGAGTAATTTTTGAGTGTCAGGGAATCGGAAGTATTTATCTTCTTTGATGAGCATATATAATTTAATCTACTTATTTTGCAATTTACACAGTAGTCAGAAATGTATAATAGTGATATGTTTGGGCAGATTTCTTATTCAAAGTGAAAAAATCTTTAGCAAAATTTGAGTCAAATTTGATAGAAAGTGTGACTTCTTTTATCCCCTCCTCACCGTATCACGAAGTCCATCAATTGGTCCTTTACCATGACTGAAGGCAAAGATGACCATGACTTTTGGAAAAAATTACCTCGCAAGGTTGTTAAATGGTTGGAGGATTGCAATGGAAGTGAAATACTTTTAATTGAAGTGTTTTCCGTAAAGTGGTTCTTGCTTTCATTTTCTTTAATTTTTTGTAATTTATCCCTTCCTAAAAACTTCCCCTTTGCTCTTTTTTTTCTTTTAGCTGTTGATATAGCCATTTTAAACCAAAATTATCAAAATATAAGAAATTTACAAAGATTATAGCTAATCTAAGACATCTAGATCAAAAGAAGTTGTGACTCACACTACATTGTGACTGACACTACAAAACTAAAATGTGTTATAAATAGAGAAAATGCTTTTCGTTTTAAAATTAAGAAGTGTGGAATTGCACAGAGGTTACTAAAGTAAGAAAATATCGTAAAAAATTTGAAGTAAAGCCTTTTTTTTTAAATTTAGAGAAACTTTTCCATCTTTTCGTGACTGACACTACAGTCAAAAAGGAGATTTTTATCTTCCTAATTAAATATCGTTTAGTTATGAATACCAATTAATAGTGTGTTTTTAAGGTAGTTCTGATAGTGTATTTTAATAATTTTATCAAAAAATCTGATAAAATGTGCTTCTTACCTTAAAATTCATTTGTTCAAAATGATGAAAAAACACGAGACCATGCTTTCAAAACAAAGCGGATATTTTGAAGCTGCTGTGTTGCCAAAGATGAAACAATAATAGTTGTTCATACAAAAATAATAAAATTCAAACCTTTCTAAAGCAAATATAAAAGTTGCAAGTGTAGAAAAAAATATTGTTTTTTTTTTTTTTGCAGTCGTGGTCTCTTCTGACGTGGAATTACCCCCATATATAACTATATATGGGTTTCCATGTAGCGTAAACAACTTTTTATTTAACTTTTTGAGATAGGCTTTTAAACTTTGTGAGAAGATCATGTACATAAAAATATTTTGCTGCAATAAAAAAAAATTAATTCATTAGAAATTAAATTGCAATTGATTAATTGAAGTGTGCAAACTGTAAACAACATAATGGCATTTTAAATTAGTTCTTTTACATAATTTTTGCAAGAAAAAAATAAATACTTATGCATGTGGTCATATAAAATCTAAGCAAAGTAGTTATTTAATTCTGATGTTTGAACTCGATAACTTTAAAATATGACTTTTTTTAATAATTAAATTTTTTAAAAGTAAAAATTAATATTTTTTACAATTGTTATAAAAAGTATGACCACATGCCTTAATTCATACTCTTTAAAATTAAACTATTTTTTTAATCGATGCATATTAATTTGAAATATCTTGCTCGGAGTACAAGCATATTATGAAAAATTCGTTCTTCAGAAAATGAGTTCAAGGTGTTCATTGTGAGATTGATGATAATAAAATTGCCTTAAAGACAGCATGCAAATTGAAAACTATTTACAACACCAGAAATCCACTTGTACCATTTGAAAGATAAAGAATCAGGTAATATTTTAATGCAAAAGTATCAGAACCTATATGAACGGAATATGATCAGAACAAGGTAGATGAATACCTTAATTAATTATAATAAAATTATGCTATACTTGAATACTTCTAAAAAAAAGCGATCTTCTGCTTTATTGACTCAACAGAAGAAGTTTCTATTTTCAGTTTACAATACGGTGCATTTTTTTCATATACAAATTAAACCATTAGGGCTTGCGTATTATGATTTTCTTGAAATATTTTATTCAATGTATAAATAACATTAGCTTATGTTACAAAATAAAACTAAGTATTCTTATTTTCTAGATGAACCACCAGTTTTAGAGGAGTTATTTTCCGACAAAACCGTCTACCCTGGAGTGTCAGTGTCTCTGAAATGCATGGCCACCGGAAGTCCGTTGCCACAAGTGACGTGGAGGCTGGACTCACTTCCGCTCCCAGAACAACTGCGATTCCGAGTGGGGGATTACGTCACAAGAGACAGCAGAGTTGTTAGTTATGTCAACATTACGAGTAAGCAAATGCTAAAATATTTGTAATTGTGCATAACGTCAGTTTTTATTTGAATTATAACATTTATTTCATTTGTACGTTTTATCAAAGAAAATTAAACCACGCGTAAATCAAATAGTAAAACTTTAGCTAATCTATTAGTTTTAATTGTTCAAAGATTTTTTGACTAAGGCATCTTGCATGGGATTCGTTAATTAGGTGCTCCGGAAAAAAATGCTACTGCCTACAAAGTCTAAATAAAAATGATGTGTGTGGTTGTAAAAGTCACATTTTTAAAAGCACTCTTATCGAAACCTGCCCGATGATTGGCGACTTAATTTAATGGTATTCACCTTTGGATGCATAATCAAAAGCCGCCAATGGACCCTATATCTTCTTAATACTTGGTAGAATGTGATTTATCCCAGGTAACACAATTTCGGAAAAATGTCGCATGAGTATCGGCCAAATTTGGAGAATATTTTATGAAATCGATCCTATTCTACCGATTTTAACCATATTTCTTCGTTCTTTGAGGTTTCATACGGGAAATTACGAAAAAATGCAATGCTAAATTTTACTGCAATCTTATAGTATTAGGAAAGGCAAATATTATGTTTCGCAATATTTTTTTAATCAAGAATTTTGGATTTTAATTTTTTTTTCATATAATATTCAAACCAATATTTAACCCCGATATTGCCCAGCGTCGGTAAAAAGTAGTCTTTGGTCTCTTATGCATTGGGCGATGGGTATGAGCCGAGATTGGCCAATACTGCTGTGCTACCAGGGATGCAACTATATACTCTTCAAATAATAGCGTACCGTAAAAGGTAAAATTTGGCAAAAAATACTAACTTTTTATCCTTCTAATGTGTTTTCAGAGACTAAAAAGCACAGGAAATAAGAATAAATATCTACTTAAAATAGAAGAGGTTAGAGTTAATATGGAATAAACCTTGTACAAATGTTAACCTAAAACAGTCAAAGTAGCCAATATTAACGACATATATAGATTATTTTTCAAACTCGATGTTTGGATTATGACATATTATACCATCACTAAATTAATTTTTCCATAGGTATTCAAGTTGAAGACGGTGGCCTATTTTCTTGCACAGCTACGAATGAAGTGGGCACAGTTATGCACATGGCCCGTGTCAATGTCTTCGGTCCACCAACAATAAGATCGATGCCAAATATTACTGCACTGGCTGGGGAAGTGACAGTCCTGCCTTGTCCTGCTGGGGGACATCCTTTGACCACGATATCTTGGTCTAGAGGTAAATGAGCTGTCAGATTTTATACGGAAAATTGTAAACTCAGTAGGTTATATTTGTATAAGAGCAGTCTCAATCAGAAGATAAATAATTGTAAAATAAATTTTAAAACTAATGCAGATAAAAAAAACATTCACATTTATCTATTTACAGACCGTTCGAACGGTTAAACATACGTGCCAAGGCTTGATTTGCTAAGATTTAGTGGTTGGTCGGGACTTTGATCATTTACTGTGGTTAGTCCAAGTAATGAGTCCAGGTTTAGAAAAAAACAAGCTCCAGTGTTTGAATCCAGATTGATGATTTATTTATGAATCATGCACATTACATGAACTATACAACTAGGAGGGAGGCCCATCTAGGCTAGTTAGGTAAATGAGCCCTAGGGTAGACTGATCAGTGAGTGAACAGGCCCAGTGAATGAACATTCGGTAAATATAATTAGAAAAATAAGGATTGAAAATCATTCCACTATATGGATTGGCAACACTGACTTCCTCCCATGTAGTAGGAAGCTATCTGACAATGGTTGGTTGTCCTGGTCATTATATCCTGGTGTTCATTCACTGGCGAACGTGACGCCTTAAACGTTCATTCACTGGTTAGTCTACCATATGTAGTGAAAGTAGGGATACCTGAGGTCGGAATCTGCTGGATGCCGGCGCTGGGAGTCGCGGGCATATCTGGCGTGGGACGCCTGAAGTTGACCTGGAATCCGGATGTCACGTCATAGCAATACGGTACAAAGTATAGTCTTATGTATGTATCACAAAGTACCTGGAAAGTTGGTTTATCAGCTTAAATATGCCTTTTCAGGAAGTTAGTCTGAAATATTGAAATCACATGAAATTTTTAGGGTAAGTAGTTGGCGGAACTGATCATGAATTCAACATTTTTCTAATACTGCTTCAAAATTTGAAGCAAAATTTTGGATCTGCATATTTTACATTGTGATGCAATCTGCCTTTCTCAGTAATAATCACTTAGTAAAAAGCATAAAATCTACAAAATTAAACAGTGGATTTTATTAACTACATGTAATGACTATCATTGTTCAATCTATCTAAACATAGTGAATTGCTATCTTTGTTTTGCAGATTCAAGATTATTGCCACAAAATCACAGGCAGCAAGTGTTTTCGAACGGTACAATGTTAATACGGGAAGTCAACAAAAAGGCTGATGAGGGCAAGTACACCTGTGCAGCTGAAAATAAAGATGGCGACAGGTCCCAGAAAGATGTGTACGTTCAAGTAATGGGTGAGTAAAATTTATAGTTATCCTCTTACGATAAAAGGAACCCGACTGTGGACACAAAAAAAATATATATATATATATAAATATTTCCTAGTTTGTGGGTCGAAATACATATCCTCTTAAGACCCGAGCAAAATCCTACACGTATATTCTTAGAATCTAAACATACTTTTCATACAAACATATGATAAGAAGTAAGTTTTGCAAAGAAAAAAAATGTTTATAGTTACTTAGGGACTCTCTTTAAACTCTAAAATTATACATTTTTTGTGCTATAAATGCAACAAAAAATGCCGTATCACTTATTTGTAGTTAACATAGTATTTTAACATTGTTTTTAATGCAAAATGCTTTGAAAATTAACTACTAAAAGGACTTTTTGAAAAGTTAGAATTTTTTTCAGAACTCTAATATCGTATTAACCCTCGTTTAACTTTATTGTTTTTAGAAATAAATGACCGATACCTGTAATAACAGGCTGAAAAGTGATATTTGGATTTTCTTCTATCGGACCAGGTCAATTTCGGAACTAATTAACTTGTTATTTGTTTGAGGAAATGTTTTAAAAAATGTCCCTGAATGGGGACTCCAGGTCGCAAGATAATAAATTATCCTAATACGACCTAATTAACCCAATTCTAAAAAATAACATAGAATTTTCTGCGTGCGAGTCCAATTCACTTATCGTTTAAATGACCCGAGGAAGCCGATTGTGTACCTTTAAAAAGCACAATTTTCTTTTTATCTTTATGCTAGTAAGGTGATTGTGGTGTTATTTGATTTGAAACTATGTGCATATTAAATTTGTTCTGGATTATTTAGAACCGAAAAACTATAGTTTAACTATCTATAGGTAGAAAAATAAAAATATGCATAAATGATATTTTCTCTTAAAAAGAATATAATTCTAAAATAACTTTTCTCGTTTTGAGTTAATCGAAGAAAATATCCGTCGAACCTTCAGACCCATTTTTATATTCACTTCGGTTGGTTTTCAGAATAAAACATCTCTTTTGAACTTTTTACGTAAAGATCTGGCAAAGTGAAAAATAAAACGGGAAAGTAAAGTGGGTGATTGAAAAGGGAATAGGAAATTCCCGAAACAGGAAATTAAATGTTCTTAGAGGAAAGAGTAACAGCATTCAAAATTGATTAGCGGTAGTGTATTTCTGTTAACTAAATTAACAATCCAATACTTTTTATTTAATCGGAGCTTTTTTTAATTAATTGAATTTAATCGAAACCATTTTTTTAATTGAATTTATTTGAAGCAAATTTTTAAATGAATTTATTTGAATCATTTAAATGAGGTTATTTTTAATTAATTAGACTTAATTGAAGCTGTTACGTGAATTTTCAGCTAGTTGAGCCTTTTGTTAAGTTGATGAAATATTGGATTTCCATTTACGTAAAACAGAATTTTTTAAAAGACTATCCATTTTTAAGTTATTTAATAAATTTTATCAGAAATGATTATGTACATATATTTTACAGTTTTAAGATGTTTTTAGTTAAATATATAAGAAAGTAGTGGATACTCATAATTAAAAAAAATTGTATTAAACTTTCACACAGTAATTTTCAACCAGCTATTGCATAGGCTTAAAATAACTTGAAATATGAATGAAATGTTAAGTAAACAAAAGTCAAAATTTGAATTTTTTTCGACGTACTAAATCTAGATTCGTAATAAAATCAACAGTCTCTTTACAATGAAAAGTTCTGTAATAATACAGGGAATTTCGGGCAGGAAAGTTGCCAGAATATATCGTTAAATATCTGTAAAAAATGTGAGGAAAGAAATTTCAAGGAAAAGAGAGAATATTCTTACATTTAAATTTTCTTTTCACATTAAAAGAGAAAGAAATCTGTTTACAACAGGCGTATTTGTACCAGTGTTTACAAATTCGATTGATTTAAAGGAAAAATTTGACTTTTAACAAATCGCGGTTTAATTTCAAAGTGAATTTCTGGAAAAAAAACATAAAGGAAAATAAATAATACTCTTTTCTAACAGATTTCTTTTTTGCATTTTACCATTATAGTTATACCTAAAACTTGCATTAACTAAAATAATTTGTCTTGAAACTAATTAAATTTGTTTATGATGTAGAACACTACAATCCTATTCTCCAAAATAATTTAGCTTGAAAAAAAATCTAGCTTGAATAGTTAAAATTGTTAGATTGATTAAATTTAATATTAAACTTGCTAACGCATCAATGCATCATTGAAAGAATTTTATTGGATTTAATTACTTACTATACTTAAAAGACTTCATCTATATTCAATTGAAGGATGAAGTTGAAAAGCTTCAATTCTGCAAAGTAGAACTACAATATTGAGCCTGGTTATTTTAATGGCGCCTTGCGTTAATGGTAAATACCTTTGGACGATATCGCCAATGAACAGGCCGTACCCTATATCTTTGTTGTGCTTTAGAGAATGTGAGTTTTGCAACTAAGCAATTCAGTTTTTACATTCGTTGTAGAAAGTAAAATGGCTAATCTCCATTTAATTTAACATTGATCAAGTGTCCTTTTCCTCCATTGAGGGCGACGTTGCGTTCACCTATACTGCGTCTTTTCTAAGTAAACATTTCTAGGCTAAGACAAATCGAACTATTGCAAATTTTCTCATTCCTAGGTAAACCTTCCACTTCTCTAGAAAAGTTTTATTGATGAATTGTGTAAGTTAGTAGAAAAATGACGGTTTCAAAGCTTTTTTAGCGTTGGACTTTAGCCTTTTTTACATTCTGTTTCAGAGAATTGCAATGCCCACTGGGGCCTGTCTAATTTTGAGGGTAAACATTCGCCAAAGTTGAAAATTAACAAGTAAAATTAGGTTGGATAGCTTTTCCACAGAGTCTATACACTTCCATTTCAACGCTTCAAAGAATTCTCCCAATTTAGTCCTCTTTTCAATGGGAAAAGAAAAATAATGTGAATTTTCGGGAAAGGGGGGGATGTGAAATAATTCAATTTGATTTAAAGAGGTACGGGTCTGTGGTTTTTAAAAATAGCAATCCCAATTACGTTTAAAACGTAAGAAGTTTCGAGTTAAAACCAGTGTATACCTTGCTAGTTTGTTGAATTAACCTTTATTTCCACGTATTGGTTAAATTCAAGGAAAACTAATGTGATGATAAAAATATATTTCATTAGCAGAATTGAAGAGCTTAGTGGCAAAAGGTGGTAAGTGACATTTTTGAAAAAAATTGAGATTGTCGCATCAATGAACATACTACTAACTTCCTTAGCGATGACAAGTTTCTCCTTTTTCATAAACTTTAAGTTTAGTACAATTATTATGTTTTACAAGTACTGTTTCCATCAGACATGAGTGCAAACTAAAAACTTCAAAGCTAATTATCTCGTTTTCACCTTTGTGTCACATAGCACGTTTTTCCACTAAGATCTTCAATTTTAAAATATTTTGGTTTTTAAAACATTGAAACAGATGTTTTGATAGCAATAACAAAGAAACCCATTAAATCCTTTCAGAATTATATGAATGGAAAATTCATTTTTGAACTAATTAAAGCTTTTAACTGAAAACTAATGAGTAATTACTTCTTTTGTGAAAACCACAAACAATGTTTATTTGTATTTAGAAACATTGTTAATCCATTGATAATAAATTTGTATCGAGAGTTTCGAACGAATTATTATTTTTATTATTTTCGCTATAGTGTCTCAAAATCTATATATTTTAAATCTATATTTTTCGCCACATATTATAATAACTAGCATTTTTATTAATTAAACATTGAAGGCATGAAGTAAAATCGGAAAAGGAACTGAAATTTTACAGTCCATTAGAAAAATTAAGTGAAATATTAGTCTTTTGTGTTTATATTTGATTAAATTTTTCAATAATTATCCTGATGTTTTGAATTTTTATGCATTGTTTAAGTCTAGTTTACCGAAAAAGTCATAAATTTGAGAACAATTTAAAAACATCTCTTTTGAAATTAAAAAAAAATTAAGTTGCAATTTTCGTTACATCTATTGATTTTTTTCCAAATGATAATTATAGGAAAAGATAAAGGTTAATAAATTTAAAACTAGATTTACTCATGGATTAAGTTGGTTTATAAAACTCAATTATCTTGAAACATAAACATTTTCTTTAAGTCAGTCAAATGAATGTTATTCCGTCTTAAACTACGTTAATATTCCAATTAACCTAATCAAATACAAACATTCCCTCGAAAACTTATTCTAAATAGTCAGCCAATCTCCATTACCCAATTCCTGGGAATACTTCCTAATTTACTGCTATCCAAACCCAACGTTTCCGCTTCTAAACCACCCTTTTCAGCCCGGGGCATTCAATATCCACCTCAAACAGCCAATGAGAGACGGAGTTCTGGAATTGCCTCCACCATTCCTTTAATGACACGTCAGCTGCCCATAAAACTCGATACAGATTCCGTCATAAATTTGATCTCGACCGAACAACACCCAGGCGGGACACCAACCCAACGCATTACTACCCATCGGATCGCATTAAAATAGTTCCGACCATATATGAGGGGTTTGGGGTCGATGTTCTTTCGCGAAGGTAGTTTTGTTTTCGTTTTTGTTGGTTTTGGGACGGGTAAGGTATACTTCGGTGTTCATAATGTAAAGTATCAAACAATAAAATATTTTACTGTTTAATTAAGAAACAGTTATAGTTCTAAAATAAAAAAAAATGCTAAAATATTTTTTAAAAAAAGACTAAGATTTTATTTCTAATTTTTTTCGTTTTTTTTTTCTGTTTATATAAATTATTGTTAATCAATTGTCTTTAATCCTACAATTTTTATTAACTTGCAATGCAGTGGAAACAGAAAAAACTAACAATTTTTCACCCAGTTCCATTTACTAGATCAAATGTAATCTAGTAAATGGATCAATTCAATTTTATGTAACGCTCACAAAGCGTTACATAAAATTGAATCCTTCAAAAACAAAAGTAGAAAAATGAAAAGGAAGATTTATCAAAATTTGTAGGTAACGTTTCAATATTTTATAATAATTAACGCAACTTGTCACTTATCTATAATCTCTTAAAAATCTGCTACTAAAATAATCGTAGTTTATCTTCATGTTTAATTTAAAACTGAATTTTAAGAGTTAAAATTTTTTTAGGAAACAAAATTATTATTTATTTTCACTTCATATTTTAAGTTTTAAATGTTCAATGACATAAATACATTATTTTATATTTACATAATTTTCAAATGACTCCGAAATCCAGTTACTAAATTAATTGAAAATTTTATGTTTTTTTAAAAGGTACCCAATTGGATACACTCTTAAAAAAACGAGTGCTTTTAACTCAGTTTGAGTCAATTTTCACTCCTTTCCAGTGTCGAAAATACACTTCTCCTATATTAGTGGATTTCACTCTTTTTAAAAAGTGTTTATTTCACAAAGTGTTCTTTTTTGAGCGAAAACACACTCAGAAAGAGTGATTGTTGCTGAAAAATATTTCATTCCTTTGTTTGAATAAAAAATTCACTCATTTGTTTTAAGAATGTACAGAAGATCATATTCGACTAATAAAACACGTACATAAGAATAACATGCTTTTCCTCAATATCACCCCAGCCATCCCTTCGCAATTAAAGAGTGCAGATGGATGCCAGGGGCGATTTAATATTAGCCGAAGGAATCCTACGCCGTTGCCGAGCTAATCTGGATTTTGCCAATATTGGCCGCTCCTGCAAATTGCCTCCTCCGCGATTCTCTGATTCCGCGCCAATGATCATCAGCGAAACATATAAGGTGCGAAGGTTGGCCGATATTTGGCGACTGGTCAGCCTTATTGGGTAGATCTGCAAACTCCGGTAACTAGGCGTAATCCGTTTATGGACAGCGAATTGGTTAGGAAATGGCATGTTATGGCTAAGTGGGGAATGGTGTGAATATTTAGATGGATTTCGGGGGAATTGCGTGGGTTTTGGAGTTAGAGATTTGGATAGATTAAAAGATATGGTGTAGGGTGGAAACTGGTAAATACATTTAATAGTGATTTATTTTTTTAAATGTGATTTCTATAAAATAACAAAAGTTATGAAGGAACTAGAAGTGCATACTTTTCTAATGTTTTAATATCCATTAAAGTTATTAAAGTACAGAAATACAAATGCACAAAAATAAGTACAGTTAGATACCATACCAAATAAGTATAGCCATACCATTGTGATAAAAAAAGAGTTTTGAAAATTGAAAGGTTAGAATGGAAAATATGAAAGAACGTATGTATAGAAAGCAAGTGTACAAACTGACGGAAAATCGTACATGTAGTCAAACAAAAAACAAATAGCATACGAGACGGATAATTCAATAAACATTATGATGTCATGCATTTGTAGAAAAATATTTTAAATGAGATGGTTAACGGTAGGAGAAACATACCATCAAGAAAAAAGGTCAGACGGAAGGAAAAACGTACATACAGATCGACGTAAAATATAAAAGATAAATCCTTGATGTCATAAATTGCTACCAGTTTTCTTGTATCGGGCGGTTAGCATTTCTTTTTCCCAGTTTTAAGTTGTTCTGAATAAAAAAAGTAGACCCAAAATTTTGCTTGGTATGTGAATTTAACATCGTACTTTTAATATTGTCTCCATATTTTTAATATTGTCTACATATTTTATTATATTGTCTCCAACATATAAATGTTTCATAAAAATATTTTATATATAGTTTGTTGTAATAAATTGTTCGACATAGTTTTAAGGAAAACTACTCTTAGATTTAGATCTTTTTATTCATTTCAGTACCGCTTGCTTAGATATATATTTTGGAATTATAAAAAATCTGTCGCTAAACATTCTTTTAAAACGTAACATTTAGGACATTCAGGAATATTCTAACACAAGGAACCAAACAGTTATTTGGAAAGAGTGATTTTTATTTTTTCATACGTTATTACAAAATTGACATATAATGTTTTTTATGCATTTAAATATTTAATAAACACAAATATTTACTTTACCATCAATTATTAGCTTCCGTAATGGATTAAATTTAATGCATATTTATTAGTTCATCCCAAATTTCTAAAACAGAAGAACCTATTTTACAACTAAACAACTTTCACAATCCCTTTCATATTCCAAGTAGTTAAATATCCATATTTTAATCTCACAGTTTCATTTACATAAATTTATGACCACACTCTGAGTCCCGGATATAATGAAAAGCAGGAACGTAACATAAACCCTTAATAATTTCCTCCTCCAAAATGTGAGTAGTAAATTCCCTTCCATTTAGATTAAACTAGCTTTATCAAAGATCATTTTGCAACGGTAAATACATCCTGCGCATTCTGGAATCTCGAATTCTAAATAGAAACTTCACGTCATTAAGATTATATCTATTTCCCGCCTCTTAGGGAATTTCCTCTTGGTTTCTTTGGTTTTATTAAATCTAAAAGCCGAAGAGAGTATTTTAGGGGCATGATTGAAAATGAGTTTTCTGAAAGAGATTGTTTGTGGTGAGGTATATTATCGACTGTGATTTATTGAAACAATTTTTTAATTTTAATTTTGAGTAGCAGTTTTCAACAAACAAGAGAGATGAATTTGCTTTAGTTGAAGTATACCAAAACTGTGTGGTAAGGAAAAATGACTGACATAAGTCCCGTACATCTGTTATGTTAACTACAGAGAGATAGATTAAAAATTCTTTACTATTTACTTTATATACGATATATATATTTTTTTTCAATTTCCAAACCGTAACTAAAATGAAATTGTTTTCAAAATAATTTTAAGAAGCAGCGAACGATTTTTGAAGTTCATCTTTTGAAATTTAAAAAATATATATATTTTACTTTCTTATGATATCAAAACTTGAGAAGTTAGCTTCATAGTTAAAAATGAATAAGTATTGAAACAAATAGGCATGGCTAAATTCTAATAATTGAGCTTTTAAAATTTAGCCTCAAAGGCTGAAATGCTAGAAATAACTAAAACTAAAATAAGGAAACCATTTATCAAAATACATTTTTGCTATATCGTATTAAGACTCCTCACTAATTTAAATTGAAAGGAATTATCAGACCATGAACAGCAATTCATTCTTTAATCGATTAAACTTATTATTTAATTACATATTTTGTACGACAAACTTTCTTTATTAGCCAATTGAGATTCTACCAATACAAATAAGAATACTATGGAAGACATTTTTCAAAATGAGATCTTCATATCAAGTGTTATGGTAATATCCATTAAATGACTGGAACGCTTTCCAGAGATTTTTTTTTTGCGACAGAATCCATAAATATATAATTGCCAAATAACGAAGCAATTTGCCGGTGATTAATTATTTAAAACTTAATTAAGGTAGGAGGATAAGGAAAAAGGAGACTTTTTGTTAAGAACTTTTTTATTAAAACCATTTATTAATTAAATTCTGAAGAAGAAAAGATACGTCTTTTGCAATCTGCACGGAAGTTAGGTATTTTATTTTTTTAATTAATTCAGCTATCCATCACGTTTACATCTTTAAAAATGAAATTAACTTTTTGAAGGGTCATTTTCTTTAAACTGAAAGACATATTTTTAATTGGTTATTTCATGGCGTGTGTTAATTAGTAATTATGTTTTGAATTTTTATTTATTTATTTATGCATCTATAGTATTAAAATTTAAAAAAAACTTTGTTAGTTGTTAATGACCAGTTTACTCGTGCGTATGACAGAATAAACATTAATGATAGAGGTAAAATCATACTTAAACTACATTTATGAACCACTAATTTAGATTTTTAGAGGATCATTGTTAAAATTCAATTGAAATATGTACTTGTCATTAATAGATGTGGCCCTAAATATTGCTCACCCTTAAAAATATGTAAAACATTTCATATAAAAATAAAACATTAAAACTATGTATCACCTTCAATATCTAATTGAACGTATTGGTTTTTTTAATGCCACCACTCTCATTATTCATTAAATGCTGTCGTTTTGAGTGGCAATGGGGATTTCAATCTATTCAAAAGGTTTTCTTCTTTTTAAAGGAATATTATTATTTTTTTAAAATCATTGTGCTTTGATATCAAATTGTTTCTGAAATTTTCAATGACTTTTAGTTTTTGTGCAGTACATTTTTGATGTACATGCCACACTTGTCTACAGCTTGCATGTTTCCAACGAATAGACATACGGATGGATGTATATAGCCTTTATTATTAGCCTGTATTAATTAAAATCTTAAAGTTTCCACGTTATTTCAGAAATGAAGAGTATACGGGAAGAACCGCTAGATTTCTTTAGAGTATTTCCGTAATCGTGTTTTCTCGGCGGACATTGGCGACCAAAAACCGGTTCCTCTTTCGGTTATTCATTTGCGGTACAAACGCGTGTGTCGTATCCACTTATCTCTGACGTGAATCAGGGTTTCCGTGAAAGATAAACAAAGCGAGTAACCGCTTTCTTTACGGCTAATTCTCGCGATCATCCCCACAGAGGCTCTTAAGGAAACCCTTCTACGAAATAAAGCGGTTCTTCCCGTGTACTCTTTAAAGTGAACGCTAAATCACAAATTAATACTGCGCATAACCTTTTTAATTACAAATAATGTATTTAATTTTTTTTTCAGTTGGCCCTAAAATTGACCCCTTCAACTTCCCGAATAATTTAGAAGAAGGTATGCGGTCCATCGTGACTTGTTCTGTACTTTCGGGTGACCCTCCGATGACCATTATTTGGCTTAAAGACGGCAACGAAATTCCACCAGAGCTGCAGCCCAAAATCGAAGCAATTGATGAATTCACCACGTATTTGCGGTTCACCGCTGTTGGACCTCATCACAATGGGAACTACACTTGTCTCGCCAAGAATCCTGCTGCAACTGTTAATTATACTGCTTTACTAGTAGTGAACGGTAAGTAGTAATTTAACCTTCTATACTATGTTTATCGTATTTACCTGAACGATTATAGCTTTGTGCATTGTAGAAAATGACGAAAAGATTTGATTAAGTTTAAAATGTAGATATACTTATTACTATTTTTAAATAAGGAAATTGAAAATGATTGTTAAGTATAAAATGCGATGATACATTCTATTTTGGTTAATATTTTCGTTTTAAAGTAGACCTTTTTGCATTTTTGTGAATTGAAAACACCACCAACAACCTTGACATTTGAAAAAAGGAAAGAAATTAAACTATTATGTGCACTTTTTTGGTGTATAAAGTCTTCAAAAATGCACATAGGCATTGGAAAGTTAACCAACGTTTAGGGATAACTCCGACATATTGCTATAGATCAACAATCTAATAATTTCATATGCCGACAATAATTTTAAGTTAAATATGTGAAATAGAAAATCGCTGAAAAAATGAGCAAATTACATGTTTCCATCTCCGTAACCAGACTGATATATAATCTATGTTCATTCAGAACCATGAAAACTATACATGTCACTTTAACTTGAAAATCTATAGGTTTCAATACAAAAAATGATGACACTCTACTCAATATTTTGGGTTTTTTTATTTACAATCTACATTTGTAATACATCTACTGATACCATCTAAATTCAATACATTCCAAAGGTACTTTTATCTTTTATAAATCAATAACAAGTACTATCTGACCTTAATCAATTGATATATGTTGAAAATAAGACATTAAAAAAACAAAATACATTTCATAACACAACTGCCACATAATCTATTTTCATTCGCAACTCCATTCAAAAGCAATTTATATTCCACCTTCAACATAACAAAACGTTAAGTTTACGTTATAAAAAATGATGAACCCCCGAAAAACCCTCTCAGCCACGTCCCCATCCATAATCGACAAAGTGATACAGCATCTATTCTACGGGACATCGATTGAAGAGTTTGACACTTTACAAATGGCCGAGTCCTATCCACGGATTCCCCGGACGACGGGGTCCTCGACTTTCTTATTTCTTTCAATTTCTTACGCCTCGAGTTCATCTCTTTTCCTTTTCTTATTTTGCTGTATCTATTTCTGGATATTTTAAAGAAGAAATGACTTGTTAGGTTTTACGTGTTGTTCGTATACCTGGTTTTGAAACATGCATATGACTTACATATTTTGCATGGGACTAATGCTGATTTCTTACAACTCGAGTTCTTCTCTTTTATTTTTCTTATTTTGCTGTATCTATTTCTGGATATTTTAAAGAAAAAATGACTTGGTAGGTTTTACGTGTTATTCGTATACCTGGTTTTGAAGCATGCATATGACTTACATATTGGTATGCGACTAATTCTAATTTCTTACGCCTCGAGTTTATCTTTTATTTTCCTGATTTTGTTGTATCTATTTCTGGATATTTTAAAGAAGAAATGACTTGGTAGGTTTTACGTGTTGTTCGTATACTTTTACCTGGTTTTGAAACATGCATATGACTTACATATTTGAATGAGACTAATTATAGTTTCTTACGCCTCGAGTTCATCTCTTTTTCCTTTTCTTATTTTGCTATTTCTGGATATTTTAAGAATGAAATGGCTTTTTAGGTTTTACGTGTTGTTTGTATACTATTACCTGGCTTTGAAACATGCATAAGCATATGACTTACATATTTGAATGAGACTAATTCTAATTTCTTACGTCTTAAGTTCTTCTCTTTTCCTTTTCTTATTTTGCTGTTGCTATTTCTGAATATTTTAAAGAAGAAATGATTTGTTATTTTTGCATGTTGCTTGTAAAGATTACCTGGTTTTGAAACACGCATATGATTCAAATGCGTTATTTTACTGTATCTTTTTCTGGATATTTTAACTAACGTGATAGGTTTTACATGTTGTTCCGAAGATTACCTTACTCTAAGCATGTGACTAATTCTAAATATTAACAATTTTTATAATAACTGGCGACTGGGTTTATATATATAAGGGATTGATCCATTTTTATTTAATTTAAACTTAAAAAAAAACAGGATAAGTAAAGAAACTCACAAATTCTTGTTAAATTACCAGAACATCAAATACTTTAACCAAACAGTATTTCGTCTACTTTATTTGGTTTCAGAAAAATCTCAAATGACATTCAATATATTTCATGTAACACGAGATTTTATTGGTTAGTTAATTAATTTAAGGTTGAAGTGCAAATTTATTGATATTTTGCAATTTCATTGATATTTTGAAATTTTATTGATATTTTGCCATTTCATTGATATTTTGCAATTTTATTGATATTTTGCAATTTATTGATATTTTGCAATTTTAATGATATTATGCAATTTTATTGAAAATATATTCGTGTAATTTCTTAATAACTTATTTTGACTTTTTATTACAAACAAAAATTCATTTAAAACGAAAAAAAAATTATAAAATAATTAAAAGATTATTGCACTATTTTCCACAAATAACCTTAACTCTATCACTTTTTCCACTTCACTCCTTCCTTCCTGTGACGTATTTCTTACTTTCTTTTCCAGTCCCGCCGTATTGGAGATCCCAGCCGACTGACCGGTCGGCCGTGATGGGCGAAAGCCTGACCGTAGACTGTCAGGCCAACGGATTCCCTGTGCCGCAAGTCAGGTGGAAAAAGGACCACGGTACGCTCCGTCAGCTTACTTGCACAGAAATCGGCCTTTTCTCCCTTCTAGGGGGTGTTGGCTTAGTATTTTTCAGGCGTAGGGTCTTTGTATGGAGATATTGAGAGGGGATATAGTATTGGAGTTTAGATGGTGCGTAGGTAAAAGTAGAAAAAGTTGGTAGGAAAATAACGAAAATTGTATTTTGTTTGTAAGTTTTTTCATAATTTTTGGGAAAATTATCCTTATTCCGTGTCAAAGTCAGGCGGAATTAGGACAGATCACTTGTGTAGAACTAGGCTTTTCCTAAGTTTTAGAGGGTGTTGGCTTTGTATTTTTCAAAGATAGTGTAGAGTAGGTCTTCGTATGGAGATATTGAAAGATGATTAGTATTGAAGTTTAGATGGTGTATGGGTAAAAGCAGAAAAAGTTGGTAGGAAAACAGCGAAAATTGCATTTTGTTTTTAAGATGTTTTATAGTTTAAGGGGGTACTAATATTATTCCATGTAAAAGAAATCACGTTTTTCATTGATTATTCTGTAGTGATGAAATATTTAGAACACATCCATATTAGCTTAAACAATGGCTTATTCGCTTAACCTTATTGACTTTAATATTTGACCTTATTTGACTTCTGACCAGAAAACAACATTTAAAATAGTTTATTCTAGGATATAAATCTGTTTAATATATGCTTCGAAATGTAGGTAAACAACATCTATTTTTCGTATTCATATAAATCCAATTTATCTAGAAAAAGTTGTAAGCATCAATTTCCAAGTGGTACACTTTTCCTAGAAAATAACAGGTTATTCTAGGATATAAATCTGTTTAATATATGCTTTAAAATGCAATAAAATAACACCTATTTTTCGTACTCCCCATTTCCAGAAAATATTTTCTATAAATCTAATTGATCTAGAAACAGTTGTAAGCATCAATTTCCAAGTGATACACTCTTCCTAGACATGATAAATGAAATATTTTGTTTCGCCGAAAAGCACAAAATTTTTATTACAATTCCTTCAGATCCCAATTTTCGTCATTCAACGAACTTATACTTCTACTAAGATGATTTCAAAGATATAAAAAAATCATGTCTGATCGAAGAATAAAAATCAATCATACTTAAAGTCCCACGACTCGCCGAACAGCGAATTGCTCAACGATACCGAATCACTAGTTATGGGGATTTCAATTTACTGGAAGAAATTTACTGCTACTCTGAGAGACATCTCGAGAAAGAGCGAGATCGACGTCCCTTTTCCAGGTTTATGGTATGGAATGTAGCTTTTGTGTTATTTTGAAACAAACAGTTATTATTTGTTCTTATACGTGATATTTGGCTGATTGGTAGACACACATTTTCAGGTTTGTGTGCTTGGTCAGATACCCTCTTATAAACCTTTGTCAAGTAAGACAGACACAACACACCTAAAATTGACAGATGCTGCCATCTATTACACCTCCGCAATTTAGACATGTCCCTGAAGAGGAAGGAATAAATATTTTCCAGTGACCTGTACAAGTGGGAAACTGCGCCATGACCGCCCACAGGTCAGTCGGACCCACAGATGATTTAACGAGCACGTACTCTGCATATATGGGTCTTCAGTGGTATCAGGACACGATCGCGGGACCTTCCAATTCCGAGGCCTTAACCACTAGGCTACCCTAACCACTAGGCCCTTTAAAAAAACAAAAAAAAACGATTATTTACTTTTATTTAGTAAATTGGGATTGATTTCAATTGATTAAAACCACCAGAGTTCTACTCCACTTATAATCGACGTAAGTTGAGGTTTCGATGACTACAGCTGCCTAGATGGTAAATGAAAAATTGGGACTTTTTCCGAATCAGAGGAGGTCTTATCCACAAATTTTCTTGGAAAATAGTTTTTTTTTTTTTAAAAAGATTACGGTTTAACATTCAAATTAACGAATATTTACAGGGACATTTTATCATTTTTCACAAATGACATGCACAAATGACGATATTGAAAAATCAAATTTTAAATAAGTTGCAAAAATAGTTGAAGATGTTATGCCATTAAAATATGTAACATAGTATCATTATTGCAATTTATTTTATATCAAAATGCAAAATTAAAACTTAGTTATTTTCAAAAACCTGAAAGAAAACACATGGTTAGCTCACAAAAATAACATAGAATATTTTCGATAAAAATATACAGCACGTCTTCCTTACAAAATATTGTGTTAAAAAACTGGTTAAACAAAACAAACCTATTCTTCCCTAACTTCTTCGGTTTATGGGGAAGAAAATTTGAGAAATACAGGCGACATCATCTCGATACTCCATTCGAAATAAATGGATTCACGTCTCTATATCTCAAAAGAGCGACGGAATCCATTTGAAATACAGGTTTATTGCCTCTTCTGGTCCATTTTTCATGGGAATCCAGTCTGATCTATGCGATCCCTTATGTAGGGGGATGCTATTTCGCTAAGAGTGTACAGAAAAATAGGTATTCCTTTTATCTATTGATGAATAGGGATGTGGATGTTGTTTTGGTCAATGAAAGGACGGCGAAAAGGTGATGTATTCATAGGAAAAGGAAATAAAGAGTAATGGCAGGGCAATATTTTTGTTTGTATAGTCAGTAATGGTGTTGATACAAAAAGGGTAATTTTAGTTTCATTTTTCTTAATAGTTACGCACTTAATACATTTAGTACACAACACTTGGCGAACCTAGTTACACAATATTTGGCTCTTAATATTTGATGCGTGATTATTGAATATGTAAATAAAATTAAAGTTAATTAGTAGGATGTTATGATTATGCATAAGGAAATAAAGAGTAATGGTAGGGCAATATTTTTGTTTGTATAGTCAGTAATGGTGTTGATACAAAGAGGGTAATTTTAGTTTAATTTTTATTAATAGTTTCGCACTTAATACACTTAGTTTAGCATTTGGTTTTTATTTTATTTGATGCGATTAATAATTGAATGAACTGAAAGTTAAGCAGTAGAAAGTTACGATTGGGCACAAGGAAGTAAAGGAAATATCGAGCAATGATTGGGTAATAATTTTGTTATTTAATTACTCGAAATAAGATTTTGCAGGTACGACACCATTTTTAAAATGTACTGAGACAATTGCAATTCATTTAAGCGGAGTATATAGTACAACAGAATTTTTTTTGAAAAATTATAAAATTTCAGTCCATCATAAAACTCAGTCGAAAAGTCTACTACTCTAAAAAACAGGTCCAAAAATTTATGACTTTCTTAAAAAAAAAAAAAAAAAGCCAAGAACTTTACTTTTAAAAATACTTGGGTGCAAAAGACAATACTAACCACACGCACACGCATATTTGAAACACATAAATTATTCAGATACTATACATGAGTGATTTACATACGCAGTTTCTTATCTTTCATTTGTACATATAGAAATAACGTATTTGGATCTTTATTGGGGCTGGGTTGACTCTTGAAAGTGTATGTGAAAATAAAGTTAGTGAAGAAACAAATTGAAAGTCTTTAATTAACTCGATGGAAATACAATTTCATGATATATCTATTACTGGAACCCCACAGACCATGTTGCTCTAAAGTGACGTCAATCTAACGAACTAAAATATAAAGCTAATTTTGATGTCCATAAATTCATAAATGAATAATTATAAAAGCGTTTATATTTAAATAATCTTTTAGTAATCTTAAGTTGCTTCTGAAATATTTATGGGGTTATGGGTTTCATAAGAATGAGATAGAATGAAGTTATACAATTTGAGAGACCAAATTTTAAATATAAAGAGGTTCTTCATTTGGAATCAAAATTAAATATAGTCCCATTAACTTATTTAAATTGAAATGATTTTTGCCAAGATAGACGGCTTTGACCTTCAGCTATAGCCTGAGTATACTTAGCTACCATCCTGTAATGCATAACTTAATGATCTTAATAAACGATAATGTGATTCTCTCACACTGGGTGTCTTTCTTAGACTAGGAGCCAAATCCACTATATGACTTAATGACATTTAAAAAAAAATGGGTGTTATATACACAAAGAATGTATATTATACATCTTGTCATTCATTCTTAAAACAAAAGTAGCAATACATAAACTTAGCCATATTAAAAAATAACATAATAATATTATTACATTCAGTTATCGCATTCTTGCTTAAGGTTACTAATAACTCTATCCCTTTCATCAATAAATAATTGTGTGAGAAAGTTAAATATCCCCCAATGTCTAATCACCAGTTTCCCTTTCAAGAAAAATTTAAGTTTCTTGTGTAAAGTCCATCCCTAAAACTTCCTTAAAGCATGGATGTCTAATCCATCACGCATTTTCGCTCTCTTCTTTGTCTATTCGATTTCTTCGTCCTCGCAACTCTTTTTTTTATATTCCAAAGTCGGCTTTCATACTGTATGGATGTGAAAGAAAAGATCCCCAATCCTTTTCTATCTGTTTTTACACCACTAGGTTTAAAATTTTTATGGTACAATAAATGCCCGTCATTCGCACAGATTGGCAGCCTACACTGTAAATAATGGAAATTGGAGCAGAAATCTGTCAGTTGTAATGTTTCAATGCTGAATTACCAGATGTTGTAAACTCATAATAATACTTCAAACAAATCTATTTAAAATGTAGCATTTATGTACGGTAAACGTAGCCTTTTGAAGCCTTTTTAAAGTTTTATTTGTTCGCTTAATTATTAAAAAATGTATAAATCTAAATTGTTAGAAGTATACAAGCAAGCAAAAGATTAAAAGAAATAAAAAAACAAAAATTACAATGACAATAGCACTAAAAGCAGCTTGATTGTACAAAATAATCTGAATATAAATACAATTTTATTTTGTATTATTTAGAAGTGCATAATACGTAGTAGATGTTTGCATAGTTTGTTATTTGCCCAAATTCTGAAGAAGTCTATATTCACTCAGCCATCCACAATGTCAGAAGTTGAAGTCATACTGTCAGCTAATGAAGTGATGAGAAATGCAGTTTAGTAACAAAACCTTTTGGTTTTCACTTGTTTTAAGAACTGAGACCTAACATGTGATTAAATGTTCCCCATTGCCTTGGTTTTATAAGGTTAAAAAGCCACGACAGACCTTGTCTCTCTATTGTATGTCACTTCGCTGATTTTAGGGTTTAGCATGATATGGTATGATACATTTATATTCCAGCTTGTGTGCTTGTTCAGAGAACCGCTTATAAGCTTTCGTCAAGTGGGACAGACACAGAAAGAAATTTTACAGTCACAAAGAAATGAATAACACATAGACAAATAACAACATTTATTGACTGTCACAAACATCCATGCCTGACCGGGATTCGAACCCGACCTCAGCAGCTCCAAAGGCTAGTACACTAACCATTCAGCCACCGAGGCTTGTTTAGCATGTATTTTGTAAACAAAAAATTTATTTTATTTCCTCAGTATTGAAAGAAGTAAAATCAACTCAACCTTAAAAAAGTAAACAAATCTGCACTGCAACAAAAAATACCCAATAATACTTCATTACTTTATCAAATTAATAAGATTTTAACTAAATTATTATGTCTATAATATTGAAATTTAAGATTTAAACCAAAACGCGCACGCTTGTATTTTCACGCTAATGGATGTTTAATTCTATTGTAAGCCTTATCTTTTACATACAGTTTACATAATTCCCAGATAATATAAATTCCTCAGTACGTGAAAACATTAGGGATTTGTAACGCCACACAACTTTCACAACAATCAATTAAAAATTAATGCATTAAAATTTATTATATACATTAGAACGTTATTTCAAAATTAAAAAGTTCAATGACAGCTACTGGAATCTGCATCCTCCAAAACGTGTATCAATTGCAAATCTTCACTGCGGATTTCCGACCCTTTTCTCAATATTTTCAATTTTACATATTTCATTTTAGTTTATTGAAAGTAATATAAGCATTAACCTTTTAAGATTCAAGTAAAATCCCTCCTTTATATTCTTAATCTTATCATACTTTTCATACAAATATATGCTAAAAGGTATGTTTTGCGAAGAAATCTAAAAAAATAAATATGTTTAATAGTTATTAGGGACACTCCTTGCACTCTAAAAATACACACTTTTTGTGCTATAAATGCAATAAAATAGGACGCATCACTTATTTGAAGTTATCAGATTATTTTAACATTGTTTTTATTGCAAAATGCCTTTAATATTAACCACTAAAATAACTTTTTGGAAAGATTTTTAAAATAAACAAATAATTTTTTTACGAACTCTAATATCTGTAATCAAAGACCGAAAACTGGTATTTGGATCTTTTTCTATCCGACCATTTCAATTTCGGAACTAATTAACGTGTATATTGTTTGTGGGGAGGTTTTAAAAAATGTCCTCAATTGGGGACGCCAGGTCGCAAGATGTTTAAAATAACACCAGCACAAAACAACAGTTTGTTCAAAACACCCAATCCCTCATTGTTCTTTGAAGTTCTCCGCCTGGGGTGAAGAAGAAAGCAATTTTAAAAGGAATGGCTTCATTTCTCACATGGAGTACCACCCTCTTTCTCTCGTCATTTCGTTTTAAAACTTCTTTTTTTGTGTGTGGATTATTTCTATTTTTGTATGTTCTATTGTGAGAATCTTTCCTTTTACTTGAAATAACACGTTGAGGTAAGGAGAGGTAATACTTAAAAATAAACAACTTAAAGCTACTCGTGGGCGGAGGTGTTTTTTTTATCAAACGTGGTTTCTGGTAAAATCGAAAGTTTTCTGGTTAAAAAATATTCACTTGAAGAGGTATGCATTTAAAGGGTTTTAAATTGCTTTGCCATCAGTAGTTTTTAATTTTAAATTAAGTTTATAGTTTTTTTTTAACTTCTTAAGTAAGAAATATTTATATATTTGCGAACTATAGATTATCTATCTCGGATATCATAACGCTCTCGAAAAGGTGATGAATCGGATAAACATAATTTTTTGAGTTAGGAAAATTCCACTAATCTATTCAAAACTTTCGGTCTATCGAATAAAGCAAAATCTTACATCAATCAGTAAAATATCTAGCATACAGTTAGCAGATCCTTTCATTTTCAATAGCTAATTTTTATATAAAAGATGAATTTCAGGCGACACTTTTCCAGAAAGCTAAATTTTCATTTGCTAGATGTCACTGGCGATACATGATCACTCCTACAGTGAATATCGATTGTAAAAACAAAAAAAAGCAATGGTAATAATGTTCTACATAAAAAAGGGAAAAATGACACTCAAGCCCTATCTCAAAAACACTATCAGTCCATTGCCTTGCGTAGGCGTAGATGTCACTGGCGATACATGATAACCCCTTACAGTGAGCATCGATTGCAAAAACAAATAAAGTAATAATAATATGTTGTATAAAAAAGAAATAAAATGACACTCAAGCCCTATTTCCAAAACACTATCAGTCCATTGCCTGAGTAGGCGTCGTAGATGTCACTGACGATACATGATATCTATATCACATGTACATGATATCTTACAGTGAACATCTATTGCAAAAACAAATATAGCAATAATAAAATGCTCTACAAAAAAATGGCACTCAATCCCTATCTCCAAAACACTATCAGTCCATTGCCATGAGTAGCCGCAGACTGAGTAGGCATAGACTCAGACATAGACTGAGTAGGAATAGACTCAGGCATAGACTGAGTAGGCATAGAATCAGGCACATACTGAGTAGGCGTAGATGTCACTGGCAATACATGAAAACCCCTTACAGTAAACATCGATTTATAAAACAAATAAAGCAATGATGATAACAAATATAGCAATAATTATATGTTCTATATAAAAAAAGAAATAAAATGACTCTCAAGAGCCCTATCTCCAAAACAGTATCAGTCCATTGCCATGAGTAGCCGCAGACTGAGTAGGCATAGACTCAGGCATAGACTGAGTAGGCATAGGCTCAGGCATAGACTGAGTAGGCATAGACTCAGGCATAGACTGAGTAGGCATAGACTCAGGCACAGACTGAGTAGGCGTGGATGTCACTGGCAATACATGAAAACCCCTTACAGTAAACATCGATTTAGAAAACAAATAAAGCAATAATAATAACAAATATAGCAATAATAATATGTTCTATATAAAAAAAAGAAAGAAAATGACACTCAAGCCCTAACTCCAAAACAGTATCAGTCCATTGCCTTGAGTAGGAATAGGAAAGGCATAGGAAAGAGCCTGTTTCCGTCTGCCACTCCTGAAAAACGGATTTATACGTCTAAACTACTTGACGACAGAGAAACATTCAATGCCATTTGTGGAAAAGTGACCCATCTCCCATTAAGTTAACGTAGAATATACGCCCCTTTTCCATGTACTCTACAATTGGTCTGCTTGAGTGGGGACTTCGTGACTAGAGTTTCTATGATACGACGTCTTTAAGAAAAGAAATGGGAGAGTGGGTCTTAAGGAGTGCTGTTGTTATTGTGGTTTTATGGGTTGTTTAGGCTTGGTTAATGCTTGGTGTGTTCTTGTTTCGTTAAAGAAAATAAATGTTTATCGGGTTTACGTAGTGTTTGTGTTAAATAATGAATTTGAATGCGTAAGTTAATTTTACGTGAAAACTGTTATTTGGTACCGGTAATAAAAAGTTAAAGTTAAATCTTGTTTTACATTTTATGTTGTAATATAGAGCTCAAGTTAAAAAAATAATTCTGTAAAAGGGGAACAAATATTGCTGGGAATTAATATTGTAATGGGGAAAAGAGTGACAGTAAAGGTGTGTAACGTTCTTCAAAAGTTTTTAAAAGTATAAATACAAAATTAAAATTTTAATGCTATTAAGTTTATGTTATTCGTTATTTTGTTTACATCTATAAGAAATAGCAGCTGCTGCAAATGCCAAGGTACTTTGTATCAAAACTTTTCCTCTACTATTAAACTAACTTAAAACAAACATTATAAAAATGCAAACAAAAAAACCCCAGATAATTTGTTGTGAAGCAAAATAACCTTCAATTTAAATTTTATCAAACTATTTAACCAAATCAGTCTCAATTGGCATCCTCAATTAGAATTTTTTTGCGTATAAAGCCATTTATCATATCAAAAATCATATCATTTGATTCTTTAAACTTTTTTCTATTAGAAAGATTTTTTATTAATCCCAATAGATGTCAGCCGTATTATTTTTTTAAAAATTATGATCAGAAACATGATGATGCCAAATGCCTTCACTGGGACTGAAAGGGTTGAACAGTTTGCTTCTAACTTTCATACTTTATTGTGCTTCGTAAATCAAACCATAATAGTTTCTCGATGTTTGGCCAAACATTAACGTATAAAAATTTGTAGCATTGATTTCTTTTAACACCAAATATAACAACTTACACACATCATTCCAGGTATTAGCGGCCGAAACGAATACCGGACCATCATCAGTAACCCCCACATCCAAACCTTAGAAAACGGATCTCTCGTTATCACCGAAGTGGAACTGGCCGATGCAGGCCTTTACATGTGCCAAGCAACCAATGGAATAAGCCCCAGCTTAAGCGCAGTCGTTAAGCTGACCGTGCATGGTAAATGTATTCGGATGTTTGAAAATCATTTCTGAGTACTTAAGTACACAGTTTAAGGGTAATAGTGTTTGACAAACGTATTTTGTGAGTGTTTATTATCGAAACTAAATAGTTAAATTTGTAAAGTTTGTGTAGATATGGATATTGATTAGAAGTTCCAGTAAATGACGTCGTTGTTCAACATTTTTTTTTGTACTACATCATATTTGAAACTTTTAGTTCATATAATTGTTCTTTATTTAAAATAGTGTTTCATATTTATAATATAATTTGATTTTTCATATATAATTATCACACAAATAAATTTCACATGAACGCTGTAATTTTTTTGACTAATATGATTAAACTATTATTATTATACTATTTCCAATTATTTATTCATTATTTCGAATTTGAATACATTTCATAACCATATTTTAATATTTCAGTTCCTGCACATTTTCGAGTAAAATTTCAATCGTCAACAGTAAGGAAAGGAGAAACTGTGCATTTAATGTGTACAGCGTATGGAGAAAAACCGCTTTCTTTGATATGGACCAAAGACAGACAGATATTCAACATGAGATCTGAATCCAGGTTTAATGATTGTTTAATAGTTTATTTTTAAATTATTATGTACATAAGCATAAAATATAATCAAATTTAATTTATTTGTATCTTAAAGTGTGGAACGTAGTCTTCGCATTAAGAAAACGACATTTTTATAATTAAAATATTAAAGAACAGACTTACAAAAATAAGAAGAATACATAAATTGATGAATCCAAATGTGCAATTTTTATTAATAAATTTGAGCTTGTAAATTTTTAAGTCATAAGACATGAAAAAGAACCTTCTTATAACAAATATATTCCATATAGTCCATAATCTTATGATTTAGTATTATTTTGGCTGTTAAAGTTTTTGAACATTAAAAACGATTTTGCTTGGATATACGTGAAATTTATTAATGAATGTTTAAAGATACGTTTTTTACGAATATTACAAACGCTTAAAAAAATGTTGATTTCAACTTTTTTCACTATTATCTTTCAATGCTGCATAGTAACATAGTTTTTTTTCCTTTTATTTACTCGCAATGCAAAGAAAATTCCGTTTTTTTAAGTAGAAAGTGTATATGATAACATAACCATCCATTCTGCGTAACTTTATAACTACCAAAGGAGTTTTAAAAATATTTATATTGGTTAAAAAGATTTGATCAAAATGCTTTTAAAACATAATAAATTGTTGGAAAAAGTACAAATGTTAAGAAAACATTAATACCTTGTACATGCAAATAAGAAAACCCTGGAACCATTCCAAAATATCTTTATGATCTTGTTTAGTTCGGTGGTATAAAACAGTATTTTGTTTTGCGTTTTAGGCATGATATACTTTTTGTTATCTTAATAGAGTTCATATATAAATGGCAAACTTCTTTTCTTGATTATAATTGCCGAAGATAAGCGCAAAAAGATTTTCTCAAATGGGTATTTTTTCCACTCAATTTTTTTCATGTATATTGGAAATTTTACATTTCGTATGTAAATACAAATTGCACTTCTCATTTGTACCGACATTGTAAGTGTACATCAAGTTAACAATTACTTTACAAAGATATACTTCGAGAAATATAATATGAAATGAACAATTATATAGTAGGGCAACGAGGTGGAAAAGCTAAGAGAAAAAAAAACGGTGTGCATATTTGCGAGATAACGTATTTTTCGAAAATTCAATGATCATATAAAGAGAGGATTCTCTTCAATTTTAACAGCCAAAGCACGATTAGTCAGTATCAACTTCTCCGCAAGCAAATTGCAATATTATGATCCAATAAACTTCGGCTTAATATCCTTATATTTATGACTATATGACTATATGGAGTCAAAGTTTATCGTTAGATTTATAAAGATCTCAATGCACTTATTTTTATCATGGCATTGAGTCGAAGATTTTGGATCGCAACATTTCAGTTTCGAACAGAAAAGGGACGAATTGATCTTTGGGTGTTAAAACTGTTTAAATTTGCAAAATTGTAAAATTGTAAGACGTATCACATCTAGTGTGCCCAGGCGTACTGCATGACGCAGCACAGTTTATTTGTTATTCAACTATCTGGCTATAATAATTGTGCAAATAATCACCAAAGGCATATAACAGTTTAGGAAATATATTAAAATTTTTCTATAGTATTTTCGAACAAAAACAACGTAAACAAGATTTATGTAAAGTTAATTAAGATTTCTTGTACAGCAAAGTTAATCACTATGTACAAAAAAGTTTATCACTAAAACAAATGTTAAATTCCTAATAATTTTTCTTTTTTAGATATAGCGAAGTCCAAAAAGATCAAGAAGATGGAGTGATGTCCGAAGTAACCATCATATCTGCTGACAGACGCGATTCAGCCTTGTTCAGTTGCACAGCTTCCAATGAATTTGGGAGGGATGAAACTAACTTCCAAGTGGTTGTCCAAGGTATGAATCTAAGCGATTAAGAGGAATCCCTTGGAAGTTTCATATCTTGAAAATCGTAATGTTATTCCTATGGAAAACATTCGCAAGTCAGTTAACGCCACACTTTTATTAAATGGTTACAAATTTCTTGTATCATTGTAAAGAATAAAAGAAGTAGATTTCATAAAATTATTTTTTTGTGAAAAGCACGTATTTAGTATTTTTAATAAGTTTTTGAAGTTAGTAAAAAAATGGATTACATTAAGTTCTAACCTCAAAACATTATTAAAAATACTAAATATGGGATTTTCATAAGAGAAATTATTAAAAATTAATCCTTTAAGGGTTATTCAGGGTTATTCCCATAGGAATTCATTATTATATTCTCCATAGGAATAAGATTACGATTTTCAAGATGTGAAATTCCCAAGGGAGTCCTCTTAAGTTATCAACTGATAGAAATACAGCTATTTGGCAGTTGATGGTTTTTAATACCACATGAAACTTAAAGTGAACTTCTTCATATACTTGTTAAAGAAAACTTTCAGCAGCACAAACAGTTCATTTACAATATAAATCTGCTAGATCTATATCAGATTTGCAATTTAAATTGTATCAGCGAAATCTACGATATTTTCTTTATTTGACACACATGTTTATTGTTTACATTATTAAATTATTATGCCTTAACATTTTTATTCGTTTAAAAATGTAGGATGGGAGAGCATATAAAATTTATATCTATTCGGAAAACGAATATTTTTTGTATTTATACTCTATTACTGCAAATCTCCGGGGAAGCTAAAAGAATATAGTAGTGAAAAAATTCAATATATTGTTCAAATAATTTCGGTAGTTGATAGAATATGAAATTTTGCGTATTTTCAAAATTTATAGAATAGTTTTAATTTCCCCCGTCTTATTATTACATTACTTCTAATGTAATAATATAGTTAAATATGAAAGTGGATAAAGGCTGTTTGCAAATTCCAACTTTTAAACTGCAATTTCATATCGAAACACAGTTTTATTTTTCACTTAACAAAACTCATGCATCAATTGTATCTAATAATTAATTTGCGTATATACATTTGCTTGAAAATATCTACAATAAACCTGATCCATTAAAAACATTTAAGAAAATTTCGACAACATCCTGATATTTTCAACACAAAAATATAATGGGATATTTAACTATCTGCAAGTATATAAAGTTTCAATAAATGTCTTTGAATATATAATAGCCTTTTTAAATAACCATTTTGTTTCGCAAACATATTTTTAAATATTATATATTCCTCGTATTAAAAATAAAGTAAAATCCTTGCAATTATCTTGAATTCCTTCAATTTTGAGTAGGATAAATATAAAATTCTTTGAAATATTCCACTAATCCTTTTCTCAAAATGGAAACCTGTATCGTATTTCATTTCCTGCATTCATTAACTCAGAGAATTGGAATTAATTAAGTCTCAGATTTCTCCAAATGATTCCTAAAAGTTAAAAGGACATTATGTATTGATTTTGACTTTTAACGTTAAGCTAATGGTACTTTCAAATAATTGGGATAATATTCATCTTTTTACTAGTATTCTGCTATTTTGGGTAAAATAAAGAATAATTATTTTGTTTTTTGAAACCTGCGCACATTTTTCAATTAAATATATAGAAATTATTGCTTGTTGTTGCTATTTTGGATATGTCAGTGAATGTAAATTTGTTAGTAACGTAAACACATAAAAAGTACACAATTTTAGGATAGTTTTGAGAAGTTTGAACATGTATTTAAGAAAATATAATTCACTATAATTTTAATTGATAAGCGGATGGATTTTAATGTATCGATTTTACTTATTGTCAAAAGAGTTACTTAAAGGGATAATATTTCAAATAAACATAGTTTTGTAAGTAAACAGATGCAATAAATATGCAATATTAAGATAATTTTATTAAACTACATTTTTAATGAAATAGGAGGTAAAATAATTTTTCTTCCGTTTGTCGTGAATCATATTCTGGCTTTATATTTTAAATTTTTGAATAAAATACAATTAAAGTAAAATCACATAATTGTATTATGGGTTATTTAGCTGTCCAAATATTTTAAACAGAGGACACTTTATGATGCTTGTATATGAAAATGTACGTATTTTTTTACAGAAAGACCAGATAGCCCAAGAAATATCGAAATAAAAGAACTAACAAGCAGAAGCGTAACACTAACATGGATTCAGCCGTACAGTGGAAATCTGCCGTTATCCAGATATATTGTTCAACTGAAACGTCAAGATGGTAAAAATAACCAAGTATTTTTGAAAAGTTTTGTGGAGTAAAAATGTAATAATATTTTTAGAATAATAAATTGGATGATAAACATTTAAAGATTAAGATTTAAACATAAATATTTAATTCCAATAATTTAAATATACAAAAAATTTGATCTGAAAAATGTAAACAAATGTCGATAAAATAACTGTTACACTCTTAGAAATAACACTTTCATTTTTGACGATTCATGAATCCTTAAGCCTCATTTCGTTAATTTTGAGGATTGTTTCATCAAATTATCACGTTACTTTTGAGTAAACGCGAATCCTCTCTTTTACGATCGTGATTTGACGATTCTGTATCTTGATTTTGAGGAAACTGAATATCATTGTTGTACTCGCATGCTCAAAAATGACGAAATATTTCTTTAGATTCGACGACATTCAAATCCTCATAAAATGACGATTCAAATTTCCTCACTTTGAGGAAACGAAAACTAGGAACAATTGCAAGTAACGGAATCGTCAAAATTAAGGAAAATTTCGTCGTTTTTGAGCATTCATTTTTTAGAGTGTACGAGTCGGGAAAAATTAAGAACCATTTCTATGTGTTATTATGTACTACATAATCTGATTTGTAAAACTTTTTGCAAATACAATATCTTTCTCTTATGATAAACCTATATACTGTAAAGGGTGCTGCTTGTAAAAACTCCAAGAAAATATCAAATGACAATTCTTCAAATGCATATATTATTGCGGGTTATTTTGAATGTCTTCTTGCAAAACTCACATTATCCGAAATATAACTGAGAAATAGATATTGGTGTTTTCATAAGTGAAATTTGATAATGAAAAATTCTTTTTTATGAAGTTAACAGTGAACCGAGTGGAATGTTATTGATAAATCTACTTTTTATGGTAGAACAGAAGTAACTTTGACATAACATATTTAATTGATTTCATTAAGTAGTATTGCAGTGGAACTAGCGAATAGGATTATAGACACACGAGGTCATTCAATTGTTCACGGCTGTTGTTGTTTTAGTAATTAATTATAATAGAATTAATGTAACATTTGTATGTGTAATTTAAGGGTTAATAAAACAAGGTTAACAAGGTAAATAAAATAGTAATATTTTTAATTGCTAAACATTTTTAAAAGATTTATTATCAAAATATAAAAAATAAAATTGATAGCAAAAAAATGCTCAACAGTCAACTAAAGTTTTTTTTTATGTACAAATTGTAATTGTGTGATTTATTGAACTTAAGAATTGTTTAGCAAAAATAGATAAGACCACAGTCTTGTAAGTCATAGTGAAAAATATAATAATAATTAAAATAAATGTTACCTCAGTGGCCAAAATAAGAATTTTTAATATATCAATAATGCATTTAAAAAGTTTTAATTACCATTTTGTATTTTTCTTGAATTATAATCCCTGCCTTACATAAGCAATTTATTATTTTCCATATTTGAAACTAAAGGTTATTTTATCTAATTGCTAACTTTAGAATGTACATTTTTCGTTCTAGAACAATGGCTTGAACAAACAAAGTCCATGACTGTGCCAGTTACAGAAAGCAGCACTGTTCTTGGAGACTTGGCACCAGTGACTACTTACAATATACGAATTCTTGCCGAAAACACGCTTGGTCAGAGTAAACCCAGTGAGCCCATAACTGCTACTACTAAAGAAGAAGGTAAATATAAGCATATTTCGCGTAATATATCCGACTGTCTTCGGTGTTTAATTATGCAAAGTATTATCCCTTGACTGTAACTTTGACCAAAATATCAACAAAAACAATCCAGTTCATTTTTCTCCTTAAAAGAAAAAGAATGGTGTAAAGAAGCCTGGGCGATAACTAATGATGGCTATGCTTTAAATACATTTTCATGTATTAAATTAACATTTCCAAGGTAGCTAACAGACCGATACGAGAAACCATTTTAAGCACAGAAGAACTGGTATAGTTGAAATAACAAATCTATTTTATGTAGAATAATATCCATTTTTCAAAAGTATTTAGCAGTGTTTAATTGTACAGTCTACTATTCCTTAACTCTAACCTTGATGCAAAAAAATTAAAAAGATTCCAGTTCATTTTACTTCTTAAAAAGTTAATAAAAAACATGTGAATCACTTCATAATTTGTTTTCCTAAATAACGCTTACTGGAATTTTAATTTTATTTATTCATCATATAGCACTTTCAAAGGTTATTCCTGTTATTTAAAAAATACAAAATCCGTATTTGCACTTCCAGCAGAGAGAGAGCGAGAGAACAAATGTAACTCAATTGTTTTAAAACTGCTAATGTGTTAATTATGTTGTAAAGTATCTTTATACAGGAACTAAGTAATTCAAAAGGACTCTACATTTTAGATAAATTATATCCAACACCCTGACCTTTTCGACATTCCTTTTTTAAAAATTCCTTCTACAAAATAACCCCACCCACTAACCTTTCTAGAACCATCAATTCAGGCCCACCCCATTACGAAACTTCCACTCTTAAGTCGTTTCTTTCCAACCCCTCGGAGACTTCATTAACCAAAGATTCCGAAGAAAATTTCCGAAATTCTTGACACTTATCGCCTGAAAGAAGTGGCCCAAGAACCCTGAAGACAGTTACATGTTCCCGTAGATGTAAAGGAATACGCGAATTTTATAGTGGCTTTATTCGGGGATCAATATGGGTCCCGAGAGAAACTTTGCGTCGTTTAATCGCGTTTAGGTCTCTTGTTTCGGAAGTCTTTAAGCGTTTTTTCGACTCTCTTGACGAGTGCGGAAGTTACAGTCGTAAAAGTCGAGACACTCTGTCGTAAAGATTTCTGGTTCTTGTTTGATTGGGTAGTTATTGGTGAAGTCTGTTTTTATGTAGCTTAATGTGTCTTTAGATGCTAAACATTTTAGTTCACAATGTGAATGGATTTTTTTAGTATACAACGACTATACTTTCCAATTATTTTTAACGTTTATTCTATTTATGAGATTTAACAAATGTTTTGCAAAAACGGTAACACCAATTTCAAAAATAATGAAAACATACGTATGTACAATAGGTATTCGATACGTCATCCACGTTTCAAAAATTACTTAACATTAATTTTAATAAGTATAATAACTATATTTTTGGTAGCTGGACCTATTCAAGTAACAATATGGGTCCCGAGAAAAACTTTGCGTCGTTTAATCGCGTCTAGGTCTCTTGTTTCGGAAGTCTTTAAGCGTTTTTTCGGCTCTCTTGACGAGTGCGGAGTTACTGTCGTAAAAGTCGCGACACTCTGTCGTAAAGATTTCTGGTTCTTGTTTGATTGGGTAGTTATTGGTGAAGTCTGTTGTAAAGTAGCTTAATGTGTCTTTAGATGGTAAACATGTTAGTTCACAATGTGAATGAACTTTTTAAGTAAACTGCACCAGCGCATTCCAATTATGTTTAAAGATATTCGATTTAAAGATTTAACAAATTGTATGGAAATGAAAATAATAGCTTGCATTTAAAAAGTAATGAAATCATGCGTATCACGAAATAAGCACCTATGTTATTCATTTGCTTAAGATAGGTTACCAACATTTTAAAATCCTTATCAAAAAATAAGTATTAATAAGTAAACTAGGTGAATAAGTACTAAATAAGTAATAATAAGTAACTAATAAGTTATATTAGTTAGTAGCTGGTCATATTCGGGGATCAATATGGGTCCCGAGAGAAACTTTGGGTCGTTTAATCGCGTTTAGGCCTCTTGTTTCTAAAGTCTTTAAGTGTTTTTTTGGCTCTCTTGACGAGTGCGGAGTTACAGTCGTAAAAGTCGAGACACTGTGTCATAAAGATTTCTGGTTCTTATTTGATTGGGTAGTTATTGGTGAAGTCTTCTGTTATGTAGCTTAATGTCTCTTTAGATGCTAAACATGTTAGTTCACAATGTGAATGGATTTTTTTAGTATACAACGACTATACTTTCCAATTATTTTTAACGTTTATTCTATTTATGAGATTTAACAAATGTTTTGCAAAAACAGTAACACCCATTTCAAAAATAATGAAAACATACGTATGTACAATAGGTATTCGATACGTCACCCACGTTTCAAAAATTACGTAACATTAAATTTAATAAGTAATAACTATATTTTTGGTAGCTGGGCTTATTCAAGTAACAATATGTGTCCCGAGAAAAACTTTGCGTCGTTTAATCGCGTTTAGGTCTCTTGTTTCGGAAGTCTTTAAGCGTTTTTTCGGCTCTCTTGACGAGTGCGGAGTTACAGTCGTAAAAGTCGCGACACTCTGTCGTAAAGATTTCTGGTTCTTGTTTGATTGGGTAGTTATTGGTGAAGTCTGTTGTTATGTAGCTTAATGTCTCTTTAGATGCTAAACATTTTAGTTCATAATGTGAATGAACCTTTTTAGTTTATAACAACTACACTTTCCAATTACTTTAACACGTCGGATGCTGAGGACGCGCGAGCGCGTCTCGTGGTTCCGATTCATCGATAACAGCACATTCTGATAAAATTCGTAGTGCTATTTCGCCAACCGTTTTTAAGAGTTCAAGTTCGTTTGATTACTTGATAAACACGGTGGTCTAGTGGTTACACATGTAACTGTAGTGTAAGTCACGATTTAAGAGGAGATTAAAAGATTTTTTAATTAAAAAAATAATCAATTTAAATCAAGTATATTACATTATTTAGTTATAATGGGTGTCGATCAACTATTCCACAATTTTTTTTCATTTAATGTTAAAAGTTGTAGTGATAATCACTTTTTACAAACATCGAATTACACTACAGACAGGATAATTTTGCAATTCCCCTCTTTAACTATCTAGCTATAAAAAAGGCATCTAGTCTATTACATTTTTTTTATTAAAAAAAAAACCAAAAAATAATAATTAGGAAAATTTATTGATATTTCATAGTCAAAAAAATAATCATTGAAACGAGTCTGTTTATTTGCTTTCAATTCAATAATTAGTAACAGGTGATTATCTGGTTGGAGAAGTCCAGGAACATTTCCTTGTATTTTTTTGACTAGCTGCCGTGTAGCTTCAGTTAGCGACGTTAATTCAACCTAACCTTGTAATTTTGCGATCCCAAACTAAGATTTTTACTTTTTCGAAAATGAAGAAGAGTTAGTTTATTTCCATGGTAACGAACTGGTTTTAAAAACAGTATGTTCTTCTACTTCACATCAGCCTCTATCGATGAACATTTTCCATCGTTATCGCCGCAGCCAAAGTGTTAAACGTTATTCTGTTTATGATATAAGAACAAACGGTTGGCAAAAATAGTAACACACGTTTCAAAAATAATTAAATCTTATGTACACTAGGTACTAAATGAAATTAACGTTTACCTACGAAACGTCACCTACGTTTTTAAAATTATTTATCTTAAAATTTAATTAGTATAATAATTATATTTTCCGTAGATGGCCGTATTCAAGTAACAATATGGGTACCGAGAAAAAATTTAAGTCGTTTAATCGAGTTTAGGTCTCTTCTTTCAGAAGTCTTTAAGCGTTTTTTCGGCTCTCTTGACTAGTGTGGAGTTACAGTCGTAAAAGTCGAGACACTCTGTCGTAAAAAATTCTAGTTCTTGTTTGATTGGTAGTTATTGGTGAAGATACACTTTTTTTGTTAAAGCTTATTTTGATTACATAAACCTTTAGTTTTGTTGCTGTTCAAAAAGGTCAATTTTCCTGGAATTTGGGCGGTTGAAGTACATTCCATTTTATTAAAAATATTTTTTATCGAAATAATTTTAAGATAAAACAATATTATATTTTAAGGATTAAAATGTTATCTATTTTACGTTAATAACTTGTATTGAATAATACTTTAAGCCGATTTGTTCCCCTTATAAGATCTTGGTTTCATTAGAACAATACCTGCTAAGTTTTCAGGAAAACAAAGTGTAGATAAGGTGTGAATGAACAGCTTACATTTTCCTCATAAAACATACTTACGAAGGCGTAAGAAGCACACAATAGCTTTTATTATGGGTCAATTTTCGTTTATTAGATTAGCAAAAAATATTATTGTTGCTATAATTTTGTTTAATCTCGTGTTTAAGTGAATCTGTCCTAAACTAAGTTTATAAGAATTATGATTGGACTTTTATATATGTATAAAATAGATAATTTCCTATGGTATTTCGGAATCTTCTCAATTTTGAGTAACTAAACACATAAAAACGATCAACATAAGTGGTCACAAAATCAAAATATCGAAACATAAAATATTTTAATTCCTACAATAAAATTATAATTGAAATATATAGAAGAGCATTTATACCATCACACACTAGAATGTTAAGGTTTAGTTTAAATTATCGTCACACTAGAGCTACACGAGGGCTATTGGCGATGGGCGTCGTATTTTAGAACCACAGTCAAGTGACGAGCCGACACCTGAGTAAGCACCTAACGCCACCGTTACGGGCGACATCGTACGCACGTTACAACTTATATTTACCGTGCACTCCGACTCCCTCCACACGGGGTATTATTCATCGGACATTTTGACTACACTAGCAGTTTATAGTTAGGCAGTTACTTTGGCGATTTAGCGATGCCCGGATCCGAACCCGGGACCTTCTGCATGCAAGGCGGATGCTAACCATCTGGGCTGCCCATCCCCACCTGGAATGTTAAATAAGAATTATTGTTTTACTGTGTATTTTTAATCAAATTATAAACGAGAACTTTGGATTCTAACAAGAATATAAATATGTTAACATTCCTATGTATGTATTGGCATCTGCTTTATATTGTAGCAAATTATTTTTTGCTTATGAATGAATTATTTTGTTTTAGCCCCGGCTGCTCCACCTACTGACATTAGAGTGGAAGCAATGAGTTCAACTTCAGTCAAAGTTACTTGGATGGTAAGTTCATTCAAAAAGTTAAATTTAAAACAAGTAAATTTGCAACAGTAACTGTCACATATAACCGCTTCCATACACGATGCATAAGTCTTGATGAAACAAATATCCCCAAACACACCACTTGGGTACTGATTTAAACTTTTTTATTTTACACTAGTAATAACTTATTAATTAACACTAATAATTTAATAAGTACATTATTTAACACTAATTAACTTATTTAAAACAAGTATATTTACATTAACTGTCACCTATAACCGCTTCCATACGCGATGTATAAATCTTAGAAGCAAAAATCCCCAAACACAGAATTTGGCATCAATTGGTGAATCAATGCCATGTTAGAGAATTAGTATATCAATGTTATGTTGGCACAGAGCCGCAATCACCGCTCCGATCTAATGAGAAAAAATTAAATGTTTCAGGAATGACGTATCCTCCAACAAGCCAATTTACAATCTTTATTTAGTTTCTTTCGTAAATTCAGTTAGTTTTTTTTTATTTTTCGTTGAAGTTAAAAAGAAATAGTTAAATATAGTAAAATTGCATTTTCTAAAAATAAAATCAAGACGTATCATAATGTTTTTACCTGTTTAAACATCATTGACTTTAATCATTTTTAGCAATAAGCTTTTTAAAAAATATGAAATATTATTTAAACTATATCTGTTTTTATTTCGATCAGGCACCACCAAAAGAAATGCGAAGAGGTTCTATCAAAGGATACTATTTGGGCTACAAAGTCCTTCGTTCTGCGGATACTTACACCTACAAGACACTGGAGTCCAGCGGGGATTCAAGAGAGGAACATCACCTTACCAATCTTCGGAGGTTTACCCAGTACGTTGTACGGCTGCAGGCTTTCAATAAGGCTGGAAGTGGACCTCATTCAGAAGAAATTACTGTTCAGACCTTGGAATATGGTGAGCTTGTATTATGTTAATTGTATTAAAATAGATTAGTCGGGTTTTAGCTTATTAGAAAACATGTTGACTCAGAAATGGTGCTTGACTCAAGAAATATTGCTATGGTGAAAATAAGTTGTTTTATGATTTAGTTTATTTAATAAAATGTGAGGTAGATTAGGTTGGTTGGTTGGTAGGTAGACATATATATATTCAGGTTTGTGTGCTTGGTCAGAGACCCACATTATAAACATTTGTCAAGTAAGACAGACACAACACACACATAAGTGACAGATGATGCCATATATAGCCACCGCTATTTAGACGTGTACCTGATGGGGAGGGAAATAGTCTCCAGTGACCTGTACCCGTGGGAAACTGCGTCATGACCGCCCACAGGACTTTCGGACCCACATATTTAACGAGCACGTACTCCTCATATAATACTCCGTGGGTCTTCACTGGTATGAATACTTGATCGCGGGACCTTCCGATTCCAAGAACGATGCCTTAACACTAAGCTACACACTACTCCAGCCTGATGGGGACTCTACTATTGTAAATAATAAATGGTCAAGTGCATATTAAAGTAGAAATGAACAAATGAATATTTAATGAGTGAATGTTAAATGTTTTGTTTTCCATCATTTGTTTAATGATTTTACTATTTTTATTGTGTTAACCCTTTCAGTCCCAGTGATGTTATTCGGAATCATCACTTTCAATATTTTTTTCCAAATGTTTAAGGCCTGTTATGACATCAAACACGCATCATTCGATTCTTCATACTTTGTTCGATTAGAAAATATTTTACATAAATCTCAATAGAAGTCAGCACTACTTTTTTATTTAGAAAATGGCTAACAAGCGTTTCACCTGATTTTTGAAAAGTTCAATTCAGTTCCACATATTTAAAACACAATTTAAACTATTTCGGTTAAAATAATTACTATTTTTTTTCATTATACGGTCAGATACCTTAAAATATATAACTCCAAGTGTTTTTAGGTAATATATATATTTTTATTTTGTTGTTGTCCACACTTAAAAAATGTTGGCATTATTTCAAAAACCATATAAAAAATTTTAATGAATTTTTTTTCTTATGGAACTCTTATACTTGACCTAAAATAAGCTTATTTTGTGAATATCGGATGTTTCTGTAGGGTAGTAAATTTTTGGGACAGAAAGGGTTAAAGTAGATTAATCGTTTTCGATTATAGGAAAGCATGGTGTTGTTGTTACTAATTTCCATCTGATATGACTCCGTCAGACCAGATCAATAAATACGTTGACATTTAGAAAGTCCGAAATCAAAAAGAAGAATGTATGACGTCGCAATCCACTCCTAAGCAGTTAAGGATATGATCATATGATGAGTGGTTTTGCTGGCACTTAGGGGAAAGGGGGGGGGGGTCTTTTGATTTGCAGCAAACTTAAGACTCTTCGAAAACATGTTGACTCAGTAATGATGTTTGACTAAAAAAAAATGAAAATAAGTTGTTTTCTGATTTAGTTTATTTAAGTAATCAAAATGAGGTAGATGAGGATTAAATATGAAATGGGACAAATTATTCAAAAAGAATTTTATATGTATGAAGTACATTAGGGTGGTCCTTAAAAACGAATTTTCGATTTCAAATAGTGCCACCCCCTCAATTTGTTCATTCATATGAAAAAACATTTCCTGCAAAATTTTAGCCAAATCAATTAATAATAACACGTGCCCCACGGGGCTTAAAGTTTTAAAAAACGCACAATTTTGGGGTGTTTTCTTAATAATTCCGTTATAAATCAATATCTATGCAAACTACGAAAAACCACTCAATACAAATGTTATAGAACATAAAATTTCCTACCACTTTGTAATTTACACTTTTGATCTAGAACAATAGGTTTCGAGTTATGGGGAAAAGAACGAGAAATATTTTACGAGTTTGCAAATCATGGCCACACTACACAAACGCTATCCATCACAATGGTGTGACATAAAAGTGATTATTTAGATAACTTTTAACTTAACTGTTGTGTCTAAAAATTAATTAAAAAGGAGCAGCTGCAAAAAAAACACAATTACAATATACCACAATTTAAAGAACTTCGACCGGCAGGGCCGTCAAGTGGGTAAGGCGGGGGGGGGGGGCACTTACTCAAATTAAATAAAAGATTAACTACAGAACTATTTGTGTAGCTAATAAACAAATGACATTCTAAGAAATTTAAAGATGTATCTTATTTATCAAAGCCTGTTTGCAGGTACAATGTGTGTGTGTGGGGGGGGGGGTGAAAGGGCGCATTGGTTTTACAAATCTTAATTTTAATATAAATAAATTACCACTTGCCATACTTATTGCAATATGTATAGCTTCAGTACAGTTTTTCAATCGTATGATGTGTATTTTTTGTGTTAGTTCTTGCACAGTCAGTAAAATAAATTGTTTTTGGATACATTCTTTGTAAACTGATAGTTGAATTCTTAACATCACTCCTCTTTCCGCAGCCAAGTTTACGGATTTTAAAGATCTTGTATTTCCCTTCCTTTTAATTAATTTTCTTAATTACACCATTATAATGAATCTAATTTCTTGAAATCTTCCATAATGTGAAATCTCTGTTATGGAATCTGTTTTATAATAATTCTTACGCAGTGGTTTCTTTCGCGGGTATGAATACATGCTTTTCTCTAAAATTTGAGACCTTCATCCACTAAAAAGGAAACACTTGTGTAATTTCAGGTTTACTTCACCCATATTTAAAAAGAATATGCGTAGCAAATCTCCACGAGATAGCAATTTGGCACCGGCTACTTGGTTTTTCATTGAAGCAATAAGAAATATCTGTTTTCGAGGCATAATTTAGTAAAACGAACTTCATATGCACCTTTGAACAAATGACCGAAACTCATACAAAGTTGCTTATGATATCTATTTCAAAATAACGCATAAGCTTTATAGAAATGCAACAAAGTCTTCTGAGCAGTTACAAAGTTAACATCTTTTCTGCCATTACCATATGCAAGATTTTTTTTTTAAATTTGCTTTAACTAGAGGCAGTAACCATTAATAATGCAGGGGAGGCGGTGGAGAGACATGTGTGTCCCTGTATGACTTATGGTGTATCGCTTTTTCCATTAAAAAAGCTAACTCCATCGCTAAAGCACCCCCCACCCCCCACCCCTTACCCACGCGACGGCCCTGACAGTATTTAAATTGTGGTGTATTTTAAATGTTTTTTTTTTATATAAATACTTAAATCTGTCAATTTTTAGTTAACTTTTCAACTTTTCGGTCTAAAAATCATCTAAATAATCAGTTTTAGGGCGCACCATTGTATTAAATAGCGTTTGCGTAGTGCGCGGCCATGATTTGCAATCTCGCATAATATCGCTCGTTCTTTTCCCTATAACTCGAAACCTATTGCTCATAGATCAAAAGTGTAAATTGCAAAGTGGTAGGAAATTTTATGTTCTATAACATTTGTATTGAGTGGTTTTTCGTAGTTTGCATAGATATTGATTTATAACGGAATTATTAAGAAAACACCCCAAAATTTTGTGTTTTTTGAAACTTTAAGCCTCGTGGGGCACGTGTTATTATTAATTGATTTGGCTAAAATTTTACAGGAATTATTTTTTCATATGACTAAACAAATTGAGGGGGTGGCACATTTCGAAATCGAAAATTTATTTTTCCCCATGTTAATAAGGACCACCCTAAAGTACATACTATTTTATTTGTTAAGAAATGCATTAATGCTATTTTCAAATGGATATTTATTGGGAGATTGTTAAAGGATTTGTTTTCCGTCATTTTTTTAATGATCTTATTCTTTTTTATTGTGTTAAAGAAGTGGATAATCTCATACTTTTTAAGGAAACCGTTTATATAATGTATTTTTTTAAACAAATTTAAATACATTCGAATATAAAACATCGGGTCATTCTGTCACTTTATAAATAGCATTTACCCAATAGTATCCGAAATTTAGATACGCAAGTAATTACAACTCTGAAAGTTTTATTAAGGTATTTCTAGCTAGCAACATCGCACTAAATTCAGGAAAGCTGGCACTTAATTTTAATTTTATTTGCATAATACAGCTTAACTTTTTGTCAAATATCACATATGTGATTCTTTAACAATAAAAAGTTTCAGGAACTAACTTTTAAATATGATTTCGAATTATAATTGTTCAGTGCAGTTTTGAAGTATTGATTTTGCTGATTTTTTTATAAAACCGTTAGCTATATAAAGAAACATTAAAAACTCAAACTATTTTGTTGAAAACTAACTTTTCTACTAAACTAACTTTGCTTCCCAAACTAAAGTTCTACGTCCCAAAATGTACGAACTTCGTGTTCCTTAAAAATTTGATAGTTTTTCAAAAAGTAGATGGCGACACTATTTGGAATTGTAATTGTCAAAATAAAATTGTGAATATTTAAAAATATTTGACGCAAGTTTAAATTACTATTAATCAAATTCAATCGACCTATATTTTTCTTTTAACATTATTAAAGATTTCATTTAAGAATAATTAACATTTTCACCCTGTATGATGTTTTCTTAGTGACAAAACTGTATGCGTAGTGAAACAAGTTCTACATGGGCATTTCCTCCCTCAATTCCAGATGGGCATTTTATGATAAAGGTTTTATTAATGTTTTTTATTAAATAAATAAATAAATGTAGCAAAAAATTTTTTATTCAAAACACAATTATAATGAAATAAATTAAGTAAAACCTTATTTTTAAAATTGATAAATATTAAAAAAATAAGAATTTCGCATTTTTCAGAATTAAATTTGTTTTCTTTAACAACATGATATGCGTAGTAAAACAAGTTTTACGTTTGCATTTTTGCTTTACTAAATATACTTTCTTTTATAAAGAATACTAGATTATTTTCTTAAGGAAATAAACAACAAAAATAAAATACTATTTGATAAAAAAATTAGGATAGTATATAGAATATTTATATAAATATTCCTATACAAAATAATTTTCTGAAAAATTGAAGTTTAACACTTAATACTGTTTTTCTAGGTAACACTCTTATTTAATTAAATACACTTATTCATTTTCAATTAGCAATACTTTTCCTGAGACTTTTTTTCCTTACGGATATGAGTAATTTCTGTAATTAAATGAGTAAAACATATTTTTAATATTAAATTGAAACATAATTTTGATGTACTTTTTCTAGAAAAAATTATCTTCTTACAATAACCATAAAATTTCATTTAATTATATAAATTTTTCAAAGATATTATAATTCTTGGTAATAAAACCATTTTCAACATTGTTTTTGCTTAAAAAACTCTAAGTGCTCTGAGAAGTCTTCGTCAATGGCATTTTCATTTTATCTCCCACAAGAATTGTACCTATCCCTAATAATACTAATAATTTATTTGAAATAAATACTTTTAATTTATTTATTTATCAATCAAAGGTTCAAAAATATCACATATACATAAAAACTTTATAAACAAATGCAATGTTTCCCGATAGATGGCAGCACACAGTTTTTCTTTAACTTTCTTTTTCTATACCTATACTAAGTAGATATTTTTTCAAGGGTTTTGTTTCTATAATATTTTACCATGCAGAAAAACAAGTCTGTAGATTCTATATTGCCATTGAAACAAAAAAAATTATATATTTTTAGATACATTTTTATAGTTTTTATAATTACATACATACTTTAAAAAATTAAATAATAATATTTTAGTATTAGCTTCTTGTTTATATAAATATACTTAAGCAAAACTAATATATTTTCATTTGGTAGTAAAGTAGCTTCTTTATCAAATACTAAAAATACCTAGAAAAAGATTGAATACAAAATCATGTTTAAAAATGTTTCGAAATGAATTTTGGCTTATCAAAACTTTTTATTCACAAATCCCCGCATAAAAACGAAGATTTCTTATACAAGTAGCACCTTTTAAACGTTGTGAACTTATTCTTTGAAAATATGATACTAGGATTTAAAAAAATATTTAATTAAATAAAATAATTTTTTAAAGTTTTTTTATTCAAATATGATGATTCAAATGCTACGAAAGAACTTTAATTTTGTTTATTTATTCGAATTATATTTGTTAATGAGCTTACAGTTTATTTCTTAATTATTTATAAATTCTGAATACTTTTTTAAAAAATAGTATTTATTTTACTTTATGAAATTTAACATGTTTGCATTTAGACATGCAAGTATGCAATATTACTGATATAGCATCACAGTTGGACAAAAAAAAATCTCATTCTTAAAAGCATAAATAATAATATTGGCAACTGAAATAATGCTTTATTTTCCGTTCACAATTCTTGTTTAAAAATGAATCTTTAGAAATGCATGCAGATGGCGCCATGTGTGATACATTTTGATCTTTTATAGTTTTGTGTTAAAGTTCATCTATTTTACACTTTTATAAAAAATTAATTCAAGCTTTTACTTCAAGAATCGGAGTGTATTTTACAAATTTGCAACAAATTAAATATATACGTGCTTTTGGAAATTTTAAATCTGCAATAACACAGATATAACATCACAATTGATCATATTATTAGATGTTTCCCCTTTGAAATCTAATAATAAATAATATCATTGAAACATAAACTATGTGCTTTTTGCCTTTATAATTTGTATGTAGTAAAAGTAAAACCTTTTTTCAATACATAATCCATACAAATACATAAAAAGACTAAACTTATTTAAAAATAAAAATGTTCAGATTGTAGATACATAATACTAGTAATGATATTTTAATTATAATAAAGCAAAATTATCAGCGGTAACATCCTTTATAGTGGGGTACGACTCATTCTTAAAAACAAAAATATCTACTTTAAATTTAATGGTTAAACGTTGAAAAACTTCATTGTTAATTATACATTGTTTTTTATTTTTTATAAATATAAAGAAATTCGTCAATTTAAACATAATATTTGAAACCTTAAAAAAAGAAAAGAAAAAAAAAAGGTTCAAAATCTTTTCGCTTTTCACCCTGAATGTTGTTTTTGTATTAACAACACTCTAACCGTAGTGAAACAAGTTCTACGCGGGCACTTTTGACTTCATTGTTTATACATATTTTCACCTTCACAGATAGATTCAATTTTAAAAAATAAAAAAATCTTTTAAATAAACGATAAGCGTATGAAGTAACTAATAAAAATGTGTCTTTGAACATTGTTATTGTTAATAAATATTTTTCAACGTGAGGCATTATTTTTTATAAGAATATTCAGAAGTTTCCTTTTTTGATACTTTGTTTACTTCTTAAACAATAACTGTTTAACAATAACTGTTTAATAAACAGCTAGTTTTATTAAGATAGTAAGAAGATTATTTTAAAATAAATTTTAAGTATTTTTTATGAATAAATTCAATTTTTACACTATTAATTTTTAGTTTAAAAAAGCCTTTTTTTACTATTATCTTTTATAAATTAATACATTGCCTTTAAGTTTGATAAAACATTGAACATCTTAATTATTTTTTATTTTCCGATGTACGACAGAAGGGCGAACTTTTTATGTTTAAAAATATTATTCATATTTATACACTTATTTAGCAAGTACTATTTTTTTCTAACAACGGTTAAAAAAATCCGCTGGTATTTTATAAAAAAACTTTAGGAAAAGTTGTATCATATTTAATGCCAAGTATTTGATCCTATTTTTATTTTGCAACTAAAAAAACCCAACAACAAAGGAAGCTCTTAGGCCATGTGCGAAAAATCAATTTTTTTTTTATTTTTTAACAAAAGGAGTAATTGAGTCAGGATAGTTTGAAAAGTATTTTTTTTTTACTAAAAGTTTTTCACTGTAATTTTACCCAAAATAAGTGACGTTAATTTTACGGGTTAATACGGGAATTCACGTCCACTTAAAAAGCGGCGGTTGGTGAGATAATTACTAAAAGCTAACTTTAGAGATAAGGACAGATAGTGAAACCGCAACGTAATTATTTTACCCACCTTTACGTTTTTCAAGTAATTTAAAAAAAAGTTTTTTTTCTAGATTTTGGAAATAAAGTATTTAATTAAGTTTGTATTTTTATAATATTAAAAAAAATGGTATTTAATATTTGCCTCAGAATGGCCCAAGAATATTATGTTAAACATGCATTTTTGTAAACACAAAAGTAATTTTTGTAATATTAATACTATTAACATTATATCGTTTACATTTTTTAAAATTAAGTTTTGTGAGAGCTAATATGTTTTTCTGAAATAGAGCTTCATTCTTTTCGAAAATACTTTTGACTGTATTGATTTAAATTCTGGCAACATATTCTTTATAAGTTTATTTTTTACATATCAGAAACGTTACTTTTTCGCTTATACTTATTCCTGAAAATTCTCCGTAATTGATAACCATTTTCATGCGCTTCTTTGACTTTTTTAAACCACTTTTCGACACTCAGATTGCAAGTTACTCGAGCTCTGCGTGTATGTCTAAGTTAACAAGATTTTAAACTTACCGAAGTACAAATAATAATTAGTATTTAATAGTGTTTTGTAATTTGTGCAGCACACATAACTATTAAAGGCTTTTTAAAATAATGAATGCGTTTTTATTATTTTTTTTTACTTAAATTTAATAGATAATAACTTTATGTATGCATTAAAACTAACATTTAAGGGAAAATTATTATTATCATTGTATGTTCTTAAGCTTTTTATTGAAGTAGTATATATTGAAATAAAATTTGTACCTAAACAAATATCTATTTTTATTTATTAAGAGTATTCTCAAAGATGGTATGTAAATAATAGATTACTCACACATAATATATTACTTACTGTCTTTTTGGAACTTAGCAGCTAACAATTTTTAAAAACCATTATAAATATTTTTTACTACAAAAATGTGGGATAAAATATGTACAAAACAAAATATGTATATAACATTAATAAAAATATGTATAAAACAAATAACGACTTAAAATTTATCCCTTTAATAATCAAAATTATCCTTGTATTTTATCACTTCGACAAAATAAAAAAAAATTCAGTTCAATTTAACATCAAGATTTAACTTATTACTCTTAAAAAAAGACATTATTGATTGGAGATTTTCTCATTTTCATTTTCGTTCATCTTACAAAATGAAACACTTAAGAAATGCTGGAGTATCTCGTTGGTAAAAAGCGTAATATCCTGTTTAATACTGACGCTGCAGTTTTTCATTATGAATATTTTTATTTTGATCTAGAGATTAATATCTCTGTTTAGAACTAAATAAAAGAGACAGAACTTCTTTGAAGTTTGAAGAAGTAGGATAAAAAAGTATTAATCTGAGTTTTACCTTTGTGAAAAAGTTGGGTCGAAGGTTTTCATTATATTAGAGGTTTGTTGTGTAAAGAATTATATCCCATGTTGGGAAGTTCTTTTGGTTATAAGATATTTTATATAAAGTATTTTTAATTAAACTCAATGTAATTTGTTTTGAAACTAAAATTGTTAGGCCTATTCCTATTTAAAAAAATATTTATAATTTAGTAGCCCCCTTTATTTGCATAGGGTAAGGTGAAAAAATGGGTTTAAACGGGTTACCTTTTAGCTATTTTCACATTTAAAGATCTCTGGCAATGAAATGATAAATTTATCAGATTTTTTAAATAACATCTTAACTTTACACTTTTTCAGTACAATTTTATGTAGTTTCAGTATTTTTTAAAAAAATTATAAATGAATTAAACTTAGTTCCATACATTGTGACACATTTTATCCCACCATGTTGTGAAGGGAGTCACCGATGGCTTAAAATGGGTCATAATGCAAAATGATGATTAGGGGAAGGTGGGTTACCTCGGACCTATTTTGACTTTTCAATTTTTATTTTCTTAATTGCTTGCAAAAAGTGAATAAAATATTTTTACTGAATACTTTATGTTGTTATATACAACATATATTTATTTTAACATGTTATTTAAATGATTTCAACTATTAAAAAAATAAATACAGAAAATTGTAATTAGGACCAAGGTACACCACCGGCGGTGTACCTTGGTCCAACCGGTAGTGTACCTTGGACCAGTTATTAATAGGTATAGAGACCCGATTTACAGTCCGAAAACCAATATTTATTAGCCCCATAAAATTCAAAAATACATTTTACAACCTACTCTTATTTCTAGCCAAGATTGTAGTAATTGGTTATGTTAGGTCAATTGGCTCAGTAAGGGGTTTTATTGCCTTAGTTTTTTTAGTGCCCTTTTGGCTTTTTCAGCTGCAATGCAATCTTTCTCGGGTGTATTCGTTAAAATGCAGCATAAAATTAAACTGTTGCCGCCCCGGTGGCACACTCGTTAGAATTCTAGCCTTTGGAGCTACTGGGATCGGGTTCGAATCCCGGTCAGGCATGGATGTTTGTGACTGTCAATAAATGTTATTATTTGTCTATGTGTTTGTGTCGTCTCTTTCTTTGTGTGTATCTTGTGCTTGTGTCATTTCTGGGGCTTAGTACAATAGACTTAAAGTCGCAGTGCTTGGCGATCTTGCCCCCTACCAAGAAAGTCATAAGTCATAAGTCATAAATTAAACTGTTATTTCATGCCATAGAAAAACTTTGGCTATCTTTCTGTCTTAAATTTGAAAAAAAAAAAAACTCAAATATTTCCCCCGATGTTTATTCAACTAGGCCTAAACGTAAAAAGGATGTTCTGCTTAGATATTTATTATAAAAAATATCTTTTTAGATGAGCATGCAATAATTATTTTCTATATTATATCAATATGGTAAAAATATTATAGGCTTCCATAAATCTAAATAATTAACTACAAAAAAAATTCTTTATCACATCATATCAAAATTTCTTACAAATTTCCATTTTTCTAGATTTTACAAATCAGGGTTGCATATTAATAGCTTAAAATACTTAATTTTTCAAAGGAAAGAATTTACTTGAATTTTAAAAAAGGTTTTCAACAATCGGAAGCACATAAGACCTATAGTAGTGTACCTTGGACCAGTCCAAGGTACACCACTTGTATTAGGTTCGAGGTACACCACTTGGATATTAAAAACAAAATAGTTAATCACCAAGTTAAGGTTCGACTTAACTTAATTTCAAGCACACTGTTTTATAGCTAAAACTTTGCTTTATATTGCATAACCATCGTTTCTGAATAAATACTACATGTTTGAGTATAAAATTACACTAAAGAATCTGACAAAAATTTACTTTTGAACTGTGAATTTAGTTTTTAGAAACCTCTTTAATAAGTTTACCTTTTAAACAAACAGATAGAACTTCACTGAGATCCCTGGTAGCAAATACTTTAACTGCATGTGGTGTTGTTTCAATATCTAAGCTAATCGAGCTAGAATCAGCATAGGTTCGAGGTACACATACGTCCAAGGTACACCACTTACCCCTATATAATATACATTGTGACGAATTACGAAGTATATTCAGTACATTTGGTAGCGTTTTAAATAATGTATTAGTTTTAACTTAACGTATATTTACAGGAGAGGAGAAAATTGAATATCATCTGACATTTTCTTTTCTGTTTTTCTCTCAACAACGTTGCCACATATCAAATTAAAACATTTTCATAGTCACGTTCTTTAAAGTTGTTTCACGTCTTTTATTTGGTTTATTTGAATCCTTATAATATTTATTAGGAAATACATTAAATAAACAGAGTAGGTCAAGAAACACAATGTATATAATAAGTGATACACAATTTCAATGTTATGTTTTTAAAATAGTAACATTTTGTGATAGTAATAAAATGGGCTCAGGAATCTTAATAACATCTGACTTTTCAAAAATGTCCATTTCCTCTTTATAGGGAAAGACATAAAAGACTATTGAACTAGATTTTTAAAACACATTTTGTACTCAAATTATCCGCATTAATAAGTGTAATCTAACCAACAGAATTTTCAACTGAGTGTTTTAACCTAGTATTTGGGGCCCGGATGGCAGAGTCTTTTGGTCCATCACGCTAGCAGTCAGCAACGTGTGCGGGTTCAATTCTTGCCTTAGCCCTTTGTGTATATTCCTTTCTCCATGACCGTAAATTTTTTTTATGTGTCGTTCTTACTTGACGAAGGCTTTATAAGCGGGTCTCTGATCAAGCACACAAGCAGGATATGTATGTACCTACCCCTACCCCAACTTTGTATTGAACTGTCACCCATTTTACAGTCGGCTAACTATCGTCAAGAGCAGTTGGCCATCGCCAATAATCTTGTTAAGAAAAGAGTCTAAAGCAGTTTAAATACAACAATTTACAATTTAATTTATAGAAATTAAATAATAAAATCCTTTACATACTAAAAAAAACCCACTAAGCCTAACCATTTGACCCCATACAAACTAAATTGAAATAACAAAAAGGAAAATCAGTATTTTTCCTACCAGATTTTCATGTGGTGTTGCCCAGTATGTACTTAATAATATAAATAAACTACGGTTCAAGATTGATATATTTTCTCAATTTCTTTAGAAGTTTTTTTTAGAAAGCTATATGGCTTGCTTAACCCATTTTACTGGTTCTAAAAGGATTCTTTTTGGTTGTAAGATTCAAGAAAATAAACTTTTTATTTTATAAAAATATGTTTCCAAAACCTATATTAAGCAATTTGTTATTAAAAAGAACCCATAAAAAATATATTAATTTTCATTGGGGTATTTGTAAAGTAACCCATTTTAACCCCACTGTACTCTACTGTTTTGCACATTTTGGGTTTTAACTTCAATGAAATTAATATAGTGGGTAGACAATTACAAAAATATTAAGTTATTAAGTGGTAAATTAAAGCCGTCTGTTATATACTCTATTTTTAAATTTATCTAAAAAAAGCTAATGTAATACCATTAAAACTTATAACCAATTTTTGGGAACTTTTCTAACAAGAATTGACCAACGTGTAGATAAAAACATCCGACCATTATATCGAATACAATAAATAAACAATTGCTACATTTTTTGTATTAAACCTGTCACTCCCTTTTTAAATGACCCGTCAAGTTACCTTCATTTTATTTGAACAAACATTTGAAGTATTCCAATGTTTTTTTCGTATTTTTTAAAAAAGAATATGATATTTTAAAAAAGTATATGTTTTTTCGTATCATTATACGTCGAAAAAGTATTTTACTCTCCTTTTTCTTTTTCCCAAAAAAATCTGAGTTCAACTTAAAAACATTTTCTTTTCAACCGTATTTATTTTACTTTTATGGTCATTTTGTTGTTTGTTGTTAATCTTTCTAAAAAAAGTTTCCAACATAAAAATTTGTCTTACTCTTTTGTTTTGAATACAGGCTGCATATGGAAGGGATTATTTATGCAGTACAGAAAAGTGTTGCTTATCAATTTTCTTGTTTATTGTTTTATTAGTATAAAATATACATTTAAAATGCTTTAAGACATTTTTATACTGTTTTTGAATATTTTTTTACCGATTACAAAAGCTTAAAAATTACATAATATTCAACTGAAATTTTAATGCATTTAATTTTTGTTTGAACTATAATAAACATAAACTAGTTATAATTTAAAACTAATCCTAATAAATAATGTTTTTTTTTAAATTTTCCTCAACAATTTCGATGATAAAATTGTATGCGTGGTCTGGAAGGGCGCTGGAGCTCCTAATGAAACATTACACTAAATTAATCAGTCAAAGTTAATGGAAATAGCTAGAAATTTTAATACATCCATCTTTCTATTCTAAACTTCTTTCATTTAAATAAAATGCCTTAACAATTACTCACTTTTAAAGAACTCAAACTACTTGAATAACTACTTCAAAGTTCATTAAAAAGCAGAGTTTTTGAACAATTCTTTGATTTGTTTTTAAAAGAAAAGTTTACTCCTCCTTAGTCCTGTGGTTGATTTTATTTTTTTCGCATCCTTTAGCAAACATCGCCTTGTTCCAACTAGTTTTTCTTTAGTTAGTTTGGGCGTAAAAAGATTAGGTTCTGATTTTTGGCGCCCAAACGGGTAGTTCGATTTTCAAATGAAGGGATAAGGGACCTTCTTCTCGAAATAAGGTGCATCGAATTGAATAGGATTGAAATTCAACATAAAAGTGGATGCAAAACATAAAAAAATAATTTAAAATAGTTTTAGTTACATTTTTTTCACACCGTGAAAATTTCAATTTAAAAACTAAATTATCTGTGCAAAAGTTTTTTTTTAGCACGTTTGAAAATATTTGTTAGGCTTTAAATTAAATTCCCTTTTTAATATTTTAAAATACATGTTTTTAAGTAACTATTAATAAGCGATAAAAACTACATTTAACACAGGCTTGGGGGTAAAGTTTGCTTAACTGTGGATCATATTTAACAATCCTTCACACGCTTTTTATTTATGCATTTTATTTAATTCCAATTCGAGTAAAAATAACCTAAACCAGATTAAAATCAAAAACTAAAAAATACCCCTCGGAAATTACTAACAATATTGGTATTCTTTACATGAATCAAAATATCCCATCTCAAAAAATATCTATACTAATGTTATCACCAATATAAATCACAAATTTGGCACGGTATGGTACGGTACGGTATGGTACATATATATTCCAGCTTGTGTGCTTGTTCAGAGAACCGCTTATAAGCTTTCGTCAAGTGGGACAGACACAGAAAGAATTTTTACAGTCACAAAGAAATGAATAACACATAGACAAATAACAACATTTATTGACGGTCGCAAACATCCATGCCTGACCGGGATTTGAACCCGATAATAGCAGCTCCAAAGGCTAGAGTCCTAACGATTGAGCCACCGGGGCGGCTACAAATTAGGCAGAGTGTAGAAGAGTGTAATCGTCTCCGGCTGACTATTTCTAGCCTCCATTAGGATCAGTAACACAGCTAATAACGCCTCTTAATTTAGAACCTTGACCAAGTGATGAGGTCGACACCTGAGCGGGCACCCAACGGAAATTCGTGCGACATCGTACGCTGACGCCGTCGGGACTTTTGACTCCACAGTTTTAACGAGCACGTCTGTCCCAGTGTACCCAGGCCCATTCGTCACGAGTTGGATTTTCTACTCTTCCCCAGTCAGATATCCGATTTATAGGATGCCTGGCAGTAGGTGGGATTCGAACCCCCGCACTCTTGAGATTAGGCTTAAGAAGGCCGAATCCTGAGGCGGATGCCTTAACTACTCAGCCACGGACGGGCCAGGCACAGTGGACCAATACTGCCTCTAAAAAACGTATTACTTAATTTTATTCAAAATAATTCACCCCTCTTATATAAACTAAAATCAACAACTATACACTTGCTGAGTATCACAAAATAAAGTTTTATAAGTTATATAACGGCCCCTTTAACCTCCCAGAGAAGCTGACAAGTGTAAGATTTATGGCTTAGGCAGAGCTTCGAAAAGAGGTCTGCAGTGCTTTAGGAGAGGAAGAAACTATCGACTTGTTCCCTTGTTAAATTGATGTTCCCAGCAACAAAAACTACAGAAACTCGTTGGCCATAAATTAAATCTTATTCTCTGCTGTCTTCCTCAATGAAGCCTCCATTTTCAAAAACAGTGCACACCCACCATTTACTTTTTCATCATGGGGCCTGGGAGATAGTTTTCTTGGGTTTTTACTTTCTACCATCTTTATTACTTGATAAAAAAAGAGAGATCCTTTAAAAGGGTAGACTTTTTTTTTTACCTTAAATTGGTCACTACAACGGAAGTAATTGAAAAGAATGCTCTATTTGGGATTGCTATAGCAAACTGTTAGGGGATATATATTTTTTAGGTTGGTTGTGTGAAATAAAGATGGTTTTTGTAATATCGTTATAAATGATATATTTAGTTGCTAAATGAATGTTTATTAAAAAAGGATTCGGAATTTAGTTTATTTTTTTGCATTGTCACACTAGCGTGTCTATTGTATTTCTTTATTACATTATTATATTGTTATTATTTTATTTGTAAGTATTTTGTCAATTGAAGAGCTTAGGGGAAGAACGTGCTATGTGACAAAAAGTTGAAAATAAGAACATTTGCGCTTAATTTTTTCTTTTGTACTTAAATACGTTAAGAAGAGCAATACAAAATGCATGTTTGAAAAGAATGAATACTGAAATCAAATGAATACATGATACAAAAATCAATTTTTTTTTCAAAAATGTCACTTAGTATGTTCTTAAACTAAGCTCTTCAATTTAAATATATATGGATATATGTTAATTTCGATGATGGAAATCGTGTGTTATAAATGTCTATTTCACGCGTTAAGTAAAACCACAATTTTTCGCTAACTCTATATTTTTTTGCGTTTTGGGATGCATAATTAAAATGAAAATATGTATATTAAAAAACTTTGACTCACGTGCATTGAAACGAATAACTTAAACATCAACAAAACTATATGCATGTAAATTTTATTTTGAACCTCATTTATGTACCTGTACGACATACCTAAAATAAAAATAATAACATGTTGTATTAAATGGATGAAATACTACCCTTACTTTAATTTATTGCTACTCAGGTAATCCATCTTAGCTCATGTTCTAGGATTAATTAACAAGAATATTTTTTCCAACATCTGCGTAAAAATGAAATCCTAAAAAAAGCCAAGTCTAACCATCACGTTACATTGCTCAATAAAGTGAACGCGGCTTCAGTTAATCAATTTCCTCATTAGTTACCATCGAAAACATCTGCAGTGGTTGAGCGAGTTTCCCATTAAAGTTTACTCTAGCTACCGGGAAAGATTATTTTGTTTGAGAAAGATTTAACCAAGGTCTTTTCACAAAAAATGTTTTTAAAGCTAAAAATAAACTTCTGTAAACGTTTGAATAACAGCAAAAATTTGCAGAAAATAACCATAAATTTGTCAATGATACATGATGATATAATGATCGTGTACTGTTGAGATTACCGTGAGGAATATTGTTTCTGATCACACATGAATCGGTGAATTGTGAATCTACTACTACTACTACTACTACTGATTTTACTGTGAATACTACTGTGAATCGGTTTCGAAAAAAAAAATTCAATTCAGCTTTAAAATGAAAAAATAGTACCTAAGTATAAAGTGGATTGTTGTTGAGTAGTCGTCTGAGCCAGTAACTTTACTTCGTTTTCAGAAACGACAGAATCTTGTTATTTGAATCAGTTATTTACAGATACCATGCTTTCAAAAATGAAATTTAATATTAAAAAAGTACATTTCAATTAATTAAAAAAAATATGAAGAATATAAAATATCTTTCGTAGATTTAAATTTGCTTAAAGATGTTGAAAATTTTATCTCGGCAACAAATAAGTGATATTGTTATCTATTAATACGAATTCAACAAATTTACTGTTTTTATTTCACTAAATATATAAACTTAGATAAACGTCTGTACAAAAATCATTATATGAATATAAAGTATCTGTCGACTCCCAATCGTGTTGTATTCTTCAATTCATTAATTCAATCTTCTTCACTTTATCAAAACCTCAAGTAACAGTTACAATATTATCCAACTAAAGAAATGAAATTGGCGGGTTAGTTATAAAGAAGTTGCGTTTTATGATTGGTTGCCTCATCAAGGCATAAAATGATGAGAAAAGGTACTCGTAAAAAAAATTCTCATTTTAGTACAGGGTTTTGATATAATGTTAATATCGTCAATCGTGCAAGCCATTGATGCATCTACTAGATTTTCGCTTCACGTGATTTACAATTTAATTCTAAAATGTATAGGCGTTTATATTATTTGTTTTTGCTTTGAAGTTTAGTTTAAATAATATGAAAAACTAAAAGTTAACTTTTCCCAAGATGGAAAGTAAAACGATTTTAAATAATGTTTTGACTGCGAAGAAACTATTTTAAAAAATACCGGTGAAGGTTCTTCCCTATATTGCACTCACGACGCATATTTGAAAATATACGTAGTTGGAGTGCGTAAACATGCGTTTTCGAGTTTTAGCTAAAAATTGACATCATCAATATATTTGCATAGCAACAAACACTCATTTTTTGTTAATTTCCTTTTCTGTTAATGTATTTTGTTAAGTATTATCTCAAGAACTAATTTTATTGATTTCTAAATAATAATTAATAATAATGTTAATGTAATCATTCTACCGTTTTATAAGAAATATTCATCAACATTATTATTTAACTTTCATTTTTTTGGAGTACTAGCCAAGCAGTGCAAGAACTGCATGTATAATTAAAGTTCTGTTTTTTTTTAAAGTTAAGTGTTACTATTTCTTATTTTTTGAAACTTTCCCTGAAAACAATTCTCTAAACACAATGTTAGACGTCTTAATAATAATAATAATTTTTGTTACCCGTTGTACCCGTTGATTAAATAATAATTTTTTTTTAATTATTTATATCGCAATACAATCAATAACGTTTTTTTTTATTTCTTGTATGTCATACATACACATCATTTTTTGAATTGCTCCTTATTTCCTGGTATTAATAACGAAATAAAAAATCTGACAACTTAGACTAACAATCATTTACTTACATTTTATACTACATTTAGCTGCAAATATAAATATATGTTCCAATTTTCAAAACATTGTCACCTGCCCCTTCGGAAGTCTCGGTAATTGGACACGATCTCTCTACACGGACCATTAAGAGTAAAAAAATATTTAAGATATCGGGTCTCAAACGACAAAAACACATCATTACCTGTTTTATCTAGCTGCGACAGGTTAACTCTCCCTGGGATTTCATAACGTGCTGTTGCTTTGTGATGCTTCACTTGGAGTTTGATTGGGTTCTTTTACAGAAATATGATGACCACTGCTTCTGTTTTTAAAAGTAAATTGTAATTCTGCATTTGTGTTTGTTGTTTAATTAAAATTTAAATGGATTTTAACGATAATTTGTTAATACTTAAAACATTTTTGGTTTTAATTGCTTCAGTTGCGTTTTAAATTTTGACATAATTTTTTAAAACGGGTATGTTTTACCCGAAGGTAAGCCATTGCGGATTCGGCATAGTTCCTGGAATTGATTGCAATTTTTCTGGAGCATCATTGAGGCGAATCTTCCTACCAATTTTTACTCTGAGATAATATAATGCTTAAAATTTAACGTTATATGTTATATTCGTATGCATTATATGTTATAATAAAATGACAATTTTGATAAGAGCATGAAGCGTGTTGTACTTGAGTTTGTATGACTTTTTTAACGCTTAATATCAGTATCTCTTTTAATCAGTATCTTTTTTAAGCTTATAATCAGTGCCAAAATATCGTTATTAAGGACAAAATCATTGTAGTTGGGTATATATAAATATTAATGCGATTGCTTACCTGAATTCAGGTTTAGAAGTTTGTATCAAAATATTACTTCTGTGGTAATAGTGCTTAGCAATAGCTTCGCAGACTTATTTCATATAAAGGCTATCCAAAGAATAAATGTTGATGTTAAATTTAATGTTAACTTTAGAGCACAAAACCTAACAATAAGTTAGAAATTGTGTTTTGAATGACAAGATCATCTTTTATTAACAGATACAGCTTACATAAATGAAATGTACTTTAAACTACTATTATTGCAATTTTTAATAGCACTAGTCTCAATTTGTTTTTATGTATCCTGACAGAATCGTACAAAAACATGCAATGCTACTCCTTTATACTGATGGCAAGATGCTTTACCAAGAGCTTGATATAGTAAAGTTTCACCAAGCTACGCTAAACTTTACAGTTTGTATAACAAAGTGTTTTAAAAATAGTTCTGCAAAGTAAATAACAAAAAGAAAGGTTTTTTCTCAGTGCAGTTATCATAATTAACGATCATTTTCCAAATGAAATAATCATAAAAATAATAAAACAGGTATTAGCCCAGTAAAATATGGAATTATTATTATTTTCAAAGAAATAAAATAAACTAGTATGTCGTTGCTATAAAATGAATAATATATAGCATAAAAAAGTTCAATCTTTTAGTAAACAACAGATATAAATAATAGTTAAATATTTAAAAAAAATCTTAATAGTATATTTCCCCTTACGTAAGGGACGGAAGGGATAACAGGAATTTTTTTTTTTCGCTTAGGGAATAAATATAAAAGAACTGGGGAAAAAAGTTTAATGCATTATTTAAAAAATATATATATATATAAATTGAGTAAGATGTTTTTTTTTCATACGCATGCAGGCGTATTTTTTACTTGTAAAGTAATGACTGAATTAAAAAAATATCCTTTTAGGAACAAAATTATTTGATGCCGCCCATTTTATTAAAACACATACATAATCTTTTAGTTTTAATAATTTGTTTGATATTTTTTATCATGTAAATTTGTTTTTTTATATAATTCAATTTAACTAGGAATGTAGTTAGCTATTTTATTTTAAAACAAACTTATAATCCAATTAAGGTTAAAATTTATTTTTCAGATACTAGATATAAATTTTTTTATGAGTGAACTAAAACGTTTTTTTTTATAAAATAAACATTGAAATAAAACAAGGCATTAATTCCAGACTTTACAGAAAACCATAACATATATTTCTTCAAATACACAAAGGGATATGAAATATATAAAAATAGGAACTATTAGAATCCATAAAAAGTTTCACAACTATTGCTAAACTTTATGTAAATTACCAAAGTGCAAATGCATCCACATGTTAATTACACTACTACAAAGAACCTACAAAAGTTACGCATATGCAATTCAGTTAACATAGCTGATGCGACTTTTTTCTACTTAAAATACAATATATTAAAGGTTTAGAAAAGTGAGAATATATGCTGAATTAAAAATGAACCGAGCCTCATACATCTAAAGTAAAGCTTTACACATACCTTACACCTTATTTGAGCTCCACCCTAAAATACCTCGACTAATTGCAAGCGTTGAAAATAAGAGTTAATCCACATTTTTTAAGAAAATTCCTGGATAAATTAACTCCTCACTTCTTGGTCATTATGTTTGGCATTTTAGGTGGATGTTTTCGTACAACTTGTTTCAAATTGGGTTTATTTTTAACTGTAGAACTTAATCCCGTTGTCAGTGTTTTGAGTTCGTATTTAATCCTTTGTAAAGCGGTTGGAGAAAATTAACTGTCAAGCTCAGATTGTTGTGGTTATTTAAATGTTTAAAACAGATTGTAAAAAGTATATTATCACCAGGATAGCTACTTTATATAAAAAGCGTTGAAACAAACTATCAACATTCTTGAGAATTAATATATGGTGAAAACATACTTTAATCACGCAGTTAAATAGAAAGCCAAGGTTTCTATTAACGTTATATTCTTGTTTTAATTCCATAACTACAAAACAATTAGATAATAATAAGAAATAAAAAATTCTTTGAGCCAAATGTTATTTTTGATCAATTTTAATAAATTTTTTATACATGAATGTAAATATTTCTTTGTAACAAAAAAAAACTAATGCCAGTGTTATATTTCTTACATATTTTATGGCACAATTTTTTAACAACTGTTTTTTGTGTCGAAACAAAAAATACAATATTATTTTCAAATCTAAAAAAAGCTTTCAAGCAAATTAATATTTTATTTTTGAATTGAATCTTTTCTATTGGTTCAAATATTTGGAGATATTTGTCAACAGTCATACTTTTATTAAATATTATTTTTTGTACCTGAATTTTTTTATAAATCATTTTTTTTTAGTAATCAACACAATTGTTTCTAATTATCGAGGCAGTAAAAGAAATAAAAAATTCTAAAGTAAAAATTAGTTTAATTAAAATAAAACATTAATTTTGACCATGCAATCTGTGAAACAAATCTACGGATTATATCGGAATTACAAATGGGTGTAAATGGAATTTTGATAATTATACATTCAGTTTTTTTTTGGTAACAAAATATCGGTTAGAATCTAATTTAAATTGACAATTTACATTTATATTTTAGTCAGATTCTATCTACAAAAGTTTTGTAGCCTTAATGAATATGTCAACTTAATGTATATAACAGTAAAAAAAGAAATAAAACATATCATTCGATAATTATTCTCTAGATCTGACAGATACATGCATGTTGTACATTAAATTTATGATACTTAAAAACTGAAAATAGCATAAAACAATTAAATGTTTTTACATACTAATGAATGAAATTACTTTAGAAAAAGTTATATTTCCTAATGGTTTATTGGTGTTTTATTGAAAAGCATTTAGTTTTGTCAGATAATATGATAAAAAAATAGATAATCTTGCTAGCAAAAGCTCTATGTTTTTATAGATATTTTGATGATTACATTGAGATACATTAATTAGTATGAAAAATGAATAAAATGATAACAAATTAATTATCATTTTAATAGTAAAAATATATTTTATTTACTAGGTAAAACAATTCAGTAAGCTGTAACTGAATCAATTTTAATAAAGTAAATCATATTTTTTTCTTAAATGAAATTTTATTAAATGTAAAATATTGACTCTGATGAATAAAATTATTCAAAAAAAAAAATACAGTAAAGGAAGTTTACCAAATAATATGAACTTACTATATTACTTTATTTTATAAGATTTTTAGTTTTGTACAAGTTTTTATGTCGTCTTAAACGAACATTCCTTTTACAAATTGAAAATAAACACAGCCTAAAAGAAATTCTCTGTCCCTCCGCTCCACCAACCTAACTTAAATCGATACCACTACAAACTAAAAAAAATATATAAATCCAAAACTCTTTCAAGAACCTGCTTCTTCAAAAGTCGCTTTTAAAAATTAAAAACCACTAACAGGGACGAGCCATGCGAACCCTTAAACATGATTGATGCAGTTTAGAAGACATAAATATTCATGATCCATAAACTCGAGGGAAATAAATTGCTTTAGAAGGGTTACGATAGCAAAAAATTCAATTCTATTTAAAATAAGCCCCGAAGCAGGATGTTAGATAACGAACATATAATATGCGCGCTAAACTCGCTTAACAGTTAAAAATTTTCACCACCTTTTGCACCTTTGCAAAATATGGCCCAAGTCCTGTTGAATAGTATTGTATTTTGGCCTTTTATATAAAATATTTTGGCTTTGTAGGCTTAGAGGTGAGTGACGTGGCTTTGGGTATGACGGAGAGTCCGGAAATAGCGGCTTTTGTGAGGTAACAATATGAGTAAAGGGTCCTTTAAACTAAAAATTAAACTTTTAAATTGCCACAGAAAGTATTTAAGTTTGTTTAGAGTTTTAGTTTTCATTGGATAGAGAACATGCATAATACATAATTTGTGTCTAAAAAGGAATTAAATATGAATTCAAATATGTTTTACCTAGATCTTTGAAAAATGTCCTGATCGCATTTGAGAATCAGAGCCAAAAGCTCATAAATATTCTATTCAGTTAACAATGAATGTAAAGCTTTTGATATTGAATCACGTACTTTACGTATTGAAGCTTTTACGTAATACTTGATCCGCATTGAAACATCACCTCACATCTTCACTCAAACAATGATGTAGTTGAAGAAGTCCGATCTAGCCAAACACAAAGTTGAAAAGAAACGCCTTTACATAATTAGCCAGCTTTATTAGGCAAGTTATTGGTCAAAGTTTGATACTCTTGCTACGTCACACGTAAAATCGTAACCGTGTGGAGTCCTTGTTTAGAGGAGGTATTGATTAAACTCTACAAGAAAATATGACACTTGTTACAGACTATGAAAAAAATTGTTAGACTTCACTTCGTAAACAAGGTTTAACGTTCAATGTTACTCTCTATGTACGGTGAAAGGCCGATTTTCAGATTCCTACGCGTTTACGGGTTAACGTTCCACCATTTTTTTTTTACACTGGGCAAGTTGAAAATAATTTATCACAGAATGTTTGGTACATTATAAATACAATGAAAAACAACTGCCGACAGCAGGGAAAATGGTCTAGACAAGATTGGTCGTTTATTGAACTATTGCAGCGGCACTTTTTCGAAAACTTAATGAACATCGAAATGCTTTTTGGATCATTCACTGTCTAAAGTATACTAAATATTCTCGTAAAACTCTCTTTAAAAGTGTAGTTAGTTATATTTGAGGAAATAACTGATATTCTATTATCCGCAAAGAGTCTATTTCCAATAAAAAATTAAAAAAATATAATGCTTATCTATGCTTTCGGTATACTTGCAATTATATGTTATCTTTTTGGAAGTAGCTCTAATCTTAAAATATAAAAAATAGTCTATCGAGTGAAACATTTGAAAATCCATAAATAGCTAACTTTATTACTTACCTTATACCAATAACTCATTACTTGCTAATTTAACAATACCATTTTATTAAAAGAATTGTCCACGTAATTTTGAAAAATAATTTATTTCTGTTTTTCCAGAAAAGTTTGTTTAAAATAATTAATATTGAGCTCAAAATATAAATTAAGCTATACTTTTTTAACCAAAATATACTGTTTTATGATAGTTAAGAAATTTATATAAACTTTTGTAAACGTTTAAAACTATTTTTAAAAATCAATTTTCAAATTATTACGTTAATTTGCAAGTGAATGTCGATCAAGTTAATTATTATTATTTTGTTAAAAATCACATATTTATTGAAAATGCTTCTACATTTCAACAGTATATTAAATTGAAACAGCAAACAGTTCGTTTTTCTCAACTAATACCCGAAACTTTAAGTATTTCCAGCTGCGAAAATTCATTAAAATGAACAAAAATTATACAACAAATTACTAAACTTCTAAGCAAACGTACTTTACTTTTAAATTTGAGAAATTATAAATCACCTCTAGGACCTGAAACTTGAAAAGACTTGAAACTTTAAACTTCCACAGATTTGTTACATAGCAGTTTACATTAAAATACTGCAGTTGAAAGGGGATGATATCTTAATGGTTCTTTAGTGTGTTGTGGAGGTAAATTCTTTGCTCCTAATTTAATTCTGAGAAGTCTCCAATATTATTTTGTCATCAGCATTTCCTCGTATGGTTCCTAATGGTGTTCTCAAAGGATTACTATTTGTTTTTTTTTCAAGAACTTTGAAATCGTAGTTTTAACAAGTTTATAAACAGCGATAATTTAATTATAAAACTTTGACGTTGCTTTAGAGAGAATAGTTAACGTAATTATTTTAGATTAAATATAACGTAATTTAGTGAGAAACTTTGTTGCTCTCTTTGATTTAAAATTTAGTATGTTTCTTTAGAAATAATTTAAATTTTCGCCTATATAAAGCGTTAATTTTAGTACGCAATATTTTTTGAAGTAAAATATTCAGGCATATTAATTTCATATCACTTCAATAGTTTTAATTTGGTAGGTAGGTTTAAATTATCGATGGCTATTAGCTACGAGCGTCATAATTTAGAACCGAATTTTCAGCCGAAACACTGTAGGCAGCGTTGGTCTCACATGCTTTTTAACTGTGTTTTCGGTGTGTAATCTTACTCCGATTTTTTTAGTACTATAATCTACTAACTAAACAGTCAAATTTAGAACTATTAAGTTTCACCAATGTGTATGGTGTTTTGTAAAAAATAACAGTAGCATTAATTTATTTCATGCAAATAATATGTTGAATAGTAATCTAGTACGGAAAAATGTCACAAACATCTTCCGTTTCTATCTCTTTGGAGAGTTAAATAATTAGAGGATCTACTAAAAGTGAAATATTTAACCATTTGCATGGCGTTGAAAATTCTTTTAAACTTTCCTCTTAGGATTTTCCGACCCGTCAAACTTCACAGGTCTCCGATTTCTAAAGGAAATGTCCTGCTGGTGAGGCCTCTAATGGCTGCGAGAACTGCAATGCTGTTGGAAAGATGCGAAATACATAACATCTTTAGTGTTAATTTTCTGTTCAATGAGAATTTTAACAAATTGTTTTACGCACAAAAAGAGAAGAGTGCTTTTTAAATTAACACAAATAATAAAAAAGTAAATGTTTAGCTTAATGAGCCAAATAGATCAGGCCGAAAATAATGGGTTTAGCATTAATTTTGAAAAAAAAAAATGTTTTATCGAAACCAAAAATTTGCCAAAAATAATGGTTCTTTATTAGTTAGATTTGTTGTTAGTATTGTTGTTCTTTAGAAGCTATTGAAATTTTATAAATAACCACAATAAAAATAAACTTAGCTTTACAAACTATTTCCCTTGAATGAATATTCACTCAGATAGCTAAAATTGTAATTGTTTTTTATTAACTTCACGTCCTTACGTTTCTGACAATCTCACTTCCAAATTGAGATAATTCATTACGTTCATCGACTTGATATAAAATATGAGGCAGTGAAAGTATTGCAATAAGGTAGAAATCCGAAATATGGATGTTTTGGAGGGTGTTGATTCTAAAATAGTAGGCTTGGAACATTGATATGTCTGTCATATTGTATATTGATAGGCTTTCAAAACCACTCTTCAGCTCGAACTAAAACTGCTACGGTCTTCAAATTTGAAATTAGAGTTAGTAATATCTATCGGTCGTTATAATAAGGCTTTGAGAAAATTGTTCATGTGCAACTGATCACTTCTATGATACTTTTTTAAAATTTAAATTTATTGAACTTTCTAAAACATTTAATACAGACTCTGATTAATAAAATTATATAAATTCATAGAATATTATAACTATGCAAATTTATTGAACATTAAAATATCAATAAATTTAAATAATTGTATAGAATAAAAATGTTGACTGTAATTAAGAAAATTATTCAAAAAACTCACAGTTGAAGAAATTTACTAAACAACATGAACTTACTATATTACTACATACTATACGTTTTTTAGTTTTGCATAACTTTTTTATGTTGTCATAAATTCACATTCCTTTTACAAATTGAAATATTGAATTGAATATATGGTATATAACCTTTGAATGTATTAGCGCATTATGTGCTAATCATTAAAATAGTTGTCAAACCCCCAGTTTTTCAACAGCATCACATCTCAATTGCTCATGTAAAAGATCCTCAGGGCCCTGCTCCTTTCTGAGTAGCCCCGTTTCGTTGTATAACTGGGATAATTAACAGACCGTGCATTGCTTCAGGATAAAGTGGCTAGCTGGGATGAGGAGACACTCTTACACACCCATCAGAGAGGATTCATGACTTTGGGATTTAATGTAGAAAACATCCTTGAAAATTTAAGATGCTAGCTTAGAATATGTAATATGGCTCTACGAATATTTTAATGATTTACACATACGATGTTATGAAGTAAAACCATTGATGGTACTAAAAATGCATTGAACAATTCAGACGTGACGAAATTATGGATGAAAATTTTCAAATCCTGTTATCTAACTATTATATAAATAAAAACTAAACTACTTTGTTAATAATTTTAAAAAATATTGTTTTTATTTGATTTGACTTTGAAAGTATTACGAGGCAATAACTGTTAAATTATGAAAGTATGAAGTAGTTCGAGATATCAAAATCTGCGTAGAAATAAAATACTTTCATATTTATTTTTGAAAACATTATTGTTTCATGTGGAATAGATATCAAAATATTAAAGGGTAATAACTGTTGTTCTATGAAAATAAAAGTTGACTCCCATGTATCAATACACATAATTTGATCCTAGTAGACTATGGGATTTAAACATATATTCCCAAAAATATTCATGGCATGAACAGTTTTATTGCTTGAAAATGCTACGTTTCGCAAGAAGAGGTCTTCTTTATCAAAATAATACTCAAATCTGACTGAAAACAAACAATCGTGTCAATTTTTTAACAATAACAACATTTGCGAAAATGATCAACGTAACCTTCTTATGCTACCTAATATTCTTGATATGAAGAGATAGCTGACATACTCCAAATCTTTTAAACATTTTATGTAAGAACGTTAGTATGCATTTCATTTTCGAAATATTAATTGAAAATAACATGTAAAAATGTATTATATGCCCTTTGTAAAGCTTAAAAAAATTATGTTATTTATTCATTTTGTTAGTTCAGTATTTATCTTTCGAAACTAAGTTATTTTTATTGAAACTTTGTTTACAGATCCTCCTGGGACTCCTGTGATTCGCATTGCATCTGTGGCCGCTACTTCAGTAAAGTTAGAGTGGACCACACCAGACACAACTCCAATTCAAGGTGTGTTTAAGTACATCGATACACTTTAAAAGGCTTTTAACTTTATTGGGAAATTTTCCTCTAAGCCTCTTTCTTCCTATATTTTAGTGAAGAAGATGTGTATACTGGAAAATTTCTATTCAATTGACACACCGTTTTTCATTTTTAAATTCAATCGCGCAAAATAGAAATTTAATATTGTACATTATGCTCATAACATATTTTACGAGCATACATGTTCGGTGTTCAATAAAAGTTGAATATTTTTTTCCTAACTAAACATCTTTTCTTATTATAAAATTCTTTTGACTGAATGCAAAGACATATAATTTAGTTTTACAAATTAATGCACATGTTTTTGCGTTTGAAAATATTTAAAGAGAAAAATTTGTAGGTTTTTTAATGTGGCAAGTTTTTAAAATATATATTTCAAAAATCAGTCTTGGATCTTAGATTGTTAATGATGGAACTTTTAAAGTAATTTCATACTCAGTGAAAATTTTATAATTGTTAAACGAGGTTTAAGAAAAAAATACACGCATTTCAACCGACAGTGACATTATTTTAAGATCATTATACAAATCAGGAATGTATTACACTGTCTCTTTTTATATGGCCCATCCCGCAAAAAATGACAAGTATCTATTGTTAACTTAATATTATCATATACTATCATAATTTAGTCATACTATGTTTTAAAATGTATCATCCTTAAGTGTGAAGTTAAATCCGTAAGTGTTAAGTGTAAATTTTAAAAAATCTTCTGTAAATAAAAATAGATAATAAATATATTAATAGTAACATTTTTGAAGATTTTTCTGTATTTGCAATTGTTATATTGTAGAACAAAAATACTAAGATATTTCTGACATTATTTTTATATTCATTGTTATGAGAAGTAATAATTTAAATTATGCCTATGCAAAGCTCAATTTTCTATACGTTTTAATATAGGGGAGACCGGGGCACAATGGACCATTTTTTCATTTTTTGCACTATAAGTACAAAAATATTCATCCCACTTGTTTAAAAAAAAGGTGTATATATTACATATATATCCTGGTTTAAAAATACATTACCTAAAAAATATAAATTCAAATATTTTTTTCTGAAATCACTTTTTTATAACAAGTGAGAAATTGGTCCATTGTGCCCCAGGTTCGGGGTACAATGGACCGCATCATGGGGTACAATGGACCATAGTATTTTTTACTGAAAAAAATTATCTGCACTTTTTAAATATTAACATACATATAAAATAATAACTTTCTTTTGACTTTTAAGTATCCAATTGCATTAAAATTTCTTTTAGAGAGAAGCCTGTTCCATCACTTCTTTTGGCTCTGTTCCTTCACTAGTCTTTCTAATTCTGTTACGTGTCATTTCTGATAAAAGAAATTATTAAAAGCATTAAATTTTATCTTTAAACTTATAAGATCATTTTAAAGTTTAAACACTTATTTATTGCTATACAAAACAACACCAAAAGTGTAGATCCAAACAGTGGATCAAAGAATCTTCGTTTTTATGCGAGATCAATTTTTTAACCTTTTTAAAGCCTTGAATTAATCAATGTGGTTAAACATTTTGCGAACAAAATTTCAATTTTGTGCATTTTACCAATTCTGAAAAATTTGTTTGTTAGGTACTTAATTATTTATAACTACAACAAATAAAAAAATTTTTGTTAGTAAAAAAATCAACGGTAATCAAATATTAATTTTAAAATTTATGATACTGTACTTGTACTTCTGTTATGTAAATGTGTACATTTATTTTTGTACCAACTCAAATTTCTAAACTTCTTGTTTTAAATAATTTAACACTCTAATATCACACTCAATTTTAAAAATACTTTTCTCATGTAAAACACTTATTGTTTGTAATCATATATAAATTAAACATCAGTTCACTAACAATTTGTTACTTCTGGTTAAAAAAAAAACCCAAAAAACAAGCACTATTAGTAGATGGGGGAAAAATCTATTACATTCATAAGTGAATATTAGAATAGATATTAAAATATTTTACGACTATAGCAAATACAACTTTTAATAATTAGGAAGGACTTGCATAAATATTTTTTTATATTTATTTTGGAACAAAAAGTATTTCTAAAGTTGCATGGGGTACAATGGACCATGGTCCACTGTACCCCAGATTTTGTGGTCCATAGTGCCCCATATTGTAGTTGAGCAAAAAACAAAATTAAAATATGCTGTATTTTGATTTCAGAAATTAATTTATAGATTATATAGAAAGACAAATATCTTATCTTTCAACTATGCTAAGCCACCTTGTCCAACTAATGTTACTTTAATGATGAGAAGATAATTTCTAGGAGCGAGCTTTTTTACTTTCACCTCGTTACTACACATCATGAATAAAAAATGGCATAGGTGCGAGTTAAAAATATGGTTTTTCATAATAACTAGATCAAGACTATTATACCATCTAAGAATTATAATAAGAACTAATTTGGAAAATATACAAAATTAATAATAGGGGGTGGTCCATTGTGCCCCTAGGTCCATTGTGCCCCGGTCTCCCCTAGATTACAAATTAGAAACACAAAAAAAACTTTGGACAAAATTTTCCAAAGCCGAAATATCCAATTGGCAGGAAAATCCAATGTAATCATTATTTTTACCACAAAAAGCCTTAAATAAATAACAAAAACGCCATGAACACAATATTTAATAAATAAAACCCCTAGTATCCTCCAGGTTTAATCATAATACACCCATGAGTTTTTTCACGGGGATTTTATGTTGTCTGAAAATATTTGACACTTCTTTCTCAGGATATAGGTCATCTAACCGACCGTGTGAATGCGGGAGAGTAAATTGTTTTTATACCAGTTTTTCGAAAAGAACAAGATCAAGTAGTTTTTTGTTTTTGTTTTAATGTTAACTCATAAACAGCTAATCGCAAGAAAAACCTTGTCATGTAATTATAAGTTTTTTTGTATAACTTTATCTAAATAAATAAAATATAAAACAAAGGCCGCAACATTAAAATATAACATGTAGGAGAAATAAGGTTATATGACAAACAAACGTTAATTCTTTTATTCTGTAGAAAATGCGTATATGTTACTCTCAGATGGGCGTTAATGAATTAATACAATACATACTCAACAACGAACTTTAAGTCTTTTATTCGGTAGCAAATGTATATATGTTATGACTTATGACTTTCTTGGTGGGGGGCAAGATCGCCAAGCACTGCGACTTTTAAGTCTATTGTACTCAGCCCCAGAAATGACACAAGCACAAGAAACACACAAAAAAAGAGACGACACAAACACATAGACAAATAACAACATTTATTGACAGTCACAAACATCCATGCCTGGCCGGTATTCGAACCCGACCCCATCAGCTCCAAAGGCTAGAATCCTAGCGAGTGTGCCACCGGGGCGGCAATGTATATATTTTACTCTCAGATGGGGCGTTAACGACTTTATATAATACTAAGCAATTAAGAAAGTGGATTGTTAAAATTATCTAGCAATAAAACTGATGAAATAAATACTCATAAATGGCTTAACAAATAGACAGAAAACAATATCGATTTTACTTACATAAGCTAATTAGTTTTCTATTTTTGGAACTAATTGGTGACTAAATCCTTTAGACACTTCTTTATTGGGTCAAAATTTTGTAATTTATTCTATTGTTTTACGTTACAAGTCTATTGTTTTAATAAATCAAGAGACAATTTAAACATGATTAATTTTTAAAGCATAAAAATAAGAGTTTTGCCTTTATTTATCGTTATTATGTGTTTGAAATAAAAATTACAGCATATATTCGGAAACTTAAAGCTTGTTTGTTAACTTGTTAACTAATTTTTTAACATTTTTTCTTTGATTTTTCTTTCTTCTCTTCAAGGTAGTCAAGAAGGAGCCTAAAACGTTAAAATAAAATTAGTATCACTCTAATTATTCCTATCTAATATGACCATTTCCGATTTGGAAAACCAAAAAATGCCCATAATCAGATATTTTTAAAAGGTGTTTTTTTAATTAATTATTGTATATATGTCGAAAATATTCGAAAAATATTTAAAAAAAGATATTTTATTTCATTGAAATGGCAAATCTGTTACATTTTAAGTGTATGAATATAGCAGGATCTGCCTAGTTATTAAAGACTGGTAAATAATAATTAGTAGATTTTTGTATCAACTTTGATGAGCTTCTGGCCTCTTCTGTTGCTGGTTGACAATTTCTGTGTTTGCGTTTGATAACATTGATATTATTGGATTCTAAATTTTGATATGATAACAATATATATTTTTATAAGTTGAGACACGGACTACGAGCAACTGTCCTAAACAAATAACACATATACCATACCCATTCGGCTTATCACACCAAACTTCCTTTTTATCCGATATTGTCTGTTAAAACTGGATGGTACAGCAGCGAGATGAGATATTTCTTACTCCCCTGTTTTGACAGAAGATCGATACATCATGTGCTGTAGTCAAATCGCTTTCTTTTTCCTACGTAGAGAAAAATCGAATAATTACAAATTGGAGCGGAAAAAAAGACTCGATGTCATATTTCTTGCTGAGGCCATTGCTTCTGGCGTCTTGTTCAACATTTCACAGAAAGGTTGCTGTTTGCCATTTTTTTTTACCATAAGATTCAGTATTCGAATAGAAGTTTGAGCTTTTCATGTATGTATGATATAAATTATGCATATTTTTCGCAAATTTCTTTTCTGGGTGATTGGACAGTTAAGATAGAAATGTGACATTTGTCTTAACTTGGAGAATAAAGTATTTTTTTGAATGTATTTTTGAAATATTTTTGACAAAGAGAATTTAAATTTTTAAAGAAATTTATTTATTTTAGATTGATTTTCGAAACAGAAAATTTACACAATTAGTTTACAGAATTGTCATTCGGATAGATTAAAACCTTAATCAGCGTAAATTCAATTAAATAAAGTGTATTTGGTTTTAATTTCCTAACAAATATTACATTGTTATTTACAATAAGTATAGGAACTTGTTAATCCCCACGTAATTTTATTTAAACTTTTTGAATATATTTGACTGCAATATAATTGTATTTTATTACTTAGATTTTTTAAAATTGTTTGCCACATTATTAATGCATATTTCTGGGTTAGAATCTTATTACGATATTTTTGAATTACAATTTTTTCTTTTAAAATGTATCTTTTCAAGTATGGTAATTAAAATCTAAAAGGAAATAAGATATGAAAAACTATGATTACTTAATTAAGCCCAGAGTTTTTATTTTTCACAACCGCCTACTTATCTGCTCTGCTATATCTCTGCATAGGTAACCATCTCCGCTTCCGTAGTCATACTGTAAAATTATAATCAAATATTGTGATTTTTTCTGACGATGCGTTCCCAGTTAACATTTATGTCTGTTTTCAAAATACTGAACACTAAGCCCTCAAAAGAAAAATAGTCCATTTAATCTATCACAAAACCAAGAAAGTTTTTACCAATAGTCTTGAACTGAACCTGTAGCAATCTACTGTCATTCAAACACAATTGGTACCACATCTCCTGTGACAACTTCTAACTTTATAGGAAATTCTCCGTATCAAAATAACATTTAAATAAATACAACCTCCGCAATAAAAATCCATTCAGCAACCTCAATCAGATAACCCCAATATTAGCGTCATCCATTCAATCCCAAATACCAATCCGACCTTAGAGAATTTGTCAAGACCCTGTAACATGGGATAGATGGATGATACCTCTAATTGGCTGTAACCTGCCTCCTGTTGACTTATAGGTACCTATAATAAGAACGACACGGAAAGATAAATATTTATTGGAAGGAATTTCGATAGGATCTGCAAAGCCTCCTCCAATGGGTTTATCGTTCATCCATAATGGTAATATGTGCATTGATGTCAGGTGGTTGACTTGATCGATAGGTAGGGAAATCGGTCGGTTCATTTAGGAAGGTATATAGGGTTCGTGTCTATACTTTGAGGTGTGGAGTTTGGGATTTTGATAGTGATTTTGGGTTTGGTTAAAAGAATGTTGCACAGGAGCTAAAAGAAGATATTGGAGATGGTCTCGTAATTTTGAGCCTCCTTCAATGGGTTTATCGTTCATCCATAATGGTAATATGTGCATGGATGTCAGGTGGTTGACTTGATCGATAGGTAAGGAAATCGGTCGGTTCATTTAGGAAGGTATATAGGTTTCGTATCTATACCTTGAGGTGTGGAGTTTGGGATTTTGATAGTGATTTTGGGTTTGGTTAAATGAACATGCACTAGTCCTAAAAGATCCACTGATACAGGTACCCGGTTAAATTTCAATATAAGAAAACTATTTATTTTAGTTTACTTCAAAAATTTTGAACACTCTAAATGAAACTGCATACTGTTATTTGTTCTTTTACAAAATAAGAAGATAAGTAAAAATATTTAATTTAAAATAAAGCTTTACATATATTTATCTTGAAGTTTAAAAGTTAACGTTTATAAAATACTTTATTAATCAAAATTTTTTTCAGTATTTATACAACTTATTAAAATAATTTTTTATCGATGTAACGTCTAATTGTTAAATGGCTAAAAGTTAAATCTACTTTTGTTCATACCATTTTTTTCTATTACGAATACATTTCAGTTTTTATTACTTAATTGCCCATACAATTTCACTTTATTTCATTTTTTATGTGTAACACGTTAACTTTGCAATATCCTTATTCACACACACTACAACTTCTGAAAGATTTCATTAATCTTAAACACAACTTCAAACTTCCCCTACATTACTTATTCATGCTCCTTTACACACAATATTTCATTTTAACACCCGTTCGTGTATGAATAACGATTTTGAAGTAAACTCTTTACTAATGCACTTGTCAAGTAAAGCAGGCATATGGCGAAGTTCTACTGTTTTATTACTCCACCCTTATTAAATCTTTTATTTTAAGTATACTCTCATAATATTGTAATTGCAGTAGTATGTGTAATTTGGTAAACGGTAAACACAAAAAAAAGTTTCCGTTATAGACAAAGCATAATTTTTCAAAAGTAGAATTTCGAATTTATCCAATATGTTATTTGATAGGAATACCTTTTTCTTTAAATTAAAAACTTTACGCCATCAATAAAACAGAAAATAATTAAGGTCTATCAAATTTAAAATACATAATGATCAGAGTAAAAAAACAATTTTTAAAACTAGAAAATATATTTCTTTAATAAATTTATTTCCTAAATTCAGACCTTGATAGTACCTTTCTAGTGTTTACGGCAGCGATATCTAAAATAAACTTCAAAAGTTTTCTCGGGTATTATTCGTTGTGGTTTATCAACTGTATTTTCAAAAATAAACTACTTGTACTGTATTCTTGCAACGATACTTAAAATAAACTTCAAAAGATTCTGTTTAAGAAAAGTTCTTCTCTTAGGTATTTTTTATGGTTTTGTAAGTCTATTTTCAAAAATAAACTTCGTGTACTGCACTAAAATTTGTATTAATAAAATGTTTTAAGCAACGCTGCTATGAAAAAGGAAACCCTCAAAATGAAATGTCAGAATGTTAAAATTTTATATTGAGAACAATATTTTTTAAAACTAACATTTACAACCTTGAATTTAAGATTATACTTAAAACTAAACATCGTTAAAAGGTTTTAACACCTACTCGGAAAGAAATTCCATAGTTGTATTGAGTATTGTGATAGATTTATGGAGATGCACGTTCTATAATTTGCAGAACAGTATAATATGGAACTATTATGAACCAATTATTTTCTCAAAAACGAAATATATTTTCTCAAAAAATCTGTTCAAACCTGTTTTGTTGTTGATCTGAAATTAATATGGTTTACAAATTAAATAAATGATTTCCTTGATTTATTATAGAAAGATAATATAAGAATAATTATAAATAGTGCAACATTTCTTTACTCTCTAAACATCCTCAAAGTCATCAGCTAGATACAAAGCCGAGGGACTTAAAAGGTGATGTTGGACACCTTTTAAGTTTACCAATGCGTCTTTTATTCTTATCTGAAGTCTTTGAACTCGCTCAGTAAAAATCCAAAAGTATCTAAAATCTATGCAGTAAGAATGTTGCCCCCACGTGTTCAGTGAAATGTCAAAAATTCGCTTCGACGCCAAGCAATGTGGAAACTTCGGGTGGGAAATTTCCCTTTTATTTTTCGTCCATTTCTCTGGCTGTATTAGAATGCTTTTGAGATATTTTTTTCTAGAATAGATTGTGTATTTCGGGAAACATACTTTTGTTATTCATCTTTCTTGGCTTAATGGATTTGCCTACTGGAGCATGGGGTTCGATTTATTAATAAGGCTACAATTTTGGTTTTTTTTGGCTCCTTGGCGTCAGAAAGGAATGTGTAGTTGTTTATAGAGTGATGGTGGTTAAAGGTGCTCACTTATGCGAAAGTATTTTCGTGTTTACTGAGGGGAAATTCGTGTAAGGTTATTTGGGTTATGTAAAGTTATGTGAGGAAATCGGATGGCTATTGCAATAATGTGCAGTTTTGTTTTTGTATTTTATTCATTACAATGTAATATTGATGATGTAGGATTAGTGGCTTATAATTTAAGATGTTAAAGTTTATGAAAAATTTATTTATTTTGAGACTTCTGAACCAAAATTTACATAATGAGAAATTAAAATACTTAAATCGATATTACATTATTTTGAAAACAAAATCCAACTGATGAACGATATATGGATAAAGTATTTATGAATTAAAAAAAATATCTCCGATTCGTAATAGAAACGTTATAAAGAACACGTCACAGCATATTATTTCAAATGTAAACAATTTTGTAACAGCTGAAGAAACTTAAAAATGTACATTGAAAAATACAATATAGATTATTTACCCTAATTTCGAAATACTTTTTAAATTCCATTAAGAATTATTCTGCATACTTATTAAATAAACTTAATTTCTAAGCGTTTTGTCTATTAATACATTTAAATATCTAAAAGAGAATGTTAAAAGCTATGCGGGATGTAGTTCTTTCAAAAGACATTTTTAATTAATTTAAAAACGAATAATATAAATGATTCTATTTACGAAATCTTATATTGAATCAAAAATAAAAATTTCCACATTTGAAAGATAACCCGAAATTAGATACTCAATTTCGGAACAAAAGACTTAAAATGCCTTTAAGAATAACAGATTTATAAAAATTTCTAAATTAATAATTTTGCTTCACAGGCAATTTTCATTCATCAATTGGAAATCCACAGATTGAATGTTTAAACTTTTGATGCTAGTTTAGAAAACTATCCTTTTTAAAGCACCGATACTTGAGTGTTAAACTTTTTGTATCAGATAAAATTTATATTAAATATTGATAACTATGCTTAAAATATGTATTATTACCCAAAGGAAATTTTAGCTAAATTCTTTGAAGTTTTAAAGCAGTTGATTTTTACTTAATATGTAGTTCACCATGAATATTTTCTAACCAACAGCTACAAATTAAATGGACGTATAACAATTTATCATAAGAGCATATATCGTACAGGGTGGAGTTGATAATTCTAACGTACTAACAATTCTACTAGTTATTTTTTTCTGTAAGAAATAAATTTTCTTAAATTATTATTGAATTAACGTAATCAAGTAGCGTCAGCCTCTGTATGATGTAATATCTCATTTCATATTGCATCATCTACAAAATGTAATCGCTTCCAGTTATTGCATCAGCCATTCCATGCTTAATCTTATTGGTTTGATGATGTAACCAAGCTTATTAATAGATGCGTTTGGTGTTTCTTTTTGCCCTTCTAATAAATATTTTCTTATCTGACTGACGGCCTCTATTTTATTTAATAGTTATTATTAAACTACTTTAAAAATATTCAAAAAATATACAATTCCCTTAAAGTTTTTACACAAAATTTCATCGTAAAATTTCAGTGGTTAAGAAACTATTATATACACTCTTAAAACAAAAGAGTGATATCCACTCCAGTAGGAGAAGTGCATTTTCGACACCGTAAAGGCATGTATATTTACTCAGACTGAGTTAAAATCACTCGTTTGGAGTGATCCTGTCGGAGGTTTAACACATAAGGATCCACTCCAAAAGAAGAAGTGCATTTGCCAGTCTGGAGGAGTGAAATCCACTCAGACTGAGTTAAATTAGGAGTGTTTGTATTATTCTTACTGGAACGAGTAACGAAAACGACTCTTAGATATAGAACGCAAAACGCGTGATGCATAACTATACTAAATAATTTAAACAGCCTAATACCTATTGATCCATGTTCTTGTTTAAACTTTTACATTAATAAAAGTTAATTGTTTAGCGAAACAAAGTTAAATATGATTTAATGCAATACGTAGTAAAAACACACATATTTCAAGCATCATCTATGATAAAACTTTAATTACAGAATAAGTCATCGGGCTTTTATCGAAGTTTATAATACAGTTGGTGTTTGATAGCGCTATTTTTTTACATACAAACTATTGGAGAAAACAGTTTTGAAAATGTTTCGTAATAAATAGTTTTTAGTCCATCTTCAAGATACTTAATAAGTAATTTATCAAAAGCATGACTTAAAAAATACAACAAGACATTTAACAATATCAAAGCTTAAATTAAAAAAAAAACGAAATACCCTATGAAAATAAATTTCAAGACCCTCGTGATAAATGAAATTTCAAAAGCTCTGAATGCAGAGACTTTAGATAAAACGAACTACGCATTGGTAAACCTAAAAGATCACCGATATCACTTTTCAAAATCAAGTGACTTTTCCATCGATCGTGTGGGACCAATTTACAAATTTAGAAGCAATTATTCTTTTCTCCAAAATATTTATGCGTTAAAAAAGTGAAATAAATTATTTAAAAAGTACATTAGTTGCAACACGTACATACTAGGGAAATCAACCGCAGTTTCTCTTAGTTTTTGCATAGTACTTACGCAAACTGTTACGATAAACCACCGAAATTGGCAACCTTCCTCGTCGCAATATTGATTTGGCGCTATTCATCTTGACCCCCTCATCAACGACTTTTTCACTTTTCTCTTGTCTGTTCGCTATGCTTATATCTTTGACTGAATTCCGATATCTTCACTATCATATTCTTCTTGGAGGAAGTCTAATAACTTGAAAAGCGGATCTTTTCTGAATCTAGTCACGATATCCAGAAGTTTAATCAAGTATAAGGGAAAACGAATTTATCTCCCAAAGCGTGGCTTCAAATAAACGCACACAGGGGGCTTGTGATAGGATATTTTTGGATTTGGTGACGGTTTGGGACCAAGGCAGTTTAGTGGAATGTATTGAGTTTGATTTCCAAAAATAAATAAAAGGGATTTTGTGAAAAACTGAAAGTTAATAGAATGAAATAAGTTAACTGGAAATGAAGTGCTTTATTGTTATGAGACAATTCCTATGGATTTTAAATTTGAATTGTCGCTTTAAGATATTTTCTTAATAAAATTGTGTTAAGATAAAAGTTTAATAAACATGTTTATAAAAATAAAATAGTGTGTTAAAAAAAGAATTTAAGTTATTTGCTTAAAAATAAATACTACATACACTCAATTACTTTTCGAGAGAAATCGGAGAATCACATCCTATTAATTTTTAATTGAAATATTTTGTTTTATATGTGATAACTTAGTTTTGTATTTATACTCAGTGCATACATTTTTTTAAACCATAATTATAATAGCACTTTATTTCAATGTTTTAATAATTATATGGTTATTAAAAACATTATTAAAATATATTTTCTTATTTTAAAATCCAATTAAACCAGCATTATAAGATTAAGTTTTATTTTAATTTATTTCTAATGGTATAAAATGTGTTTTTTTTTAAATTCAGGATAAAATGCTGATTAACTGTTTTCTGACAACCTCAAAACGAAATGGGTTTTCCTAATTGGAACCTCTTCCTAATATCAAGGGTGTTTTAAAACAAGTACTTTTAACTTATATACGATAGTAGACTTACTTATTTATTTTAAGTATTAAAATGATGACAAGCTATTTAAATCTTTCTAGCACCGTCGTGTGCCGCAATCGATTAAGGCGCCACCCTACTTAGAATACCTTCAGGGGTTCTGTCCACGCGTAAGTTATCGAGTAAGCAGAGCGTGCAATGCCATAAACAAGCCAACTAATAAAGCCGTGTAAATGGGACTGGTCCGCGTTAAAGTCCTGGCGCAATGCACGATGCTGCTATAATAAAACATTGTTATCTGTTCAGTTTTCGGCCTCGTTACTTGACCAATGTTCTAAAATAACCATCTTTAGACTTCGTGTTATTATTTTGCGACGTTAACTCAACTCAAGTAATTTTTGTTTGCTTTTTAATTGTATCCTATAATAAGCCGTTATTAATTGTACTCCCGTTCAACGCCAGTTTTATAAGGCTAGTCCTACAATATTTTTTATTCTTTAAATCAATATTTTATTATTTTTAGAAACAATTACAAATGCAGTCTCTGAAACATTTCAAAGCGTTTCAAAAAGTTTTCATTACAGTAAAGAAGATTAAAATAGTTTTAAGATAAATTTAAACTGCTATTTTGCTAAACATTTTTAAAGCTTTGGAAATGTACCTTTTGAAGTAACTTTCAATGTATTATATATATTTTAAGCAAGTTGTGACATTCCAATTTTCAGATATCCCGAAAAATGTTTAACTAATGGATGTCAGATATTCTTGTTTCCAAAGAAAAAAAATATTCGTGTGAAATACTTCATAAAATCAATTTATTGAGCAATTTTTCTTTATATACTCTTTAAGAATTAAAACAGTATATTGTATTAGAGCGATATTTTTTTAAAACTTAAGTTACCATATTTTTGTACATAAATATTTATATTTTCGTTTGTAGTGAATATTTCAAGTTTATTTGCTTAATACAAGTTGATAAATGAATATAATATAAATAAACCTAATAGTTAAAATACTGATATTGAGAATAAGTTTTCTTAATTCGAGCTGTAATTCGACATACATTTTTGCTTTCGATGGCTGAAGATGCCCAGTTTGTTTTAGTACTATTAATAATTTATCATTTACATCAACCGGATCAAAACTAAATACTCTTCCAAACTTTAAAATTAATATTTTTTTTTGATACAAAATTCAGAGGAAGGCATGATACCAAATATGAAATTTGACATTGTCATTATGTAAACGGTTTGTGCTGTGCATCTAAATGTTCAACGAAAAGCATTCTTTTAGAGGAGGATTTTGCATGTTGTACGTTTTGTAGTTGCATATCTTGTTCCATACTGCTGCAAGATTTAACTGTGCCCTGTTCTGGTCTTGCGTAAAAATTTAAGAAGTCAATTAACTTCTTCCTTTTATGACTGCCGTGCGACTTTAACAAACTAAATGAACTGAACTAAATGAAACTATTTTTCGACGCTGTGAAACATATTGCGAATCTTTAATTGTGGCATATGTGCTAGTTTTACATTTTAGAGTGTATCTAAATCGACTCTAAGCATTGGCGTGTTAACCAATGGTATCACGATAAACTACAATGGAGAGATGCTAATTTAAATTTAATTCTCGGTATTGCCTTTTTAAAAGAATATATTCTTTGATTCGGATTAAAAATTTGAAACGTACTAACTTTTTCTTTGAAGTAAAAATTGCATTTTACAATGTACTAATCGATTTATTCTTCGCCAGGTTTCCTTCTACACTACCGCGAGGATAAAAGCGACTGGTCTGAGCACAGACTTCCTCCAGATATCTCGAACCACGTTCTTCAGCCATTGAGGTGTGGGACTCGGTACCAAGTCCAAATATCAAGCTTCAACAAAGCCGGGGAAGGTGAACCGTCTGACGCCTTACAAGTCAAAACGGAAGGGACTGGTAAGACGAGAAGACTTGGATTGCTTCAATCATAATCATTTATACAAGTTTCATATACTTTTAACCCATCGGTCAATCAAAAGATCGCTACCACATAGGGGGCACTTTTAAGGGTAAAACTAAAGGTAAAACTAAACTCCTCGGCTCCGGCCAAGGCCTAACGTGCCCATTTTAGCTTTCGTGACAAAGGCCTCTGGGGTACTTGGCATATATGCAACGTTAAGGTGGCCAGTCTCACGTGGAACCCCCAGTGTTACGTTCCCAAGCATGTTTGGTACCCATTCCATCAATCAGCTCAAGGGATGAAAGGATGGGTCAACCTCACCCGATCCGGGATTTGATTCCCGGACCTGTAATAATACCTTCGATGAAACCAATAAGTATCCATCCATATTAAAAGCTCGCCATTCCTTAATATCAGAATTTACTTACCTAGAGGATTTAGATAAAACATTTATAAAATCTCAAGTTAACTCCTTAACGAATATTAACAAAAAAATTCACCATGCGAAAATAATCTTTATGTAGAAGTATATCTAAAATAACAAAATATAAGAATTGGTAGATTATTAGACTACAGTATAGACAGTTTATAATTAAAAAATTACTTTAACGAAAAGTAAACTATTAAGTCTAAAAGTAAGTGATTTTATTCACTAAACAAGATCTTCATTGTATTCACAAATGAGTCACTAATGGGCTAAACTTGTCTGATACGCACTACCAATGTTCTGCTTATTCACGCCTAAACGTGTCAATATCACGTTTAGAAATTCAATGGGTACCGATTCATTGCTAAACAAGAAGACTTTAGCAGGGTTCCTTGTTAACTATACTTGTGTTCTTCCTCAAACGTACTTAGCTTCATTTCAGAAAAGCAACACCAAACGGCATTTAAATTCGTATTTTCAAATTAATCCTAATGTATTTGTTCCTTACCGATATCAAATAAACTGCAAATATATTTACAAACATATTAATGATCTACGCCCTATTTTAATAACTCGCATCTGAACTATCCATTTCAATATATTTGAAATATTGCACTCAGATAGAAACTGTATCATTTTCTCCAATTAAACCAAGACTTGTCACGCAATTCGACAATTTATCATAATCCAGTTCAGTTTAAATTAAATTAGATTGATGCGTTCTTCAGAGAGTTTAGATATCATAGCCTATCTAACTCTGATATAAATGACACGTATTAGCGATGTGAATATTCATGGCAGCCGTATCCGCATGTCAGAATTATAAACTGTAATTGATGATATCTTACTGTTTAATGAATTTCAACAATATTAGAATTAATGCGAATTACCAGTGAATAAAACAATTTTCAATAATGTTTTAGAAGAAAAGTGTTTAAAACTTGTTACGAATACTTTCCATTTACTAAATGTATTAGGCATTAAAATTTAGGATTTATTTTTTGTTATATATTTAAAATTTTATTTAAACATACTTATTAAAGTAAATGAAAGGAAATAAACAATTTAAAAGTTTAATTAAAACTTCTCCCCGAAATCTAGATACTTTGGCCATTTATACAAAATATTATTAAAATATATTGTTTCGTTCAAAATATACTGTTCAAATAACCATTTTTAATTTAAGTATTCTTTTAAAAAAATAATATTGTTCGTATCCAAATGCTATTGAAATAACTTTCATGACAAAATAAGATTTTATGACTTTAATTAAAATATTTTTTACAAAAAAAGTTTCAATTATGCCCATTATTTTTATTTTCATTGTTTCATGAAGAATAATTTATTTTATTCAAATTATTTTTTTCAATTAAGCAAGTACTTTTTGTAATCCCTGGTTGAAAGGAAAAAAAATATATTTGTAAAAATAATACTTCTAAATATTAAAATGCGGAAAACTAAAAGGCTTTCAATTTAATTAATGCGTAACTTCTTGCGCTAACAAAAATATTTTTTATCTAAAATATTGGTTGACATTTAATTGAAAAGCAATTATGGATCTTGAGCTACTTTTTTTTAGCTTACGTATATGTATTTCAAAGTACAACAATGTTTTTGAATATGAAACTTTGTTTTTTATATATTTTAAACAAAAAATAATATATAAGATGCATTTGATAGCAATTTTTTTAAATTAGAGACATTCTAGAAGATTGGATTTTTTTTTCACTTTCAAAAACGAGAAGCAATAATGTATTACAGTTTGTGTTTTTAATTATAGAACGTAGGATTTGACCTTCTAATAAAATTAAGATTTCACACTTCTAAGGTATTAAGTGACTATTTAATATAAGCTTCGGATGAAACCTATATCGTTTGTGAGAGCTACTCTATCCTCATCAATTATTGCGAAAAAATTTTGTTTTATAAAACTCATATATCGTCGGTTAAGGGGTCATAGGAGTCGTAAAAATGTGCAAAGAAGGTACTACAAAACATAGTTTGATCTTTCATGTAATTTTTTAACTACTCAATATACAAGTATAATTTTTTATATGTAATTCTACAAGATTTATTTAATATAAAACAAATTTTAAATGTATGAAACTTTAGCCAAAACTAAAATAAATGATATTAAACACAAAGCTAATTCAACACATTGGGATTAGGCTTGCGCTGCAAATTTTGAGGTCAAAATTGAAAAAATGACCAAGAAAATGACTTTATATTGTACAAATATGTACAAACAAAGACTTATACAAATTCTCAGCTACATTTTTATTAGAAATTGTTTTAAGAACTTTTTGGTAAAAAAATTTATAAATTTTTTAAAATTTTGATTTTAATTTTTCCTAAAAATAATTTCTAATTAAAATTGAGCCGAGAATATAGGTACAAGTCTTTGTCTGTACATATTTGTACAATATAAAGTCACTTTTGTGGTCAGTTTTTCAGTTTCGACCTCAAAATTTGCCTCGCAAGCCTAATCCCAATGTGTTCAAATAGCTTTGTGTTTAATATCATTTATTTTAGTTTTAGCTGAAGTTTCATAAATTTTAAAAATTGTTTTATATTAAATAAATTTTATAGAATTACATGTAAAAAAATAAACTTATATATTGAGTAGTTAAAAAATTACATGAAAGATCAAACTATGCTTTGTAGTACCTTCTTTGCACATTTTTAAGACTCCTATGACCCCTGAAATGAAAAAATCATGAATATGGGACACGAGAGGGATGGAAAACTGGATTCAGTAGAACCCCTATCATTCGAAATTTTGCCGTTTATCCAAATGATTATCTTTTCTTACGATTAACTCAAATCATTCGAATATCCATTTATAAGAATGAGGTTAGGCACCAATTACTTCGGATAACTGGAGTTCCACTCTAAAGTTAGCCCACCTTTTTCAAAAACCATCAAGACCCGGATATCGCACGCTTTCGTAGTTTAGTTATTTTACCAACGATATAATATGTCGTTATGTTTAGGTGATACTATTAGAGGTGTATACCTATGAATTTACCATTTTTTTTCAAAAACTTACTTTTTAATTTGAAATTACATGGTTGAGAGTAATTATTCAAAGTATGCACCATTAAAACCTGTAACTTTTGCTCATCTTTTAGGCAAACTGTGATGGATTCCTTCGTGATAGAACTTTTAGTCTTTGAAAGCAAAAAAGGAATATAACATTTTTTTTAAATTTAGCAAAAGTAGCTAAGTTCTGCTTAATTAGTCCATGTGCCATGGATCTGAACAAATGGTAGTTTGAAGGAGCAATGTCTGGAGAATATGGTCGGGTGCAATGGAACATCCTATTTCAGGTTTTTTTTAGGTTTCTTTCACAGTGTTTGTGGTGTTCGACCGCGCATTGTTATGGAACAAAAGAACTTTTGTCAGCGAGATCATTCTGGTCGTTTGTTGATTAATCCCCCTTTTAAATCGGTTAATTGTTTTTGATATAGGTCAGTAGTAACTGTACACCTGGTTTAAGCAGCTTATAATAAATGACGCCTTTTTGGTTCTATCAAATGCAGATCATTGTATTCTTCCCAAAGCGATTTCTCTTCTAGAGTCGATGTTGTGGGTTGGCCTGTATCAACCCAAAATTTTTTTTCATACCGTATTGTCAAAATATATCCGTTTTTCGTCACCAGCAACAAGTTGATGCAGAAAATTCTTTCTGTCAATTCAAAAAATTTTTGCAAGTGGCTCTTTGGTTCTCTGTCTTTCTGCTAAAGAATGTGCTATACATTTCCCCTCCTTGTGTGAATTTTCTCCAAGGGAGGCAAACGTTCACTAACACATTTCTGAGTTACATTTGATATTTCTAAAGTATTTACCAGAGTCAGTGCTAGGTTTTCATCCGAAGCCCAGAAGTACTGTAAAGAAAACATTCTAGTTATAAATAACACTTACCTTCGAAAAGGTTAAGAGTAGTCTGACAAAATGCTAGAATGTCGACACTGCACCTTTATTTACTCAGGTGCAGTGCCATATGTTAATTCAAGGTCATTTCATAGGTATACTCATAATATTTCATCAGTAAGTATAAGAGACCCTTCTGTCATAATTACCTAGCCAAAAAATCCCCAATTTTCTCATTTCAAACCAATTTTTACTTTACCTGGCAAGCATTTCACATTTAATTCATTTCATACAGAATGTAATCCGCAGTTTATTCAAAACACCAACTTCTTTTCGGCTCCAGTTGCTTCAGTCAAACAATCATTTCTGATGATCAACTCTACTTTCGAGACATTACGCCTGGGCGAAGTTTACCTAACCAAATCACTGTTATGGAGGGCATACCAATACTATGCCCAGTTTATACAGATGGTATACAGTGGTGGAAATTGATTTATGAACTGACAGTTTTTTAACAGTATTTCTTTATTAAATGCATTTTTATCGATTTAAATTTTATATGCTATACAGGCTTTGCATTATAAATTAAGCACGTAAATAAAATTTTATATAAATTCGTAAACAATTTATTTTGTTGATACTTTAGTTTTAGCATAGGGAAATTGATTTATGAACTTTTGCATTCAATCTCAATTAATAATTGCTAAAACTATTTTTTGTTGCTAATGCTTCCTTGATTTTGTTTTTCATAGACAACACAAAACTTTGGGTCAAGTTTTGGTCAAGCAATTTGCAGTTTTTAATGATTAAGTCCTTCTATTTCATAACTGATGCACACTTGATTAAAACCATACTCCATTTGAATAAATTATTGAAACCAATTGATCTCAGACATTATTCTTGGGGTTTAAGTCATGGCTATTGGCAGGATAATCTAAATGAACTACACTTAGTTCATTTAACCAGTCTTCCATTTCGTTTGAAATGTGGATACTTGCATTATCATGCACAAAAATCTAATCAAAAGCATAGTTTTGCCATGCAAAAAGGAATTAAAGAATTTTCTAGAACTAATCTGCAATAAAGTGATGTTTGTCAGCCCTTCAGCAACATAACCTTGTTTCTTCAATCATAAGATATCGGGGCCCAAACCATCAAACTTCCACCACTAACATTTCTGCTGAAGAGAGATCTTGGTTATTTCCGAAGATCCTTTCGGTAACATTTTAAACCATAACGTCCATCCAAATTGAACTTTTTTCATCAGCAAATGTCACTTTTTTCCCATTTCTCCCCCTCCAACCCCACCCAATCCATTTTCATGTAGTTACGACTATATTTTAATAGCCTGTTCTTATGGTGAAGAGTAAGCTTTAAACCAGCCTTCATTTTGGAACATTTCAAGTTCGACGACGATATCAATATTTGTCCTACTCTTCTGGGAGTTACAGGAAGTGATTGTTCATAACAAATTCGCAATGTAATGCACAAATGCTGACACAAATGGTAACTTTTTGGGATACAAGTCCAATAATCCTGCTTTTGTCCCTCGTCCCACGAGGGTTACACCTTTTTTAATGATGGTTTTTGCCGAAGTCAGAATGATTCTTCAAATATTTATGAGTTATATTTATTGATCTTTTAATTAATATGCTAATTTCTCTTACAGATTTGTTACAGCATTATATAAGGGTCCTTTTTTACCGTTTTGGCTTAAGGCAGTCTCACAAGCTTTCCTATTTAGTAAAATGGGAATAAAACAGATAAATTTCAACAAATTTGACCTTAATCTTATTTATAAACACTGATAGTAAGGTCCTCTGAAGTTCAAATGAAGAACTAGTTAAAATATTTGGTACCTTGGTTCAAAATAAATTTGAGTTCTTAAATCAATTTCCATCATTTGACATGCTTAAAAACTAAAATTAGATATATTTTTATTTAATATCATTTTTTGAAAAAAATTATGTGTGAAATTCCTTTATTGTGCTCTGAATATCCAACACACAAAATTTTAATTGTTAGCACTTAATACAAAGCGATATCTGGTGAAAAGAATGTTAGTTCATAAATCAATTTCCACCACTGTATTATATTTAGCTAATAATATTGCATCAGTAATAAAAAGAGTGACTCTTTTTCCCATATAACTTCTTTTTGTGAAAAGTCGCATTTTTCGCACCACAAAACATGTTTCACCACCATTTAACACTTCAAGTCTATTCTCAATTCAACTCAACCTAACAACCCCTTTGAAATTTAATTCATTTCAACAACCCCTACAAACTTAATTCATTTCATACATAATGCTACCCACAATTAATTCTAAAACTCTAACATAACAACCCCAACCTATTTTCAGCTCCAGTAGCCCCGGACAAACACTCATTTCTGATGATCAACTCCACTTTCGTGAATTACTCCTGGGCGAAGTTTATATATAAAACAAACCTTCTATAATCATTGGTGCTCCCTTTCTTCACCGGATTTATAGACCTAGTATATTATATTAAGCTCATAATATCACATCAGTAAGAAAAAGTGATGATTTTACCATAACTACTTAGTGTTATTAGAAGAACTCATTTGTTTAATTTCATACCAGTTTCGATTTTTATTTATCGCTACAATTCTGTTCACATTTCAACTTAACCTAACAACCAATTTACATTTAAGGAGACACAGTACCACTTAAAAAATATTTTAAATTCGCAATTTTAGCCATTTTTGAGGTACTATGTCCCTTTAATTCCTTTTATACACAATTAATTCTAAAATACAACACAACAGCCTTCAGACAAACACTCATTTCTGATGAACAACTCTACTTTCGTGACCTTACGCTTGGATGAAGATATAACAAAAAATCCCTGTTTTTAAAGGTACAATTTTTCTACGCCATGTTTACGAAGCTAGTATATTATATTCTTATATTTACTCCATAATGGCACGTCAGTAAGGAAAAGTTACGCTTTTATCGTAACTATTTAACGTGGAAAGTCACATTTCCTTTATTACAAACCAGATTTCACTTTCGTTTAACATTTCATACCTATTTACATCTCAACTTAACCTCACTAACCCTTGAAATTCAATTCATACCACACACAATAAAACCCACAATTAATTCAAAACTCTAACATCCCCAACCTATTTTCAGCTCCAGTAGCCCCGGACAAACACTCATTTCTGATGATCAACTCCACTTTCGTGACATTACGCCTAGATGCGTGGCACAGTGGCGGCTGCCCCATCTCCTACTTCGAAGTCAAGTACAAATTGCTGTCTGACGTCGAGTGGTTCTTGGTGTCAAACAATGTCCTGCCCGAGACAGGGAAGCTGCTTCTGTCTGAACTCAACCCTGGCACGTGGTATAATTTGATGATTTCCGCGCAGAATGACGCTGGCTCCACTGACGCGGAATATGTGTTTGCGACGCTGACTCTTTTTGGCGGTACGTGTTGTGTTATTAATTGTTGAAGTATTAATTTGTTCGTTTTGGTTTTCTATGTTGCATGAGTATAGAATTGTCTGATTCATGTAATGAAGGTCTTTATGATAAATGTTATATATTTACTTTTAATAGTCATAAGTCGCTTTTACATGAGCCATCGAATCCATTTAATACCAATATCCCCATTAGCGGAAAAAAGAGGTTGAGCGGGATTTCTAACCCAAATGATAGTCTGTGGCCGAATCCATGGTATGAAACATCAAACCCTCCTTCATTGTAGGGTTTGCGAAACCCCCAATGAACCCTGCTATTCCGGTTCTGTCTGGGAGAAAATCCCCAAAAGGGAAAAATTGCTCAGTTTGCTCTTCATTCCATGGATTCGATGGCTCATACAAACGCGCCTATAGCTTAGATTATTTAATGCTAGGAGTATAACTTTAATTGTTGAAAGGGGTTATGTTACAATTTAGAATATAATCTTATGAGTATTAGTTCAAATTTTATAAGAGGTAATTTGAGATTACTACTGGATTCTAAGATTTAATTATTCGGGTTTAAAAAAAATCCTTCTATTTGTTTGGTTATCTGGAATCAAGTTGAGGTTCAAAAAAATATTCAATTAGGATTTCATAAAAGCGTACACTTTAAATGAAGCACCACTAAAAGTTAGTGGGGTGTCCAAGTGTATTCCATCTATAAAACTTAAAATATATATTTAAAAGGCAGAGTTGTAGTAAATTACAAGTCGTGTTTCATGATTAGGCCAAAATCATCAGTAGTACTGGTAAGTACTACAAATGAGTAATTATACATGAGTTCATAAATATATAATAATAAATATTAAGCGTGTTTAATTTACATTTTCAGGCACTGTGGCACCGCCAACAACTATAAACACAGTAGATAGACGCTTTTTCAAGCATCTCAGTATCATAGTCCCAGTTGTTTGTGCAGTAGTAATCGTGATTGTAGTTACCATTGTCATTTGTGTGCTTCATACGAGAAGAAACCCACCTAATCGTGGAAGAGGACACTATGATCAGGGAGGTACGTATTCAAATTAAATTATTTTGTTTTATTCATTGTCCTTAGATTCTATAATTGTTGGAAAAAATATAGAATCTGGTTGGTTATGTCACAAAACCTAGGATTTAATTATTTAAACTTTAACACAATGCAAATGTACTAACACATTGATGAGCTCCATGTCAATAATTACTATTTTCTTATAGTTCAAGTAATTACTTCTTTTTACTCTAATACTTTTTATATCTTTTTTTTTTACCATCTCAACAATGATGTCTTTACTTTTTTTTACTTTCACTAATTGCGACAATTACAAATTATTTTTTTAAAATAATTTTCAAGAAATAATTTTATTATGAACTCATCATTGTAAAAAACACATGTCGGCGCTCTTAACTCATTGTAATTTCCATTTAATATACACAATAGTGGCAATGATAATCACAAACACGATTTTATTAAATGTAAATTTACCTTGAACTTTTTACTGACTTGTAAAATATACACCTTTTTTACGTATCATCATAAAAGAATTTAAACACCGACATAAATTCGATAAAAAAAATACACCAAGAGAACAGATTGCATCGTAGAAACCAAAATAATATCAAATTAAGCAGGCCAAGGTGATTCGGAATTTAATTTCCTCTCCTAACCCTCAAAGGAACCGATACATGCAATTTCCTATTTATATGTGCTTCCAAACACTATTTTACCCCTTGTTTACAGCCTCTTCAGAATTATTATAGGGCCCAACCACATAATCTCGGATTTTTATTTTAGCATCGCACCAAATAGGGGATGGGGAATAAAAACGCATCGTGAAGGAAATGAAGCATTCCCTAGATGGAAAATGAGGTAAAGTCTCGGGGAATATCACTGGGATGTTAAAGAAAATATGTTTTTATCACTGTTGACATAGTATTTGGAAACGGACTGTTCTTGAAAATGAAAATCAGTATTTTTTTTTTTTTTTGAAATCTTGTCATTCATATTCACAATGTAAATTGCAAAGTTCGTTTTTGCCTGTTGATGCTATTATATTTGAAGTGACACCTTTCATTCATTGAAGGTAAAGCGAACGTTATAAACAAAATATGATTTCTAAATAAATGAAATATTTATTCAGTTTAAAATGAGGTTGAATCAATGTAAATTTCGTTTCCGTGTAACTTTTAAATTGGAACCTTTAAAAAGATAACAAATTCCAAATAATGAAAATTTGAATCAATTTTTTTTTCAAAAATATAGTTGCTATAATTTTGTCGTATTTAAAATTTACTTCTCCTCATGTCAATTAATAAAAAATATTTTCAAGCAGTTAATTAATGTATCATAATTTTGATATTTGCTTTTAATCTATATTACTATACACTATTTTTACATAAATATAAAAAAAAATCTTAGTCAATTTAATTTTAAAATAAGTATTTATAGATATGACGAAAACAATCAACGCATGTTTACCTAAAGTAACACATATTTTGCATGCCTTGAATATCGTTTTTATACCTTTCCCTTACAAACATCGTTCCTAGCTTATTTTTCCCAAACAATTTTTCTCTAGAAAGTTTGCGTTTCGTTCTACCCTTTCCCTACCCTCCTCCCCAACAACCAATAAAAAGGCATCCTTTTATATCGGCCCCATTTTATTCTGTGATATAATATCTCTCTGGCTTTGATTATCTACCGGAATAAAAGTCGTAAAAAAAGCTGCGATTTTGCCTTTGTGCCCGGGGTGCAGTAGAAAAAATAGAAAAAGGGCTATCTTCGCACTCGTATATCTTGGACATTTGCAATTTTTGGCGAGGGTTCGCAATTTTTTGGTTTTTAATATAAAGTGAATTAAAAATGATGAATATCATTTTAAACTAAAAATTAAAAAAATATATATATTTAAAAAACTGGCGCCATATTCATTCAAAAACTTTAATTTTAAAATTGGAGTAATTTTAACAAGTGCTGAAATGTTTGATAAATCATTAACTCAAAAAGAGAAAATATTTTAAGTATAAAGGTGCATGTTATTTTTGTGAAACAAGTGCATAAGTTTTTATAGTTTTAGTTTTTATTAGTTATAATTTATCCTTTTCACTCAAAGCGTACACATACATGAAATTTTGCAGACTTAATTCGTAAACTTTACAATTATTCTCAATACTAATTTTTCTGTTTTAAACTATAATGTTCACTCTTTCCACATATACTTATACCAACGCCGATGATTAATTGCTTGAATAAAAGTATACTATATACGATGATAAAGAAGCTTTCGGAGTACTTAAGCTTTATCCATTAGTAAATTTAAAAAACATTTTGGAATAAAACAAATGTTACAATGGGCTATTAATTATAAAAATACAAATATGGCATATTATTTTATTCATAGCACATAAAAGACGCGCATTTTTATTTCTCAAAACCTTAAATGCAATTAAAATTGGCGCTTCCTCCAGTAAATTGTAAGAGATAGTTTTATCTAAATTGCTTCCAAAACGTTTTTAATATAAGATTTAAAAAAATATATGCAAATAATTTGGGGAAAAACGTTGTGTTAAAATATTTCTCTGTTTGATTTTTTTTACATAAACTGTCCGTAATAATAATATAGTATATAAATAAAATATTATAGTTTAAAAATAAAATTAAGAATTGAAAGAGGACTATTTAATGCAACAATTTGTATAAAAAATGCTTTGAAATGCGGAAATGATTTTTTTAGCATTTGCGTTTTTAGAAAACAACAAGTAAAAGTGGTAAAATATATTATTAAATATTTTTTAATTACTTGAAGAGGAAAACATTTAAATTTTTGCAATCAATAAGCTTTAACTATAAAAGAAAAATGCTTTCACATGCAAGAAGGTTACTGATAAAACATGCAATATTTCATTTTTAAAAAGATTTTGCTTTGATAAAACTTACATAGTTACACTGTGAAAAAAAATCTGTAACCATTACAAAACTTTTTTTTGTAAAAAACTTTTCCTAGAAAATTTCTAGTAAATAATTACTAAAAATAGTGCTGTAAAAACACATATTATGTTTGTTAGCATTACATGTATATATCATGTAGAGTTACAGGACTATTTTATGTATCCCACGCAAGTAATGTTTCAGTAACTATACAAGAAAATTTTATGGATACCACATTTTCCGTGCAATTGCAAAGAAAAACAAAATGTCTACTTTCCTACCACGTGGGATCGAACCCCGGTCTCCCGCATGACAGGCGGGGGTACTGACCACTATAATACCGAGGAATAGCAGACGGCCGAAACCCGGGATCGAACCAGGAACCTTTAGATGATCAGTCTCACGCATTCCCAACTGTGCTATTTCGGCACATAGATCGCTAGGAAATTAGAAGTATAATTCATTTGAAACAACCAACTAAAGTATAAATTTAAAATGGCGATTGGCTAATTGAATCACGATCGATTAGATTAGGTTAGGTTTGAATTATCCTCGCACTAGAGCTACACGAGGGCTATCCAAATCAAGATCGAGGCTAATATACTAGAAATTATTTTGTAACTTCAGAAATGAAGATTTTTGTTCAAAATTACAAAAACTTTTTTTGTAAAATTGGTTATTTCTGTAACATTACTAAAAAAATTTCTGTATGTTTACAGTATTTTTTTCTCAGTGTACTTTAAATATAAAAGGTTCGCATATTTGATATGTTTGATAAAAAAACCAAAATAAAAGCTTAATTTTAAACTTAACTCTACAAACCGATTTTTTCATTAAGTTGCCCCACTTATGAAATCCCTTCAATGGCAACCCTAATCCCCCCTCTCCCAATTTTCTTCCTTTATCGCTTTTGTAGAATAGTATTGGTCCCAAGACGGCGCTCAAAACAAAGTTGGCGCGATATGCGAAAATTCTTATGCTACTTCTATGAAGTCTATGCATTTTTTATTAGAAAATGCGAGTTCGGGGGATTTAGATTTTATTTATAGAGGAAGTAAAACCTGCTACCTGACATTTGTGGGTAAGTAGCTATTTCCCTTAATAGGATTTAAAGGGGATTTTAGATTTCAAAGATGCATTTTAAATTGATTTTCACTGTAATGTGTAAAAAGGGATTGTTTTAGTGTTTTTTTCTTGAAACAAATTCTGTTTAGGATATTTTATATCATAAATTGGATTTTCTATTTTTGAAGATAATTTGATAAAAAATAACTTTGATTGTCTCCAAACAATTCTAACCAAGGCAATATAGCATACAAACAAATTTCAGCTTGTCTATAGACGTCATACTTGAAAAAGGTCAAAGACTAATTTTGGACACAGGCTATTCGATACTTTTCATATTTTTTCTTCTGCGCAGTAATTGTTTTTTCAATTCATTTTCTTCCTTTTCATATATTTTAAACACTGTAGTAAAATGTATATAGTAGTACGTTTACAGTGTTTCATAAAGTATGTACATTTAGACAAACTTTCGGATGTTTTGAGGAAGAAAAGATAATAGTTCTTATAAGCGAGAAATTTAAACCAATGCTTTTGTTTATAGCTACTGGATGATTATCTATGTTATATTTAAATTATTAACTACACATTCTTGCCTTCCCCTTTGATTATCATTTAATTTCACTTCGCATTATTTTTCCCTGTGTACACTTCTTGGGAGACCCAGATAATCCTAGCGTTAAGAAATATTTTTATGCATATTTTTATTTTATAATATATTTTTCTAGTTCCACGAACTTTTTTATGTAGTATTTTACTTATTGAACAGATAACGACTAACTTTTGTACGACTGACTTTTGTATACGCTTTTTTTTAAAACTAGTCTCAATTAACTTTCAGTCATACATATACCTAAGTGCAGCAATACACATTCAGCATATATTAACTATATTTCACATCAAGACCACCCAAGCATACATATTGGTGATTTCTCTATGAAATATAAATGATTTGTATTGAATCCTTTCTCTGTATTTCGTCTTCTGTTGCTTCCAGCATTCTTTTTCTCTGAATACTTTAACTATTTAGGAGCCCAGAATATGTCCTATAAAGATAAAAGAAACATATTTAGGTTACAGTTCCTCAAAATTGTTAATTTTACTTATTTTTTTTAAAAATAATATTCGTCTGAATTAAGGTTTTAAACAAAAAATAATAATAAGCTCTCCTTAATACACAAATATACAGCTGTACTATGACACACCCCAACTGCATATATTAACTATTTCACATCAAGACAACCCAAGCATATATTTCTGTCACCATTTTATGACCAGCAGTTATATTTCCCCACCAAACCATTCAGACACACACACATCTAAAATAAAACTAACCAACTTGTATCAATATTTCATCCATCCACCTTACAGTTCAAACATACCCACAGCGATATAATACCTTCAATAAACGAAACACCCACACCGCTATAACTCTGGAATAACTGGTTTTCCCGGACGATAAACCAGTAGAACAAACCACACACTGCCATATCTTTAGTGCATCCTATCCAGTGCCATTGACTGCGTCGTTTTATGGAGCACTTTGTCTTGGCCTGATGCGCATTTTACGTCCGACTAGATTGCAAAAAGAGTAGGGCGCCGTTTTTTCTCAACGCAGTTATCCTAATTTAAGGGCAGGATTTTCTACGAGTCACTGAACAAGTTTCTTCATTTCCTAACCAGGGATGTAATGGTTAGGTTGGTTGATTTTAAGAAAACAGTTGATGAAAAAAATGCTGTTTTTATACTGGCATCTTAACTCATTAATTACGACTTTGTGATTCAGATAAATTATTTGGAGATTAATTTGTCTTATGCCCAATTTTGTTCATATTTTTTTCTTGTATTTTGTTATGTTTTTCATTTGTCTAGTATTTTGTTATGCTTGTCAGTTGTCGTATATTTTGTTTACTTGGATAAAATTAAGCAGAAAGTTTATTTTTGTTTTGAAATTTCCTTACCAACCATCATTGATGAGCTTAAAGCATCTTGCTGAAACAGAACAAAATTCTACTAGGTAATCACGTAATATTTGTCTTAAAAATTAATAGAAATGATATTTATTAAGTAATTTTTTAAATAACAAAACACGTTTTTTTTATTCATTATATTAATTGTCCTTTAAATTAAAAATAAATACATTAGATTATAATACATTATTCAGACACATATACATAAACGGACATAAGTGTTTGTAAGGAAATTGTTGGAAAAATAAATGTAAAACAAAGAAACAAGCATTGAATTAACGAACTTGCACACTTTTTTTATTGAATTTATTTCCTCCTTAACTTGTAAAAATGTCCTATGGTTTCAATACTGATTGAAGTTTTGGGGTGGTAGGAAAAGGCTTCTAATCTTTTCTTTTGAGGTGAATATCGTTGACTTCATTTGAAAACGAATTCTTTTGAGATGAACAATATATCTATTTGTAATTATTTATTTTTATTTTATTGCGTTTTGAAGAAAGATAGTGATATGTTACGATTAAATGTGGAGTGGAAAATACTGTCGTCAACACTCCCCACAGACAGGTTAACTGTGAAAAGTTTCAAAAATTATAATATGGTATTTTATTTGGAAATGGTTTTTTAGGTAGCATTTTCAACAACTGTTCGAGATAAGGGTTAACATTACATTTTTAATGTCACTTTATATTTTTCCAGCAGGCGGCTTTTTTTTGTTATAACGAATCAACTCAAACATTTTCGTCGGACAATATCTTACCATATGAAGGTTATCGTTTCAAAACTCACATTTACTAAAGTATGACTAATGTATAGTGAACGGCCAGATTATTGGCAATTTCTGCCAAATGAAATTACGATTGTCAAAAGTCACCATTTAAGAAACTGGATTCTATACCTTATTTATACCTTGGAAAATGTAAGTTTTACAACTAGCTACTTATTAGCTACGACGTTGAAAATTAACCTGTGTCGATAATTTAAAATCTGCTAATCGAGGTGGGATACTTTTATTACCTTTAAATTTTAACCGAAATCGTTAAATTTTTAAATCCTAATGAATTCAGCAAATATTTTGTTTTTAATTTTCACGTTGACCATATCATATTAAAAAGAAATATTTAATGTTTTTGAAAATTTGATATTTTTCGTAAATTAAAGTTATTTACAGATTATTTATTGAAAAATGTTGTCAAGTCATAAAAGTAGATGATCAAAAAGATTTTTTTTTACATCTTTTATTTAATTGGGAAAAAAATACTAGTTTTCAAGATATTAATTGAGTTTCTTTTCATTAACCAAGTAAAAAAGAACAAGTTGTTATTTATACCCCCATATCCCTTATTTCAAACCCTTAAATAACATACGTTTGTTTTAAACATTGATATTAAGTACGCTGAGCGAAGAAAAAATATTTCTTGCTTCAGTAATAGTTCTACATGACGGTAATTTCGCAGTAAAAGACAAAGCTTTCTTTTATAATAGGAATTTGAGTAGGAGGCAATTTGTTTTTATGAGTTCAAGTCTGTTTTTATGTTCCTGGCTGTTGTTTTAGAGGCTGTGGATTAATTTTGCATTGTTGGGAAACTATGTTGAAAAGTAACTTTTTTATAAGCTTTTGACTTTTTTTTGTTTGATTTTGAAAAAAAGTACAAAGGAGGCATGAAAAGTAAGATTAGCGGACAATCGAAATTAATTGAAGAGACAATTTTATGGACCGTTAATATTGAAAAGAAGTTTTGTTAGTAGTTCAACGCTTCTTTTGAAGATGCAGAACTTTTTGGAATGTGAATTTTTAGTGATAACATTTTTTGTATCTAAATTATATCTTTTGTATCGGTTAGTATCTTTATTCGTCTCATGAAACAGCTCTTTTATAATTGATATTTTCAAATGATTTAAACTAGTAATAAAGGGCATTTCATTAACTAAAATATACTTTATACATCATTATCTTAAACATTGTACTTTATGGTGGGACTAATCTCCATCTGATCTAGCCAAGATTTTAACAGTTTCCGAAGAGTCCAAAAGCAGGTGCAAGCTTTTTACAGCCTCTTGGCGTGAAAACCCCAGGCATTGCAAAATGTGCTCTGGACAAAACGGAGCATTGTCGCATTTGTGACATGATGGGTGTTTTCGATCTCCGTCCTCAAAAGAAAACACTTCCAGTGGCCAGTGAAAAAAAGACAGTGTTGTTTGATGTATTCTGGAGCCCTTGAATGTTGTGGCGGGTCCAGGATGTTTTTAGTAGTTACCAGGTAGGAGTAGAAGATTGTATGGTATGATGAATGAAGATTGTTATATTTTATATACGAATCTTCATTTATGTTCCAGTGAAGAAGTACATAGAAATATATCAAATAATTAGCCAGAGGTTATAGTTTCAAAATACTGAAGAAATTAGGAAAGCCAAATAAAATAATAAATTCCAAAAATGTACTTAGATATAACTAAATATATAATCATTCACATTATTAGAGTCCTTTATTTACTTCAGTAATTGAGATCTAAGCAACCATCCTGGTTCATGAAATGTAAAAAATTGACCTATAAAGTCCCAAAATATCTCCCTGAAGTCCGAAAAACCACGAATTTATTCCCGCTTATTTTTCGCTTTAAAAAATAACTGCAGGGAAATGGCGGAGTTTCAGAGGGCATAAAATGCACCCTCTTTTATGGTAGCAATTACTAAAACCCAACGTTTATGCTAACGTTTGCTCGCATATGCCTAATTCGATTAAGTTATATCGGTCATAAAGTTTTGCCACACGCTCAAACTGCCTCTAATGCTTTTTCTCCGGCCCAGATTAGAAATCGCCAGCTTGGCTCAACTATTTTTATTTACTCTTTTTATGCTCTGCGATTTATTGCGTTATTCATCAGCGCCAAATCTCGCCAAAAATAACAACAATAAAAGCAAGGGCCCGTAATTGCTTTATTGGGTGATACTGCTACATTTTGGGCATTACAGGTAAACTAAAACAAGTCGTTTTATGAGAGTGATAAATTAATTGCTTTTTTTTAAAATCTACTTGCAGAGAAATAAATATATTATTTATTTTGAATAAGTAATATTTAATAGTTTGTTTAAAAAATCTGGTTTGAAAAATCTTGCGATAGTGTCCATAATCTTTCTATAACAAAGGTTTAGATCAAGTATCGGAGACCAAAAAATGTAGCAGTTCAGTTTTTTTTTAAGTAGGAATTGTGGTCAATTCCTGATAAATATTTGTTCCCATTAAATGCATGATAAATCATATTTTAACAATATTGAAGTGCGAATTTACGAGTTTCAAGTGTCCAATAAATTACCATAATTAAAATTTCTTTAAACAGCCAACATGAGGTTGGACTAAATTAATATAGATGTACATTTACATATATATATATATATATATATATATATAATATATATATATATATATATATATTACAAAATAAAAGCTGAGATTTTTTCTATCTATGAACTCAAAAATAAATTAATGAATTTCCTTTGGGTCTTTATTTATCAATAACAATTTCTTTAATCACTTAGTTACATAATATACTAACTTCAGTAAAAATAATGTATTTTAAACTGTTCTCTCTAAGATACACTTTTTACAGAGAGCAAGAAAAAGTCTTACCGCTAACAAATTAATTTTATATAGTGCATGCACGCTGAATAAAGTACGAAACAGATATATCTATTAATTATAGCACTGAAATTAATTTATATATATTTTATTTTATTTTAATTATTATATTTTAATATGCAGTAAGCAATCACACAACTTTTCTTCATTTTTATACAATAAAAATTTCAGACAATTTATCTAAATTTTCATATTTTCGGCAATACTTCACTTTAACGCGTAAGATTCATTCACGGTAACTTGGGCAAATTTGAAGAAAACAAGCAACACATAAACTTTAGATGTTGTTATAATTGAGTAAACTCGTTGAGCTCGTGTAAAGAAAGTATTTTGTAATGTATCTTTTGGGAATAAGGATGTAATTTATCCCAGATAAGTTATATTGTTCGAAAATTTATTTTAATATACTACTACGATCAAACGTTTATCGGTGAATACACGTTGATGTTTATCTTCGGCATAATTAAATTTGCTTTTGAAGATGCTAGGTATAATAATCAAATTATTAAATTATGTTATATATGCATTTGTTTCAGCATTTCTCCTTTATCGTAATAATTTAGGCAATATTAGTTTTTAATTTTTTTTAAAGATTTTCTCATAGTAACATGATTTTTACGTAGTATCTGGATGAAAGTTGGCAAATAAAGTTTATATTAATTTAAATTTACAACCAGAATGCACCCTAAAATCATTAAGAAACGTAATAGTTCAAGTAAAATTTATTGAATTTAAAAGAAAATTTATGAGTGGTGAACATTTTCCTATTTCATTTATTATTTTAAAAATTAAATAGTTAGTTTTACAACTGCTTGAAAGTCAACTTTATAGTAAATAAATTTTTTCAAATTTACAAAACAAATAAATATTGCTGAAATACAATGCATAGCCCGCTATGCATCGTAAAATAATGTTTTATAAATTATTTTAATAAGTTCATTGAAACCGGCAATTGGCAGATTAAAATAAACCAAGATTAAAACACATTCATCAAGGGATAAACAACAAAACAATAAAGACACCCTTCATAATCGTTTCAAACTTTCTATCCCCTAGGATATAATTTTTTTCCCATCCTTTCTCCTGGGAATAGATTCAAGCAATCTATCATTTACAACCGATTTCCGAAGTTACTCCGAAAAATCTTCTCTACCATGAAAGCACTTAACAGGGGAAACCTCTGACCAATTAAGCATACGTAATTAATAGTGATATTATTCCTCATTTTCCATTGTTAGATGGTAACAAATCCTGCCTTTTCAAAAAGAAATGTGCGTCGCTCGGTTAAAGGAATTACTGGGCTATCTTTATGGTTGAATTGAAGTGGCGATGGGACAATGTTGGGAATGTTCATCGGATTTTCGGTTTAATAAATGTTTTCGGAGCAAGTCGTTTCAAGGGAATTTATGGCTGGATACAATGGGATTTGGTTGATGGAAGTTTTGATTTTTTAAAAATAAAGTTTGACTGGTGAAGCCTGAATGGTTTTATATAAAATATTATAACTAATGAATATTTTGTTGAAATTTTAGGAAAGTTGGTTATTATTTTTATAATTTCTTATCTAGAATTTGTTTGTCAAATTTTGAGACATTAATTTAGAATAAGCTGGATAATTTATTCCAAAATTAAGTTTAACGTATTTTATTTTTGAAGTTGGCAAAGATATGTCATAGCTCTGCCATAATCAAAATAAACATTTTGTTTTTAAATGTAAGTAATTAAAACCAAAATGCTTACATGAAGCAAACTCAAAACTTTCAGAAACTTTCAAATTCGGTTTTCTACTAAAAATAAAACAAAAAACAGTTGCTTATTTTTAATTGAAATGTACTTTATACTTTTATTTCCGATAAAAAGAATGCATGAGTTTTTATATATCTTGCTTGAATACTTAATTTTCAAACAAAAAGTGCTTCCACCAGAGCTTTCAGCCAATCAGTGATAATCTACAATCAGCCAATCAAAGCAGTTCTTACAACTCTCGCCTTGCCTTGCCTTGCGACTCGTCACGCGTTATAGGCGCATGAGGCCGCAATTGATGAAATCCAGTTCCTCCGGTTCAGTGCGGCCTCCCTGGCAACTGCCCAGCTTGGCCAACCAAGATGGTCTCGCTCCTTTAAGATGCTTCTTCTCCACGTCAGTCTTGGTCGTCTCCTCTTCCTTTTACCGTCTGGCGACCAAGTTAAAGCTATCCGTTCATTAGAATCGGGGCTCATTCTTAGTACATGGCCGACCAACGCCATCTCTTTCTCTTTATGTCTATTGTCAAGGGTTTGTCAGCTGTTTTAATATATAGATTATGGTTTGATATTTTTTCTGGCCAATAAATTTTTTTAGGACAACTCTCGAGACCCCCCAAATAATGATGTTTCTAGTTTTTAAGACACATCCTTTTACATTCCAAATAATCCCAATGAAATATAAACGAATATGTAATACAGCCAATAATCTTTATTTTTTTTATTATTACAGTAATGATTTTGGTTTATTTGTTATATTTCAAATAGTGCATTTAATGTCATCCTTTGGTAATTTACGAAGACAAATATTCAATTGCCACCAACCCTCTCTTGGTAATAAATTATTACTAAAGAAGTGTTTTGTTTTCTTCTAATATAGTGGGAAGTGTTTTGATGTAATACAAAAATAGTGTTGTATCTAAATAATAGAGCATGCATGCCACAAAAAAAATTAGTTGAAGGCAAAGCACTCGTGTCATCTTGCAAAATGTAGTTCCTCATCTATTCTTTCATGTTTCGGCTAAAGATCTATACCAAAAGCTAAAAAACTATTTATTACAGCACTTTGAATTGAATATTATAACGCTTTTGTTCACATTTTAGGAAACAATATAGTTTGATATTTTTTCAATCGTGCATGAAATTAATAATCGTTTCATCTCGTGATCGACAGCAAAATTGTAATCGTATTCCATCAACATAATTCTTGTATTGAATTAACGTAATGTTGTAATTTTTACACAATATTTATTTGAAGAGTGCCGGTTGAAAACAACATCATTGCATATTAATCTTTCCGTATTCTTTTGTGCTTGGCCGACATTGGCGACTGGGAAACGGTTTTCTTTCGGTTGTTCTTTTTGCTGTGCAAACGTGTGGCTCGTGTCCACTGATTTCTCACATGAATCCGGGTTGCCGCGAGAGAAAAACAAAGTTAGTAACCGGTTTCCTTACACCAATTTAGGCGATAACTCACTATTGTTGCCAAAGAATCCTGATGCAGACAGATTCCTATGCAATGAAGTTATTTTTCCCCGGTACTCTTCATTTTCCAAAGTGCTGTTTGAACATGCGCAACATTACTTTCTCTTCCACAGACTCCCACCACCGGTCCTCCCACAAGGGCGACACCTTAGGCATGAGCGTGCTCGGCAACAACAAGAAAGACACCGCGTACGAGGTGCCCAAGGACTCCTCCCTGTACTTCCCCTCGCCCTACGCCACGTCCCGAGTACCCGGGTACGTGGTGGAGGAGGGCAGCGAGTGTGACAGCCTCAGGTCGAGTACCCGAACCCCCAGCGATCCGCAGGGGAGCCATACTTATGACGTGCCCTTTCCAGTTAGAAGGGTTAGTGCATGACACGCGTGTAGACACAGATTTGATGACTTGTTCACTTAATGGGAACGGGACAGTTTATTTAGATGTTCTAAGGGTTATAGTGGCTATTTTTTTCATGTCTTGGCTATGGATAGCGATTCTGAAGGTCAAATACAAAACTGATTGCACTCGTATAACAGACGCTAGATTGCAGGCCATGTGCGGAACACAATGCCTCAGCTATCTGAAGTTTATTATATTCACTTCAACACTTACACCAACTCATCATATACATGATCATAATGAGTAACGCGTGTATGACGCACATATGGATATTCAGGAAAATGTGGGTTACATTTTTTGTGTGCATGTACGATTAAACCTGTACACACAATTGTGCATAAATGCATAAGTTGTATGAACGAGTTCTTTAAAAAATCAAGAACGAAACCACTTACGAGGTGCCCAAGGACTCATCCCTATACTTACACGTCGCAAGTTCCCAGATACGTGGTGGAGGAGTTCAGCAAGTGTGACAGCCTCAGGTCGAGTACCCGAACTTCCAGCGATGCGCAGGGGAGCCATACTTAGGACATGGCCTTTTCAGTTAGAAGGGTTTGTGCATGAAACGCGTGTAGACACCCATTTGTTGACTTGTTCCAATTTTTGGCATTGGAATAATGTGTTCAGGTAGTTAGAGTTATACATCAGTAGGGTTCTTATATTCCATTCACTATAGTGTACGCTGAATTAAGTTGATCGTCGTAAAAAATAAAACTATCTAAATAGGCACATTTATGTCGTTGGCCATAAAATTTTATTTATATATACATGTTCATAGATATTGAATGTATATTGAAAAAAAAACTGATGTGGTAACTGATAGAACTGATAAGATATAAGATAGAACTGATAAGGTAACTGATAGAATATATGGGCAGTACACTTACATTGGCTGAGATTTAATATGAGTGGACGTGGGTAATTTAGGTGTGGGAATAATTTTACCTTTCTAATACGAATCTAACCTTTTTAATTCCCCATATAATACGTAGAAATAATATTTTAAATTATGATCCAAGATTTCTGTAAAATAATCATGAAATCGTTATTAAATAGCCTGATCAAATTTGTATAGAAACCTTAAAATCAAATCGTCAACGCAATAATTTTAATACATGTAATTTTAAAAAATCAAGTCATTTTATTGAAACTATTTAGTAGGATCAGTAAATCTTATTTGCTACCGATCCTAAATTACGCTATCAAAAGGCAATCTGATAATTTGAAACATTCAAAATTAAATGACCAATATATAATTGCAAATTTATATGTCATTGTTAACCCTTTCATGAGCAATAAACATCGATATTGCTACCGCAACCAAGTTTCCAATTTAACTCGAATTCCATTTATGGTGGCGATTACTGCCTTTGAATCCAATTATTTGCCCCCAGAGTGCAATTGACTTTCCTCTTGCAGGCGGAATACGAGGACCAGTATTCGCAAATCAAGCGAATACCACTGTCGTCCCTACCAGCAAACAACGTTTACCAAGCCCCTCGTAAGTGCGTATGAAATACAGTGCTTTTAGATTAGTGTTTTGTGATTGTGTTTAAAGTTTTGGGCCGTTTTGATGTACCTGAAAACTTGTGTTAGATTTAAATTTTTGTCTCAATGTTAGTGTAGGTGGATTTAGGTTAGTCAAAGTGTTACTTGGAAAAAGTGCAGCTTAAATTATATTTTCATTTATTTGGATTTTAAGTAAATATTTTTTTAATAGTTTGTTGATTATTTAAAACTCTTAGAAAATATTGAAGAAAATAATTAATGTGCCACAATAATTACAAAAATGCCTTTGGTAAGTTAACACTAAATAAAGAAACTTGTATATGTTAATTTTATATTTTTACAGTTTTTATGTCAACGTATAACTTTTTAACTTACGACGGCTTTAAATAAAGAACTAGCAATCTGAAATGTTATCAAACAATTTAAATTTATGTTTTTATAATATTGAAAATGTTTAAAAAGAAGGAATATATACTACATTATATTTATATTTGAAAGTGATATTTTAATATATATTGAAAAAGTTTTTATTTTATAAGAGGTAATGTTATGTTTCAAAGGCATTTGAGTTATTTTGAGATTATTTATTTGAAAATGCAATAACTATATTATACACAAAGAACGCAAAACATTAATAAAAACTCATAAGCTAATATTTTTTCGGCTTTTAAAACTTTATGTTAGTATATATTAATACTTTTTTTAAGTTCGATATCCCTTTAAAACTTCGTTAAAGTGGAGTTAGTGAACTTCGGTAAAAAATAAAGGAAGAGTGCAAGGAAATTTTATCTTAGTATAAAAAGAAATGTCTTGCTAGTGTATTATTATATTACAACGAAGTTTTTTTTTGGTTTATCCTTGTTTGGTTTAATTATGTTAAGGTTATTTTTTATTGAAAACCTTCCTAGAAGCATGGGTTCGAGTACATTAGGAAACAGCACAAAAAAAATGAAACCTGGTAGATTTTTGGATGTTGAAATTTTCGTTAGTTAATTTTATTTCCTATCTTTATTTTTACTTTGCTTTAAAATAACTTTTGAAAGCTCCACTTTACTTAATAGTTTATTAAACTTTAAAAAAAAGTATATTTATTTCAGTGTATTTCACTATATTTTTCGATATTTAAGTGCTATTCAATTTATGTTTTTTTTATTCTGGAAAATTTAATTTTCTGCTACTTCAAATGAGGTATTCAGTATACCATTAGAAGTAAACAAGAATCTTGTTAAGAAATTTCGTAACTCGAAAGTTTTGGTAAATCATGAATAAGCCGGAAATTTCTTTCGGGTTATAATTTACTTCTTTTCAAATGAAACTTTGTAACTAACGCTTATTGAGTCGTTCAATGGTGCATTTGTGCAAAAGTAAGAAAAGTGTTGCCTGGAATTATTTATAAATGCTTCTTAGAAAAGAAAAAAAAACATTTTTAGAGTTTCAGAGAAAAAATAAATGTTACTTTTCAGTGGAAGGCTAATAAAAGGTAGACATTGTAGCAATTTCGTATGCAAGATACATGGAAAATGATTAAAGAAAAACATCCTTTACATTTATCAATTTCTCCTTCGTCCCAATGCATGGCCTTACATTTTGTAAATTGTTTCCGTTTTATTTTAAAAGGTTTAACTTATTATTTTCATTGTACGTTTTTATATTATTTTAAAAGGTTAAACGTATTTAGTTAGTTTTTAAGATTTGTTATGCCCTAATTTATTTACGATGAATTAGTACGCTTAGTAATTTTTTCTACAGAAAAATCTTGCAATTAAAATTAAAAGTGAAAAAAAAAACCTTTCGCATTATTTTTATAATTCAGGAACAGCACCAGGAAATATTTTTTATATAATTGTGAAACTTATTAAATAATTAACTTCTTATAGAATCATTACATAATTTAGCCGACAGTACGCATAATTTGTTTTAAATATGTATTATTCACTTACTTAAAGGTTGAAAATTATTTATTTAAAACGACATCTTGTATTTAAAACAAGTGCCATGCCAGTTTTTCAAGTGGACTTAACTTTACTACCACACATGCAAATCATCTCCCGTAACACGCGAGCTGAATCAATACCACCTAGATTAGAAGGCCGGTGGACGTCATATTAGTGGGCCAATTCTGTGGTTTTGACCAATGATCATTCGTGACTAGATCTAGTATTTGAATAAATTTTAAGATAAATTTTAAGATAAGATGAATCAAGATGCAACGTCGTCTTAAGATACGACGTTATTGGTCAACAAATTGAAATTGGTCTACTAGTGTGATATTGTGTTGCTTAGTTATTCGGCCTTCTAATCTAGGTGGTATTGGCTGAATCAACACCTACCGTAAAAAAACAAGCTTCCACACGAGCTACTATTTTATATATGGCATAATTATCGCAGCCAACTCTAACCAGGGGCGTAGCTACCGCCGTATCAGCCGTATCAATTATACGGGGCCCCCGGGCCAAGGGGGCCCCCTACGTGCGTAATCAAAAATTAATAAAAACTTCCCAATTTTTTTTCACAAATGACAAAAGTAAAAAAAAAAATTATTTTTTTCCCGCGTAAAGCGTGCGTTCAAAATTTGTCAACACCCTACATCGGCTATTGCGGGCAGCGGGAACATAGATATACGCGGGAACAAAGATTTCAGAGCCTTTGCGACCTGAGTAGTATGTTCAAAATATTACAACTAAACCGAAGAAACTCCTGTCTCCTTCAAACGAAGAGATATTAAACGCTTCAGGAGCACAAAACTGTCGGCTTTTTACAGTAAAGACATCTCAGATAAACTTATGATCAATTAAAGGCTCTAAAAAATGCATAAAATCTGAAATTCAAAAAAATCATTCCATTAAGGAACTCTTTGAATTATTGCTGATAAAATTCAATAGTCTTGCATCCAGTTTTCCCGAGGTAATAACAGCATGCTTTTTATTCGTGACGCTTCTAGTTACAACCACAACTGCTTGAAGAAGTTTTTCAGAATTGAAACTGATAAAAAAATTACCTAAGAATTACGATGGAACAGGAACGCCTGTCAGACCTGTCACTATGTTAGTCCATAGAGCTAGAAACTTTCGAAAAACTAAAGTCATCATCATCTATAAATGATTTAATAAATCAATTTGCCGAAAAAGGGCAAGGAGAGTGTAAATTTAATTTTAATTTTAGAAAAAGTGACAGATACATAATTATGATGAATAACTGGGCAATTCTTATTCTACCATAATTTTAATTTTTAATTTTATTTCCCTTGGGAATAACCTTAAAAAATTAACATTTCTTTAAAAAAATTCTTATTATACAAAAAGACTGGTCCTTATATAATTGCAAAACGGAATTTTAAAGCAAAGAAACTCCAAAAAAAATTCGAGATTTTAGAACAATGGAGAAAAATCCTTACCGTAGTGTGTCCCAAATGTCATTTTTTTTTTGTTTAGGGCTCAAGCCAACATATTTCTGAGCGAAAAATTACATCTATATACATAAATGGCGACTTCTGTTTGTCTGCTTGTCTGTTTGTATAGGACGCAAAAACTTAAGAACCACGCAACAGATCGTCACGAAACTTGGCACAAAAATTCATCTCATCTCCAGAACAAACATAGGCTAAGAATTTTTCGAATCGGACCATTCCTTCTATCGTTTTCGAACGTTTTAAGGGGAAAAATACACCACTTTCACTCAAATCCGATCATTTTTTCTCTTTCGTGATGCCATCAGGCAGAAACATTTAAATAAAACTTTTTAGAAAACAATTGAAATTGAAAATGTTTAATATATTTAATATTTGTTCATTGCCTTCAGAAACTAAATTAATAATTTGAAAAAATAAGTTACATGTTTCAAGTTATGTAATCTTACCAGTCTCCATTCTATTATTTTATTGTGTCTATATGATTGTAATTATAAATTTTTTAAAAACATAGTTAAGCTTTTACTGAACTATGTTGTTTTTTGAATTCCGTCGCACTACAGATGCATATTAGAGTTTTATGTCTTCCTTTTTTCGCCAAATACTTTGTCAAACTCGCCAAGTTATTACAAAAAAAGCTCAAAAGAGCATTTTTTTAAATATCTGGTTAGTTGTACGATGGTCTTTGCACCAGAGCTGAATGGGTGTAATGGTAGCTATATATTTTCCTCGCCAAATTTTTCAAACACGCCAAATGAGCTAAAATGTTTTTATTCGGGAAATTACTATGACATTATCGGTTAATTTTCTAGCATTTTTTAAATTTTGTGTTTTTAAATTAATATAAGTAAATGGATTCTGTACTTTATAACGAACGGTAACAGCAACATAAGCTTACTATTCTTTAACGGATTAAATGATGGATGAATTGAACTGACCTAAATAAAAATGCAAATCGTTTGTTGTTTGCTGGAGCAGCTTATTTTTAATTATTACTGATTATTTTTTACTTAAATATGTATTCTTTTTAATTTGAGCTTCTTATAAAAGGTATTATTTTGAAATTAATATTAATCATTACTATACCCAGGATGTGTAAGGGAAAATTACTGGGTAATCTTCATATTTTTAAATTGACTATTAGATTATTTTTTCACCTCTACCCGTGCAACGTCGGGTATAACATCTAGTTAATTTATATTTTAAATTGAACTAATACTGTAGCTTAACAAATTCCATTAAATTTTGGCTTTTAATATTTATAATTTGTTTTTCCGGTCTCCTAACTATGTCCCTGGGTTGTGGTTCATTCACTGACCTCATTCCTAGGTGAAGAGAGGCACTGGATTGAGCTACAGTGATTTTTCAACCATGAAAACTGTATTGCAGAAAATTCACATTTTAGTTAGTAGTCACATATTTTTGCTAAAATTCACCAATCAGCCCAACATTAAAAAAAAAAAAAACCGTAAAATTGGCTGCGAGGCTTTATTGCTTTCCTTACAGTCTCCCAGATAGGGCTAATTTTTGCTTGATAATTGATTTTTTTTTTACTATAAATATGTTTAAGTGGAGTACAAGAAGTAAAAAGATCCATTTTTATTAAACTGGAGTTAGTTTCAACATAAAAAAGCGTGAATTTCCTTGCCTTCGGTTCCTGACTTCCCGGTCTTTACCGTCGTAATGATCTAGGGATGGAAAAGCTAAACCAGTTTTTAAACTAACCGGTTTTTTGTGATTTCGGTTTCATTGAAAAACAGTTATTTTCGTAAGGCCAGTTTAAACCAGTTTCTTTGCCATCGGTGTTTTTAAAAAACGGCCATCCCTTGTTATTATTTTTTGTTTTTTACAAATGAGCTTTGCAGAACTTTTTTTTCGTTTTTATAGAATCCCTATAAACCTTTTGACAAACATTTGAAGTGATTTTGAAAAAAGTTTTATACCTGAAATTAAAAATTATGGTAAAACTGCCCAAATATTTCTTTTAATTTTATGCATTTTTTTCCTTTGTGAGAAATCTTTACCCTTCCTAAGGGCCCCCAAACAAATTTTTATACAGGGCCCCGCCAAGGCACGCTACGCTTCTGACTCTAACCAATCACGTACTTAATGGTTATCGTTTTTCCACTGCTTCCCCACTTTTGCCAGGTTAAGTCATACTTCTGCAAGAACGTAACTACTTGATCGCAGAGGCATTCTATAACTAAAGTGTTGGCTGACTTTACCAGTTATGTTGAAATAAATGCTTTCACTTGGGTTGTTTTCGTTGCAGAGTATTGTGACAGCAGCGAGAAACGTGCGTCTAGATGGATAGTCGCCGATCCTTTCCAGGGAGAGGTGGGGGAAGGGGGCTGGTTCCCTCAGTCCACCTACAGACCCACCTCTTCCTACCACCATCAACACAGGTAAGTTGTTGCTGTCGTGTGACCAGTACAATTATGGGAAAAATATAATTAGAGATAAATGGGATGACACACTTAAATAATTAAAAAATCGTTGAGCACTGAACAGACCACAGTGTCCATGTAAAGGGGTATACAGGGAATAGTACAAGTCAATCTTGAAGAGTTCTGCAGTGATGGAAGTCGAGTTGAATAGGTGATAGGTATTTAGCTGCGCATATTTTGGGAATATTCTTGATTCGTCTAGTAAGATCTTCATGTCTCTTAGACTAGGACCTGTTTTAGGAAAACTCACACTATAGGCACAACCTATTTTGGGAGCCCCTTTACGGAAAATCCGTTAATGATGTTGCTATAAGACCTATGTCTCAAAATTTGATACAATTTTATTGGCTTCCTTATAAACATCGTTCAAAACTATCACTTTTGGTTCATTTCTCATTCAAAATCGAGCAAAATACAAATTGGAGTATCATATATTTTTTGGTTTACTGATATTTCGGGTATTTTAAGCATTTAGCATAATAGAAACTGATATTTAGGAGACCCTAAAATTTGAGAGCAATTGGCCAAGGCCTAATGGGCCTTATAGAGGAACAGACCATGTCTGAGACACAGGTGAGTTGGAATTTAACAACAGAAAAGGCTACGATATGAGGGACATTTCCGTCTTTCGGCGATTTAAAATAAAATACTGAATATTTCTGATTAACCATAACTTGTAAACCATTTTTTAAAAAGTATTAGGGGGGTAGGTATGTTAATCGATGACTTTTGGTGATTGTAAAAAAGTATCGAAAGTTTCTATAAAAAAAAACTGTTTTTTGGTAATGGCCTGTAAATGACCTGTAGGGTCCATAGGGGTAGGTGTATTCATCGCTGACTTTTGGTGATCGTTAAAATATTTATGCATGTTGACTGTACCGATCTAGTTTTACATCGGAATTTTACTTTAATGTTTAACAAAAGTTAGCCCTCGTTTCTTTTTAGAATTGATCATATATGAAAAAAGTATATATTTACGATTCAATAAATATCTATTGAAAATGTTAATAGACAATTGTATTTAAAATAGCAAGGCTTTAATTTATTATGTACAGTCAAATATTTGCAACTTTGAGAAATTACTTCTCTTATTCCATAATTGAAATCCCTCTTTAAATAACCTATGTAAAAATAAAGAATTAAAAATACCTTCTAAACGTAGATAAAAACTCAAAAGAATATGGCATAGATACTAAATTAAAGAATTCTGCTATAAGTTTTATTTACTCTAAGGATATAACGTGATATCCCCAAACACTCATCCAAGCCTATATTTAACTCCCATACAGACAGAGAGAAAAAATTTTATATCTCAGCGAAAGCCAGTCCAACTATTACTCCATCAAATACCTAACCTTCCAAAAAAAGAAAAGCAATAATAACAAACAAGCCTTTCACATAGGAAGACAAAGAGCTAAAACTTTTCAAAGAATTCCTTAACATCCAGGCGACAGAGTGTCTATTAGAACGTTTTGTTTATGTCAGGACTCGGATAGTAAGACAAAATGAGCAATTTCGGCCCCATCTTCTTCACAAAAGAAAAATGCCGTATACACAAAAGCAACGGAATCTCCTACAAAAAAATTCCTAAATTGAAAAAAGAGGGCTGGATGCACGTTATTGCCTTCAGCCATTGGCTTTTTCTATTATAAGAGCCCAAGGGTTAGGGATTTTTTGTTGTTGCTGGGGAGCATAAGATGAAATTAAGTGAAAGAAATTGCAATGGACCCGAAGGTGATTGATTACGGTTTCGGGTAACTGGTTTATTTTATCAGAAATGTTATTGGAGCTGTTCCCAGCCAAGATTAGATCTGCGAGAGAATTGCGATACTTTTTCTTCGATTTGTCATTAGTTTTATTCACGTTAATTGAGACGGATGAGGCGGAGATTTGTTTTTATGTCTCTATCCTTTTCCTAATTAGACGTTTCAATTGTTGATGTACTTTTGTTTGACAATAGATTTGGGAATAACAAAACTCAAGTTTTTCCAACATGCAATATGAATGATGATTTATTGCTTCAGTGGAAGAATGATAAGTCTGAAAATTCTGAAATTAAGTCTGAAAATAACTTATTAATAACGAATAATTAATCGCAAATATAAATATCTTTAGTACTGCTAAGTGGGGACTGGGGAGCCCTGTCGGTTAGGCATTCGCCTAGCATGGGGAAGGTCTCAGATTTGGGTTCGGGCATCGCCAAAATAACTGCCGACCTATAAAACTGCCCGTGCAGCCAAAATTTCCGATGAATAATATCCCGTGTAGGAGGAGTGCACGTTAAATATCCGTCCAAGTCCTAACTCTCCGCACGAAGTCACCCTTATTGGTTGCGTTGGGTGCCTACACAGGGGTCGGCTCGTCACTTGACTTAGGTTCTAAAATACGACGCCCTTTGCCAATAGCCCTCTTGTAGCTCTAGTGCGACGATAATTCAAAGATATATTAAATATTGCTAGAATATATATGCTGTATTAGATATTAGAAGTTTTTACAAAGTGAAGAATTAATTTTCCAGAACAAAATTAATTTCCCTACTGTCTAATACTAACATATAACGCTTTGTAAGTAGCAAAATCAGTCATTTTTTTATGTGAAGTGTTGTATGATACAATGATTTTTTTTGTATTTTTAATTTAAGTAAAATTTGGAAGCTATTATCGAATTTTAAATTGACTGCTTACACTAAAAAAGACTGTTAAAATATTCCCAATGGTTGTATTTAAACGTTAATATTCTAGTTATTAAATATTTTTTTAAGATCTAAATTGATAAAAAGTGTGAAACATGGAAAATCCATAATCATCAAATCCTCAATGTAAAACGCTACCTATCGAATGCACAAATTAATTACAATGGGGATTACAATGCACAATAGTATTTGCATTAAAACCAATTGGTGAAGTGTTGTGTATGATACAATTATTAGCATTTTTAATTTAAGTAAAATTTTGAAGCTATTATCGAATTTTAAACAGATAGATTACATTAGAAAATCTGTTTAAAAGTATTCCCAACGGTAGTACTCATACGTTAGAATTCAAACTATTAAGTATTTGTTTAATTTCAAAAGTAATAAAAGTATGAAAAAGGAAAAATCCATATGCAGCAAATCCTCAATGTAAAACATTACCTGCAAAGGAATGCGCAATTGGATTACAACGTGGATTGCATTTGTACAATCGCATTTGCATCAAAACCTATTGGTGAATGGGTGACTGTGTTGCTACCGATATTCGCTTCGACCTTATTGCATACTGTATAGTGCTTGAAAACATGTCGGATATACTATGTTAAATTTCAATAGAAGATGAGTTAGGTTTCAATGCACAGTGCTTTCCGATAAAATAAAGCAAAGCCATTTAGAGCAAAGCAACAAGTATCACCGAATATTCATATAATTCAAAATTGTTGCCGAAGTAATTCTTAAAATCTGTTCACGCCTGAAAGCAGATAAGTTGAAGTAAACTCAATTTTTGTATTTATGACTAACGAAACCAAATATTTATAAAATATATATTTTAATTATTGTGATGAATTATTTTTAAAAGAAATGTTTCAGAAAGGATTATAGAACATAATTGAGTTCAAAAAATATAAAGTTCAGTGAAAACACTAAATTATAGTGCTTGTATAAAATTAAATCATCCTGAATATGGTAGGCAGCACCGAGATTGTAAACGCTGCACTTTTAAACTGTTTTTTTTTTCTGAAAATTAATAAATATCATCAAATGTTTAAAAATTAGTTATTCCATTAATGCAAATTCACTCGTATCACGATGCATGATAATGCAAAGTAAGTTTGATTTCTTATTTTTGTCTCTTGATGAAGCAATTTTCGCGCTTAGCAGCAATTCACGAACGTTATAATTTGTACAAATGTCCTAATTCCTCCTAAACGGCGTAATTAGCACTAAAAAACGCATTCTAGGAACAGCGTTTGGTAATAAAAATTTTAACGACCGATTTCGCAGCAGGGCAGATAATTTGTCTCCTGTTTAATTACAGTTTTCTGTGTACACTTGGAGTCTTCTAGGGCTATTAAAACAGGGAAATGAAGATAAATTATAGCATAAAAACTCAAAACAAGACTTTATACAATGCATTTAGCTTTGATGGATAGTTTGCTAGTGTGAATTTAGCCGAACGTTGACGATATGGTTCGTGACTTAATAATACTTGAAATAATAGATCTGTGGGTTTTCCTTGTCTGAAGAAAGCAGCCTACTTAAGTAAATGTTAAAAATGATAGGAAAAATTGTTAAATCATTTGAAGCTGAGGTCGTGTTACAAATAGTTAAATTTTTTAATGAGTAGTAATAGTTAAGTTTAAAGAAACTAATATCGAGATTGATTTCGTTCTGGAATTGTTTTTAAAATTTAATTTTTGCAATATCAAAAAGTTCTAGGTCAAATTTTAAGTACAACCATGTTTGTTTTTAAAGCGTGACCTCATAAAAATGTTTTGTTTAAGTAGAATAAGTTCTATGTAATATTTAATACTTGGAAATTAAATTTTTCCCAAGACATGTATGTTGTTGCCTTTTTAAATTCTGAGCATTGATCATGTTATCCGTGCAACTAATTTATATCAAGTTATGCACTGAATAAATTGCAAAAAAAATCTTTAGAAAGATTATCGTACAACAACTTGAACACAATAAACTTATTCATTCATGTCGCATAATTACAATCTCTCTTCCCACCAGCGAACCACAACAAACTACATCCACTGCCATAAAAATCAACTTTTTTATTACAACCACCTCTTCATATCAAAACTTCCATAATTAAAAACCTGTCAAGAATCTTTCTTATTAGCATTTATATAGCAAGTGATTTTACATCATCTCATATTACAGCCCGAACAAGAAAGTGGCTGCAACTTATAACACCCTCTGCTAAGCCTCCTGAGGATCGAAGCGATACTATAAGACGCCGCGCACATTTTATGCCCGTATAATTAAAGTCATTCAGGCCTGTGATGCAGTGCTATATGCAGATTGTGTTAAAATTGAAAGGAACGAGAAGCGACGGGACCAGTGTTTATAGGCGGGTGAACACGTCAAGTGATGTAATGAGTGGATGGAACAGATAACTATTTTTTAACTGTTGTTTTGGAATGAAGGAAATAAGTAACTGGATTTATAATTTTTAAATTTAGCTCATCTTTGAATACTGCTACATATATATCCGGCTTGTGTGCTTGATCAGAGACCCGCTTATTAAGCCTTCGTCAAGTAAGACAGACACAGAAAGAATATTTGCAGTCACAAAGAAAGGAATAACACGTCGACAAATAACGACATTTATTGACAAACACAAACATCCATGACCGACAGGGATTTGAACCCTAACCCAGCAGCTCCAAAGGCTAGCACACTAACCATTCAGCCGCCGGGTCGGCTGCTCATCTTTGTTGTGCCGTTAATGTCTTCGATAAGTTTCTAAGTAATACCTACAATAATCTAGTTAATTTCCTCATCTTACTTAAAACGAAATAATACGTCAAGTAAGGGTAGAGTAAACACATGAGAAAGACTATTGTACTGACTCTTAGACGAACTGCCAGGTTTTCAAACAACAAACGTTAATAAAAACCAATACACTTTTTACTTTTGAATTTTAAAATTATAAGCTTTTAATACTCTTTTGAAGCGATACACTAACTAACAAATATACTTCTCGGCGAAATAGCGGGCGACGGCCTTTGGTGCCCATTTATGTTGTGCTAAACTAATCATTTATGTTGAAACTTATAAAGATAACACTTTGAAAAAAAATAGCTATACAATTAATAACAAGTAAAAACTGTTACCTAATAATATCAAATGCACTGTATTCCTGTGGTGCAATGAAACGCAAGAGTAGTTTGGAGCTCCAAATTTGGAGCTCAAAAATGATCCTCGAAACGGGTAAAGGATTTATTGAGTTGTTGAATTGGAAACAATGATGGTGTATGTGGGATGTTGTTTCGGTACACATTTGAATTATTCTGGGTTAGATTGCTTGCTTTATGGAAAATCATAACAAAAGCGCTAAAAAAATATAGCCATTTAAAATAAACGCTCGGCCATGCAAATGCAAGAAAAATATCGTTTGTATAAATTATATACTTAAGATATTTTTATCGTTCAGTTCATTAACAATGTGTTAGGTGAAATGAATTATGCTAATATAGTTTAAAGATAAATATTGTATATAATAGATGTATGATATTTTATTCATAATAAATAATATGTATTAAATATAATATAAATATAATTTAAAGTCAAATATTGTTTAGAGAAACAATGAACTTAATTGAATTCTCTTACATATTACGGCACTACTACACAGCAGGACACTCTTGGAATTACTTAATACTCTTACATATTGCATAATATTAATTCTCTTACATACGCTATATTCAGAGCTTAAGATTGGGGACCTTCAGGTCCTGATTTCGATTCTTATTAAAAGTTATCTCTTAAAAGTTATCTTCTTATTAAAAGTTATCTATTAAAAGTTATGTAACATTTTCGATTGCGAAGAAAGGGCGCTTCGCGCCGATACTCATAAGTTATATTTAGATTTCAGATTTCAGCTTTATTTGCATTTATAATTAATTTAATTTACAGTAATATTTGTTTAGTAGTTAAAAATTAATGAACTTTTTGTATTGGTTTGACCTACCTTTATTTACTTTTGAAGGATACCCAATAATTGAGATATTTGAATGTAAAGAGTTTGTAAATAATTTTTATTATTATAATTCCATGTTTGAGCAACTCCATCTTTTCATAGTTCAATAAAAATCCAAAAATTGATTAAATTAGTTTTAATATTTCCGTATAATTCAAGTGATATACACTGCTCAAAACAATTAGGGGAGTGCATGGTTTAAACTCGTTCACCCCCAATGATTTCATTTTGAATCATCAGCAGGCGATTTTTTTTCTCGCTGTGTTGAACTCGCACTTATGTATCGCTAGATCGAAGAATCATGTCTTTTGAAGAATGTAAAAATGTTTGTTTTAATTAAATGAAAATATGACAAACATGGCAAAATAAATTCCACTCCCAAAAAAATTTATGACATAAATTGACCCTAAATTCCTCGTGCTTGCATTCTTAGAAGTTTAAAAATTAATGTTAACTTTTTTTTAACAAAAAAAGTTTGAAAAAATTATGGTTATAATTTATTCAAAAATTATGATTCAAGATTTTTTCACTTAAATTTTAGTTAAAAAATAAGATTTTTCTCCCCTGTTTTTTACCATTTCATTCCGGATGCATAGCGAATCTATTTCACAAATTTTAGATTTTTAAAACAGAAAATAAAAAGTTGTAACTGCAAGGGTTTATAAGAGTGCGCAAATTGCTCCACTAATTGTTTTGAGCAGTGTAGTATAAAATATATTATTGGTTCAATCAATCAATAAAGCAAGTCTCTGCTGATATAAATAAAATGAATTGCACCAACCAAATAAAATTGACAATTGTTTATGTAAAATACGTAAAAATTATTCCTCAAATATCTATTTACATAAATGTTACGATTCTTATAATAACATTTATTTCATACTTAAAAGAAATTTTTCTAAAGAAAAACTTTTAATAAAACTGTTCAAAAAATGTCTTCCAAATTTTCTATTGACTAAAAATATATTGGATTATTTTCTTTTCAAAATAAACCTGGTCGGTTAACTCAGTTACCGAAAATACATTCGTATTTATTTTTATTTATTAAAGTAGCACAATAAAAAAACATTTACGAGAAAACATTTTTACTTCAAAAGCTTTCGCTTCAAGCTTCAACAGTTTATTTTTATTCCTTCAAGATTCTATTAATTCTTTCGTTGGCTTTTATCAAAAAGTAAGATGAAAACAATTCACTTTTCGTCGTCGTTTTTCTGCTTTATCAGTTGTTTATTAGGATATGTTGATTTGCTGAAGTTGTAATTGAAATTTTTGGCGTAAATGAGTTTCAAATTCATAATGAAACTTCAGCCACGATGCCTTAATTACACAACCGGGAATATTTTTTGTTAAGTGTACACCAGGCGTACTTGCCTTTAAAGGGCCAACAATGGCGATTGTAAGCAATTTTGGGATAAAAATAAATGAAGAGTACACGAGAAGAACCACTTGATTTTTTAGGAGTCTTTCTTTATGGCTTGGCGGACATTGGCGACATTAAAATGGTTTTTCTTTCGGTTCTTCATTTGCGCTACAAACGTGTTACGTGTCCACTGATCTCTGGCATGAATCAGAGTTGCCTCGTAAGAAAAACAAAGCGAGTAACCTGTTTCCTTACAACAGTTTAGGCGATTTTTCGCTACCATTCCCAAAGAGGCTATTAAGGAAAGTCTTCTAAAAATTGTGTGCTACAAACAGGCCAATTAGAATAAATATAGGTATGTTTTGCACTTTCTTTATATTGGAACTAATAAGATAGTTGGTTTTACAAGATTGAGTTGTCTGGTTTTGAAGGCCATGAACTTATATAAAATAAACTTGTTTTGACGAATTTTCATTCTGTCGTAGTAATTATTTAATTGTTGCCATATTAAAACCTCAATGCTAGTTTATTCAAGTTACTAAAACAAATTAGGCCTTAGATGCTCTTGCGCCATAAAACCCAAACATCCATCCACTGAAACAAATAGTCATTTCTTTGTGTGTGTTCATACCAATTGTTACCTCCTGTTATAAAAGAGTACCTTTAAATCATATAAAATGTAACTTCTTCCTTTTGTGTATGCATTACAATTTTATGACCTGACTACATTTATACATAACTTGTTCAATTACCATTAGGAGTTTCAAACCAGTTTAATACATGATTTGTCTTTTGTAATTAACACTTTGTTATCCCAACGTGAAACATAGAACAACAAGAAACAGCTCTTGTGACCTCTTAAAAACTTCCTTTCGACCTCTGAAGAAGCATTAAATCGACTCTTGAAGTAAGGTATTGAAGATCAGATTTTAAGACTGGAAAAAATAACAGTTATTGAAAGTCGAATTTCAATGCTTCAGCGTATAATCGGAAATCGATACAAGTTAAGAGAAAAGAAACCCCGATAAGACCACAATTTTCTTCATCGATTTTTGTTAGCCAACCTTTTGTCTGTGTTATTTCTCTCTAATCGATGAAATGGGAGATACATCGATAAACATTTTCATTTTGAAAGATCGTTTGCATGTTTTTTTGTTAGACCTTTTTTTTCCAAGCTGAGTGTTTTAACGATTTTTGAGAGCGGTGGAATTGATGTTAGAATCAAAGGAAAAAAGTTGTAAGACAATCAACAAAGTTACAGAAATAAAATGCATGTTTATGATGAAAGATTTTTTTCTTAAAATTTAATTAAATTATTTTGTTTTGTATGAAAATTCATATTGAATGCCTAACTTGCTTCAAGTGAAGTAATTTCTTTCTGCTTTCATTCGTGCTTTTCCTTCGATAGGTGCACGGATTGCTCTGTTCCCACGTGGCATTAATTTACCAATAGACTAGGTTAGGTTTGAATTATCGTCACACTATACCTAAACCGACCTTAAGTTTGCAGTATACAAATGTTCTACGAGAAAAAGGGTAAATAGTTCTCATTTTTGAGTGCGAGAATCGAATACAAAAAGTTATTTCGCATGCAATAAACAAATTTATTTGTTATTTCAAGACATACATTTATTATTTTTATTAGTTTAGCTTCAGTTAGAGTGTTATTTTAATTATTTTTTCCCCTTCGATTTTGACGTAACAGGGCGCACGAATATCAGGGTCAAATTATCAACCAATCGGATCAGGCGAAGCTTCGGCGCCAGCCGCGTTGTTTACGCAAATTCATCCGCCTAGTACATTTCTCTGCTGCAAACTTAAGGTCGGTTTTGGTATAGAGCTACACGAGGGCTATTGGCGACGGGCGTCGTATTTTAGAACCACTGTCAAGTGACGAGTCGACACCTGAATAGGCACCCAATGCATCGTACGCAGCGTTAGGACTTTGGAGGATATTTAATGTGCACTCCCTTCAACGGGGATTTTTGATTCGCCTGACATTCAGAGTTGGAACGGGTCACCGGGTCAGTGGGTCATCTGGGTCACTTGGGTCACTTTTTTGGTCTAAGTCACTGGGTCATGGGTCACTCTATCAGACCCGGATTTGACCCAGTGACCCGTGACCCGGACTGACCCACTGACCCGGACAGACCCACTGACCCACTGACCCGGAATGACCCAGGGACCAAACCATTCTGGGAATATAGACTAACTAGCTAGACTATATAGTTGAGGCTCAAGTTTTAGTTTCTGAGGGGTTGAAATGTGGATTTATTTGATTCAGTATTTAAGTTTCAAACTTATTTTATTCCAAAATTACATAAACAGATTCATACTACTATATTGATTATGCTATGTACTTATGTTCGATATATCATTAGGCCAGCCTATTCATTTTGAATAAACTGTGTCTTCCCATATTCTTTAGCACTGTAAATCTGTTACATACTATACAGCGTAGTGACTAGTGAGTGTATATACAGTGCATACTGCATAGATGTTTGTGATACATTAGTTTTGTTGTTATGCAGCAGTAAACGTGTTTTCTATAGTATTCAGTTTCAGTATTAAAAATAATGTAAATTTTGCATAAACATTGTAATTCTTGAAAATATATTGTTTTATATAATTAATAAATTGGCTTTCAATTCAGCTTTATCCCAAATTATGAATCTAAAATCATCCTACGCAGCTAAGCTAATAGCATATATTGCAAGCTTTTTGTAATACGTATCTGACTTAATGTGAACGAGAATTGATCATAACTGTTGGTAATTTACATGGGTAGTTCTTTTACTTCGCTGCTATATATATTAAATCACGTTTTAATGAGGCCTGAATAATACAACCAAGATTATACTTGCTACTAGTGCGTTTGAAGTGTGATATGGCTGTAGATGTAGTTTGCAAGGATGAGAACCAGCAGTACCATGTTTCACTTGTGTCAAGCCAATACCAATTTTAGTTTTTCGACCTTGAGACAAAGTGATTTTTAACCTCGTCTTTGCATCACTAGAAAAAGTGGTTAGTTGGCTCAGTTCAAGTTGTTGTGCTAGTCAGCCTAGTCGCAATTACTTGGTTAGTTTGAGTCGATTCATGTTACTGGGTCAGTTCAGAAAACTGGGTCAGTTACTCAGTTCAGGCTTCTGGGTCAGACCAGGTTCCTGGGTCAGTCCAGGTCACTGGGTCAGTCCGGATCACTGGGTCATTTCGGGTCAATGAGTCAGTCCGAGTCAATGGGTCATTCCGGGTCACTGGGTCAGTCCGGGTCACTGGGTCAGTCCAGGTCTCTGGGTCAGTGGGTCACTGGGTTATGGGTCTCATATATGAATGGGTCAGTGGGTCATGGGTCACACAGTTTGTGACCCGTTCCAACTCTGCTGACATTTTGGCTGCACGGGCCGTTTATAGGTCGGCAGTAATTTTGGCGATGCCCGGACCCGAACCTGTGACCTTTCGCATGCTAAGCGAGTGCCTAATCGACTAGGATCCCCAGCCCCCAATTTACCAATAGAGGTTAGAGAAATATTCATTTTAATTTGGTATTTATGTTTCCACTCACGACTAGAAAAATATCCTTTTTGACTTAATCAAAATAAAGAAATCTGTAAATTGATACCTATTTAGTAGTTTCTTGTTTTTAATTATAGTTTTACAAGCCAAAGATTTTCAGGCAGAGAGCTTCCCTTTGATTTTTTTAAAAGTTAAAACATAAAACTTGTTTTACTGATTTTTAAAATTAAGGATTCTTTTTCAATGCAATTTTTCATAAAAATCTGTCATGGAAAAAAATCTCATTTATTTTCAAATGAAATATACCAACACCTGCAAAAAAATTTTCAATTCTTAATGCAGCTGAATTACAACTCTATCTATTAAAACTGTAAAAAAAAGGACCCATTTCAATTCGAACACATATTAATTAGAAAACTTACAATTAAGAAAACGGAAGATTTATTAGTTTATATCACGGCTGAGAGAGAATTAATAGTCGATAATTAGCATCTGGAGTTTACAAATTTAGTAGGAACGCATCTAGAAATAAATGGATTACTTTAGCTTTTCGTAGAAAAGAAGGCAAGTTTAAGCTAATTAAAACATGACTTCTAATTAACGAATTGAAAGAAATGTCTTTTTATATGTGACTTTCAAGTAAAAAATTAAAATTTCGACAAGGCTTTAGAGTAATGATACTTGATTTAGGCGATTGAGCTTTTGAAAGGAATAAAATAAAAACATTTTTTCCTTCGTTAATCTCCAATTAAAATTTACGCCCGCTAATTACAATTGATTCACTGTATCAAACAATTAAAAAATACAAGTATTTTAAAAAACCATCTTTAATTGAATTGTTTAAGGAAAATATACTATCGCTTGCCGTTTAGGTAAAATTAAAGTAAGACTATTATTTTATCAAGACGATTTAATATTCTTAAGTCTTGGTTCTTTCTATTTTACAACTTTTTTTTCAACCAGTATATCTTTTTGTAGGTTACATTTTCTCGATTTTTTATACATAAATAGATTGTTTCCATGATAACAATTGATAAGTAGAAAGCGTAGTACTCATAAGAAAAGCAAACATTATTTACTTAATTAGTTTTGTAAAAAAAATGTATGTTTACCAAAATTATTGCTCTTAAATACATAGCTTTCTTTACAGTCATATTAATCAGTTTTGATAATGGTACTATATCATTTTGATTGTACATAAATTGTTAAACATACTAAAATATTATTAAATAATTGCATTGAATTTTTATTGGTGCTTAACTTTCATTCTTATGAAAGAGTATAGTCCCTTCATTTATGTTTCATAAAAGCTTTTAAGAGCACATTAAATTTTAATTATGCAACGTTTATAAACGTTTACTGTACAATAAGAAAGCGTAACTTCATTTGAATTGAGGGTAATTTGTAATTATTTTTATTATAATGAATTACCATGCATCCGACCTATAACGTGCTCTTAAATTCTTACAATACGATGAAGATTTTGCTAATAAAAAGAATTTAAGTGCTTTTCATTTCATAAAGATCCATTCTGTTGCTTATTATAAAGTGCGGGGATAATGAATTCTTCCTGCATAAGAATTCGTAGGAAGAAGCCTCTTACGTTTTCGTGATGTAAAATTAAATTTATATTTGTGGTAGTTTTGTTATCCGATATGTACCAAAACTACAATTGATTGAACTCCAGATTTATTTAAGAAAGTATTCAATACATATATTTTTATGTTTGTTTCATCATTGGATGTTCTACACTATGGAATAAAAAAAATAAATTTTGAAGGTTTATTTTTACTTCCATTGTAAATCTGCGAGTCAGAATTTGTAGCGAGAGTCGCCTATATGGCGCCACAAAAAGCATGGCTCTCATTTCTGGGGAATATGCCGAGTCTGCAAAGGCTAGACAGCCAATATTGCAGCCCCTTTGAAGAAAAAAATATCAGCTTCATATTTACAATTACATAAAATGAAGTGAAGCGTTTAGGAGCGAGCTGATTTTAAATAAGTGGTTTTTCAGCATTAGTTCATCTGCACTCTAAAAAATGAATTCTCAAAAACGACGGAATTTTCCTTAATTTTGACGATTCCCTTACTGACAAATGCTCAGAGTTTTCTTTTCCTCAAAGTGAGAAAATTTGAATCGTCATTTTTATGAGGATTTGCATGTCGTCTAATCTAAATAAATATTTCGTCATTTTTGAGCATGCGAGTACAACAATGAGATTCAGTTTTCCCAAAATCAAGATACAGAATTGTCAAATCACGATCGTAAAAGTGAGGATTCTCGTTTACTCAAAAGTCACGTGATAGTTTGACGAAACAATCCTCAAAATTAACGAAATGAAGCTTGAGGATTCATGAATCTTCAAAAATGAAAGTGTTATTTCTGAGAGTGTGTCTGCCTGAAACCACTCTACATTGAACTAAAACTTCAACTTGGCTCACAAATTCCCATTCAAAATTACGTTTCCGTGAATAGCAAGCTGGCGTATGGGGTCGATGCCGCAGAACTTTTGGTTTTAAAGGTATTGCTGATATTAATAAAAAAACACTTCAAATTGGGTAGAAAAGTTGCCAGTACTTTTTGAACATCAAAATAAAGTTTTTGAAAAAAATAGCAAATGTTAGTTGTTAAAGATATTTTTGGGTTTTAAAGCTATTGATAGTTACTTATAGGATATATAGTTATCGTTAAATGTTTAAATTTATTGGGCGAAATTTGCTTAATTAAGTTGCGTAGTAAAGCATAATCCTAGTTTTATTTTTGAGCTGAGTTGCCCAGTCAGTTAGCCGTTCACCTAGCATGCGAAAGGTTCCATGTTCGGGTCCTGGCATCGCCAAAATAACTGCCGACCTATAAACGGCCCGTGCAGCAAAAAATGTCCGACGAAAAAATATCCCATGTAGCTGAAGAGCACATTAAATACCCTTTAAAGTCATGATGTACTTCTAGTGCGACAATAATTCAAACTCAATTAAGGTGTACGTACACACTTGAACTTTTTTTTCTTAATATTTCACTTAAAAATTCAATATTTTTATATTTGATATAAATCATAGGTGCATGAGGGTGCGCGCAAAAATATTTGAAAAAAATTTAAATGATAATTAATTAATTAGCATTTTATGCATTAATTAGCATGTTTTTTAAACACTCATAACTCAAAAACCAATTAACTTAGACCTATGAAATTACCATGCAAATTAATCACCAATTCCTTCTGAAGGGCATGAACCTCAAATCAAGTTTGTGGCCCTTTTAGTTTTTTAATAATAATTTTTTATATTAAGAAACGTGAAAAAAAAATCTAAATTTTTAGAAAAAAGTAACTTTGACGTGCAATAAAAAATTTACTTAAAAACCAAATCTTTTTTTGGAGGTTCAGGCCCTCCCCCAACTTATTCCACATATAAATAAACAATTCGTTTGACAAAATGTTAATTTTAACTTTAGTTATCACTGTTTGAACAAAGTAACACATGAGTAAAATGAAGTTTTGAGAAAATTGAGTTTAAAGGTTGCAAAAGCTAACTGTTTTCATGATTTAAACATTAGAAAAACCTCTGTAACTTTTTATTATAGTGGAGTACCAGTACAAACTTTACATCATTTTAAAGAAGAAGAATTGGAGATTCCAATTTACTTAAAAACAAAAAATGTCAAATTTGGCTAATTTTGGCCTTTCCAAGTGTGTATGTATACCTTAAACTAGTTTTATTTCTTTACGATCAATCTTGCAATATTATTATTTTTAGATAACTAAGAAAAGTTTCCATTACCCTGATAAGATTACGTATAATATCTGAAATAATTTACTGTCTTTCAATATTAAAATAGTCATCCCCTTTGATGCTTCGTTTCAGTTTGGATTGCTCAGAAGACGAAAACGAGTTCGACTCCTTGAGGATGATGACGCAAGACGACGACGAGGGACCCGAGGTGTCGGAAACTGAGTGCGACAGGGAGCTTAAAATTATCGCCAAGAGCAAAGGTGAGCTGCAAGTTTGGCGCACTCCTTATTGTTGAAGTACAATTTAATTGGTTTTATTACTCCCTTTATTACTAGAACGCAGCGTGCGTCTTTTCAATTTGGTAATCAACGACAAGGGCATAGCTTAGAAATTTGATGATTTAATTATTTATGTTGTCCATCTCTAGGCTTCATTAAGCGCTCGAATTCTCCCCAACTGGACTTCCAGCGACAACGTATGCTAAATTGCTAACGAAGTCGGGACTTTCTACTCCACAGATTTAGCGAGTAGGAATATCGCTGTGTTCTGGGAAACCCCAGGGATTTTTAGAACGATTTTCACTAAAGCAAGAAGACGTCTATAGTATAGAGACAGGCCCATGAACCTTTACGTTGAGAAGCTAACCAGAATGTTACAAGTTGTCCACCCCTGCAGTAAATAAATGCACCAACAGCTGCGCTACCTAGTCTATGGACTCTTTCCCAAGAGGAGGGCTGGGGAGCCCAGTCGGTTAGGCACTCGCCTAGCATGCGAAGGGTCCCAGGTATCGTTAAAATAACTGCCGACCTATAAACGGCCCGTGCAGACAAAAATGCCAGATGAATAATACCCGTGCACGTGTAAGAGAGTGCACGTTACGTTAAATATCCTTCAAAGTCCTAACGCTGCATAGGATGTCGCCCTTAACGGTTGCGTTGGGAGCCTATTCAGGTGTCGGCTCGTCACTTGACTCTGGTTCTAAATTACGACTCCCGTCGCCAATAGCTCTCGTGTAGCTCTAGTGCGATGAAAATTCAAACATAACCTAACTTTTCCCGAGAGGTGTTGAGCTGAGTTGAAATATCGTCGCACTAGAGCTACTCGAGGGCTATTGAGGCTCACTCGAAAAATTAAGCCTGGTTGTGACGGGGTTTAAGTAGGTTGGCATAAGACGTGAAAAGGCGCGAATTAATTAAAAATTATTCAAGAAACCGATGTAATGCAATCATTTCAACCGTAATAATAAACCATATTCACTATAGCAATTGGTTTATAGTAAAAGCTCCTCCTAAAATCTATATATACTATATTCCATACATACAATGTAATTTTTATTTACGTGTCGAAAACAGTATAACCTCTAAAATGTATAATTTGGTAATATGAACTTATTCTTTTAGTATTGATATTAAAAACAATAGGCCTCATTTTTTTTAAAAAATTAATAATTCACCTTTCGATATCTCAAGTACTGAAGAAATTTTTTTTTTACCTTGTTATAGAGTAAGACATTCTTTTGAAAATAGATCAAGTATTTCTGTTTTACTTTAGAAAAACCGCCACACCCAGAAAAATATCGTACAACGCCCAAAGAACATATCAGAAATGCTAACTAATACCCTTCTTAAAAAGATCCAAGAATATATTGTGTGTTCATTAATGTTAAAAACTCTTCAAGAAATGTCATTTTGGCAGGATAATGACACAAGTTTCAACTTAGAATGAAAGAAATGGATATTATGTTACTTAAATTAATTTCCGGAAATCTTTTGGCAGCCTTCAAGTCTTATGTAGGGTCATATGGGGGAATTATGGATCAAAAAATCACAACATCCTATTTTTTTCTAAAGTATGAAAGATAGAAAGATTTAATTTTGCATGGAGTAAGCTTAAATAATTTAGAATTTATTTAAATAATCACTTTACCTAAAACATAATTATAATTAGTTTTATTTTAATTATTGAGTGATCAGGAATTACCCCGGGTTTGGGCAATTATGGATCACACATGGGGTAACTATGGATCACCCTTTTTTTTATAGTAATGCATATTAAAAGTAAATTAATTTTTGGTTGCAGTTAAAATATAATTCAAAGCAAACTTTTAAACGCCAAAATTAACTTTTTATTAATATTTTTTCACAGAAAAAAATTAGACTTTATCGTTTGCTAATTTTTTTTTAAACTCGAAGAATAATGATGATCTTTTATAATAAATTATGCCGCAATTTCCCATTTACATTCTTTCAAAAATTCGGTTATTTATCGTTTGTTAAATTAATTTACAGTTCGAAGTATCTCGAAAGTTTCTCGTAAGTTTAACGAAATGAAAAGAGTCAAAATATTGAATAATAATGGAATTTGCATGTTATTTCAATGTAGATTAAATTTTTTGTTATTTAAATTTTAAATAAACTTTTAATTCGAATTTTTTAATGAAATTTGGAATGCAGCCTAATCTGATTTTTTGCTTCAAAATGACGTATACCACTTAGCTAAAAACACATGAAAAATTAAAAAATATCACTGATCCAGAATTACCCCAGTGATCCAGAATTACCCCAGTAAACTGGGGGATAAATCGATATACCTTTAAAATCATTAAAAAAAATAATTATGAAAAAATTTATATCGGAATGAAAAGCTTAGACCTTTTCCTATTGAAAAATAGCACCAGCAATATAGTTAGTTCAAATATGTTTCTCCAGTATGGATCTTTAAAAAAATCATGTTTTTCAAAGACAATCTTTTTTGAAGATGTTTTTATAGTAGTGTAAAAAGTATTTTTTTCCTATTATTTGCTGCAGAGTTACATTGTTTTTGAACTTGATATAAGAAAATAGAATGTATATGGATGACTTGGCATAATTTATTTTTTTTCTAAAAACCATTTTTAATCGTTAAAACTTAGTGATCATTATTTACCCCGGAAAGAGAGTGATCCATAATTCCCCCATGTGACCCTAAGGTGAGAGCAGAAAAAGTGGATGTTTTAGTATTTTATCTTATGTAATACTTTCATTCACAAATTGATTCATGTGGTGTTATAGGGTCAAAATCTGCTATATTGAAATACTTTTTTTGGAAGCTCGATTTTCTTAATTAAGAAGTAGAGAACTTAGTTATTAACTACTTATTGAGTAAAATGTATTTTTAATGTAAGACAAAAAAAGGGAAAGATCTATACTTCCGATCTTAATATATCTATTTGCGTTACTTTACATTCAATACATAATTAATTTCAACACAGCTTGATTGGTATTGCAATGCTATATAAATTATTAGTTAATAAAAAAGATAACAAACGCCAACTACCAAATTTGCGCCAAATATGAACCAAACCGTTCTAAATATCCTAATTGAAATTTAAATTTCGTAAACTTGGAGTAACTAAAGGGGAAGATCGCAAATGTAAGAATGGTCATAATAGCAATAGTATTAGCATACCGCTATTTAATATTAACTTGTAAGTTTCAATAACCCCAAAATATTTAGGAGACCGTGACACTATTTTTAAAAAATGTAATTTAATTATAACATAACCAGTGACATTTCCATTTCAAACATTTTTAACTCTGCTGTTTTAACGCCTAGTGAAAAAAAAATCTTACAAAGTTATATCTTCGCAGAGATTTCTATTCGAAAACTAATGCATTAGCTCAATGGTACTGACACATGACTGAACATCTTTCTTAATAAAATTTTCAACGGATTTTTATTAAAAAACTTCAACACATACAGCGAAATGATATTTTACACCATAAATATTTTTACAAATGAAATTCATACGTCATATTAACCATTATCAAAGCACAGCCATATATTCCCACGCATTTTCTTAAAAGAGACGCTAAGTATATCTTAAGAAATATATCACAGGATACAGGAAAATAGCTTAAGGCACTAGCTATTCTGGAGCAAACGATACCTTGACCGTGGATAACAAACGATGTTATTTTTGGCACCGGATCGAATACGATTTGTTCCATGTCCTTGTAACGATATCAAAGAACATTAAGGTTTCTTAAAATGATATATTATCGTTTTTAGATCTTCTGTAAGAGCCAGAGGTAGTGCTCTGAAGCAGCCGAGTTGTTGATTTAGTAATTTAATGGATTCTCCTTATGATGGTGATACATAAATATACACTTGACTTTTGATTTTGGGGGAGATGCCATTTATTTAGATTAAATTTAAGTGTTTGTATGAGGAAAAGGGTTGTGATAAGATTTTCGATACTTTAATTTTCCGATCCATTTTAAAAACTAGTTAATCATTTGAATTCAAAAGGCAATTATTAACATTACAATTTAGTTTTTGCGATACATTTTAGTAAAAATAAATGAAAATTTTCTATGATTTGATGTTTTACTGAATAAAATGATAAAATAAATACTTTTTCATACAAAAGTTTTACTCTTGAGTTTTATATTAGCTCTGTCGTTTAGTTACGTTTAGTTATAAGGATAGCTGCCGTGCTATATGCATTCCAGTTTTTAAAGTTTACAATAAAAAATATTGAGATCTTATCAACTTGCAATTTAATTACTGCTTATAGAACAGCAAAATTAACTCGAGTCTTCAGATGAACCTTTTAGGTTGAATATATTGTATGAAAATTCTATTTATAACATTTTAGTTAGCACAATGATGGTGAGCGATGGTAGGGTTTAAAAGGTATGTTGTAAATGAATAATAAATTTATGAATTAAAAAAAAAAAAAAACTTTCACTTCTACAAATAGCTCACAATGGATATATATCAGGTCTTCAAAGGCAACAGAAATGCTAAAAATAAAATTTACTTATTTATCGAGTTTCGGCGAGTTAAGGGGTCACAGGAGTCTTAAAAATGTGCAAAGAAGGTACTACAAAACATAGTATGATCATTCATGTCATTTTTGAACTACTCAATAAATGAGTATAATTTTTTTATATGTAATTCTACAAGATTTATTTATTATAAAACTAGTTTTAAAATTTATGAAACTTTAGCCAAAACTAAAATAAATGATATTAAACCTGAAGCTATTTGAACACATTGTGATTAGGCTTGCGCGGCAAATTGTGAGGTCAATATTGAAAAAATGACAAAGAAAATGACTTTATATTGTACAAATATGTACAAACAAAGACTTATACCTAAATTCTCAGCTCAATTTAAATTAGAAATTATTTTAAGAACTTTTTTCTTAAAAAATTAATAAAAATTTAAAAAATTTGATTTTAAATTTTTTTAAAAATAATTTCTAATTAAAATTGAGCTGAGAATTTAGGTATAAGTCTTTATTTGCACATATTTGTACAATATAAAGTCATTTTCTTGGTCATTTTATCAATTTTGACCTCACAATTTGCCGCGCAAGCCTAATCACAGTGTGTTTAAGTACCTTCATGTTTAATATCATTTATTTTAGTTTTGGCTAAAGTTTCATACATTTTAAAACTTGTTTTATAATAAACAAATCTTGTTGAATTACATATAAAAAAATTATACTTATACATTGAGTATTTCAAAAATGACATGAAAGATCAAACTATGTTTTGTAGTACCTTCTTTGCACATTTTTAAGACTCCTGTGACCCCTTAAGGGGGAATGGGCGTGCAGGACCGGGGGTCTCCAAACTCAAGTGCCTCAATGTTAATCCAATAGGAAAAAATTATTTTCTTTGCCACATTTCTCCGGCTGTATTGAATATTTTTACAAGCGGATTTTTTTATGTGATAAATGTAGCTGACTTACAGGTCTCTATCTTCCCACTTTTTGAAATTGCTTCGAATATTTAGTGTAAAATAATTTATTGAATATTAAAAAAAAAAAATATTCGTACTAATTTCAAAAAGTGGGAAGATAGAGACCTGTAAGTCAGCTACATTTATCACATAAAAAAATCCGCTTGTAAAAATATTCAATACAGCCGGAGAAATGTGGCAAAGAAAATATTTTTCCCATTGGATTAACATTGAGGCACTTGAGTTTGGAGACCCCCGGTCCTGCACGCCCATCCCCCCTTAATGTCTTGTAGAAAAAAGAACGTTAACGGGAACACTGAACGAAAAATGTGCAGGGGAAATGTGGAAGGACTACGTCATCTCATCCAAGTCAATTATAATTTCCACCAACACTACCTCTTTCTATACGAAAAATATTGCATACCAAACTTTTCAATGCATATTATTGTTATTACGTAAGATTCTTAATTGGCGCTAGTCATCATTTATATCAAATGTGTAAAATATACTTTTTTTTTAGGAAACAACCCTTTGCGTGTCGCCATGCCTCCTGAGTGTCAACAAGCTGCTGTGAATGTCTTAACCGTCCATTAAAGTTGATTCACTGGACTCAAATACACTCAAATTTTATTGACTTATAATGAAGGATCTAGTTGCAAAACACATTTTCCAAAGTGTAACCAACATATAGGGTCCAGTCCGTACATTGGCGATTTTTCCAATTGATGTTACCATTAACAATAGTCGTCAAATAACAAACCGGGCCCTATATCATAGTTATACTTTGAAGAATATAAGTTTCGCAACTGGACTCTCTATAAGAACTGCACGCAGGACTTAAATACCCTTCCTATGAACTTGTGCTTCTATGGAACAAGCTCCTACCCCCTGGAAAAGCTATGGTAACGCAAGAAGAAGATTCTTCGTGTTGTGAAATTAGATTTTAATTATATTGTATGTATTGATTGATATTTGAAAAGTGAGTTTAGTAAAGATGTGTTGTTAAGATTGTGTGTACTGTCATTTTATTACACTTAATAATAAATCAAATCACCAAAATACTTATAAAGAGCACCAATGGTAAGTTCCAATCGGCATGAAAAAGTACAAAAGTAACTCTAAAGACGTTTTTATAGTCTAAAACTATTAAATAAATAGTTACCGCCTGTTAGCAAAGAAGATATTTTTATTAGAAGAGCAAAAGAAACACCACTCGCTTCGATTTATAAGTATGGTTACATCATCAAACAAACTAAACAACCAATAAGATTAAACATGGAATAGCTGATGCAATATACTGGGTGCGATTACATTATGAAGATGATGCAATATGACATAAGATATTACATCATACAGAACCTGACGACACTTGAATATGATATTTCAACAGAAACAAAGAAACAGATTTAGAGTGACTTAAGAAAGTTTATAATCACTAAAATTTTGGAAGACTATTTGAATTCTAATTTTCCACACGTAATTTTTGAAAGTACATGCTTCAATCTATTCTAGCTCAAAATAGTAAGTTTTATAATTTGCATGTTTTATTCTCCTCAAAAACTTTTATATAATTGTAGTGCCTAATAAATTAGTATGGTACTTTGGGTTAATTCCTCTGACTTTCCAACACGCGTCAAATGATTTAGTACTAGTTTTTCAAATTAAACATTTCAAGTAGAAAACAAACGTAAACACAATAACAAATCATAATAATAAACAACTAGAATGCAAATGATAACCATATTATTAACCCTCAGGTGATTATACTGGTTTCGGTGAAAATAGTCGATACGATAATCCCGAAAATACCTTAAGTATGTATAATTAATTGTAAGTAATAAACATAGTTTATAAAATTTTAATCAGTGCACCTTTTTGAAAATCGTTCAATAATCAATATCATACTAGTTAAGAACTAAGTTGAAACCTTCCTTGTCTAGCTCAATCACAAACTATGCTAATCAATCATAAATATCGATTAAAGTCCTTTTCTAACTTTACAAAATAATTTTGCAATATATTATAGAAGCTGACTGCATGAGGCAGCAAACAAAATTTTGGTTCGACGCACAGAAATAGCAATCACAAATATAAATAAGTGTAGCTTATTATATGGCATTTATATTGCAATTTTTATCGATGAAGACAAATATAGTATTACTGCAGGACTGAAACCAATATTTTAATGTTTTCTCAATTGACACACATCAATTCTTGCAGAATAAAATAGTTTTTATTAAAAATTTCAAAATGATTAGTGACTTTAAATATAATAATTAACATTTATCCCCCTAATAATTGATTGTTAGTCAATGAAATTTATCACTTCTGAGAATTGCTTTTTTATTTCAAATTATTCTTAAGAAACACGTCATACACGTTACACTAAAGATAAATTACCATTTATGACTTGACCATTATTAACATCAGTTTTATAATAAACAATTTAATAAACTGTAATAATATGAAAATTAACCACATTATCTAAGAAATAAATAATTAGCATTTTCAATTTCAAGAAGAGTGACGGTTCTTATTTTCGAATACATGTAAGAGAAACTTAAAATATCCCCGCAAGATACATTTAGCATGTAGATTTTATAAGGTGGTTACGGTGTCTAAAGTTACATCCAGAGAAACTAAGATAATTACGTCATTTCCTTAATTAAATCTAGTGAAAACAAAATGCCATGTTTTAATTTGGAAAATTCATTTTCATTGGTGAGGCTGGTATATAATTGAAATGCTACGAAAGGTGACACATTTATTCTTGTTTTATGATTAAGATTTCCAATTCAACTTATAGATCTGCAGGTCTGCATCATTAATGAAAAAGGTTTGCTTTATTAGAATAAATACTTAAGTGTTTCAAACTGATAACTTTTATGAATTAATTTTATTATTAATTTATTTGATTATTTTTTATCTCCTTAAAAATATCAAATAGGTGGTAAGTATTTAATACATTTTAAAATATTATTTATTCCAATATTGTTAACATCGACTAATCATTATTTAATTGCTCTTATAAACTTACAAATTTGCATTTTTTGTACTTGTATCTTTCAGTTCTGATTTTCATCTGGAATATATAAACAAAATTTTATATATTTTATAAGCTATATATATATTTTTTTAATTTATTACTATTTACAATTATTTATTATATGTGTTACTATATATTATAATTAGTTTTACTTATTATGTTTATTATTAGTTTCTTAATTTATTTATTTTATTTTATTACAAATGTTTAGTTTTAATTGTTTCTTTTAAATAAAGATCATTTTTAATTTAAATCAACTTTAAGTGTTTTGAATTGAATTATTTCAACAGCAAAGAAAAAACGATTTAAATGCCATTGTCTTGAAAAGGTGAGTGCTAAAACTAATATTATAAATCTATAAACAAATAATACCGCAGATTTTTATTTCAAATATTCAGTTTTACCTCATTGTGGAGTATTTTAATATCTTTGGGTAAAAAAAAAATCAGAAAATTGGATTACGATTCCTGATTTATTTTCATTTTTGTTAGCATTTTTTTCTTAAGATTAAAATTGCGTTCAAAACATGAATTATAAAGAAAGAGAATAAGTGAAAAAAGTACAACTAAAAAATTTTGATTCATGAACAGGAATCTCACACGAGATATCATAATTCATATTTAAAAGAAAACTGTATATTGTAAACGTATGCTTTTCGAGATAAAATAAAGAATAAACCATTTTCGTTATTTTCTAAATGAAAGTCTTCATTTATCATAATATTTTCCGGGGCTCCATCGTTTCTCGTAAAATGAGAGAAAAATTGTGTTTCTAAACATGAAAAGGGATAAAAAAAAACCATAGAAATCATAAGTATAATATATGGAAAGTCTAGTTTCAAAACTCACATTTTTTTAAAGTATAACTAAGACATAGGGCCCGGCCTATTAATTTTCAATATTTGATAATAATAAGTTCAATCGCACGAAGTAGACAAAAAAGGAGCCGTTTCCTTTAATTTAGTCATACCTTAAATAATGCAAGTATTACAACTAGATCCTTCTCAAATAGAAAGAACAGAAATCGAACTTAATAGAGTATAAATAATAATATATAAGGGACATAATGTAAGAAGCAGCAGGAAATATATAAACTTGAAGCCGACGTAAAACGCAAGTCATTAAGAAAAAAATATTAGAAATAGAGATAATATCAAACAAAAATTACAACTGTTTTAAAGTAACTATAATTGAAGGTTAAATATTATACGTTAAATTAAAATTAATAAAACCCCTGCTAAATATATGTTGGTTGGTTGGTTGATATACATATATTTTCAGGCTTGTGTGTTTGCTCAGAGAGCCGCTTTTAAACCTTCGTCAAGTTAGACAGTCACAGCACACACACTCCCACTCACATGCACACATATACGTGACAGATGCTGCCATCTATCCCGCGCCACACATTAGACATGTCCCTGAAGGGGAGGGAAATAGTCTCCAGGAACCTGTACAAGTGGGAAACTGCGCAATGACCGCCCACAAGATTTTCGGACCCAACATATTTAACGAGCACGTACTCCGCATATACTCGGTGAGTTTTCAGCGACCAGGTTTCGATCGCGGGACCTTCCGATCCGTAGATCGCTACTCTGACCACAGGGCGCCTCACAGCTCCTAAATATATGTCGCAAAGACTAAAAGGATCGGTTGTTTATAAAGGTTTTCCAGCTTTTATTTTTAGCCTCAATGGATCTTTACCCCAGCCAATTGCGCCTCATAGTTCAGAACCCTGGTAGGTAAAGTGACGACTAAAAGGATTTGCAGCAATGCATAGTACTATATATACGAAATATAAGTTGGTTAGTAGACATATATTTTCAGGTTTGTGTACTTTGTCAGAGACCCGCTTCTGAAATATATGTTAATATCGGTAAATGGCAGTGTCAACGGCTCAGAACAGCAGTACAATAGCTGCAATTTTTTTTTTATGAAATCAGAGATTTCAGGCTATTGGAAAAAAAATCTACTGTATAGTTCACTAATATATGTATGTGCCTTGGAATACATTTTATAAATCTGTAATTTGACTCAATGGAATAATAAAAGCAGACCAATTAAGTAGTGCTGGTGACAGAGTGGTCTTGTGGTTTGGATCGCAGTCCATTACGCTAACAGTCCGCGCACTGTGAGCGGGACTTGGAACCGGTGCGGGTTTGATTCCCCCTTTCAACCTGGGTGTACCTTCTTCCAGTGTATCATTAATAATTCTGTCTGTGTCTGTCTTACTTGACGAAGGTTTATATGCGGGTATCTGATCAAGCAAACACACCAGAATATAAACGCACCAACTTACCAAGTTGTGCTACCAGTGGCTGAGCTTCACAGATGTATTCCTCGTCACTTGACCAGGACTCTAAATTAAAAAAGCGTATGTTGCCCATTACATTTGAAAGAAAAGTTCTTAGAAAAATATTTGGACCGGTCAGAGAAGGAGAGGTGTGGTGAATTCGAAGTAATCTGGAGTTGAGAAAGCTATACAAGGAAAGGGATATCGTGGATATAATAAAATCAAACGGCTCCAATGGCTCGGACACTTGAGCAAATGGGTGATGAAAGAGCAACAAGGAAAATCTTTAAAGGAAAGCCAGAGGGAAAGAGGAGAGCCGGACGTCCTAGGAAGAGATGGCAGGACGAGGCAGAAGAAGATCTGAGAAGAATGAAAGTTAAAAATTGGATTGTCAAAGCCAAGGACCGGAAAAAGTGGCGCTGTGTGTTATAGGAGGCCAATGTCCTTCATGGACTGTAGTGCCGAGGAGTAACTAAGTAAGTATGTTTCAAACCTGAGTTAACACAACTAATAAAAATACTAAATACTTAAGGATTACAGTTTGTATAGGCAAACTTCAGCGAAGCAGCAGACCACTCTCAAAAACCCTATCTCGGCCGATCCGGCGGCGTAGTGGTTAAGGCATTGGCCTCTGGACCTGCTGGGTCCGGGTTCGAATCCCGTTCAGGCATTTATGTTTGTTTTTGTCGAGTATATGCGGAGTACGTGTTCGTAAAATCTGTTGGGTCCGAAAGTCCTGTGGGCGGTCATTGCGCAGTTTCCCATGGGTACAGGTCCCTGGAGAAAATTTCCCTCCCCTTCAGGGACATGTCTAAATTGCGGAGGTGGCGACAGATGTCAACATCTGTCATATGTGTTTGTGTGTGTCTTGTGTTGTCCTACTTGACGATGGTTTATAAGCGGGTCCTTGCGACCAAGCACACAAGCCTGAAAATATATGTCTACCAACCAACCAACCCTATCTCGAACATTGAGTTATTTGATTTACGGATAATTTCCTATTTGCCTAGTGCATTAAAAACGTGTGTACCCAAATTTATTGTGTTTTTGTATGAAAATGTATCAGCAAAATTTATGGATATAAAATTCGAAGAGTTTTCAAAAAATATATTTGCTGGACGCGTAAGTACCAATTTTACACAAATAAATATTACTATTTCAATAAAAATGCAATAATCAGAATGAAAAATATTTCAATGCTTATTTTTTTTCTTTATGTATTTTTATAAATATTCAGATTTGTGGTGATCTGATATATCAAAATGTTCATATTTGACCTGATGTGCTTATCATGTAAACCTTGTTGGATAGTAATGTAATCTTTCTTAAATAACAGATTATTTTGTATTTGCAAACTCATTGATTGTACTGAAACTCAATTTCTAAAAATAAAATCCTGTTATAATAGTTTATCATATTTTTAACTATTTTTGTTGTATGTAACAAGTGTACATTTTTTCTGAATATTTTTACCGAAAAATCCATCTTTTCTATACTTATACTTTAATTCACTAAATTCTCCCAAACCATATTTACAGAATAAAATGATATTTTATCTACTATAAAACAATTTTCGATAGCATAAATCACTCTACTTACTGACATATCGATGAAACTCTTCTCAAATATATTTCTTTACGTGGATGGGCGTGGGCTTAATAAACTTAGTTTTCAACGAGCTATTTGTCTTCATTTATAACGTAGGGCTGCTACAGATATCTCCACTCCCCTAGCGACATTTAAAAACATCCTTTTTCTTGTTGGATGCTGAAAGGTTATTTATAAAAAGCAGCTAAAATTTTAACATGTCTCTTATTATAGCTTAATAATTAGCTGTAGTGATAATTTACTGTAGATAATGTAATTTCAGCAAAGATAAGTGTGTATTAGTTTGAGCCTGCTAACGATATAAGGGTTTGTTTGAAAACTTAACTTAACTAGAAATATTATACATAAAATATTCTGATGTAATCTTATATTTCTTTTTTTAATTTCATCCTTGGTACTTAAATCCCCTCTACTTTAATTTTTGTTTTGAAAACTGTTCGTTTTCTATTGGGTCGTTCTGCACATTGTAAAAATTAAATGTTTGTTTTATTTTGTGCGATGAAAGTTTAATTGCTTATATACATTTCTGAAAATGAGGTTTTGTGGTTTGTAATTGCTACTAAATGTCAACACTGGTATACTGACAGTTGCCGGTATGATTGAATACATCTTAGAGGCGGAGCTGCCGGTTTCTTTGCAAGTGAGTTCCAATGTGCAGTAATTTACCTTTTCACAACAAGCACAACTTTATTTAAAAACGTGATCAAGTGACGAGCTAATATAAACTGATATCCAACTAGAATATTTAGCGACAACGTACAGAGGACTTAGGACTATCGATCTTTAATAAACATGCATGACTAATTTTATGAAAACTCCAATATAATTTGTACTTTGTATTTATATTTGTTGGTTGCTTTGTATGGTCTTGGTCACAGACTTAACCATTTGGGTGCGGAGCCACCTAGTATAATGAGTATTATTTTAAACTACTCGTATTTCTCTCATGCTAAATGGGCCGGTGAGACCAGTATGTGAAATGTCCCTGATTCGAGATAGGGCACAAGCTAAAGTACCTGCAGGCCTACAAACATAAACAGTAGAATGTGTAAAGGAGAGTGAACATTAAATTTGATAAAAACTCTCCACGCCACATGCGATGACACATCTTTAAAGTTATTTTAGGTGTCTACTCGCTTGTCATTTCAGCTCATCACTTGACTGTGTGTCTAAATTACGACAGGCGTCGACAATAACACTCACTTACGTCTATAGTGACTATAATGCAACTTAACTCTCATTAGGTTTATAACTTTTAATTCAAAATACATTTTATACAGTTTAAAATATCTTTTAAAGTTGAGAATTAAAAGAAATCCATAAGATACAGAACAAGTGGAATAACTGTAAAAACTTTACTTACCATCCAAACCCCTGCTTCCATCCTTAAACTGTTTTTTCCTTATTCTTTTCTCGAGTAAACTTCTTGACAAGTGCTTAATGCTCACCCATTCATCGCGTAAGTCACGAGCTGGCAAAACAAACAAGCACAGAACGAAATAAAACTATTTTTTCCCGCTGTTACTTTAAACATCCTCGCGAGTCGTCTTAAACTGCATAAATAAATAAACGTCCTCTCGAAGAGATTAAGGGGAAAATGCAGTTTTTTTTGTTGTTGTGACTAGCGTGTGTTTCTGCCTTTAAGTAAGGTCAAGTTGCCGTTTTTTTTCCTTTTGTTCTGTAACATCATCAGGATCGATTCGCTGGAAACGCTTAGCTTTAGTTAGAAGAAGGGGCAGGGAAACACTTGTGTTGTTTTCGTGTTTCGTGCGATTCGTGTATCGTCATTTTGTTAGGGTCTCTTTTATTTCTGGGTGAGATGATGGGGAACAGTTTGATATTTGTATGTGTTTTATTAATCAGATAGAAACATTGAGTTCTCAAGTGATTCTTAATGTTAGTAACTAATTTTAAGCTGTAATTCCCGTTGCATATTTTTTATGTAACTAGAGGATCTACCAATAGTGCATTTCTGAAAACACCACTGCAACTGTTGAGCTACAACCAGAAAAACCCAGAAATATTTGGTTCAGATCCAATTCATGTCCGATTAAGTTAAAGTGTACAGTACAAACTCCTTGTAAAATAACAGTGTTCATTTTTGTCTAAACCACTAATTATGTGGTAAAATACTTACTGAATAGGTAAATCCTTCATATTTTATTGAAAAATTTATGTCTTCAACCTATTGTTGTTACCGAATTAATTATGCGCCAACGACATTCACTCTTTGTAACTACATTGTAATAAAACATATACCATCACATTATGCCCAAATATATACTTTTTTTAGTGGTATGGCAGAAACATGTGCTTTACTGAAAGTAATTGAATGACCATCTTCTATGTACTATTGGAGTTAGCTGCCAATGTGCTTATGTATGACGGGAAAATATCAATTTGCTTCAACACACAAATTACAACACTACAATGTAAATATTAACCATAAAATCTGAAGTAATTTTACAGAATTTTTTGCAGGGTGATAACCCATTTCTGTCTTAGACTGAGAAAAAGCTACAGGAAAAGGTTCAATATAATATTTTTTCTGAATCAATATCATTGAGTATAAGTTTCTCACAACTCTACTATCCTCTTTTCAACACCAAACTACAGAACACTCATTAGAAACAGCAACAATTCGCATCGGCTAAGTTTTAAGAACCTAAACAACTCCCTTATAAAATGGACTCGGGATCGAGAAGCGACGGCCAACAAAGCAGCGTAGCTCGTGCTTTAAGACTGATGACTGCAACGTTTAGGACTGACGTTCCATTAATTTTAAGGTCCCATTTTTTTGCGTTCAATCTCATGCTGCAAATGTAGGGAACGCGATTCGGCGTAACCAGATTCATCCACGTCAAAATGCCATAGTCAGTCTCCTAAGAGATTTAAAAGTATTCCATTTTGTGGAAGGACATTTCGGTGTTCGCCGTTTGATTTTGGTTTTAACCCTTTCCGGGTTACGGCTTATAAACCCGTCCCCTCACTGTCAGTTTTACCAGCAACACACATAATTATTGTAAACAATTATAAGTTTTAGAATTATACCAACTTCTATGATAATCTGCTGCATTAATGTTTTTTAAAAATGTAAAGAAATATTATCTAGCTAAAAAAACTTGTGAAATTGCTTATTCTTCGAAAATTATTTATGCATAAAAATGGCTTGTTTTGGAAGCATTTATATAGGGGAAGAACTTATAAATGTGGTTGTGATATTTAAGAATCCTCTTAATTCAAGAGTCATTCATTCGCAGGCAATTCATTATCTTAATTCATTCTAAAAAATTACCTTTTATTGAATCAAGTATCTCGTCTGGATTTTCTTGGTATTTGCGAGATATGAGTGGTTTACAATTTTTTTCCGAACTGTATAGTCTTGTCTATTGCTCAATGAAGTACTTCATCACTTATTTTTACAGTAATACCGGTATAGTTAAAGGTACTAAGCAAGGTAACGTATTAGTTAAATTTCATAACTGGGTAGAATAAGAAAAACTTGGTTTAGACTATTCCCTTTACTAGTATTAATTTCATTTTAGTTAAATAAACGCAACATATATAATTTGATTTTACTGATTATAACTTTATCTATATTCTTCAGTTTGTAATCACACAATAAAGTTATTAGCACATTTTCCATTTCATTTTTTCATGTAATATTAACAAAATATTGACCACAGTTCTATTTTTAACAACACTTCTTCATCAATTTATCCCTGATTCAATTGAAACACAGTCAATCTCACCAATTCCAACAAACCAACCATCGGAAACAAATGCGTTCCCTTCAACTTTCCAATAGACTTTTCCTCCAACACGTAATTGTCCGGCCTTTCAGCAGTTTAATCACTGATGCCCCAGATACAGAGGGTAAATTAACAACACATAAAAAGCCGGACTCGTCCAATATCAGGCCGGTGCCGGCTCTATCTTAAGCGAGCCCTTAATACCTCAACTGTATAAGACAGAATAAACGAAATTCAGACCATTTCAATTTCTGGTTTTACTTTTATTGTATGTGAAATAAAATTGCAATTTGCTTATTATAAATTGAAAAATATCAATAAATTTATAATAATAAAGTAAAATAATGAACATATTTGTCATTTTCTTATGTTATTTAATATTAACAAGAGTTCTTCCGCTGTTGTAAATTTGACATCAATTCTTCAACAATTTAGATTTCAATTTATCCCTGATTCATTTCAAACACAGTCAATCTCACAAATTCCAACAAACCTACCATCGGAAACAAATGCGTTTCCTTCAACTCCCGATAGACTTTTCCTCCAACACGTAATTGTCCGGCCTTTCAGCAGTTTAATCACTGGTGCCCCAGATGCAGAGGGTAAATTAACAACACGTAAAAAGCCGGACTCTTCCAATATCAGACCAGTACCGGCTCTATCTTAAGCGACCCCGTAATACCTTATAACTCAACTGTATAAAAAGATAGAAAACAGACGAAATTCGGAACATTTCCATTCCTGGTATTACTTTTATTGTATGTGAAATAAATACAGCAAATAAAATTGCAATTTACTTGTAATAAAATTGAAGAACATCAACACATTTATAATAACAAAATGAAAAAATAAATATATTTGTCAATTTCTTATGCTATTTAATATTAACAACAGTTCTTCCACAGCTGTACATTTGACATCAACTATTCAACAATTTCGATTTCAATTTATCCCTGATTCATTTGAAACACAGTCAATCTCACAAATTCCAACAAGCCAACCATCGGAAACAAATGCGTTCCCTTCAACTTCCCAATAGACTTTTCCTCCAACACGTAATTGTCCGGCCTTTCAGCAGTTTAATCACTGGTGCCCCAGATACAGAGGGTAAATTAACAACACATAAAAAGCCGGACTCTTCCAATATCAGGACGGTGCCGGCTCTATCTTAAGCGAGCTCCTGGGAGTAACCGGACCCAGGATACTTCGTTTCTAATGGTTTTTTAGGCAGTGAACGACCCGGTTTCTTTCAGGTTTTTTTCTTCTGTTTTTTGATGGTGCTGTGTCTTGGTGTCATTATCGTTTACTTTCTCTGACTTTTTTTGTAGGGTTTTTTGTGTGAGAAATTGATTTTTGAGATATATATTTATTTTGAATCCTAAGGAGACATGGTATTAAGAAGGATCCTAAGGAGACACATGTAATTAGTTTAGTTAATGTTTTAATTTTACGGATATGTGTAAATAGTTGTTTGTAAAATGTTTTTTTTTTTTGCAGTAACTCTGGTTATTAGATAAAAAAGTAAACATTACTTAAAGGAAGTTCTACGATCGTTTTATATTACTAAACTGTTTTTTTTATAATTTTTATTTAAATAATGGTGACCAACACTAGTTTCGATGCAAAGTTTACCAACAAGCATATGAATAAAATAAAAATAGTTAACTGATTCAGGGTACAAGTTTCTGGATTTTTAACTTTTGAACTACTTACTTTTGCCTTTTATTCTTTATAAATAGTTAGTTTTGTTTTGAATTACCTGGAATTTAATACATAAATCTTATCCAACAGCCCTAAATTGCAAGCTTATATCTACTTTTTTATACTTTTCATTTAATATTATGCTTGCACAAGGGAAAAACAAATTTTTAAGTGGAAAGAATCAATTGTACTTAATTTTGTTTTTGAAAAACTCGAATTTCTTAAAAACGATTCAAAGAAATACATTTATTTTTTAAGGAATGTATGATGAAGAAAACACTACTACTGTCTACAAGTAATATAGAAGAGACATTTACAAGTGATATTAACAAAATTTTACTTAAGTGCAAAAACATCATTGTTAGCTAACAAACCATAAATATTCCATGCACATTCTAATGTATCTTTCATCACATTAACGGGATTATTTTCTGTTTTTTCTGATGAAAGCTTTGGTTCGGCTAGTTTCCAACTTGGAACATTACCAATAAAGTAAAAATTCTATAGGTTAAACGGCGCAGGGCAGACATCCTAACTTGATGAAACTTCTTAATTGAAATATATTATTCTTATTAACTCAAACAAAATATTATCTATATTGTTTTGCTAAAAGAAATGAAATCGAATAGATGTGTAACTAACAGTATTAATTTATGGCAATATTAGATTTAAAATGAAAGATATTGAGTTTCCTAAGTTTCGTAATTTGAAAATAAATCGAGATGCAGAGCTGCCTGGACTTAGATTGTGCAACAAGTTAGGGGATTTAGGGCTAAAAGAAGAGAAATATTAAAAATATGTTTAAAAAAACTGTTATTATTTATTAGTTATCTTTTGTTTCTATGTGGTATGTATTCATTAACTATACAATGTAAAAAAAAATATGTAAATTTACTGTGTTTTCTGTCACAAAAAGTACCGGCCAAATAAATCCCCGTTTTTTGGCAATTTCTCATAAAATTATGTTGCATGTCGTAAATTATGTGGTGTCCGTTATATTAAAACCGTCTGAAAAATATTGCACATTGTGAGTAGGTTTTTTCGGTAATACAGAGTGGATTTATCGAAAGGCTGGGCTCGAAACGCGGTATTTAGGTGATAGTTTAGTCAACTTGGTCAATGAAGCTTAATTTCCACATTAAAATAGTGTTGAACGAGAAGGAATCGACGAGTAGCGAGAATGTATCTCGAGCACACCTACATTTGCTAGTCAATTATATCACAACTATTATGAAAAGTTTCTTATTCATGAAAACGCTATTGACGAAAATTGTGTTGGCTTACAATAAAAACATTGACCTTGATTGCTGATATGTTTCCTCTGTTGGAAGAAGGGTTTGTCCGTTTTATTCTAGGAGGATAACCTAGGATCAATTTATCATCCTAGGTTTTACTAACCCATTCAGTCCCAATGAGGAATCGACATTATTTAAAAAAAAATCTGGTTGTATATAACCATTTACGATTGATTTCAAAAAGCACATAATTCGATTCTTCAAACTTTTTGTATTCGAAAATATTTTTTTGCCAATCCCAATAGATGTCAGCCTTATTATTTTTTTTTAAATTATGATGTCAAATGACGTCATTGGGGCTTGAAGGGTAAACGGGAAATTGTATATAAATGTTTTTTTACAGTGCAAGTTAAAAGACAATATCATTTCTACTTATATTGGGATGATTTCAATAAAAATAACACACATAAATTCAAATTACGAACTTCATAATTTCCGAACAAATGAATCTAAATATTTTCGATCACCTACAATAATCGACTACCAACAATAATCCCGCAACCAATCCCCAAGCAACAGTCGAAACCATTCACTTAAACACCCAATCAATTGTTACAGATTGTTTCCTATCAAATTTCTCATTTCCATCTACTGGGCTAACCGGAAAACTGAAATTCTATTCCCGAAACTACGATTGCGAAATTTCCTCTATTCATTAGCCCAGCGACTTAATCACTTTCGCGGGAGTGCTTACTTTGGGCTTTTATGCGGACGGAATTGTATGCGATTATCCGGAGTCTGGTCATCCGAACTATCGTTTAATTTTCTTTCTTACTGGAATGGGATATATTATTTTTGCATGTGGGATAAAAAAATATTATATAAGTTCAGCTAATTTATAAAAATAAACTTTTTTTTTAATTTTTTAATTTAACTTTTCTAACGTTAATTGTGCACTTTATGTACATATTTTTTTAAAAAAAATCATCTACAATATGCTGCATTTTGTAAAGATTCACCACTTAAGTACTAGATCGTTTAAATAAATTGTTCAGACGTCGTATTTGAGAACCACAGTCAAGTGAAGAGCCGTCACCTGTGAGAGGCTTCCAACGCAACCCTTAAGAGCAACATCCTACGCAGCTTTGTGACTTTAAAGGGTATTTAACGAGCCCTCTACACTGGGTATTATTCGTCGGACATTTTTGGCTGCATGGGCCGTTTATAGGTAAGTAGTTGTTTTGGCGATGCCCGGAACCGGACCTGGATCTGGGCATTGGATACTCAAGTCAATCAAAACATGATTGGCTAAATTAATATTTGAAGATTGCGGAATTTCTCCATCAGTTACTGAACAAACATATCCTAGTAAAAAAACCCAGCTTGATAAGGATTGACAGCCAGCAGCTAAACATTGCCAAAGTTTCTGGATTTGATTACATTTTATAATTTCATTGAAAATCTACAAATTCGCAACAATTTTAATTAATGTTTCAAACGCTTTATCAGTGCTTAGTACCCTTAAGTATTTGTTTAATCATAAATGTCTAATCGAATATAAATACATTATTAAATTAGTCAAATATTTAAAAAAATGTTTTTGTATAATATAGAATATTTTTGATTTATAAAAGAAGTAGAAGGATACATTAATTTCATTTAGAAATAGAAAAATAACATTATAGATAAAAATAAAAAAGAATTTTTGTAAAATTTTCTAAAACCACATTTCAAAAAGACTAACCAAATTCATCTTGTTTTACTTAGACTATTTTTTTTCTCTTTTATCACACTGTAAGTGGTAAATGACATATATAATATTAACCACCAACAGAAGCGCAGATTTCTCAAATACATAGGGATACATTATCCTTAAACCTACTATTTTACCCTTTAACCTGATATACGGACTTTATTTCTTACTAACGATAGAATTCTGCAGTTTTTATGTAAAGGGAATCTTGTTTTTACGGCCGAAGATTGTCCACATTAAACCTTGAATGGAAAGGGCAAAAAGCTATTAACTCGCGAAATCGCAGAGAGTTCAACGTCTCCCCATCTAGGTTGGTATTTATGGCACAGGCAATAAATAGCAAGTTTATGCGGTCGGATTTCTGATTAGTAATATTTTATTTATTACTCTTGGGGATTCTGCACCAATTGACTTTTTACTTTTATATTTAGTTTTTATAGTATGTTTAAGAACAGTAAGTTTTATTTCAGTTATATTATTGACATTTTTAATAATCTAATTGTTTTCTTTCTTTGAAATGTACATAAAATATATTAATTACGTTTTCATTGTTATTAGCGTGGATAACTGCATCCTAAAAACTAAAACGTTAAACAGAATGTATTGGTTTACTGAATCATTAACTTTGATTTACATATGTTTCATTTTTATTAGAAAAAATCTATACAAATAAAATTCATTTCACTTAACGGTAAATGAATTTAAATGAAACATATTTTAGAAAAAAAAATGTATTTAATATTCTTCAAATTGTGTATCAGATTTGTTAATTATTGTTGAAATTAAGTTCAATTTTTTTTAATTACTGAATTTTTATTTTAAAGTATTCACATTAAAACTTTTCATTGCTTTGTTTGCATTAATTAGGACATTCTGATTAGTCTAGCATTATGATTGATGGAAAAAAAACCTGTACAATTTAACCAACACATATACTAAAAAGACAAATATGAAAAATATAGGATTAAAAATCGATGTGAAAATACCAAAACTATTGCTAAGTCCACTAAATATCCTCCAACTAAATTTATTTGGATAAATAAAAAGCCTTCTTAATATTGGGGCTGGGGAGCCCAGTCGGTTAGGCATTCGCATTTGCCTACCATGCGAAAGGTCCCCGGTTCGGGCCCGGGCATCGCCAAAATAACTGTCTACCTATAAACGACCCGTGTAGCCAAAAATGTCCGACGAATAATACCCCGTGTGAGCGAGTGCAAGTTAAATATCCTAAGTAATAATGCTGCGTACAATGTCGCCCTTAACGCTTGCGTTGGTTGCCTATTCAGGTGTCGTCACTTGACACTGTGGCTTTAAAATACGACTCCTTTCAACAATACCCATCGTGTAGCTCTATAGAGCGACGATATTTCAAAGTAAACCTAAACTTAAATAATTCTTAATATTTATCTTTACATGTGAAAAATTTTCTTGTAATTTCTGATAATTAGTTTTTGATAAATGAGTCAAGTAACTTGAAACTTTTTTTGTTTAAACGGCAGAAAAAATAAATGACATTGGAGTCCAAACAACAACTTGTTTGATGATAAATGATTTTTTCAGCGTTTTCTCAAACAAAATTAATGAGCGTTAATGCATTTTGGAAACATTTGTATACTTTCTTAATGTTTACATGGAACATTTACTGAGGAAAAGACCATGCTTAAGTTGGTCATACTTTACTTTTCACCATATAATTTGGGGGATTTTTATATTTTCGTTAATTATTTGTTTTTCAACTAATATTTATACTATTGCATTCGCTTTCCAACATTTATCCTAATTCCACAGGAAATATTTAATATCTCACTGGTCACAATGACACATCTAATTATCAAATCTAAACATGTCATGTCAAGTAACTGTTTTAAAATATAATTTGCAGTTTGTTTTATTATTCGATGGTTATTGAAGTCTAAAATAAATTAATAATTTAACAACAGATGTATATGAATTCAACATAAACTACATTGATTAATGAAACTTAATTTTCTTCTATTTACAATATATGTTCCAACAATTATAAAAACCTTTAATAAAATAACTTCAATTCAATTGAAAATTAATTAATTTGCAAATGCATATTTGAGATGCAATCAATTTATTTTTCTCAATATATTGAGACAAACAATAAGGGTTAATAAAATAAATTCTTATGACTATCTTATGTTCATAATAGAACAACATTACCTTTAATTAAGGAACACGTACATAAACTTCTATAGCCAGATGCGCTTTGAGAACATCGAAGTTCGACTAATTCCAACTTTAATTGCAAATAGAAGCCGTAGTCGAATATTTTCATCTGGGGTTATGTTGAATGTCTTCCTTCAACGGAAATTTGTCACGTTAATAAGTACGCTTTATTGTCGGATGTTTAGTGTAGTAACTGAATAACACTATTTATATACCAGGTTCTGAGATTCCTTTGGAATGTAACAGTTATAGTATTTAGGAACGAATAAGATTTATTTTATACTCTTATTATCATGTGATATGAAAAATTCAGAAAGATAATTGATTTCTAAAAAAAAAAAAAAATCTAGTGATCCAGAAAACCTTACAAATATTTCGATTATTAAACTTTCCATAATTTTCAAATGGTAAGATTTACTGTTACTTATATGTTCAGTAACAGCTTGCCTATTTGTATGATTATGAATAAATTGATTTGATAATACTGAATTTATTTGGAATAATTTTAATGAGAGTAGCATGCAAATATTTAAAAAGATAGCTGCTACCAAATCATTTTAAGGGGTATCAGAAACTTTAAAAATTACAAATTGGACAAAAATAAATCACAATTTAATTAGTCCTAAAATAACAGTAGTATTATAAAATGTGTGAAATTTGTTTCACGTGTCTGTGAAACAGTTATTTTACATCATAATTTTTTCGATTGAGATTACAACTGATTTATTTTTTATTTTATACCTCATATACACTCATGAAGTGTCTAGTTACATCATGTTCTTCAAAGTAAATTATCCGATTAAAGTTAGTATATTCTCAAAATGCAAAAAGATAAAATTCAAATTTACTAATTAAAATGTTAATTAAAATAGTAATCGAATAGTATTTTTGTAATCTATACAAATTATATGTGTGTGGTACATATCTATAAAATATTCTTAAGTCGTTGGTTACATAGGAATAGAATTTTAATGCGTAGCAGTCCAAAAAGTGTGTAATTGGGAAACATGTAATTATAAATTTATAAAAGCTGAGTTTTACAAAAAATTATGAAAATGCTATAACTATGCATTTGTTTGTAAATATTTCGAAAACTTCAAAAAAAAGTAGGACACATTATATTCCTTGTATAAGTGGTATAAACTTCAAAGTAAGATTATTTTTCCAAACAAATGTGTTTTTATTTTTGAAGGTCTTAAAACCCCTTCTGTAACATGGTTATTAAGTAACTGTCACTTTAAAATAACTTACAATTCTCCGACTTTTAATTAAAGATAAAACTGAAAGCACTTCCTACGATAAATAATATTGCAAAAGTCGAATCTCACCGCTTATAATATAAGTTTAAGAGAAGTTCAGTCGACGAGCAGAGAAGTTTATTAAAATTTCCCATTTTCACTTTTAATTATTGTGCCTCAAGTATTTAACGTTGATTGAGTATTTAACGGAGCGTTGTTTTTGTTAAATTCATTGAGTTTTCTGAATTAATCGTGGAATTTTCAGCAGTAGAGTTTCGTGCTAGTTGATGCTTAAATTTTAACGATTGGGTTGGCTCTTGCATAGTGTTTATAACTGATAACTTTTGCTGAAACAAAAGCAATTTTTTGATACTTAAAATTGATTTAAATTACAGAAAACTATTTTAACTAAATTTTTTCAGCTTGTCATTTAACAACTAACTGCTACAGAATGGTACATATTTAAGGTCACCCTATATGCATGCACAGAAAGTTGTATGACCACTGAAAAATTTCGTACGCATTGTTTGTTCGTCTACAATGATTCAAACGATTCAATACTTCAGCATATAGAACTTAGATATCTATTTTGTAATAAAAAGTGCATAGTTAAATTTGGCGGTGGATCGGGCATGTGCTACGTAAGCCGGAAAAGTTCAAGGTAAAAGAGGCCTTCCGCAGGGCAGGCCGCAGAGGAATCCGCAGGGCAAAAGGAAAAGAGGAAAGCCGAAAACAACGTGGAACAACAATTAACAACGAAGTGAAAGAACATTAAGAAGTCATGGGGAGAGATTAAGACCATCGCAGCCAACAGGGTGAGGTGGCGGACCATGACGGAGGCCCTATTCTCCATGTTGGAGTGAAAGAGGTATAGGTAAGTAAGATAAATTTATATTTTAATAAAATTTCTTTGATAAAAATACGTTTGTAAGAAATCAATTATAACTTATAATAAGCTCCGTATTAAAATATCAATTACCTCATCAGGGCACATGCTAAATAATCATTACGTTTCCAGGACATATAATTTACATTAAGATCTAGATTTCTTTATCCTTGTAAACCATAATGATGTGCAATTTATTTCAAACAATTTTGAAATACGTGAACAATTCTTGGAAAAATATTTTGCCTAATTTACTTAGTGAATAATATTTAAAAAAATAATGACCTAAGAATAATTTTAAATATATTTGCTAAAACAATTAACGGAACACAAATACATATATTCCTCTTATTTTCCGGGGGCTGTAGAGCCCAGTCGTTTAGGCACTCGAATAGCATGCGAAAGGTCCCAGTTTCGAGTCCGGGCATCGCCAAAAGAACTGCCGACCTATAAACGTCCCGTGCAGCAAAAATTTCCGATGAATAATACCCCATGTAAGGGAGTGCACGTTAAATATCCTTTCAAAGTCCCAACGCTTCGTACGATGTCGCCCTTAACGGTTGCGTTGGGTGCCCACTCAGGTGTTGGCTCGTCACTTGACTGTGGTTATAAAATACGACGCCCCTCGCCGATAGCCCCTCGTGTAGCTCTAAGTGTGACGATAATTCAAAACCTAACCTAACCATAAAGACGTGTAATTTATTTTAAACAATTTGGAAGTCCTTGAACTATTATTGGGAAAATATTTTGTCACATTATTTTAGTGGATAATATTAAAAAATAACGACTTAAGAATAATTTTAAAATAATTTTTATTTGCTAAAACAATTTACGGAACACAAATATATCTATTCCTCTTATTTGCCAAAACCCCAATAAAGCATTTTACTGAATCTTCACAATCTTACACTTCACTTTTTCTTCTTCTTAAATTCAAAGAATATCTCTAATTCAATAACCGAACATCAACAAAGACGAGAAAAAAATCCCAAACTGTTTTCGTCTTTAAAGAATCGCATCATGTTCTTATCTCCGTACAAACAATAGCACGCTTTAGTATGCAACAATAATTGCATTATTTATTTCTACACTAAGTGGATACATTTTCCTTGTACCCCCATAAATAGGTTAGTTCTAAACACACTAGGCTGATGGTGGTGTTTTCGCTTTGGAAAAATATTCCGTAAATGTAATTTTCTTGCTGTGCTGCGAAACATCAAAAAGCTACTCAGTAAAGTCGGTTTGGTAGAATGGTAACAGCTTTGTTGAAAATTGGTTTTTATCTGCCAAGTGTTTTGTAAAATTTAAATTATCGTGATACATATTAAAAAACACACTTTACATTGAGAAGTACCTTCTTTTAGTTAACCTGGAAGAATTGTCCCTTAATAATTTTCGATTTTTTTATAATGTAACTGCAATACTGGCAGTCAAGCCTTTGCAGACTCGGCATGTTCCCCAGAACTGAGAGAGCCATTTTTGTTGGCGTCTAGGCGAGACTCTCGCTACATTTTGACGCGGCCCAGACAACAATGAATCTGAGCTCTCTGTGGTTGTATATGTTGATGAGATGATTTAATTTTGCCGAGAAATTCAAGCGAAATGGACCCTCCAGGAATCTTTTATATGCCACAATGACATGCGCGCCCAGATTTTTTCCAGGATTTTCCATTCCCATCCAGAAAACTCGAACGAACCTCAAATCGGCGGAAACGGCAATTGAGGCTGGGAGCCGCTTCATAATTTAAGATGTTCTGTCGCAATATATCGTCATTATTGAGAAGCAATCAAACTGATGTGTGAGGAATACGTCGACATTTAAATAAAATAAACTTGTTAAACGACATGCTACACGATACCTCTAATAACTTGAAATAAGTAAACATTTTATGTATTAAACCATAGCTTTTATGTTTTTTTTTCATAAAATTAAAACGAAAATGAGGCTGGAGATACAAAATGCACTACCGAAATTATAGGGCGTTGGTTTTTAAAATCACGTATCTTAAGTTGCTATATGCAGAATCACCACACGTTTTTCATTCTACAAAATAAAAACCCATGAAAATTACAGATGAAATATGTTCTGCAATGGATGGTGTACATACAATGCTGTACTATGCTTGTTATAACGATGCCATCGAGTCGAGTAAAAGCATGTATAATAGCTCCAAAATGGGATTAGTTATCACCCTGGTATCAACTTTTTACTTATTTGTGGTTTTGATTTAATATTTTTTTTATTATTTAATTCAAAATCTAAAAATATACTGTTGAAGTAATCAGAATTAAAAAAAATATGACGCATATTGGCATTACTAAAGCTCTTTAAAATTCTGATGATAAAAATAGAGCGAATTGAGTGTTCTAGTAAAACCACTTGAGGTTAGTAAAACATGCATAAGTGTAAACATATTTGTAAAAATTGTCAATTTTTCGAAATAAAAGGTAGAAGCGATGATCATGAAAACACACTTACAAGACTTGTTTCCAAAAGAAACACTGACAAATTTAAGCTACGGTCTTTACAGCCTAATCTTTTTATTCCCTTTACTCTGTACATTAACTAAAGAACCGCTACTGCTACGTACAACCATTCCACAGCTCGTTACATCTTTAACAACCTAGTAAGGCTACTTTGCTTTAAATATAAGGGGTTCCTATGGGAATGTTAGGATGGGATGTAGAGATACCAAGCGAGGGGGATGTGTCCAAAATGATAAGCAGTAGGTTTTTATGCTGGAAAATGCTGGCCATGCTCATGCCGTAAAACAAAATTTAATCTCGAAAAGAGATTTTTAGAAGCTGGTGTATGGGTGTATTAACCAAGCGATCCATTTCGCCTGATTTTTGGTTTAAAAATAATGTTGATGGGCTTTAAGGTAAGTGGTTTTATTTTGTCTAAGTAGGTTTATCATTAGTTATGTGTTGTAGGCTTCTTAAACAATCCACTGCAGATTTTTACTACAAAAAACATGTTTGAAATATGTTTGCATTATTTAAAAAGTCTAATATTAAACACTGTCGAATGAATAATTTTTCCCATAATAGATCAAGGCAGAATTGCTGCTAATTGAAGAAGCAAATGCATTTTTAAAAAGGGCATTTAACAAAAATGTAGCGAAAAAGTTTCGTGCAATGTTATTCCATTCGGAAGTACACTGAAATTTTTCTATACTTGTTCAACAATATTTGTTAAGTAGGTACTGCGTAAATAATGTTCCTTATTTAAAAAAAAAGTTTTTGTTTATTTATGGTAAAGGAACAAAACTTTTATTAACTAGTTTAAACATACTTTTTTTGAGACAGTTAAAATATTTTTTTTTCAATTTTATTTTAGGATTAAATAACTTAATCATTGACTGTTTAAAATATACTTTCTTTATATTTCAACCTTACGTGCACTAAATTGGCTTTAAAAAGAAAAAAATACATAATTTTATTTTATATACTACACTAAAAATAACATGTTTCGTTTGTTTAGTGATAGCCAAGGACTATCAGTATTTTGTGACAGCTAACATTATGTTATTCCAATATTAAAAATGCAAATTGATACTTAATTTGAACTTTGCTTGAATAACCTGCTTTAGTATTTTAGGCATTAAATTCTCCTTGTTTCGAACATTTTTATTTATGTGGAGATAAACAGCTTGTTAAACTTTTAAAGATAGCAAACATTTCAAGCTGTTTTCTTTGAAATATAGATTAAGAATCTGAAGTTTAAAAAATAAGATACAACATCAGATATATACTTTATGATTACTTTCGGATCTCATAAATTTAGTGATATACTCAAGGAAATATTATTAAATTTTCTCTTTTTTGTTTAATATATAACTTGCAGTTTTTCTGAGTAAAAATTGGTGGACCTATGGTTGAGAAAAATTAAATATTGTGATTTTTGTATCAGATTTCCGAAAGTATGTTCTTCAAATTTTTTTTATAATTTGTTGTGTATGATAAGGATAATAGTTTTTTAATAAAATTTTATTCAAATTAATACAAAATGGGAGGCGGAAAAAGATATAGCACATCTTATAGAATTAGCCTAAACAAAGTATTCTTTTTTTTCTTTCTAAATTTAAGAATTTATTATTAATGTATGATTACTCATATAAATCGATGATAAAAGTTATTGTTTCTAAATCTTAAAAAAATTCTAAATCTTATAACATTAGCCTAAATAAAGTATTTTTTTTATTTCTAAATTTAAGAATGCATTATAGTTGTATGATTACTCATGGAAATACGATGTTTAAAGTTATTGTTTATAAATCTTGTTATACTGGAACATTTTGAATGTTTTTTAAAGTGCCGCTTGTGATTTAAAACTCGGAACTCTAATAGAATGAATATCTAATCCGAAATCAATAAAAACGTATACAACCAAAACAATTTACCTTTACCCTACTCAAAGAGTACTTAACTTCAATGAATACGTAAAGATAATTGCTCCATAACGTGATCTCGGGTCATGACAAAGGAAACAGAAATACCAGTCAATAATTATTTTCGAATAGAATATAATTTACCATAACTTTGACCATTTGAATGGGTTCAAATTAATATATATCTAGTTTTTCTTCACACTTTTAAGTAGAGCTTGAATGATATTAAAATGGGCTTAGCAGGAGTTTTGTATAAATATATGTAGCTTTTATAAAAAAAAATATTGTAAATATTTTATATTGTAAGTATAACTTTTTTCAATTGATTTGCTTGATATTTGTTAATTGACCACTTGAGCATATGCTCAAGTGTTTTCATCTTTTCTACCCTATTATTTTAAGCTTTTGAAAATACCAGGGAAATAATTTGTAATAAAATTGAAATACCTGGACCTCAAATAGGGAATACTGTTTTAGTTGTATATTCCAAAACTAAATGAATTTAACGAGTCCTATTCTTCCTGTGTAATACGATATATAATTAAACATACTTTTAAAATCACGAATATCACCGTATTTGGAAAAATGGCGTCGTTCCGTAATGGGAAGACTTTTAGGATAATAGTGAGATATATATTAACCCTACAAGTGATTAGAGCCCGAGCAGCAGAAACAAAATATTAATATTGCCCACAGAACTATTTGCGTCTCGCTGTCAATAACAGAAAAAATAAAATAGAGGGATTAACCAAAAAAAAAATGATGAAAAAAACCTACAAACTAAACTCTCTAAAGCGCGAAGTCTCTTACAGACTTCAGTATTTCATGAACATTTCAAATTATTGAAATTAAAATAATGATTGGAATTTAAATTGCCGACAAAATTTTTCAACCCTGTTTACTGTTTAGTCATTTTAAGTTGGTAAAAGATTTTAAAAACACATTTAGACATCAGATTTAAACTTCTACCAACGTTTTAATTTGTATTTGGTATTAATACTCAAAATATAAACAAATTACTATCATGTTACGAAACAACACAATATAAAAAAACTCAGCACATAACGTATTACATAAAGAAATTAAATTTTTTCCCACTTAACTTCAAAACTACGAAAACTGAATCGAAAAATCCAATTGGAATTGTTTAATTAACAAATTGAATATTCCAATTGAGTTAATTATTATAAACAACAATTACATTACGAACCGGAACAGTAGAAAACACTTCCTTTAAAACATAACACATTATAAAAAACCCCACATAATCATCTCACTTCACTTCTAAACTACGAAAAACGGCGCGAAAAATCCAATATTTCGAAACAGCAACCAACGCGCTCTCTGGCGAGCGAGAAAAGTACCCACGTGTTCTCCACGATCCTTCTCCCGGACTTCAGTTTCCGACAGTTTGCCAGTCCGGCAAGTTGTACTCCCGGACTTTTCAAGCCAAGGAGCGCAACAGTAATGTGTCGTGTGGGACATTACCGGATAGGATACTGGGCTGTGGTGTTGATCATAGCGATGACAGGTATTTGGTTTTTGGTATTTTGATTGCGTGTTTTCGTTAGAGAATATATAAACTGAGAAAGTGAATTTTTCTAGATTTTTCGTGATTTTTGTTTTTATTGCATATTGTTAAGTTTATATTACGAAAGCTTTTGTTGATATATCTTTTTGAGAAAAATAATTGATTTTTTATTATAAAATTAACATGGCTTATATTATTAGCGGCTAACTTAAGAGATTGGTGTTTTACTTTTATAAACTTGTTTATCAATGCGTCAAACTAATATTTTTTCACCCAATATAATAAGGTGATAATAAATTAAATTAATTATAGTATTTTTGTAATAATCATGAATTTCATAAGATTTAATTGTAGAAATTGTACGACTACCTTATTTACGAACAATAAGTATAATTAGAATTTTTGTATTTACGAATTTTAAGCGCTACTCGGTAAAAAGTTCAAAATTTAAAAAAAAAAAATCGTTAGTTTAATGACTTGAATTTTAAAAAAGTCTTGAATTCTCTGAATTATGTGTATTACGAATTTAATTTTTTTTATTTAGCTTACACAATAATGTAAGTGTAATAGTATATTGAATGAATATTTTTCATACACCTTCTTTCTCATTACGCTAGCTATTACACATGTTATTGTAATGAATGTAAATAAAGTAGCATTACTTTTTCAGTAAAATTTTGCAAACCAGAAAATAGTTATCAGCTGCCCTACCTCCCCCCCCCATCCTCGTCAAGTATTATGAATATCTTTTAGTTCTACTTGCACGGTGGTTTCCTATCGACAGTATGTCATAGTCTCACATACGTACCAATGTTCAAAAACTAATTTTGCGAATTAGGAAAACTAAAAATAGCTTAAAAGAACAATCTCCAATTCGGATTTTTAAAGCATTGAATTGTTCTCTGCACATTATATTACATTATGTTTATGGGAGTAAAACACAACATTAAAATAAGCAAATAAATCAAACTGGGTCAGTGTGGAAAAAAACATAAAGATTAATATGGGGTATCCTTATGTAGCCCATGTTATCGAAAGGAGTAATCGAGGACAAGTATAAGTTACTATTTGAGTGATTTAATTATAAGTTTACCGTAAAATTATGCGTAATTGTTAATTAGAAAAAGCCACAAAAAGTTTTAAATATTTCCTTCTTTTGAGATGTGTTTCCTAGAGTTAAACATACAAAGGACTTAATTTTTTAAATGAAGTTACGTAGCATATCTCAGTTTATCTCATGTGATTCGACTAAAAGTGAAGGAGCCATTTCTTTCTAAGTCCCATCTAAGTAGTTCCCACAATATCCATGTGCGGCCATACTAGTGTTACACATGTGCTTTTATTAAAATAATTTATTTATCCTTCAAATAGCACCTTAAACAGTCAATAAGTGGCAAATTCCTTCAATAGCATAATCAGTTAATCCTTATTTACATGCAACAAATTTTATTGATAAATATCTGAATTAGCAGGCTTTGCAAGCATAAAATGAATAAGCTTAGTACTTATAATTGTTTCGTGAATAAATATCAAAATATACACACTAGTTTTAAAAATATTTAAATAAAAATAGACTTGCACAATACACTTTTTTATGCATTGCAACAATTTACAACACATAAAGGTTTGAAACATTTTTTCCTCCCATTCCCTTTTCCTCTTTTTTTTCCTATATGCTAGCCAACTAGTAAATAGCAAACTTGCGCTTACATTTTTTCTAAATTCAATATATATTATAATTTTCTGAATTCTTAAAATTTTTCTAGCATATAAAATATGCTTGTATAATGGGCTTACTTTTATTATTGATTTTTTTAATATGGAATTTTAAATCAAAAATATAGTTTTATTTTCTATATTTGCCAATCCTCTTTATTATAATTTTCTTTTGTAAACATACAAGATAACATTTTTATCTATTTTTGTTGCATAATACAATTCAGTACAATAGACCCTTCAAAAACTCTGACAAAATTCACGAACCATATTAAGAAAAGTAAAATTTCTATTTTCCACATACTATTTCAAACTATTGATTGTTATCCCGAAAGTATTTCTTATAGCCCAGCATCTTGTTTCAATAACCTTATGGTTGTCGAATAATCCTCTATTGAAAATCCATGAAGCACTGGCTTACTTTGGTAGTCTCATATTTCACCCTTATAGAAGAGAGGACTGTGGGCTATCATTATCGGATGCTTCGAATGTTGCCATCAATTCCGTGAACCATAAGTTAGCTTCGTGGCTGTCAAAAGTTTTGAGTTTCTTCCGGTGAGATCTATAAATTATGCGTAATAGGTTTCGCGCAAAGGCACCAGCTTTATTAATGCCATTTCATAAGGTATGACTGATTTATTTTGAAAAAACAGGATTGGAGTTTAAGAATTGTTGTTATATTATAAGTTTTTATTTGTGTTATATTCATTATTTTTGAGTTCATTAAAACACGAAAAAGTTAAATAAACTAGTTTTACTCATAATGAATGACGTAAGTTAGTTATCCGGAAATTTATTTCATAAAAAATAATTTTAAGGGACTTTGGAAATCTCATTCTTCCAAGAATAACTAACATATAGGGTCTGGCCCGCTTATTGGCGATTTCGTTTTTTTTTGAACCTACGATTGTCATAAGTCGCTTGTAGACAGACGGGGCTTTAAGTGTTCGTTCAACTTTGTGGAGTTTGGGGTCTACACCCTTCATTTATTGAACAAAATATAAGGGCAATTCCATATGACATTTTGAATTGCAGAATTAAAGTAAAACAATTACCACGAATATATTTTCAAAGGAACCTATGTAAAATTATAATTTAGAGAAACCTATCTGTAACATAGTTTTAATTAATAACTGTCATTTGACGTGATGGAGTGAACTTGCCGGAATGACTTAAAGTTTTTTTTAACATCTATTGAAGTTTAGGTGTGTTGAGTAATAAATTTAATATTTTTTATTATCTAGAATATTTGTAAATACTATATATAGATTTATTCGCAAGTAAAAAGGGTTTTTTTACACGTATCGAGGAGGATTATCAATTAGTTGAAATGCTGGCTGAATTTGCAGAGCCAGCACATCTTTTTTGTCCACATCGATCTTCTTTTTCGATTAATGTGTATGCATGCCCTTTATCGTCATGCTTTCTTAAACCATAACTGAAAAACTTGAAATATATTTCTAAACTTAATTTGTAAAAAATTCAAAAAGTTAAAATTTTATAGAATTGTCCCTAAGCTTAATGTCAAGTAATATCTCACTTACAGTGAAAAAAAATAAAGTTGTTATTGGCAGATGCGTCAATTTTGGCGTATGGTGCTTAACATTTATAGTTTAACCGTCAGACAGACTTGAACACACTAATTCATAAATGGATTTATAATTGACTTAAACTTTTCAAGATTGTGAATGAATGCCATGTAGTAAAATCAGTTATATACTTTTTATCAATTCGTGTTGCAACAAAATTTAAACTAAAAATTCATTTGGAAACATGATTTGTAAGCACTGCTTTAAATGCATAATCTTGAAAAATATCAATTTACTGTTTTCTTGATTGCATTATAATAATACTTAATTATTTTCTTTTCGTTATACCTCAACTTATATGCAAAACTGCATTTTCAAAGAAATTACCTCTAGCGAATTAATGAATTTAGGATTTAATTTTTCGCTTGTGCTATAGATGTTTCGCCAAATAATAAGGAATGACACGCATCTCGTTGAAGGTTTCCACTGTTTAGAAAAGGTAATGAGTTCCACTACTTCACAACATTTTTATAATTCAACTCAAGTTGTTTTCTGCAAAGGTTTCCGATACGTCCCGAAACTTGCGTGCGGCAAAATCGTATGTGTGCATTTTGTAAAAATATACATTATTTATATTTGGAACAATGTTTTGAGGTTTATGGGGAAGCAGAATTTGGCGCAATTTGAATAAAGAGTTGTTATTAAAATGGTAGTGCAATGAATATGTAAACGAAATGGATAAAAAGGCTATGACTTACACATACCATAGTTGGACCTTGGAGGAAACAGTAGCATCTTAAAACATTTGCTTCTTGAACTATGCTTAAATAATTTAGTTATTAACATTTAATATGGTAATATGGTACAATTTGGTTGGGTATGCTGTTTGGAGTAACTCAAATAATTTAGTTTCTTCATTATTATTTCTGAAGTAAAGCATATGTTATAGAATAAAATTCACAGCAAAAAGAAACGTATGCCGAATATTGTAATCCAAGGTCATAAATATCAAGCATTGCATAATATTAAGACAAAATATTACACTCTTAAAACAAACGAGCGATTTTATCTCAGTCTGCGTTAATTTTCACTCATTCCAGTGTCGAAAATGCACTTCCCCTATAAGAGTAGATTTCACTCCTTTGTTAAGTTAAACTTCCGACAGGATCACTCCAAAAGAAATATTTTAACTCGGTCTGAGTTAATATTCACTCCTTTCCAGTGTCAAAAATGCACTTCTCCTATAGGATAAGATTTCACTCTTTTGTTTTAAGAGTATACATTATGTTGATGACAATTAGACATAAGTATACATAATACTACAATGTAACATTTAGTAAAGCATGCACAAAATCTTTAAGCTTTTATTATTACAAATTTCACCACGTTTCCTATTTTCAAGTCACTTTCTTATTTTTTTCAAAAAATCATTTCTAAACAAAACTCTTTTCTAAATGGCAAACATAACCCTTTCCTTGAATGTGCCTTCTAAAACATTTCTAAAAAACGTATGAAACCTTCTGAGATTTCTCGTTTCCTTGTGCATCCGATGGGATTGCTTTTCTCACAGGTCTTCCTGGAACACGAAACGTCCCGGGAAACATTACTCGTGCAGAACTCTGGTTGTTTGCCACTTTAGAGGTAAGAATGAAAAAAGTGGGCAGTCTGGTCCAAAGAACTATGGTAAACAAGTTTGCAATTTGAAGCAAGCAATCACTTATGTATTAGCCCTAAATCAACGCCAAACAACTAATTCAGAGCATCTCGCACTGAAAACTGTTTTAGGGGAATCATTATGATTTGCATATTTGTCTATTTTCCGAAACTATTAACCATTTTCTTTGAATTATTAGATTTACCTAACGCGCACGGTTACCTGATTCTTTTTTATAAGCCGTATCCTGATTCGAATCTTTGAACAAGTTCGTTTACAAAATTTCCAACAAAGCTCTACTTGTACCGCTAAATGTCTTTTTCTTTAAAAATTTTGTAAAGCAAAGCCCATGCTTTCTGGTCACATCGGAAATAACAATGCCATACCGAAGAGCAGTCGTTTATATTTCTACGAGGTTGTCTCACACTAAAGTATTTTTTTGTTTCCATCACTAACGCTGCTGCATTTGTGTTGTGTAAAGTGAACATACTACGCTCTAAGTTACTAATACAAACTATCGAACTTCTGCGCTAATCTTACAGAATTTCGCAAGAATAATCCTGATTAAAACAAAGATCACATCCTTTTGGCAACCTTCTTCTGTCGTTTCTTACGCCCAACGTCTCCATTAGACTCTTACCTTCTTGTTTGCCAAAATTGAAGTTTCCCAGTATTGTTGTAATATAATCCTGATTTAAACACAGATCGCACCCTTTTGGCAACCTTCTTCTGTCGTTTCTTACGCCAAACGCCTCCATTTGACTCTTTTATTCTTATTTGCCAATATTGTAGTTTCCCAGTATTGTTGTAATATAATCCTGATTTAAACACAGATCGCATCCTTTTGGCGTCCTTCTGGTGTCATTTCTTACACCAAACGATTCCCTTTGACTCTTACCTTCTTGTTTTCCACCATAATATGTATTCTTTTACTTTCACAGAAGAAACTGCCGCGATTTGCTTGAATGGCTGAATAGCAGTTCCAAAACAGACAGATGCGATCTCCTTAAAATTGGATACTTATTCCTACTAAACCCATTCTTACCCGTTTTGGCAAAAGAAAACGAAATGCTTCCTTGTCCATGTTAAAGTTGGGACATTTGTTGTGCAGTAAAAAGGGAAACTACTACTGCTTTGGTTTTATGGTGGTACTTCGTAATCACAGTCTAGCTACATACTCTGGAGTAATGTTTTGTTTATTGAAAATTTTAGTGAGGTGGTATGGGCTTTAATGAGGTATATTAGAGTTGGAATAAAAACAATTTTTTTTATTTAGCATTGACGTGCATACAAACTATTTTAATACATGGCATTGGTAGAGGAAACAAAAAATGCTTCTGACTTAGATTGTTTTGTCATTTTATTAATTAGTGTGTTCGCTTTTTATTTTATTACTCATTTATGTGAAAGCTTTTCAATTTTATCAGACTATAAATGGAATAATTGGCTTTCCAGAACTCAGTTTTCTATTAGTATTTTCTCCAAATTAAGATTTTGGATTGAATTTATACGCATATAATCTTAGATAACATATATTATTCTATCGTTATACAATGTATATTTTTTGTTGCATATTTAAAAGTCTAATTGAAAATTCAGTCTAAGTTTTAAAATGTGTAAAATACCTTTTAAGTATTTCAATTATACAAAACTAGTTATTTTTGCATATAAAATGTCGCTTGTATAACAAGACTTGAATAAATTTAGAAGATAACTAAAATATATTAAATTGATGTTAATTTTCCATTAAAAATATCAATAGAAAGCATGAAAAGAACGAATTTTAAATAAGGTTGCAGTACACAATTAAAGTAATTGTACAATTTTTCTTTGTATGTCTCAATTAAACTAGTATTTAGACATATGCTCTTAAACATTAATCAGACCAAATTCAATGGAAAATACCATTAGTTAAAATAACGTAATATCAACTTAGCTTCTGCAAGCACAGATAGTGCCTTTTATTCTATCCCAACCATAACGCACAAATATTCTATTCCATTTATTCGAACTTCGGTTTCTGTTTCAAAGGGACCTGCGTCATCTTTTGTTGACAATTTTCAAAACCCACGAGCAGAATCAAAACTATACAAAGCAGCTTCGAAACTTTCTGAAACTGTAACTGAATCAGTTTGACAGTGTAAGAGCCAGTGAGTTTGTAAAGTTGCTTTGATTTTTATTCTGAAGTAAATTCATGCTTAGATTTATATGCACAATATTCATGAATGTTGTAATTAGCATGTGTTATATAGGTTGCATGCAGGAATGGCGTTCTTACAACTTATGAATTAGTTTCGATATTTTTTGTACATTAGAAAACGTGTTTAAATGCTTTTTTGTCAAAATAAATAGTTATTATTCCTCATAAAAAAAATTCGCTGTATTTCAGGCTGATTGCAATTTTTCTTTAATAAGTTTCTTTTATAATCATTATGCAACTTACATACACTTTAATATTTTAAATAAAAAATCGTAGTGCAGACTTTTTGAATGTTCTAAATTCTTTGACTAAAACTATTTCAAAATGGAGCAATATTGTTTTATAAAAAGTAATAAGAAATAATGCAAAATGTAATGTATCATAAAAAAAAAATTATTCATTGCTTAACAGAAACATTACTTAGTTTTTTCCCCATACAAGCCCCCCTTCTCAACAATTAGATTACTTTTACAATGGGTGATTTGGAACAATACAAATACTTAAAAAACTTGGTATGTAAAAAATAACTGATTAATTAACGTTTATTTATATTTTCTATTTCGATAAGTTACTCGAACTTTTGCTGGTGAAAGATGACGTAAACATTGTTATTCTATTTTTGAATTGCAAACTCATACAGGGATTTGCAGATTTATTTACTCTATTTAATGTTCTATGTTTGCCTATTTCATCCACAAAACACTTTAGCACAAATAGAGTCTACTATGGTCGTAATAAACGACAAAAATGGATTGTAGTGACAAAAAAGACCTGTAAAATTACCTTCGTTTCTTCACATCAAAACAACCTGTGTAAAATTACCTTCGTTTCTGCAGATCAAAACAAACTTACATTCCAAAAAAAATTCTAACAATATTTTTTATAAAGTTGTGAGAAAAACATAAACTTAAACACAACCATCATGATTCTCAAAAAAGGATTTAAGACCCCAAATCCTATTTTTATAATCGTAAAACTTTTCCCCACCTAAACAGTAAGACGCAATTTATATAAAAAACAATGCAATTTTTTCCTCCGCCGTAGCTTTATTTATTTCTTACTCCATCCAGGCTTGTCAAACAACTAGAAGTTTGCAAAACCTTTCCGTGTTTCCTAGCAACGACATGGTAGTACACAAGTTTCCCCTGTCAAAAGATGTAAAACTCCTGTGCAATTTCAAGGGTCTTTTTTTTTTTCTTTTCTTTGTGACGTATTTTCCGAAATGACTTGGCCTAGTAGCGTTTCAGTAAGCCCTGGCTGAAATAAAGTTTTGTTGAAGAAGCAACATCTTGATAGTTTCACTTGCTTATTATAACAGTATTTATCTTAAAGTATTGGCCCTTATTGACTATTGATATACTTATTTGAATGTTTTAGAATATTTCACGTATAAGTGAGTTTATGTCAGCACACGAAACCGTGGTTAGTTGTACTATCTTAATTTCAAACTATTTTTCGAGTTAGTATTGACTTTTATTCTTGAAATACATATTGGACTAATTATATTTAGATCATTAGTTAAAGCTTTATTTCAAAACAGTCTTAAAAAAAGGCCAATGACATAAATGAGTGCTTTGAATGCAATTACCAACTCTTCGTATCGGAACAAAGTGTACAAAACATATACATATTTAAACCATCTTTATCTGAAAATATTTTGTTTTATATCACAATATAAGAGACATATAAGTTTACATTATAGTATTAATATACATCTGAGTTTATATTAAAGTCCAAAAATATTGGCTCTACTCACATAGACAAAATCGTGACAACCAAGGCGGTTTTGCAGTTACAACACTAAGTCCCCTTTGCCGTAGGTTAGAGACGAGTATTTTCATCTTGATAACTAATGGTATCATGTGTTACGACGGAAACGCTGTCTTAAGCATCAAAACCAAAGAAAGAAAAAATAGTAGACATAAAAACGCAACTTGAATTCGTATTTTAAGTGAGTGGAGCCTTTGATGAAACTTTACGCACTTGTAGAATGCCATTCTTGCTTGGTAATAAACTACCGTTTTATGTTTTTCGCAACTGAATGCATGTCAGCTTATGAATATATAAATATGAGATGTTTTTGTGCGATATCGTTTTGTTGTTTAGTGGTATCTTAAAGGGAATGTTTGATAGTCAAGTACTTTTGAATGTAGTTTACTCTGCAAATTTATAAATGTCTTACTTATGCAGCTAAATAATGTACTTTAAGACAACAAAAATAAATATTTAAATGAAATATTTAAAGGTTTGAGATTATTTCTATCAATTTTCGCTAATTACGTTTGAAAAATATATTGGCACTTAAATTTTATTTTTGGAAGGTATTCATATTTAATCACATATCATTGAGGGATTGTCAACTTTTCCAAAAACACATTTTTAAACCTTATAATTTTTTTTTGCACATTTGAAATTTTAAATTGCTGAGAATGTTTTTAAAAACAACTTATTTCATACATTTAATCATATTTAACTACATGTGTATTTTCCCTCCGCATAATATAGAGTATTTTTCGCTTAACTTTTAAATATAGATTAAAAAATCCTTTCAATTTAAGCTATTATATACTATTGATGAAATATTGCTGTGATAATGAAACTTTATATTCTGTAAAATAATTCCAAGTACCTAGATTCTATGTTTTTAGTAAATAAGCAATTATATTATAACAAAAATTATACAGATAAGCATTGTCAAACTATTGAAATAACCTTTTAGGTATATTATAACAATGTCAATCATAAGATTATCACACGAAAATACTTACAAATTTGTTTAATCTCTGTTATTCCACCGTCAAAATTTTTCGTCGAAACAATTGTCGACAAAAACAGTTTTTTGCTCGATAAAATAATATCATTAGTTGAAACCAGCCGCCATTAATCGAATAGAGAATGGCTTGGGAAATCTAATAAATCATGGTACGTCAATAAAACTGGAATTATATCAATATGGAATAAATTAATAATCAATCTAATAATTGGTATCGTATCATCGCTGACAAAATAGCTTATAAACCAAATGTTCTATTTTTGCATGAGTCAATATATTCTAAAGAATATAATTTCTGGCTATGAAAAATTCATTTATAAAATAAAAAAACTCAACTAGGTTTCATTCTATTAAATACACGTAAAATATTAACCCTAGACCTACAACCGAGATAGGAATTTTTTTGCAGAGTTTAGCTGATGAGTGACATTATTGACTACTTTTATTTTTTCCACAAACTAATTTGTAATAATAATGAATTTACTCCTCAAATCATGTACTTAATGAAAAATTGCTTCTTTTAGACCGATTTTGCAAGCAAAAACCCCAGAGTTATCATTCAATATGTTTTGTAATTTTAAGGTAAATAATGTATTTGACTCTCTTAAGCATAAAATAATGTTTTTTTACATACTTTTATTTTTTATTAATTAAACATTTCAAATTAATATTTTATTTTTACTAAAAGACTTTGCTAATTCAAATTGCGATTTGTTATTTATGTTGGCTTAGCGTAGCATTACAAGCAGTGTAACCCAACGATATGCTCATTTAATACCAATAGCTAACTTTGAAGTCCAACGAAATGCCATAGAACACTCGTTAAGCTCCATAATTAACATATTCATGCACCCAACGATCTCAATACATACTTAATTAATAATTATTTTTTACGTATACGAATTAAACTAATTGGGCAAATTCATTCACATATTTTTACTGGACATTTACTAACATAAATTGCAAATATTTATTCAAAAGTAACATACTTGTGTAAAAAATAAAATCTTTAAGTATTTACAATTTAACTAATGCATAATCCTTTAAAAAGGATTTTTTCAACTAAATCTAAATATAAATTTTTAATGCGTTTGTTTTATCAAAACGTTTCAAATATTAATATCTTGTTCTCCGTTCATGTGTTTTGAAATTGCAAACAGTCTTCAATATTCAACCAAATGTTAAAAAAAAAAAACATTTTTAGCTTGCGATGTACTGCTTAAAATGCCATCAAATAATCTCCGAATCCCCAACAAAACTTCGGCAACCACCGTAATCAACACGTTCGTCGCACCGCTACACATCCATCCAACCAAAGAACATTCAAACTTCCCGGAAAACTGATTCCGGAACACAATTCTCGCTCCCGATCCCGATTAAGTATCGACCTTATCCAGAAAAAGGCAATCCGGGAGAAACATTCCCCGGAAAACAACACGAAGAAACAACTTCGATTGAATCCCGATTTAATGACCACTAACCCAATGGATCAGGCTTCCGCCTACGGCCAGGGGCAAAAGATCTCCCTTGAAGTATGGTTGGATCGTAGGAATTGGTTTAGCAGGAGTAGTTGTTAGAAGCTTCTGGTATTTTTGAAAGATGGTCAATTATTAAGTGCAACGTTTCCGGTGACCAATTTGAAGCTTCTGCTTCGATCGTTATTATAGGGTAGACTAACCAGTGAATGATCGCTTAAGCACAATTAGTTTTGAGAAATTTCATACATTTTAAGAAAATATATAGCTTGTAGGTTTAGGACAATGTGAACACATCTGTCACTACATATAAATTCTACAAAAAAGGTGACTTTATATTACATTGCACATTTGGGGGTCCAAATAAAAAGTGGTACAAAAGCTAAAAGAATGAACAGTACTTTTACCAGTGAATGAACACAAAAATGTCCAGTCAATAAACATGTTGGATTTTAATTAATAAACATTATAACCAATCAGATGTCATTAAGCTTCCTACTAGATGAGAGGAAGTCACTGTTTGCAAATCCATCCAGTGGAACGATTTTTTAACCTTACTTTTTAAATGTATTTACCAACTGTTCATTCATTGTGGCTGTTCATTCACTGGTCTGGCTTTACCATACCCACGTATTTAAGTTAACCCAATGGAAAAGTAGCAGGTGCTAGATAACATAAAGAAGTACTTTCATACAGAGTCAACCACTAAGGTGCCTTGATTCACTTGAATGGAACATTCATTTTTCGTAGGCAAAAAATGCAAGTGAATGAATTAAATATACCATCTTCTAAATTGTATAAATTTTTATGCTATTTTATCTGATACTCCTAGGTATCGGTGATCAAACATATTTTTAAATTTTTCTTCTTGTTCGTCTTGTCTGTTTCTTCTTGTTTCTCGTCGAAATGGGGATTTTATCTTGACTAGGAAAACGTTTGTAAAATGGATTCAAAGTAGTCATATACATAGTCAAACTTACTTTAAACTTAAGAACTCTATATTATATTACTTTACCGTAACAGAGGAAAACAACAAACTGTTTTTCTACTGCATCTCCATCTAGAAGAATCCCTGCTCTAGATCACCTGGGATTTAAAAATTCTGCGTTCGCGCTTCCGTCTTGCGTTGTTGGCAGCTCCCTAGGGGATGTTGGAATCTTCCTATCTGAGAATCGCTTGGTAAAAGTGTGGTGTTACCTACATTGGTTTTCTATCAATTGGGTTGTCGGACGGTTTCTTTGTTTTCGAACGTTTCGTGAAAAAAAGGAGATAAAATGTATTGCATAGAGGATTGCAAGAGCCAGGTGAATGGTATTACCGATTCTCGCGTTTTTTATGCGAGAATCCAAGGTTGCTAACATTGTTTTTTTTTTTTTTAAATTGATACAAAAAAATGTGTATTAGGGACAGAGGAATATATTGGAGCTTTGTAAAATATGCGATAATAGTTAGTTGCGTAGGATGACTAATAAATGAATTCAAAAAATATATTTAGAGATGACATATAAATAAAAAGTGCTCCGATGTGAACCTTCCCTCCCTCCTCTCAATACATACACTCGTATGCATTTAGTAAATGTAGTATTTTGCGTTCATGTCATCTGATAGCAGACAGTATTGAAATGACTATAGTTTGATATTTTTCCAATATGCTCTGTCTCGGACTATGAAAAAATCGATAATGTGTATTACGATAGTGAGTAAAACTTGATACTATTAAGAACGTGAAATAAAGGTATATGGATTACTTGTGTTTCAAACTATCGTTTTTAAACTGAACCGCATGCAAAGTTCTAACCTTTGAAATGTAGTTCAATCAAATATAAACTTTTGATTTGTAAATAAACTTGTATACTACATAATAATTTACTATAAACCAATAATTAAATGCTTGCATCCAATCGTTAAAAAATTTAATTAAAAAAATTGGCCCCTTTTAAAAATATATATGAAAACCTCTTTCTTACTGTTATAAAATGTATCCTTTAAATTTAAAATACACTTTTATATCTTAGAAAAAAATACTGTTCTACAGTTATTTTCTCTAACAGCATTGAAAAAAATTATACTCTTAATTAAGATAATTAAAACTCTTTTTAATTAAGTTCCATATAATGAATAATTTAAAATGAGTTGAAAAGCAAATACTTTTTAACTTGTATATTTCTTAAGTATTGAAGCTCATGCTATAGGGTTTCATATGGCAGAGGTAGAATGTTTTTTAGGTGATACTTTACTTAACTAAAGTAAAATTTAATATGTATCGCTGATAATTTTATTCAATGGAAAAGGTTTTTTAACTCAGTTCAGGTGGCTTTTATGTTGTAATTTAAAACCGTTCAAAGAGATTGTTTGAGTGCAAAGTAATTTATGAAATTGATCTTGCGTTTATTTTTTTCTGTTGGCACTTTTTGTTACAAAGTTAGTAATTGATAATAGCGAGAGTTTTTTTTATATCGTTATAAATTGCAAAATTGTGAAATAGAAAAAAAGTACAGTTGCTGCATTTTTTAATGTTTATAAAAAATATATATTTTTTTTTTACTTATGATTAAGTAGATGCATTAATTCTTTAAATATTATAATAAGTAATATTTAAAAAAAGGGGAAGTAGTTTTTTTTTTGTAATAACCACGCATATTTTCTATGTTTATCGTGAGTACGAAAGTTTAATAGATTAAATGTATTTAAATATTTGAATTGAAATTTTCACACAATTTAAATTTATATTAAATGCTTGTAAATGTTACCGAAAGAACTTAATTCAAAATTTTCATAATTTCAAAAATGATATGAGAAATTTTTTTTACTTAGTTTTTATTTACTTATTTAGAGTAGTTTTAATTTAGATTAGTTTTTTTACACTTAATCAACTCTTCGCTTTTAAATCAAGTTCTAAATTTTTTCGGAATCATTTGCAAAAACATGCAAATTCCAGCCTCCACACGTTAAAATATTTTATTTTCAAACAATTTCTTTTTATTGATATTCTTTTTAAAACAAATGTTGAAGCATTTGAAAAACAGGCAGTGTCATGTATAAAAACATCTGGAATAGAACATTTTAAAATTGAGAAATGGATTCAAATTTCATTCTAAAAATCTTGAAATATTATCTTCAAACCAAACAATTCACCAAATACCCAAAATAGAAATACATTTCTATTGCATTTACAGGCGTATTGACTTTCCCTCTTTAATGGCTAGGAAAATGCCCGATTTCTATCCTATTTCGGTTTTCTATTTGCGGAAAAAGCTATCAGCCTGCACTGGTTTCAAGTTTCGTATCAGGTGTCCTAAATGTGGTTAAACGAGATATCTGACCTTGGAAATGGTATTTATTGATCATGGCACTGCAAAAAAAGAACCATTGTACACCATTAGTAAAATTATTTCGGAAATTATGATCATTGGATCCTAAGTCAATTTCTGAATTATGCGTTTTTGGCTGCCGCAGGTGAGGGCTAATGTCAGTTTTGTGTTAGTAATGATGAACTTAAGGATAACTCTAACTTTATTGTAGGAATATTGAAATTGTTGTATTGAGTCTCTGCAATGACAAGAAACTGATATAAAGATAATTCTTTGCTACTAAAAATTATACGTTGGCTTCAGAATCTAAACATGTCTTTTTAAAGTTTATATTTTCTTATTTTAAATTGTCTTGGAAGTTTTACTAACAGTTATTAGTAATTATCCAAATAATAAATTAGTTTATGTTTAAACATCGGTAATAATTGTTAAGGTATCTTTTAAAATTTAACTCGCAGATATTAAGATTTCTTTTAAATTACTTTTTTGAGCTATGCATATAATTTCCACAAGCAGCATTGTGATTTTTCAAGTAAAAGTACGGTAAAAATAATGCTATGTATTTACTCATTAAGGAAATGTCTGAATACAATTCAAACTTTGTGTAATAAAACTAATTTTATTTCAAACATTTATTGGTGACAAATATTGAGCCTATTCGTGCAAAAATGTACAGATAAAGATAAATAAGACATAATTAAAAATGTTTATTTATAGCGCTGCAATTCATTTAAAGATTGAAAAAAAAGCAGATGACTCACACATGAAATTATTAATTACTTTTAAAGATACTTTATAATTTTCTTTTTAATGTAACATTATAGAGCAACCTCTATTGAATCAAAATACTTAATTGCTTTTTAGTTGAATCGTTATTAATTGCATCTGTTTACGTTTCAATTTGTCTGTAAAGTAAAATCTAGATATCTGGTTAATTAAAAATATTTATGAATAGTAGTGTACTTCATTTTCTTTCATTCAACAAGTTTTAGAACATCTAGGATTGAACTCTTGCTTTAAAAAAAAAAGTGAAATTCATAATATCTTTATGCACAGTATTTTCCAGAATTGCTTTAGAAAAGTGTGAATTGAAATATCTATAATTAATCTTCTTTGATAAACCGATGTAGCAGGTTTTTTTTAACCACTCAAGTAACCGAAAGGTCTGACCTGACTACATTCATTCTCACAACTGTAATATTAATACATTAAAACCTTAGATTTATTGAAATGTATTAGCTTTTAATTAACATTAATTAGGTTGCTATTGCAAAAAAGGTCCTCAATACAAATCCGTCCAAATCTTTATACAATTTCTATGATAACACGTGCCAAGTGTTTTAACTATAGCAGCTTTTAACGCACATCCACAAGCATACTTTTTACCTATTCATCTACGTCGTTTGGAAAATCTAAGACAGTTTTGGGAAATTATCGTGTTTTTTTATTACAAAGAAAAACGAAGCTGCCCTTAATATAATTGCATTTGTAAGGCATAATTAAGCAAAAGAATACACAAACCATCCAGTCTGTATTTAGTATATTCATTGACTTCAAAGAACCTGAAAGACTGTTGTATCAAAAACATGTCGCACCGGTCTACTTATGAGCTCTTACACATCAGCCTTCTTCATCAATTAATCACATTCAAAACACACGTATTCTGCACTGCATGAATACATTTCGACTTATTTATTTACTTTAATAAATAACCTGAAGGATAAATTAGTGGTGGCCCTTCAATCTAATCATTATCTTAGAGTCGATCGCTCATAATTTGTTGCCTCTGGGTGGCGCAACATTCAAACTTTTCTCTGATAATATTATCAATTAATTTTCGTTCTGTTGGAAAATAAATTTGTTTGCTTTCGCTTGCTACCGCCAATGTTATTAATAAATAATGAAACGTGAGGAAAGTGTTTGTTTGTAGTTTCAAATAGATGTTTTGGTGAATTTGCAGTGCTATTTGAGAAAATTAACTTGGTTTACTTTATAAATTAATTGTATTTGAATTTTTCAAATTATAGTAATATTATTTGTGAATTAAAGTAATGTTATTTGTATCATCTATAATTTAGAAAATATGGTAATTTAAAAGTGGACTTCACTGCGAATAACAGATTGCGTTTTGTGACTTTCTTTAAAATTTTTACCCTGTGCATGAAATTTTTTATTAAAATGTTATTGCACTAAAAGTCTTAAACGAAATAGGTAAAAAAATATATATTTGTTTATTTTTGGGGAATAAAGTGTTTTCAATGAATAAAGAAGAATCTCGCTCTGGTTTCAGTCTAGTTTATAATAAGTCTCGCTCTAGTTTATAATGCAATTAAATTATTAAGATTTTTTATAAGGGATTTCATATACAAGTTGAAAAAAATAAGGCAGCAATTTGTGTTTTTATTAGTATTTTGTATTTAGAGAGTAGCAGTGGTCCTGCCTTACTGGGAGAACCCGTTAACTTCGCATTGCTTCCTTTTAGAGGCATGCTTACTTGTGAAAAAACACTCAAAATCAAAACAAAATTCAATTCGTGTTGGCGCATGCGCACTTAAAAAAGCAAACACTAATAGAGGATGAAACAGCCTTAAGGCGAGCGCATATCTCAACCAAACTCAATCAATCCAACTAATAGAGGATGGCGTCAAGCTCCCGTTTCGGCCCGGTCCATGTATTTTCAAGCCCTGTTAAGGTCCCGCAATCCCATGTGGATAACGTTTTTTGTTTTTTTAAACTAATTATATTAATTAAAAATCACAATCAAATATGAAAAAACTAAGCCTCAGGTGCACACGTAGGTATTAAAAGGAATCTATATTAAAAATTTCGAAATTTTTTAGAGCAGCCTAAGTAGGTCTTTTGCGATCCACGGACATACAAACAGACATACTCTTTCTTTTATTATTATAGATTGTTTTGATGCCTCAAATGAAAGAAATATAACATCATAATTTGCTTGTAAATTAATGTCACATTTAAAGAATCCAATAATTTTATTAAATAATGATATATTTTTGATGACTGTCTTTAGGAAATGCCGTCCTTAATAACCATAATTTAATTTATAAAAGATACCTTAATCAACCTTGCATAATGACGAAATTTATAAGGGACATGGTACCACTTTCAAAAGTTTTTTTTTTTTTCCTTTTTAAATTTTGACATAGTCACTATAAAAATTGGTGATTTATTAGTACACCTATATCTGAAAACAGTATATGGCAAAAGAAAATAGTATAATAATTAAGTTATTTAAAAAAATTTGAACTCTTTTAAAATGCTAGGGCTTTTTTAAACACGAATATTTTCACCCATTTTTTGATCATGTACTCTAAAATGTTTACATAAGAATTTTCTTTCAAATTTAGTTCATTTTCTGTGGTATTTTATAAAACATATTTATCTAGCAAAATCCCATATTTTTTTAGCATATTTGGAAATTTTCGACTTTAATATTTTTTTACAAAATAAGTATTACATTTGAAAACAATTTTAAAGCCAATTCTTAATGTTAACATATTCGACTGACTGCATACAAAATTCCTTTGTTAATTTTATTGTTCCTTCCTACACAATGGCTTAGTTTCAAAAATAATAGTTTGAAAGCAATACTTCTAATTTATTTGTATAAAGTCATTAAGTTAAATTTAATTTGACCCAATGATTTGTTAGTTAGTTTTCTCTAAACTTTTAGGTATCTTTATCAGCATTTACTGTATATCATTACCCTAAGCAGTTTCAACAGTTCAAACTGAAACAGAGAATAGTTAACTAACTGTAATTTTAGCATACTCAACTGTATCTGATTCAATTAGTTTTAACTTATCTCGAATATAAATTAAGGAGTTGATTTTGTATTTGTAGTTAAGTTACAACAAACAGAACAAATTAAAGAACACCGCATCGATATTTTTTTGTATATTTAATTATAAATACCGTGTTACTGCGTTTCCTTATTGCTTTAATAAGATTGAATTTTTCTGTCAGTAAATGATATGAATAAACACGATATTTCGAGGAAACAAAAATAAGTTCCAACAAGGAACCTTCCTTAGAAACATGTTTCTATACAAATCTATTTATTATAATAACTTAGATGAAAATTAATTCATCTTTTATTCTGATCATATGCCAAAAAAATAACTTTGGATTATATTAAATATTCTGGAATCACTCATAATGCAAAAAAATGTGTCGTCAATAAATCTACCAAACGCTCCGTTTACAAGCAAAATCATTTAAATAAATAATAAATCAATCTGTAAGCTTTAAAGTAGGTATTTTTTACTGAAAGTTTTATTAGATTTATTCATATACATACGCTATATATTAATTAAATTTATTGATCCAGAAAGTCAGTTTTTTGTGAGCAAAATTAGCGTTTTATTAATTAAAGGATAGGAAATGTAATCACAACGCAAGGTCAAGGAAACGCCATAATTGTTAAAATGAGATTATGGATTAATTCAATTCATTAGCATAATGACCTACTTCCGGAAATTAAAACACGTTATACAAACAGTAATAAGGGCTTTATCAAATAAATATTTTTAGCCAGAGGCTGTTTTTATATTAACATGACTTTTCAATTTGGAAAAAATGATTTTAGTGAATTCGATTGCAGTTAATTTAAAAAGCGCCTTCTCGCACTTTTAGAGAGGAAATTTGTTTTTCTGTGTTCCAGTAAGCAATTACAAGCTTTTTAACAGACAAATCGAAAAAATATATTTACTCTCTTCTTATAAAATGTTATGGATCAGAAAAATTTAATGGATTATAATCGTAATGTCTGTATTATTTAGGTTTTGTGTAGTTCTCAAGCTCGGGGTTGTTTATCGGATTTTTAATTGGTTTGCTCTTATGTAACTTATTGTCAAACATACCTGCTTCCCCAACTTAGCAACATTTGAGTAGTTGGTTGGTTTACATATATTTTCAGGCTTGTGTGCTTGCTCAGCGGGCCGCTTATAAACCTTCGTCAAGTAAGACAGTCACAACACGCACACACTCACACTCACATGCACACATATACGTGACAGATGCTGCCATCTAACACGCGCCTACTCTACAATTTAGACATCAAAATTTGAGTATATTTTAAGAATGATTAGTTTAGTTTTTTTTCCAAATTAGTAGAAAAATTGCTCTAAAAAGCTTATATATTTATTTATATTTAATATTTTTTACATATTTATATTTGTAATTTAAAATTATAAAATATATTTTTATTTTGGAGGAGGCAAATAAAATTAGCACTAGCAAAATGTCTATTGTTATTTCTTTGTAAGCAGAACTTTACCTTGTATATCAATAAACATTTTCCAATATACCCCTTATAATTTAATTCAATAAACATAAACTTCAATTAAACGCCTCGACACATTACTATTCAGCTTCTATTCAATAATCAAAACACACAATAATATTTATAAATATTAATAAAACTTCACATTCTCAGTGCGGCGTAAATGAATTCATTAAAACGTCAGGATTTATTCAAAAACCGTTAATCAATTTCAGAAAAAAAATCGTTTCGTAACGCTACACTGCACGCACTCACTTTTAATATTTTTCTTTTGGTTCCCCTGAAACGCTCTGGTGAAAGTTTTAATTGAGAATCATGTCGGCAGCGTTAATAATCACCAGTTTAGAAAGAAAACATATTTTTCATTACTTTTCCGCAGCATAATCTGTTGCTGCTTAAATTTTCTGCTGTGGGTTGGTTTTAATTAATCCGAGTGGTGTGCAGGGAAACGTCCCAGAGCTGTTTTTTCAAAAGGGATTTGGGTTAGGGATAAAATTAATGCATGAGTTTTAAGAGTGGAGTGAACACGTTGTTAAATTCGATGCAATTATTTTCATGCATAAGGAACAAGGAATAAATTTAAATAAAGAAGTAGTTGTGTTCTTAAAATGGATTATGTAATATATTTTTCACATAAATGATAAAGATATCGTCGAAATATTTTTATTGGTTTTTGTTTCCAATATTATCAAAATAGCGAAATAGAAAACAAAGAAAAAAATTTAAAAAAAAAAACCAAAGGGAAAAAATCGGGCCTAGAAAAAATGAATTTATTTATTAATGTATTATTCCATGAAAAATATAAACTGAATGCTTACATATATGGCACGTTTTAGCATAAAAATTTCCATCGAAGACAAAAATGTCTTAAAGATATTATTTTTTATTTCAATTCATATAAAGATTTAAGAAAATAATGTAAAAATATAATAACTGACACCAAACTGATTGCCATTGTCGTTGTGATAAAAGTTATATTTAAAATGAAATATTGATTCTGCTATGTATTGACCATTGAATTTACAAACGAACATTCATCAAAAATGGAAATATTAAACTTATCAATTGATAACATAGTATAATTGCACTAATTAGCTATTTAATGAATAAAATATGTTACATTTACTAAAATATTTTATTAATACGAACATGAAAAATGAAATAACTTTAAACATTTGAACTTCAAACTTCCTCCGCAGCACCTCCAATCACTTACCTTGTCAAAACATTTATCGAATGTCATAACAGTTATGCATCAAAGCATTAAATTTGATTACATTGTGTAACATTCTACAAATCACTTCAGACGTCCGTGAAGTTTATTAAATGGGAATGACAGTCGATGAAGTATTCATAGGAATTTTAAAAGGTCATTTTTAAAGAAGTAAAATTGTTATTTTACTGAAGTTAGTATAACTCATTTTCCATGCAGAATTTCAGGTTTGTTCGATGAAAAATACTTGGAAGTAGTTTTCTCGGAACGATAAAATACATTTTCGTTCAAAAATTAATTTTATTTCACACTTCAAATAACGTTGACTTTATTTATATAAATGAGGAATGAAAGCAAAATTAAATGTAATATATTATACCAAAAATTCTTATTATTCTGTTTAATACATTTAAATATATAATTTAAAGTGATGTTGTTGATGAACAATGTGATTCATGATGATTTAATTGAATGTTGTTGATGAACAAACTATTCGAATGAATTTAAAAAAGTAGCATTTTTGTACAAGGTGAGGCAAACAAAAGTAGCCCCGGTCTAGAGATGGGAATACGTTGAAATGCTTGGCGAGAAAAACTCTTGAAGCCGGCTGAAACCTGTTTTTGCATTGGTTGGATCCCATTAGCATCACATTACGGCTACTCATAGACTAATAGCGAGTTCAGATCTTAGTTTGTATTGTATGAAGACGTCCTATAATGCAAATTTTGTGACTTGCAATCAATTTAGAATGTTTTGTATTGACAAAAAAGTCCGATTCTCTAGGATAAATAGCGACCGAAATAATCATTAGTGGGAACTTTTCTTGATCACTCTACAAACCTTGTTTATATTTCATTTCAACTAGCTTCTAAAACCGTAACGTAGTTGCCAGCAAGTAAGCCAAGCGTTTGTTTGTGCTTAATATTGATGCGATCAATAGCTTCAGTTGCAAACCTGTTTTTTATTGGGTTTAGACTTGGCAACATTTCTGTCGTATTCTTATCTCTAAACCGGTGCCACTTTTGTTTGCCTCACACTGTATAATGTTAGTCGAAATTTTAAATAAAATAACTCAACATTTTCTTTCAGGGTCATCTCATGGATTCCGCGGCCCGACCTTTATCAAGGAACCTCCAAACAAAGTCGTTTTCCACAACTCCTCTGGCACCGTCATACCATGCCTAGTGTCCGGGTCCCCGCAGCCCAATGTACATTGGACCAAAAGCGACTGGACTCGTCTTCCCAATGTTCCCGGACTCAGGCATGTCCGACAAGATGGGTCTCTGGTCTTCCAGCCTTTTAGGGCTGAGGAGTACAGGCAGGACATTCACGGGGCTGTGTACAGATGCGTTGCTTCGAACTCTTTTGGGTCGGTTGGCTCAACGGAAGTTCATGTCAGGGGAGGTAAGTTATGATTTTTTTATTGGTCATATCTTCACTCTTAAAATATAAGAGTGAAATCCACTCATATAGGAGAAGTGCATTTTCAACACTGGAAAGGAGTGAAAATTAACTCAGACTGAGTTAAAATCACTCGTTTGGAGTGATCCAGTCGGAATTTTAACTAAACAAAAGAGTGAAATCCACTCCAATAAGATAAGTGCATTTTCGACACTGAAAAGAGTGAAAATTAACTCAGACTGAGTTAAAATCACTCGTTTGGAGTGATCCAGTCGTAGTTTTAACTAAACAAGAGTGAAATCCACTCCAATAAGATATGTGCATTTTCGACACTGAAAAGAGTGAAAATTAACCCAGACTGAGTTAAAATCACTCGTTTGTTGGAGTGATCCAGTCGGAGTTTTAACTAAACAAAAGAGTGAAATCCACTCCAATAAGATAAGTGCATTTTCAACACTGAAAAGAGTGAAAATTAACTCAGACTGAGATAAAATCACTCGTTTGTTTTAAGAGTGTAGTTACACTCAAAAGTAATTTTTACTAATACTCACAGAACAAAGGTAACCACAATGTAAAAACTACATGCAAAGTTTTACCAATGAATTACAATTTTAGCAAATAATCCCCGTTGTTTACTTCATGAATCTTTTCAAGAATCATGCACAAAGTTGAAGATAGTTTCTGAATACGGTGTAAGAAATCCACTTTAATCCCTATTTTTGTGATTTGTATTTTGTCCATTGTCTTTTTCATGTTTAATAATAATAATAGTTAATTAAAATATCATGGTTTATATGGTAAAACGCTAAAACATATTTTTTCGACATTGAATCCCCTTTTTAATTAAGGAAAACCACGTTGCATAAAATAAAAAAAAACGGTTGTTAATCTATTGAATTAGAAATGATTTGTTATATATCTCTTATAATTAACGTTCAAATAATTTTATCAAAAAATTTAATAAAAAAACAACCTTCAAAAATAATTTATTTACCTAGAAAATAAATTTAAATATTTGCAGATCTGCGTATTTAGCATGAACAAGTTACCGAACGTGCTCCATTTTCCAAATGAAGATACAAATTAAATATTTACATTTCAAATGAATCTGTTTAAGAATTATCTTAACGTTGGACTTCTAATGAATGGGGTTGATTATGAATGCTAACATTACTCAATGTTTCGAACTACTTTTAATGTTACCTTTTGCATACAATACTAAATTATTAAATTTGTTTTTATAAGTTCATTATGGTAAAATTTTACATAATGTTCTAGTTTAATAAACTAATACATAAATTCAATTGATTGTTAATAATAAACTTCATTGACGAAAAGGCTACTTTGTTGCCCGGAATATACATTACGCAAGTATTGGCAAACTATCGATAGTTTTCTTGAATGCTAACTATGATTAGGTCTGGTATTTTTTTTATTGTTTTGATTCATTCTTTTCATTTAGACTAGCTGCAGGCTCCTTAATTGCAAAGTAGGAAAAGTCTGCTGTAATGAAAACATATTTAAACTATTTTCTTATTCCGATTTTTCATTCGAGGGACCTGTTTTTTTTAATGTGTGGATACAAGAATTTAAAAATTAATGTTTTTTACTTTGTTTACGTAAATTAAAATTTTTATAAATATCAATTAATAACAGTAATTGCCCTTATATGCAATATAATAAGTAGACTTATCTGCCCATTATACTTAATGTAAACTTTTATCATGATATTTAAAATATTGGGAAGATGTGTAAAACTAACTTGCAATATTTTACTACTCACATCACATACTTTACAAGGAACATTTCACAATTATAAGATAATAATGAAAATTATTCTAGTTTTTAAACAAATTTCAAATTGTTTACCTAACATCCCTTTTAGGCTGATTACAAAAACGCAATAAGAATATATCAATGCCTAAAGCCGCAACTACTGTCCAACATAAATAACAATTATACAACAAAGGTTTGGAGAAGGATAAAACATACAATTGTAAGTTTATGGAGAATTTTTCCCTTTTTGAAACTTTTAAAACTTTTACACACATGCTAAATAAACATTTACATACAAAAACAAATCACTAAATATAAAAAAAATAGCCAAGTCAATTGCAGAATTCCCCTCTTCGCTTTTTCCCTTCAAGATTTTAATGTAACAATAAGCTTCTACGGAAATTTTCCAGCCAACTTCACTCCTGTCTTATGTTTATTGATTCAAACTGCAGGTGCAGCACACAAATTTAAATATATAACTAAATGTAAGTAGTTGTTTAGCGTATGTAGAAAAAAACATTTAAATATGCGCTAAATAACTACTTACATACAAAGACAAATCTTTAAGTATAAAAACAACTAAATAAATGACAGACTTTCCCCATCTGCCATTTTCTTGTAACGTTTCAATGTAGCAAAAAACCTGTAAGGAAACCTTTCAGCCAAATTCACTCCTTTCTTATGTTTAGGGATTCAAACGGCAGGTGCAGTACAACATCCAATCACCCGCTCAATCCATCTAGTTTAGAAACAATCAGGCGGACATGAAATATTCAGAAGTTAAGTACAAAACCCCATGCAAACTCCAACTAAGTAAATGTACGACACAGAAAAGATTTATTGAGCCCGCTTTTATCAACACTACTGACGGGGGGTCGGCACAGCGGGCATTTCATTGCGTGCCAAAAGCAATGGAGCGGTCATCTTAGGTAATTAGTAACAGCGGGAGTTTAATGTTAAAGAAATATTTATAAGTAGTTCACCAATTGTTTAAGTGAATATGTAGTTCGTGCAAATATATATTATTTAGTATCGCATTTTTTTACTAAAGAAGATTCAAAAAGTAAAAAGCGCAGATTATTGGCACAAAGAGATTATTAATTTTTTTTACATGTTTCACTGGGTATCAAGACTCACACCTTCATCAGAATGACACACAACCCAAACCATACTAATAAACTATTTTCGACAATTATTGTTTTTTTTTTACTGAATCTTTTCATGTATCATAATAAAGTGAAATATATTTTCTGATCAGATCTTTTCTGTTCGGTGAATTCTATCTTGGGAGGTGTGTTTATCCGTTCTTAAGCTTTCAAAACGAGATCAATCTTTATCACGGTAGTATGCCGTGGGTCCTGTCAGCTTTTTTTTTCTTTCGGCGTCTAATTAACAGCTACTAATTTTGCTTGACAATTTTTCTGGAAACTTGTTAAATTGTACAAATTATTGCTATCTAAAGCCTGATGACTACGGAAAGGGAGTGGAGAGTACACCTTTTAGTAGGCCCAGACAAGCTTAATAAATTCGAAAAAAACTTATGTCTTATTTGCCAAGTTTTTCCAACACCCAAATAAACTTTCACTTACACTGGTATTCACTAACTTGGTTTAACCTTATTTTTGGAAATTTACAAAAAATATTGTTTGAATTATATCAGCATCGGGGCATGTTCCTTTTATGTAAATAGTTAATTACGTTCATTGTTCACTGGTAAATACTAGTGTTAATTAAAACCAAAACATGCTTAGAAACATATTAAATGTTCCCTGTCAAAAATGTGGCTCTTGTTTAAAAGGAAATTGAATGTGAGGAGAAATGGTTCACCATTTTTAATATTTTGATAAACCATATGAAAAGTACAGGGGAAGAACCGCTTGATTTATTCCCGTAATTGTTTCTGCTTAGATGATTGGCAGCAGTAAACCGGTTTTTCTTTCTGTTCTTCATTCGCTGTACAAACGTGTGATTCGTGTCCACTGATCCCTAGCGTGAATCAGGGTTGCCGTGAAAAAAAAAAAAAACAACGCGAGTAACCGGTTTCTTTACACCAGTTTATTCGATTTCTCGCTATCATCGCCAAAGAGGCCTATTGAGGAAAGCCTTCTACGAGATCAAGTGTTTTTTCCCCTGTACTCTTCATATATTTCTCAGGTTTCTGTTTCGAACCTTAAAAAATGGTTGAACTGAATACTTAAAATATGGTTGAACAATTCACCTCACCGCCTTTGCAGATACCAGAGCAATTATTAATTTGAAACCAAGCAATACATCATGAACAGTGTAAAAATCAATAACTAATAACAACTCATATTTAATACTAACTTCAATATCTTATTCAATCATTACTCATTCCCTCTTCTGACAGGAAAGGTAATAGAAATAAGTGTTTGTAGCTTCGCGTTCAGGTGCATGCAAAAGTTCTCAAAATAGGGCGGGTCGTTCTTCCACTTAATAGGGACCGCATGCTGGGTGCTAATGCCCAACTTTTCTATTTATATGTATAATAAAGTACAAGCACATCATTGGAATGAATACTTATAAATGTTTGATTGCATAAGCAGAAATTATGCTTTTATTTTTGCATGTTATCAAGTAGAAGCTCTTGAACTACATATTATTATAAAAAAATAAGCATGTATTAAATGGAAGCAGCTAATTTTCCTTCGTATGAGTGGCAATAAATTTTTAATATAGGTTATTTCTAATTTTTGTACCAACTTCTCTTTTTATTTTAAAAGAAAAAAATCATCCTTTAATGCTTATGAAAGTTTTATCTGCTTGATTATAATGTTTCTCTAATAATATTATTTCGAAATGTATATATTTTTTACTATTACTTTTATATTGTAACACTTGCACTGAAATTGAAAATCAAAATCGTTTAAACATAAATTTTTGAGCTCATAAATATTTTCAAATTGCAAAAACGTTTTTTTTTATATTTAAATTATTATTTATTATATTTTGAGTATTTCAGTATTTTTCTAAACAATAGACTAAACAAATTTAGCTCTATACTAAGTTATCTTTTCTAAAATAGAAATAATGTTTTGAAGTATTCAAAACATACAAGATTCTCTCTACCTTGAAAATATTCAAATATCTATAGCAAAAAAACAACCATATTTTCCTTACGTCGTTACAAAAACAAGCATACAATTTCACCAAAAAACAAACTCGATTCTAGAAAGCGATGCGAAAGTATATTTTCTTACTAAAAAACTTGAACAAATACTTTTTCACAAATGTACCCGCAGAAAACTCTACATCACAAACCCTACAAAAAGAGAATCCAAAATACGCATACATAAAAATATATACAAAAGCAATCCAATTCTTCTTTGGCTTATTCTAAAGAATTTTATATCCGAGCCTGCACCTAACTAGTGCCTTGTCTGTAAATTAATTTATCGCACAGCATGGGACGAATACGACATATGGATCTGACACTATGAGTTTCGGAGAAACGAGTCCTTGTGTTTCTGTTTGTGTTGTTCTGGGTATGGGTAATGATACCATTGTCGGGGAATACTACTGGGAGAAAATATACGTGGAATAGTGATACTTTAACATTATTAACAAGTTCTGATATACGTTACTTTTCCACGTATAGGTGCGATGTGGGTGCTGTTGGTAAAGGGAATTACTTTTTGCCTCTTTTTTCGTGGGAGTTGTGTCAGAAATGTGAAGCTATTGTGGTTTGGATTAGAATAAATATAGTTGCTTATGTCGGAAGTGTTTGAATTAGCATATTTTTGTGACATCAGAAAGATACGTAAAAGACATCAAAGTTGAAAAGGCATGTTTTTCGAAATAACATTCGTTAAAGAAATATATGTTTAGATGAATTATTGTGTTAACTGAGTTTTTTTTCTTCTTAAGAACAAATGTAGTATTGTTTCAATTACATTGTTCCGTATCATATAAAAAAATGTATAATGTTTCTAAATTAATATATATAATTGCATCGAAAAACTGTAAGTAATCGTACATAATAATATACTTTATACATGTCCTTGTGTTTCAGTTTGTGTTGTTCTAGGTCTGGGTAATGATACCATTGGCGGGGAATACTACTGGGATTAGATATACTTGGAATAGCGGGCACTTTTTGCATTGTTAACTTGTTGGGATATACGCTACTTTTCCGCGTATAGGTTCGATGTGGGTGCTGTTGGTAAAGGGAATTACTTTTTGCCTCTTTTTTCGCGGGAGTTGTGTCAGAAATGTGAAGCTATTGTGGTTTGAATTAGAATAAATATATTGTTGCTTATGTCGGAAGTGTTTGAATTAGCATATTTTTGTGACATCAGAAATATACGTAAAAGACATCAAAGTTATGAAGGCATGTTTTTCGAAACAACATTCGTAAAGAAATATATTTTTAGATGAATTATTGTGTTAGCTGAGTTTTTTCTTAAGAATATAAGCAGTATTGTTTCAATTACATTGTTTTGAATAATATTAAAAATGTATAATGTGCTAACTTAAAATGTAATTGAATCGAAAAACTGTAAGTAATCATACATAATAATATACTTTATAATTCTCCTGTGTTTTTTTTTTCTGTTGTTCTGGGTCTGTGTAATGATACCATTGTCGGGGAATACTACTGGGAGAAAATATACGTGGAATAGTGACGCTTTTTGCATTGTTGACTTGTTGGGATATACGTTACTTTTCCGCGTATAGGTGCGATGTGGGTGCTGTTGGTAAAGGGAATTACTTTTTGCCTCTTTTTTTCGCGGGAGTTGTGTCAGAAATGTGAAGCTATTGTGGTTTGAATTAGAATAAATATATTGTTGCTTATGTCGGAAGTGTTTGAATTAGCATATTTTTGGTGACATCAGAAAGATACGTAAAGGACATCAAAGTTGTAAAGGCATGTTTTTCGAAATAACATTTCTTTAAAGAAATATATGTTTGATGAATAACTGTGTTATAAGATTATTTTTTTTCAGAAAAAATAATGTATTCAGTATTGTTTTAATTGTGCAGTTTCGTGTAATATAAAATACATAAGGTTGCCCAAATAACAAAAACATTGCTAAAACAAATAACAAATAGTTATCTAGATATTTTATTATATTTTATACAAGTCTTAGTATTTTTTTGTTGTTCTGGGTCTGGGAAATGATACCATTGTCGGGGAATACTACTGGGAGAAAATATACGTGGAATAGTGATACATTTTGCATTATTGACTGGTTGGGATATGCGTTACTTTTCCGCGTATAGGTGCGATGTGGGTGCGGTGTAAAAGGGAATTACTTTTTGCCTCTTTTTTTCGCGGGGGTTGTGTCAGAAATGTAGAGCTATTGTGGTTTGTATTCGAATAAATATCGTTGCTTATGTCGGAAGTGTTTGAATTAGCATATTGTTGTGACATCAGAAAGATACGTAAAAGACATCAAAGTTATAAAGCCATGCTTTTGAAATAACATTACGTTAAAGAAATATATGTTTAGATGAATAGTTGTACTAACTGAGTATTTTTTTTCTTAAGAAAATATGTAGTATTGTTTCAATCACATTGTTTCGTATAATATCAAAAATGTATAATGTTTCTAAATTAAAATTTAATTGAATCGAAAAACTGTAAGTAATCATACATAATATAAGTAATCATTCATAATAATATAATTTATACGTGTCTCTGTGTTTCTGTTTGTGTTCTGAGTATGGGTAATGATACCGTTGTCGGGGAATACTACTGGAAAAAAAATGTACGCGGAATTGTGATACTTTTTGTATTGTTGACTTGTTGGGATATACGTTACTTTTCCGCTTATAGGAGTGTTGTGGGTGCTGTGGTAAAGGGAATTACTTTTTGCCTCTTTTTTTCGCGGGAGTTGTGTCAGAAATGTGAAGCTTGTGGTTTGAATTAGAATAAAAGTCGTTGCTTATGTCGGAAGTGTTTGAATTAGCATATTTTTGTGACATCAGAAATATACGTAAAATACATCACAGTTATAAAGCACACGTTTTTTGAAAGTGTGTTTGATTTAAGAAATGTATGTTTGATGAATAACCGTTAACAGATTATTTTTCTCATAAAAAATAATGTATTCAGTATTGTTTTAATTGTGTGGTTTCGTGTAATATAACACGCATAAGGCTGCCCAACTAGCAAAAACATTGCTAAAACAATTAATAAATAGTTATCTCGAAATTTGAATATGTATTTTTACAAGTCCCAGTGTTTCAGTTTTTCTGGGTCTGAGTCATGATACCATTGTTGGTTAATATTACTGTAAGAAAGTATACGCGGAATAGTGGCAATTTTTGCATTGTTAACTTGTTAGGATATACGTTACTTTTTTCCGCGTATAGATGCGATGTGGGGACTGCTAGTAAAGGGAATTACTTTTTGCCTCCTTATTTTTCGCGGGAGTTGTGTCAGAAATGTGAAGCTATTGTGGTTTGGATTAGAATAAATATCTTTGCTTATGCCGGAAGTGTTTGAATTAGCATATTTTTCTGACATCAAAAAATAGACACATAAGACATCAGTTTAAAGGCATGTTTTTTGAAATAGCAATCCGTTAAAGAAATATATGTTTTGATGAATAAGTGATAACATATTATTATTTTTCTCCATAAAAATATATGCAGTACCGTTTTATTTATGTTGTTTCGTATAATATAAAATGAACAAGGTTGCCAAGTCAAAGTAAATAGAGAAATTATAAATATTCATATATTATTTGAATAGACTTTACGTAAGTTCTTGTCTTTCTGTTTACGTTGTTCTTGGTCTGGGCAATAATAACAGAGTCGGAGAATACTACAAGGAGAAAGTATACGAGGAATATTAACACTTTTATTTTTTATTTTTAACTCATTGCAATATATACGTGACTTTTCAGCGTGTATTGTGATGCTAAGAAAAATACTTTTCTTCGGAGTTATGCGATTTGGATAGGAATAAATGTCGATGCTTGTGTCGAAAGTATTTGAATCAACTTTTGTATTATCAACAAACGAAATGGAATACAGCATAGTTCGAAAGCCCTCATTTTTAGAATTTATCAATTGTTAAAAAATGCATAGTTTTATGAATATCTATGTTAACAGAGATTATTTTCCAAAAAAGTAAATACATGGAATTGCTTCATTTTTGTCGTTTCGTATGATGGAAAAGGTGTAAATTTTCCAAATTAACATATTCATTGAATGGACAAATTGGGAAAATAATTATCAATGATATAAATATATTTTATAAAATTACTAGTGTTTAGGTTTTATAATGCTCGGAATTTGTTTCGTGATGTCATATGATGATGATGCATGCGGAAAATTGACTCTTCTGTAGTGTTAAATCATTGGGAAATGTAAATTTTTTTTGGACGATTGTATGTGCTTGCTTTAGAAATTTCTTTTGGCCTATTTTTGTACAATTAATGTCAGAATTGAAAGGTTATTAAGGGATTGTTTAGCATAAATATCAGGGTCTCTTTTGTTCTGAAATGCTTGAATTAGGATATTTTTATTATACAAAATATTGGTAAAAAAACTAAGTTATAAAGTACACGGAATCGTAAATAATATTTTCTTAAAGGAAATATAAGTTTAAAAAGTAAAATTACTCTAATTCCAATAACTTAAATTGGCCTAAATATTTTTTTTCTAATTATTCTTGGAACTGTATGTAATTTAGCCAACAATGAGTAAACATAATTAAACTTTCGGAAGGCAACTGTTGAAACTAGCCAAATTTTGTATTACAAAATTTTAAGTAACGTTCGGTGATTTTTCTAAGGTGTATAAATCTTGTGCGGAAGCGGTTCCAGGTGACAGTTATTGTGATAAGTCTACTTAATTCCCTAAAATAATTTTAGTGAGTACTAAAGTAATAGGAAAGTATGATATTTTAGTTCTTTCAGACCATCTTGCTTTCATTTTTTCGTTGTAAAAAAAGGAAACATTCTGGAAAAAGGCATCAATAAAAAAATAATCTTATCACCTTTAACCAGTGTTGGAGCTCTGTGCAAGTTGTTTTTCCTTTGTAGTACTTTTAAAGAAAGAAATGCAACATGCAGGGGGAAGGATTCGCTTTACCGGATGATTGAATTTACTAACAAATTGAAACTTTTAGTTAGAATTGAGCAATAATATGCTAAACTTAAGACCAATTTTAGATGAAACAGTTTATTGACCATGCAATACAGCGTTTGAGAATCAATTAATAGATTAATTCTAATAGAGAAATTATAATAAAAAATCAAAACGGTATAACCATATCATCCAGGAAAATGTTGTTTTTTCAGGTATAGCATGCTTCCATTAACTGTGCAAACTTCATATACAATAGAAAAATAATAAAAAAATTCGCAAATTTCAGAAGATGCTGCGAAAAGAGTACATTTCGATTGAGGATTCACTCTCCTCTAGCTAGTCGATATCCTCCTACAAAAACTTTGATAATCACAAGTGCGCCAATTACGACACTGGTTTCGACATTTCAAAACACACTGCATTTTCGAACTTGTGATTACAGAATAGCTTTTCTTTTGGTAGGAGAGCCCAGTCGGTTCAAGAGTTTGAATTGCATGCGGGAGGTTCCTATATATTTCTAAATTGGAATTATTTTATCTGACAAGAAAAAGTTATTTCGCAATAAACTTTTGGTAACTTTCAAACAAACTAAAATTACTGGGAAGTCGTTTTGCTACTTAAATGGAATATTTTGCTTTGGATCAATTAATTTTTGTTTATTACTTTGTTTTTATCAAAAAATATGAAAGCTGGGTATCTCGTGTCATACTTTTTAAACAAATAATTTAAGATATAATTGCTCGTTCCAAATTTGGGGGCATGGACAGCGGCACGAAAATCTGTCGCCAACAGCTCACATGTAACTCTAGTACGACGATAATTTATACTGACTTAACATTATCGAAAAGCGTTTTAGTGAAATATCTCAACACTGAGAGTTACCTAAGTTATTTAAGACATATTAGTAATAGGGTAGACTAACCAGTGAATGAACGCTTAAGCACAATTTGTTTTTAGAAAATTCATACATTTAAAGAAAAAAGAGCTTGTGGGTTTATGACTATGTGAACACATCTGTCATTATATGTAAATTCTACAAAAAAAGTGACTTTATATTACATTGCTTTGGGTCATTTGGGGGTCCAAATAAAAAGTGGTACAAATGCCAAGTGAATCAGCAATACTTTTAAATGTGAATGAATACAAAAATGTCCAGTTAATAAACATGTTGGATTTTAATTTATGACCAGGACATCAGATAGCTTCCTACTAGATGAGAGAAAGTCAGTGTTTCTAATCGATCCAGTGGAATGATTTTTGATCCTTACTTTTACAATGCATTTACCAACTGTTCATTCACTGGTCAGTCTACTCTACTAGATACAATTCAAAGAAAATGTTTTTTTCCCTTCAGATCCACCACGTTTTCGCTTACAGTGCGATAATATTTACAAAAGACGCCGAATTCAAAATAAACTCCGGAAAAATAGGGTAGACTGACCAGTGAATGAACAGTAGATAAATACATTTAAAAAGTAAGGATCAAAAATAATTCCACGGGATGGATTGGCAACACTGACTTCCTCTCATATAGTAGGAAGCTATCTGACATCTGATTGGTTGTACTGGTCATTAATTAAAATCCATCATGTTTATTGACTGGACATTTTTGTGTTCATTCACGGGTAAAAGCACTGTTCATTCACTTGGCCTTTGTACCACTTTTTATTTGGACCCCCAAAAAACCCAAAGCATTGCAATATAAAGTCACCTCCATTGCTTTTTGTATAATTTACATATATAACGACAGATGTGTCCACATTGTCACAAACACACAAGTTTATTTTCTTAAAATGTATGAATTTTCTTAAAACAAATTGAACTTAAGCGTTCATTCACTGGTTAGTCTACCCTACATTTTGGGTCATACTTCACTTTTCTTTGTACCGTGCGACGTCCTCTTACACGAACTTTGATAATCACAAGTGCGCCATTTACGCGACACTAGTTCCGACACTTCAAAACACCGCATTTTCGAACATTTCTGATTACAGAATCGGTTTTCTTTTCGTTGGGGAGCCCATTCAGCTAAAGCTTTTGAATTGCACGCGAAAGGTTCCTGGTTCGGGTCCGTAAATCGCCAAAATAATTGTTGACTTATAAACGGCCTGTGCAGTAAAACATGTCCGACGATTAATACCCCGCGTAGAAAAAGTGCAGTTTAAATATGCTTCAAAGTCCCGACGTTGCGTGCGACGTCAACTTTGACGGTTACTTTGGGTGCCCACTCAGGTGTTGGCTCGTCACTGGACTTTTTTTCTAAATTACGAGGCCTGTCGCCAATAGGTCACGTTTACCTCTAGTACGACGATAATTTATACTATAATCTAACCTAGTTAAATTGCTTTTTAGTAAAATATCTCAGAACCGACAGTTACCTGAATTATTTATGAAATATTAGTAATACCAGAAACACATTTTAAATATTTTTTCCCTTCAGATACATCACGTTTTCGCTTACAGTGAGATAAAATTTACAAAAGACGCCGAATTCAAAAGAAACTCTGGAAAAATTCATATTTGTTTATACTTCACTTTTCTTTGTACCGTTCGACGTCCTCTTACACGAACTTTGATAATCACAAGTGCGCCATTTACGCGACACTAGTTCCGACATTTCAAAACACCGCATTTTCGAACATTTCTGATTACAGAATCGCTTTTCACTGAAATAAATCAGAGCTACCGAAGTTATTTATGAAACATTCGTAATACACGCGAGCATTTAGAGAGGAAGTAATTTAAAAGATAAGAACAAATTTCTCGAAGGATCCCATTCATTTATCGCGGCTGTCTTAAAAGGGCAGAAAGAATATTAATATTACCTTCTCAGTCATAACTTTTCCTGAGCGTAAGATTTGGAATTAATGGACTTTTCGGAAGTAATTTCTGATTCTTGGGGGGAATAGGAAAAGACTATTATTTAAGCTCAGATTTAAAGAACAATTTTGCATTAATGGGGTAATGTATGGTTATTTGACGTCGAGTTTTATCGAATTTCGGACTCGTGTCATTCGATGCGCTTAATGGAGTGGAGTCTAATGGTTTTAATGTTTGATCAAAATGGAATTGAAACGCTTAAAGTTTACGTTAATGTTTTAAAATATGAAAACATTTGAAAAAAAGATTCACACACATTGCGCAAATAAGAAGTTAGTTATATTTAAACTGCAAGGTGCTATGGAATAAAACTTTAAAAATCAAGTTATTGTGTTTTCTAAAAAAAAATAAAATTTTAATTTTAAATTGCTTTAAATACAAGATTCTCTAATAACAACATAACATATATGCGTATGAGCATCAATTTTAATATATCAAATCAAATTATTTGAATAACTGAGGAATTAAGCTATCATTGCCTATTTTAATGTGCTTTAGTTTTATTGTACTAATATTATTTTTCATCATAACACTAAAACCATGAAAAAGTCTTTGTAATGCAAAGGCGGAAATCTCCCTGATATCAACACGCCTCTACTTTTCTTTCATTTCTTTAAATCCTTCTATTGAAAAAATTGAAGTAGTAGGCTAATTATCGTTCTCTACCTTTGAAAACCATAACAACTATTACATACATATTATGTCGCTTTTCTCGATTTTAAAGATTAAAATATATAAAAGCATATTAAGAATTGAACAATGTTTTTGTTGTGTTAAAAGTGTCTTAGGTACAATATTCTTCATTACTAAAAACTTAACTGTCAATAATAACTGTATTTACAGTAAATGATGATATGCTAGTCTGGTGCACGTTAACTATTTTGTGGTCCAAAGTTTTGACGATCAAAACAGTATCAAAACAAATTTACCAAAAAATACCTTTATTTTACAAAGTAAATCTCATTCACTTTACGATCATTTCTTAGAATTTATAAATTGATTGTATCCCCAAAAACAAATAAATAATAAAATAATTAATGCTTGTTGTTTTGCCTGAAAGATTTCTTATAACACGACTAATCTGCCAAGCAGGCCTGTAAATCAACACTAAATTGGCTTGCAGTCAATTTTCCCACCCGTTGCGTTATTCACAAGCTCTGACAGGCACAAATATATTAACGTGAACAATGGCCAGAAGAACTTATGTTTTCCCCGGAATAACATGGGGATGTGAGATATAATGACACTTGTGTACCTTTTACTTGATATTCATTACGAAAATTTTGTGTCCAATACTTTATATTTGAGAAAAATTAGCTTTTAGAGACTTTTTGTTATATTTATACTTGTGTGGATTCAGTAAAAAAATATTGAGGAAGATATAATTTCATTGTATTTTTAATAATATTCAAATTAATGTAAATTATTGTACCTTTGCATGTGTTTCATAAATTATGCAATTATAAATTTCAATTATTTAGTTAATTCTTCACATAATTCTAAATTTGAAAAAAAATCGAAATAAATAACAATTTCAAATACTTATAAACTGCTAAAACAACTTAAAAATAGCATTTTTAAAATTATTAAATATTTGAAAAAAAATTTGAACGTTTTGAAACATTCATTTTTTTGTAATAATAAAATTTTATAGCTCTAACTTGTAATTAAAATTTCAGAAACGATTTCTGAAAATAGCCCACAAATTAAAAATAAACACATTTCAAGAAAACTCAATAAATATATTTTTTATGAAACGACATGCACATGACAACCGCATACCTAAAATAACTTCTTTCGGCCCTACTTGACGTATCTTTAGCATAACATACTTTCGCCCCACGCAATTGGTTTTCCATAGCAGGTGACCGTAACTGTTGTTGCCTTCAAGTTAATTGAGGAGTCTTTGTTGTCGGAACAAAAACCAGATGTTCTAGATAGGAATTTGTAATTAAGTTCTCAGAGATTAACTCCTGTTTATGAGATTTTCTTGTCGAAAATTTGTTTTTAACCTGTCAAAAAGATCGCGAGTGAGTTAGTTGTAACAGATTTATGTGATTTATAAATTTCATTTCGTCGTGCTTATTAGTTTGTTAAGAGTAATTTCTGTATTCGATGTTTCTGGTTGTAATTAAAGTGATAATTATGGAGTCCGAGCTTTAGGGTGTTTGCGGAAGAGTTTATAAATAGTTCTATATGTATCTTAATAAACTGTATTGTCTTGATAACAAAAAAATATGAATAAAATGTCTTAATGTTTTTGATTATTACGATTTATTTAATTAATGATTTAAATCATTGAACATTTGCCTACATTGAGGGTACATAAACATAGAAAATATTTTTTATCTAAAATATGTTATATTAATAATTAAGGTTATAAATAAAATATTTTAAAAGCTAATTAACAGAAATAAATACACATGTAAAAATTGTGAAATTAAAATGTATGAAATAACTTTGAAAATATAATACTAAGTAATTAGACTTACGTTTTAAATAGGCATATGGGATAGTTTGAAAACGAAAAAATCTGTATTTACTTATAAATATGGCTTATTCATATTGTGCAAAACATATATAAACACAAAAAGTTAAATGTATAGTTTGTTTATGCGTAATGAATCATAATAACTGATTTTTAATAATGCGACTATATGTATACTACACAACAATTGTAATAAATGCGGCGACACATAGACTGATAAAATTTTTGTCCTCAATCATATTTATCCAATTACATCACTTTCCCATGAACTTTGCAACACTCAAAAACATTACAAACCTTCTTGATAGCTCCGTATACAATTTATCTCCAAGTACATCGAGTGCATGGAAGTTAATTTATAAACTAAACGAAACATCCTCGTTCATGAATACTTGACGTGAGAGAAAATGAGTTGGACCAAACTTCGAAATTGAAGTGGGGAAATGAGACACAAATGCGGTACATTAGTTTCTCATCAGAAACAGATGCATTTGGATCACATGGGAAAACGAATTTAAGTTTTGATTACATTAGGTTCATTTGGAGATTGAATTGACAGAAATTTCGTTAGATTTTTAAGTATGGTAATAGTTTAAGGTTAGAGGTAAAGTACTGTGTATTTGACATAACATTTTGATTGAAATCAGTGTTTTGAAGTATTTTTTCAATTTTATATTTTTGATGGCATACCCACACAAAACAACACTAACGGTAAGAAGCATAAATGTATTCTTAATCTTTAGTACACGATGAAATTTACATATTTCTTATAAATTGAAATAATTGTATGTTTTCTGCGACAAGATCACTCCCAAACGAGTGATTTTAACTCAGTCTGAGTTAATATTCACTCCTTTCCAGTGTCGAAAATGCACTTCATCTACAGGAATGGATTTCACTCCTTTGTTTTAAGAGTGTATACTGACGTCTAATGTATCACGCTACCTTAAAAATAAAATTTTTCACCCGGATTTAAGCTGAATGAGAGAAATACAGAAGTAGCATATTCGTATTACCATTTTATTGTTTAAAACATCAATATTGTTGTTCAGAATATAAAGGAAATTGCTTTTTGAAAGTAGTTACACTACAGTGACTATAATAATCAAGTATGAAAGATGTTAAAAATTAAGCATTATTAATATATTTTTTATCAAATAGCAACCCAAATAAATAACATTCACTAGTGTGCAGACATAGTTTGCGTTACACAAATACGCAAGATATCCTGATTATTCATTATAAGCATCATTACTAATATTCGCTTATTGCACAAGCATTTAATAATCCTAATTTTCGACATTTATGCGCTTAAATTTAAACCCGCATATTATTAGCACTATATCATTAATGACGTTAGGTCTAAATTATATTAAATAATGAATGAATGCATGAGACAATTCTTACGCATTCTTATTTTTTGCCTATTTTCCCCTTTTTAATAAAAAAATAGGCATTTTTTAAAAATATATCTGACGATCTGAATCGTCAAGTAAGATTTTAAAAATTAGTTTGTTAGAATCAGAAAGTTATCTTTTGTACTTTTTGTCCATTTTCGTGTACGCTTTTCCGTCCTTCTGCACGATTTGTTTTCCGATTTTAACTTTCTAACACCGCACAATTGTAAAAGATATTTTAGTATGTATTATATGGCATCAAATACTTATAGTACTATTTCAAACTCATTCGGAAATTAAGAATTTATGTGAGTATCTATGTAAAAAGGAGGTAGGTTCTATTCTGTTTTATATTTTTCGGAACTTTTTTTCGTTTTTAAGAAAATTGCTCATACAAATAAATACACATTTTCCAGAACATTTTTGTTAGAAAAAATGTGTATCTGAAAAAAGAAAAAGACCTTATGAGAAATATAAGCAAGTTTATAAATTAATTTAACGCAACACATTTTAAAGAAAATATTTGAGGGCATGTATTTCAACCATGCAAAACTTATGGCAGCAAGTGGTATTTTGTTTAACCAACACACAAATTGCAGCTGAAAGATTCTTGATCTAAAGTGACATTTTATCATATTTTAAACCACAAAAAAACGCTTTCTAACAAAACCCAAAATACGCAAAGCCCTAAATAATATTTAAAAAATCACCTTCGTGTCTCAAAACTACTGGATCTTGTCATCCATTCTTTTCTCGCATACTTTTCTTATTATTCATCACAAAAAAAAACAGTCTTATCTTTCACGCGAATACATTTTTTGATGATGTTCTGCGTAAAAAAAATGGCGTCCAGCTACTTTGGAAGAAGCACGCATGGAGTAAATTAATTCTAAACTTCGAGGCCTGTTTTGTTTCTGCTGCACTGATTAGTTTAATTACTTTCCTGATGTTACTTCGTATCCGTGAACTTTTAGTTTCTCTAATATTTTTTTATTTGCTTTTTTGTATCGTATTGAAGGCTCTTAATATGCATTTTTTCCCCGTTTTTATTAATTGTTTTACTGATCACTAAAAGTGCTTTTGTGCTTATTTACGTATGGTTGACAGTCGAAATAGGTGACTAAGTAGTTTTTATATCTATGTTTCATATGGATAATGCATATGTCGATTAAATTTGTAAATTTTTTTGCCAGTGTAATGAAGTAATGATTTATTTTAAACACATTTAAATACCAAATCACTCTTCAATCTTTCACCATTTGAAAGTACCCATTGAGAAACTGTAATTACTTCGAAGAGCACGCATATATTTTAAAAATAAAGTATATTTTAACAAAATTAAGCATGGATTTATTGTTTTATATCGATTTGTAACAAATATATTTTTACTTTTTTAATTTAAAATCATTTATAACACACACAAGGAATTTTTAGAAATAATTCGCTTACTTATTTAATATAACAACTTTAATACAATTTACTAAGTTTATAAAAAATTATGAACAAGCGTAGGGAAATTCAAAATTGGGTTTTTTGAAGTTAATTTTTTTGTAAATTTTTTTCATATCTTATTACAATAAAATTACATAGTTAAATTTAAAAAAAAAACATGATAAAGCATTAAGCTGTTGTTAAAATTCATTTTTTGTAAAACTTAATGATCTTGACTAAAATATAATATAAAAAAACTAACTTACAATTTTTTCTATATTTCGTATAAACGACTTATATTTTCTAATCAAGTTAAAACATCTTATCCAAATCGAATCTGATTCATAATGGACAGATGAAAGTAATTTTTTCCTCAAATACATTTAATACATCACAAGTCACGCAATTTACGTGTATTACTTAAGATATGAATCCCAAGAGAAACAATCATCTTAATTCGGAAATATGACTTGATTTTATTATCTTTTAACGAATGAAAGAATAACATGATATGACAGAAAATCGTCATTCTATGTTTCAATAAGATACTTTTTTATAACAAAAAATATAGCGTAATAAATAATGTTCGTTTTATTTGTAGCGGATAGTGAGTAATTATGCTAACCATGTAATACATGGGTTTTTTTTTCATCCTGAAAAAATATATGTATATTTAATACTCATAAATTGTGGAAAATATACCGAAAAAAAAAACTGCATTGGAATTTAAATAAGTTTCAAATATAAAATTTTGTTCTATGTGACAAAATACAACTGCAAAATTCCAATTTTATAATAATGACTAGAAAACTACTAAGTATATTTCAAAATAACATTTTTTAACTATAATTTTTGAAAACAGTTTATTTGTATTTAGTACTAATATTATTATACTTTGAATACTGCCAAAAATGTAATTTCACAACAGTTAATAAACCTCACTCTTTAACACGTTGCGTGCCACTGACTCCTTAGGGAGTCGCGTGGTTCCGATTCATCGATAACAGCACATTCTAATGAAATTCATAGTGCAATTTTGCCAACAGTTCTTATGAGTCCAAGTTAGTTTGAAAACTTGATAAGCATGATGGTCTAGTGGTTGCACAAACTACGTGATCTAGCTCTGTCATCGACCCTTTTGTGTGATATTTAATTGACACCTAGTAATGCGGGCCTCTGACCAAGCACACAAGCCTGAACATATTTATGTCCTACCAACCAACCGCCTAGTAATCCCAGATGTGACTGATGAATTTCCATACATATATTTTGATGTTCATGCAGTTTTTGTGTTATTGCGAAGGGTAATCTTTCGCCAGGAACACTTCCACGTATTTTTAGGACTAGCTGTCGTGTAGCTTTAGTTAGCAACGTTAATTCAACCTAACCTTGCAATTTTATGACATCGAACTAGGATTTGTACTTGTTCGAAAATGAAGAATAGTTAATTCATTTCCATTGCAACGAACATGTTTTAAAAAACAGGATGTTCTTCTACTTCATCAGCCTCTATCGATGAAGCCTCTATCGATGATATAGTGGCAGCGAATGTGTTAATTTTGAATATACTTTTAATACTGTCATCTATCAAAATGCTTTGCTTTTAGAATGCTTTTCATGGTTTGGAAGTCGTCAAATTTAAACATTTCTCTTAAACTAAAGATCTATAACGCAATTATTAAATCTATACTACTTTCTGGCAGTGAAACTTGGAAAATTACAAAACAGCAGGAAAATAAACTCAACGCATTTCATACTAAATGTTTAAGAAAGATCCTAAGAATTTATTGGCCAGAAAAAATTTCAAACCATAATCTATATATTAAAACAGCTGACAAACCCTTGACAATAGACATAAAGATAAAGAGATGGCATTGGGTCGGCCATGTACTAAGAATAAGCCCCAATTCAAATGAACGAATAGCTATAACTTGGTCGCCAGACGGTAAAAGGAGGAGGGGACGACCAAGACTGACGTGGCGAAGAAGCATCCTGAAGGAGCGTCTTGGTTGGCCAAGCTGGGCAGTTGCCAAGGAGGCCGCACTGAACCGGAGGAATTGGATTTCAACAAGTGCGGCCTCATACGCCTATAAGGCATGACGAGTCGCAAAGCAAGAACTGTCATCTATGATGATTATTAGTAACTAAATCTTCAAAATAGAATGTAGTAGATGAAAAAACACAAATTTGTTGAGTGGGAGCACTACTTTAATAGAATAAAGTGGATTATGTTATTTGTTGCCAAACCCGCAACAAATAATAAAATACAACCGTAATATAATACAACCGCAACAATATCAACCGGTTAAAGCTAAAAAACCAAAGCAAAAATATTTTTAATGTAGAATTTTTTACAAAAATATTTCTAATAATTTATCTTAATACTAATTAGGAAGGTATTATGATTATTAATTTAACGTATTAATGACAAATAGTTAATAGTAATTATATGAGTATATTTAAATTTTATTATTAGTTCTGATTAAATAGTAAGAAGTAATACTTAAGGTTTAAATAAAGATTTTGTTTACCGAATTTGTATTTTGATAATTTTTGTTGCTTTTCAACTTAGATAAGTATATATACATAATCAATATCTATAATAAAAATTTGTTATTTTTTTCATTAAATGATTATACAAATTACATAAAATAACAATTGAAACTTGGCACAACATCGTTAATATTAAATCTAGAAAAATGTCAGTTCATAATTCAAAAATTTATATAAATATCATTTTAGCGATTTGAAGTATACAAAGAGGCATTTTCTTTACGTGAGCAAAAAAAAAAGTTTTCCAGAATATAGAAATCTACAAATCTGAAATCGGATTTTTAGGTCACAGTCTGAGAAACATCACACGTGGAAGTAACCGCGAAGGAGGAAAAATAAAATTGCAAGGGAAGAGATTGAACATTTGAAAAGTTTGAAAACAATATCGAACAAGAAAAAAAGTGTTTGGCAAAACACCAAGTTAAACACTGTAAGAGGGAAAATCGGAAAATTATACCACAAATATTAGAAAAATCTTTTGAAATTTGTATTTCATCAGATAATATTGGGCGAAGGGAAGATATTTTTTTAAAAGGACGTTAAGGGAAACGCTTGTGAACTTCCAAAGTGAAAATAGGAAACAAATATTTATCTTACATGGACTATTAAAAAAACTATTTATTGGATTTCTATATTTTTTCTGAAATTCTTTAAAATGTAGTGTAACACTTAATAGATTAATATAAAAATATTTACTTAGTAATAATAGTGTTTTAAGAGTCACATATTTAACGAAAATGGTTTTATATTTTTTATTTATATTGAGGATAAAATGTAAATTAATTTATCTTTCCAAGGGAGTTAATTTCAAAATTTATGTTTTTTAAAAAATATATATGGTTCCTACTATTTCAATTGAGCAGTTTAAAATGTTTTTTTTTTAAATAATAAACTTGCTATGAAATCATACTAACTGCATTGTCACTATATAATTTTACAAGCACATTTTCGTGTCAAAAGAATCTTTTAAGTTTTCAAATGAAGCATTTACGGTACATATTTTTATAGTTTTACAGAGACATCGATTGTCTTTGAAAATATATTTCATTGAAAATACAGCACCTTACATTCACAGAAATGAATATTTCAAAACGAAAAATTTCACGCCAATAATTAATATCCAAGCATACTCTTCGTGATTAACATATATCCAATACTTAACCTCGGGGCAAAATTCAAATAAGCCCCATCCTTTCTACAATTACAAGAAACCTTTTAGTTATGCATTCATAAAACTGAAACTTTGTTTCTCTGTTGCGGAATCTGAAATCAATGCTATTGAATCCCATTAAAATTCAGGTATTTCTAAAAGTCACACATTTGATACGGAATCGATATACAGAAACACCTCCCAAAACTAGCAAAGAGAATGTGTTTAATGTTACCAATCACATGTGGGGTTTAAAGAAAAAATAAGTGTTTACCCTTAGGACTGAACATCGGGAAAGTTTGCCATTAAAAATGCTGATATCAGTCTGCTTTTGCCCTAAAATTGATTTTTTGATACGGATCAAGAGCTAGTAGAGGCGTGAAAATAAAACCTAAAAAAAAAGTTTTAAGTCTTTTTTTTTTAAAAAAACGAAGAAAAAAAATAACCTCGAGTCCTAAGTACTTATTTCATCGCATTAAAGATTTTTTTCGTAGTAGATTCTTTATGCAAGAGAAGGAAATTCGCTACAGCTATGCAATTAAGCTACGTTTTTATGCCTCAAGAATTTCGGAGAAGACTTTGAGAAGGGTTGTTTACTTCAACGTTTGAGTCAGGGATAAAATAAATTTGAAAAATTCTTTCTAGTCTTTCCCCTGTATTTTCATTTTCTTTATCTTGTCGGGAGAGTGACATATTAGAAGACTTTTTCTCAAATTTCGGGCTTGTAAATAATGTTTAGAGCTTAGTTTTTGATATTTAACGTTTAAAATGTCAAAAAAGAATTTTCTGTCTAGAGTATAAACTAGTTAAAAGAGATTGCCTAAAAAGCTGTTGTTAACTATTAAAATACATTTAATGACATATTTAAATTTAATTTTGGATTAAATATTTTCTTTACTACTTTTATTTTGCAGAAACATTTTAAATGTGACTGTTCAGAATCAAGCTTAAATAATAATTTAGTAGTAGCTGAAAAGTGATTTCGAAAACTATTTTTCTTATGTATAATATGACATGCAGCAAAAAAAGTATACAATAGCAAAAACAATTTTTTTTTAACAAAATGATAATTCGATAAAGAACAGAAAATTGTCGGATTACCATGTTATGCACTCAGTGGAAAATCTTTCGCTTTTCCATTCACGTGAGTAAATTACTTACTAAATTAATTTATATGGTTTGTTTTGCAAATGTTTAAATATATATTTAAAACATAGTAAAATAAATATTAAGTTGCGAAAGTTGTAATTTTTCGCGAAAAAGTCATGCACGCAGTACATAAAAAGTGTTACAAGTACTGATAAAATTTGTTGAGATGAAAATTGCTCAATAAATTAGTTATGCAGACTATTTATAATCCTAATTTCTTGAGTTTAGGGAGATCAACTAATAATTGGACAATAAAATTTTCAGCCTGCTTTTAGTAATATGATTATTTTCCTTAAAAATACGTATCACAAGTTTAACAACTGCACAGTTTTGTATTTAAAAAAGAAACGTTTCAGAAAAATAACACTTTCCCTTAGAATCGTACGAAGTTTGCGCTTCCATTTCATCACTATGCGAAATTTATGAATTTAATTAAAAGGTACATCGCATAACTTATTATGTCCAAAGTATAACTAAGTTATAGGGTCTTTCGTGTTGAATGGGGATTTTTTAATATTGTAAATGCCATTGGGCGAAATCGCCCAAAAACAGCTGGACACTATATCTTAGATTGGAGAATGTGAGTTTTTCAACTAGTCCTTTTCATTGTTGTCAACCAACATTCGAATCAATCAGTTTAAGTATTTAACAAATACATTTTAAAATCAGTATTTCAATAAACATGTCACAAAAAATCAATGTAAAATAACTATCCCACTCTCATGCTAACATTACAACTATTATAATGAATTAACGCTAATACACGCTTTAAAGAACTCTATTTCACCACCCAATAAGTAACTACTAATTATGTGCATCTCCTATGTCATTATAACGAAACTCATTAGTAACAGCTTCTCATTAGTCTTATTAGTGTGTACATATTTCGAAATTCAGAATTTGTAGCTAATACTGAGGGATTCCCTACCCTAATAATATAGTATAATATGCTACGTTGTGTCTTTTGGTGATATTAATATTTCAGATTACTGTAATTGTTTGATGTATGAACTGAACAGTAATGCAAACATAGCCATATCCCGCTTGCTTGTTATAGAAGATTATACAGATACTAAAACTTAGTTTATTATCTGGAATTATAAATTTAAATAATTTTATGGATTCGTATAATCAGTGTTTATTATTATGTAATTAAATACGGATTTATAGTACAGTTGTATAATATATATAGTTTGATTATGAATAAAAATTAAAATTATTAAGTTAAAACACAAGTATAGATGTAAGTACAGATATGTTACTTTTTCAAGTACTACATATACCTAATGTTCATAATATAGATCGAACCTTAAGAATTCAACAGATTATGACTAGTTGGTTTTAATCAAGTTGAACTGATGCATACAATAAATGTTTAAAGTAAACAGTTTGAAGAATAATTAAAAGTTTAGTGGCACTAACTATATCCTGTACGGGATTATTCGTGCGGTTCAAAATTGCTTAGGTAGCATGACTATTATATATAACATGTACACTCTTAAAACAAACGAGTGAAATCCACTCCAGTAGTAGAAGTGTATTTTCGAGACTGGAGGAGTGAAAATTACTCAGACTGAGTTAAAATCTCTCGCTCGTTTTAAGAGTGTATAGATAATGAACGATTATTTCGAGATATGTTATATAAAATTTTCCCCTTTATTCTTAAAATGACTCTATAATATGGTGCTTGCCTTACCCTTTGTATTAACATGTAAAATAGCAATTTACTATTTTATTATTTAACAACAACAAGCAATGTCGTATCTATATTATTTATAATTATATCTCATTTATTAGTTTTCCATAACGAGATACCATCCCCAAAACACATCTAAACAAACCCGTCCTAAACAAAATCCCAGCATTGAGCAAATAAATAACAATAGAAACAGATTTGAAAGCAGAAACTTTTTTTTCTCTCCTTTCTTCTACATTTTCTTCTGTGCCTTATTGATTAGCCCTACAGAAATAACCCGGTCGCATGCAAGCTGAAAGGGCACCACCGGGGCCCTATTGAAATCCCAAAGGGAGCTTCTTCTAATACGAATGGGATGAAGAAAGCCTAGGAGGAATAGGACGGGAGGTGTAAGATTGTTGGAGGTCGTTGCGACATCTTCTTCCATGGAGCATTTTCTTTTGAACGTCTTTCACCTCTTTTTTAGTTCCTTTATAAACGGCTTTGTTGATAGAAGTTCCTTATCTTGGTTCTACTTCAACTGTTCCACGAAATAGCCATAGAAATGTTACTTCCCATAGCGCAGCCTGAATATTTAAGAAAAAAAGCACAATTTTCGTATTTTTTCCTTATTTCAGAAATTGTGATATCCATTAATTCACACCATTCCTGGTTATAAATTATTTGTTTCATAATGGATAATGTGCGTAAATTGGCGTAATTTCCGTTTGTTTTTCTCTCCTTTTCAGAACAGACGGACAACAACAGATAATTTATACTATATTCGTTTATTTATTGAGATATGTAAAGACTGTAAAGAGGATCACTGCAAAGGTAATTGATAATTGTCAAATACAGATGTAAGACTGTTGGAAGTCGTTGTGACATGTTCTTCCGTTTAACATTTTCTTCCGAACGACTATCAACTTTTTGTTTGTCCCCATTGTAAAGACTTTGTCAATCGAGGTTCCACTTGAACAGTCCCAAGAATTATTCCTTCATTTCGTAGAAATATTACTGCAAACTGTGCAGCCTGGATATTTCTATGAAAACGCATCATTCAAGTTCATTCTCTCCTTGTTTCAGGAATAATAATAATATTCGTTAACTTACACAATTTCGAGCTATTGATTATCTGTTTCAGAATAGATAATATTAGTTAATTAACACAATTTCTGTTTATTTTTCCTTGTTTCAAAAGGAGTGATAGCCGTTAGTTAGCGTTATATTTTTCAATGTTTTCCTCTTTTCAGAACAGATAATATACGCAATTTATAATATTTTCGTTTATTTATTGAGATACCTACAAATCACTGTAGAGTAAGTTTTAAGAAAGTTCTTAAAATGTTACTGGGGTAATTGTTGAAGTTTAGTGTTAGAAGTGGTTGTGACATCTTCTTCCATTTAAAGTTTTTCTCCAAGCGTCTCTTTTTTTTTGTTCCTTTATGAACGGCTTTGTCAATAGAGGTTCCTTATCTTGGTGTTCTACTTGAACGGTCCAAAACAATTCGTCAATTTTATAACTTTCAAAAGTGCAGCCTGAATATTTCTATGAAAAGGCACAATTTCAGTCTTGATTCAGAAAGAATGATATCCGCTAATTTTTACAATTTTCTGTAATTTTATCTCAGTTTTGGAACCGACAACATATGCTCACTTTTTGTTTATTTATTGAGTTATATAAAACAAATCTTAGTAAAGAGAGCTTTCAGAATGGCTGTTATAGGTTCACGCAAAAAAATGGTGCTGGTCCTGCAACTCAACCAAGTTCGGTTGAAGGGTGTTTAATTGGCACAGCCAAACTGGTAGTTTCTTTCAAACCTACCAGTTCAGTTACCATAACTATACTCGTTCGATTGAACGAGTTTAGTCAACGGGACCAGACTGCTTCAATGAGTTCGGTTGAGACAACTAAACTCTGTGTGAGAACTTAACTGCGCGGTATCAGTGTAGTTCTCTCAACCGAACTAGTCATTTGCGCCAGCCGAACGCTTCTAACCAAGCGAGTTTGGTTCCTGCAACTAGACAGTCCTGTCAGTCCTATAGCAACCGAACAGTTTGGTTGGGATAACTTAATTTTCGTTTGCACGTACCAGACAGTTTTTTGCGTGTTATTGTTATTTGTTAAAAGGAGTTGGAAGAATTGACGCTACATACTATTACTTTTTTTAGTTATTCACAGTGGTAAAAAGTTATATAGGATTATATAGGAATTCATAATAGGTGTTTATTTTTCAGAGGTCGTTGAAGAATCTTCGAAGTCTACATAGTCTTCCATGAAGAATTTGTTCCTAACGTCCCTTTCCTCTTATTTCGTGACTTTATAATAGGTTTCATCAAAAAAGTTATTTCTTGTATTTGAGTTCCACTTGAAAGTTTTTCCACAGCAAGTTTTAGGAAATAAATTGTGCAAGGGCATCATTTTGTTGGAATTTAGGTAGATTATTTGTTCAGATTCCTCTTTTTAATGCAAAACTGTGCTTTATACAAGGGTTTTGGTAAAATATTATGTATATAAACCTTGGAAAGTAGGAGAAAATATCTACTACTAATCTCAACAAATATTATTGTGATCGATTTTAAATAGAAAATATTAATGTGATTCAATATAACGAGATGAATTTGTTATTTTTTTTATGGAAATTTGAAATCCAGGAAATATGATATGTTTACTATAAGTTAAAAGGAATTGAAAATCATTGAATATTGGATGGTGAAAATAAAAGCACTTTAACCATAAAACTAACTGCTTCTTATTTAAAGAAAATATTTTTGCGTAAAATAATATTATTTCTATATTTAATGAAAATATGTTTTTAATAAAAAATATCGTTGAATTCGCCTTTCAAAAGTACTGTTGAAAGAGTAAGTAATTGCACTTAAATAACAATAGCTATAAAAAGCTGATGTAAAAGCTAGTTTTTTTTTAAAGTTCTAGTTAAAATGTTTATTCAAATTTCAGCCCTTTAATTTAAATGTCTGTTCAATAAAGTTTAGTTTAAAAGGTTTTAGAAAGAAAATAGTTTTGAATAAATAATAGGAATTGTGAAACAAATATAAACATTACACATAAATAAGTACAGTGTGCAATCACAATAGTTTTATTGTTTTCCTGACATTTTATTTAATAAGGACTAAGGGGAAATTGAAAGCTTTTGAAAGGTAGTCTAACTAATGATTGAACAAAAGTATACCCACACTATTGTCATTTTTGCATTTTACCTGTAAAGGAAATTTAAGACCAATAAATATCCGGTTTCATTTTCGTATTGTATATAATATCAATGCTTATGCATTAAATGTACGAACTTATATGAAGAGTACACGGGTGGAAACAATTGATTTCGCAGAAGGCTTTCCTTAATAGCCTCTTTGGGGATGATAGCGAAAAATCGCATAAACTGGTGTAAAGAAACAGGTTACTTGCTTTGTTTTTCCTTCGCGGCAACCCTGATTCACGCCAGAGATAAGCAGACACAAGTAACACGTTTGTACCGAAAAAGAACCAAAGGAAAAACCGGTTTCCTGTCGCAAATGTGCGCCAAGCAGACACGTAAGGTAAGACGCCTAAAAATCAAGTGGTTCTTCTCGTGTACTCTTCATATATGAAAACAATTAAAACAAAAGAGTGAAATCCACTCCAGTTGGCGAAGTGCATTTTCGACACTGGAAAGGAGTGAATATTTTCTCAGACTGAGTTAAAATCACTCGTTTGGAGTTATCCTGTCGGAGGTTTAACACTCAAAGGATTCACTCCAAAAGGAGAAGGGCATTTTCCAGACTGGAGGAGTGAAAATCAATCAGACTGAGTTAAAATCGCTCGTTCGTTTTAAGAGTGTAGGTAATAAAAAATCGTGATTAATGTAAAATGTTTTAACACGTTTTGAAGCAGTTCAAAAAAATAATAAAAAACTGGTGTATCTAGTGAATGAAAAAAAAAAATCTTCAAGAAAATGCTACATATCCCACAAAAAATAACCTATTCCACCTCCCACACACACACAAAAAAAATCTTGTAAAACCTTCTTATTATTTCTCTTTTGGGGAAAAAAAGATCACCAGAAACACAAAATCCGGCAAGATTCGGTCATCCGGCAAACAACCTACAGAAACAAACCGCATGCGTTCCCGGATAAATCTCAAATCGGCTTTTGTGTTGCTCCCCAAGATGAGACTCTATTATTCGGTTCCAAATCCGATGCTAAGACGATTCCGATGCCGAAACCATCGGAAAAACATCGGCGAAAAAGTACTAGGTATCGAAAGGGATGATGCACTGGAAAGTAGATTTGGGTTTTAAGCCTTTGAGAGGAGGGCTTTTGGGTTGTAGTGGAGTTATCAGGAGTTTGTGGAGGGTTTTTTTTTTTTTTTTTTTTTGTGCAGGGTATGCGTGGAAATACTGGGTTGATACTTTGTAACAGGATAACTGAAATAATTTACTTTACTTTAGTTGGTATACCTTTCTAATTATGTCGAACTTCTTTATTTATTGATTATTTGGGCTTGTCAATCAAAAAAACTAGCTAACGTTTCTTTCTTTTTTTACCACAACTGAATTTTTTTTTAATGAGCAATAGTAAACAGATGACGTTACCGTTTTCTTACATATTAATTTTTTGTTATAACTTATATATGTATAACTAATAATATATACCTTATATTATTTTGATTGCATACATATTATATAATTGCTATCATTACCAAACTTATAGATTTGCGAATTGCTATTCAAATGTTTTAGAATGTTATGGTTGAAGAAGTTAAGTTTTTAATTTCGGAAATTCTACTATCGTAGAACTCTGTAAAAATAATAAAAAAATAAATTGGGGTAAACACTAATACATGCTGGGGTTGTGTCAGGAACCCTGGATTTGGTTTAATATTCAAAAACTGGGAAGGTATAAACTTATTAATTTTCGGTTTTATGTATCATTTCTATACTAAATCTGGACATCAATACATAAAATAAAACTTAAAAAGGTTTTATTATTATTATTTTTCGATAATAAAATATATTAAGAAACTTCCATCGCTTATACCCTTTCACCTAGAAAAAAAATGCATATCATTTACATTATTCAACATTCTCCGAAAGGATAAATCTATTTAAAAAAAAATGCGCAAATATTGATTTTTTCAAATGTTTTTTTTTTCATGCGTACTAATGGGTTTTTCTATATGTAAAATTTGGTATTTTCCGAAATATTTTTATTTTTTGTTTGTAGATATTGCAGGCTTCATTTTAAATTTTGATGATTTTTAAAACAGAAATTTTATCTTTGCTATAGATTAAAATACTGAAGTACAGGCTGATTTCTTAACTTGTAAGATAAAATAGCGGATCTAATATTCATGTATGTATTTAATCAGAAAAATACATTCTCTGTAATAAAACTACAAACGCATATATCATAAATTATTTAGTTTTTTGGCATTATTCGCAATATTAATAATATATTTATAAAATAAATTTGCATTTGTAAGTAATAAATTTGGGCATATCTTTCATTAAATTAATTCAGACTTTGTTCCTGCAGGTTACTTAAAATATGGTGTAAACTATAACTAATTCCATTTTATTTGGGTTGAACTAATGATACACTAGTTACATGAGGGCTATCAGCGTCGTACTTTTGGTATTCATGAACCGCAGCCAATTAACGAGCTGAGCTGTTACCCATCAGTGCCAAGTTGTTGTTACGTCCTGCGTGGCTTTAAGAATATGGAAAACGGCTTAACGGTAGCAGACTTATAAGCATGACTCTATTTGTTGGTTTTAAATTTGTAGAATGAAATCTGTAGTGTGTGATATAAATCAAAGTATGGTAAAGTGATTGGTAAGATGACAGAACCTGCGCTGCAGCCTTCCTGGCCTAAAAACTTTACAAATATTGCAATGTGGACGCCTATATACCATTTAAATAGTATAAAGATACCAAATATTCAAGTAAATAACATTGAAAATTACTAACTATGGACCCTATGAGATATAAGCAAATTAGCTGAGATGTTAATTTGTTTTTATTGTATGAGATTTAAATTTTAAAAATATATAATTAATTATTTTTTTTAAATTATAATTCCCTAGTAGACAGTAAATAATGCTCCTTCGTGCTTTACATTTTAATTTTTTTTTACTTGTGTGTGTTGCTAAAGAACCTGACAGTCAGGTGACTTGTTTAGACGTTCTTATTCCTCAGAGGGTTAACAGTGTCTTAAAAAGGGTTTTCTTATTTTCCCAAATAAATATCTCAAGCAAGCTGAAAAGTATTATATTGGGAAAAAGTCAACAGAAACTGGAGTTTAAATGGAATGGGACATGCTATATCCGGTGCATGCCTTAGAAAGAGACTCCAACCATACAGAAGCCAATTCTTTGAATAAGACTAAAAATTCGAATCTAAGTAAAGGTTGCACAGAATGACCTGCCAGGACTGATAGATACAGACGGGTAAAATCAGTGTGTTACATCTTACCTGTTGAACAACAGTTGGATACTAACTGTCAGCTTCCTTCGCCGGTTTTTTTACAATTCTTCAAACAAGTCTAAAAATATACTATGCGTTTTTTTAATTTTTTTTATTTAAATACTTTTTTGTAAAAATATTGGTAAGGTTCATCAGTATTGTTTAATCAAATTACTTTGATTTATTGTAATGGAAATTTTTGCCAAAACAACGATTATATAAGTAAGCTTTGCGTAATGTGCATTCTACATGGAAAGAAAATCCAACCTTCAATGACTTAGCCGTAAGAATTTGAACTCCCCCAGTTCTCACAAACTTAGTGAAAAAAACGTCTTAAGTAATGTGTTGAAAAGTACTACACAAATGCGTCAGTTACAATTACGACATTTTTAATCAAACTATGGAATTTAAAATATATTTTGTAAAAAAAAAAACATAACAATTTTGAATGTTCTGTGCCTGTTCCAAATCTATGTCTTTTAAAGCCAAAATATCTAAATACTTTTAATTCAATCAACGTTTGAAATTTGCTCTAAACTTAAGACAAGGTAAAAATTAGTTTTTCTAAAATTTATAGTTTTAAAACTGTTTGAGCTTGATTTTTGCTGAAAAGTTCTGTTTAGTTCATCTTAGTTGCTGAAAATGTATTTCCACCTCTGTTCAACTTTACGAGGAGAACGCAAATGTATTAACCTTTTCAGTCCCAATGATAATTTTGGAATTATCATTTTAGGATTTTTTCTTGATCGTCTATAGCAAGTTATGATATCAAAAAGCGCATCATTCGATTCTTCAAACTTCTTTCTATTAGAACATATTTTTTTATTATAGTCCCAATAGATGCTAGCCCTATTATTATTTTTAATTGTGATAGGAAAAATGATGATGCCAAATGACATCACTGGGACTGAAAAGATTAAAGCTATGTAAGGAGCCTAGAGATAGCCATCCGATCGGTGAGACAAAACAAAATATAAGATAAAGACATGTTGCAACAAATAAGAAATTGTTCTTCGCTAAAAACACAATTTCGCATTCCTACCTTTTTAGATTCCATACTTTTGTAGAAGCTCTTCTTCTTTTTTGAAGAACCCTATTTAATCAGTAACGGAAACCCTTGCAACTCTTTCCAGTCACGGTTTCGGTTGAAAAGAGTCCTTTCGTGCATTTTTTTTACTCTATCCTATGGAACTCTCTTCACTTTGGAAACTCTACGCCTGACTAGAAACGGTCGGAAATTAAAAGAGGATTTCTCTGACGTGAGAAAACGCACTATATGTACGAAAGTGGCGTATCTGGTATAAACGACCTTTTTTAGCAATATATTGTCTAAATTTGAATTTGTTACTGGTACTGATGATTAGAAATGTAGTTTACTAACTAGTTTTTTTTTAGAAAAGTAATGTATGACTTAATATTTAAATTGTGTTTTAAGATTTTTACTAACGTCTTGTGGCAACGAAATTTAGTATTTTTTTTATTTTAGTTTGTAAAACAGTTATTATAAAATCAAAATCTAAATGTGCAAACACGTTACTGTTAACATAATGGGTTTGGGGACAAAATATCGCAGCCGAAATATCGCGGGCCAAAATATCGCGGCCAAAATATCGCTAGCCGAAATATCGTGCATATTTTGGGCGCACGATATTTCGGCCGGCGATATTTCGGCCGCTTTCGGCCGCGATATTTTGGCCCGCGATATTTCGGCCGCGATATTTTGTCCCATCACCACTTAAAACACATCCCTATTTTTGTTGGTGAAGTGCAATAGAAACAGAAATCCTCAATGCTCCCAGAAAATGGCTTTTTTCCTGATGCGCCACTTTTCCCCGATTTCGTGACAAGTTCTGGAATTGTGAAGTGAAGTAAAAAGCAAGGGTGTTTCGCGTTTTGGAGGGTGCCGTGCCTCCAGGGAGAGTCGAGGACACTAGCGGATGTTAAGTTCAGATCAATTTTAAGTTCACATAAAGGATTTTTAGTGTATATTTTTAAACGTAAGTTATATTAGATTAAACTAATAAAGCATCCATAAATTTAATAGGTAATATTGAGATTGTAGTAGTGTAGCATTTTTTTTAAAATGGGTCTGTAATTTGGGCAGATGAATTTTTTGCATAGAGAGCATGTCAGATGAAGTCTTTTGCAAGAGATGAACTCTTTTTTTTTGCACCATTTTGGCAGAACTCGCTAGCAATTTTGGATATCAGATTACAATGATTTTGAGTTCTGTGTGGATTTATAGTATCCCGAGACTTAGTTTTACTAAGATAACTTAATTAAAATGGGTACGAGAAAAATATTTCACAAGCCACACAAATAAACGACATGTGTGCTGTCCTTGTCCCATTGTATATGTAAACTCAGGTGGTAACGTAATACCTCCTTATTTTTTTTTTTTATATTTTTTTTCTCCTTCTGGTAAATCACTTGATATATTAAAACTCCAATTTGACAGAATGTTTTTTTTTTTTTTGCAGTACTGATTATTGACTTGATTAGACAGTCTTATCCGGTGGCTTACGTTATACAATACTATTTAATTACAAATGCTGTATTTAGGTAATTGGATTTATGTACATTTATTTGCATTCGCATTGGAATATTGGATAAATTAAAAAATACACAAAGCCGTTGTATAAAAGTTGCATAAGGAAACGAAGGAGTCGTTGCATTCGCCTATTTTAGCCTTTTTATATTGCATTCTCAATTTCCTTTGAGATTTAGTAATTCATGGAAATGACAATATTTGTTTCTATTCAGTATTGTCAAGGTTTTAGCATATGACAAAAAGCTATTCCAAAAGTATATAGAATTACTTTTACATTGAAACTCTGCAATACAAGCAGAGATTTTTCATGGAAATGTCTGCGCATATTTTCTATATTATTTTGATTTAAGAATAATAATGAAATTCAATAAATAAAATACGTACATAGGTTTGGAGTTCGAAATAGAATAGTATTTTAGAGTAAAATTTACTATTTTAGTGAGATTATCAGTAGATTTCTGCTATAATTGTACAATATTGATTTTTTTTTATTAAATTGAATATGAAGTTCTCTTAAGAAATTAATACGATATTATGCAGTAAAATACCATCGGTAAAATATTCATTTTATAAATATAATTGAATATTTTGTGTGTAGAATATTTCAATAAATCATAATTGCTTGGAAAGGCTATCCAGAGGAGCAAATGCATAAATTGGTACTTTTTAAATTCGAGTAATCCCAAATGGAACCAATAATCATTAAATGTAGAAGAAAATTAAATGCATCAAGAGCACTTTCAATTTTTAAAATGTTTTATTTAAAAATACTTAACGATTATAATATCTTCCAATGTTACGATATAAAAGTAACGTAAAAGCTTAAAAGTACGTCACTTTTTTCACATGCAGTAGCAGAAAATGCAAAAAAAATAGGTATTTTACTTTTTTAAAATATTATAGCTATAAAACATCCAAAAATGATGTAATATGCGTATCCATAATTTTTACTATATGATATTCAAATAGCATTTTGAGCGGGAAAAAATGACTTTTCTCCATTAACTTAACAGAGCAGAAGGGGCACTTTTATGCTCATAGAGACTACAATATCGGTATAACAGCCTACATTATCTAATATGAATATACGTTATTTTTTAGTGGTCCTGCAAGAATACCAAGCACACGTTTATGACGAATACGTGATCCATGGAAACACGGCCGTCTTCCGATGCCAAGTCCCGGACTTCATGAAGGAATTTCTGCAAGTAACATCGTGGACCAGGGATGATGGCCTTGTTATTGTTCAGCATAAAAATGCAGGTGTGTGCCCATTATTTGTATCAATTTTCTATGAATGAGGTGAATAATGTAGTAGATTTTGGGATGGGGCCAAGATGTAAATGCGTGGCAAAAGCTACAATGAGGCATAAGCCAAGTAATTTATTTATAGTATAATGTATTAATAAATGGAGGTAATTTCTTTTTAGGGAATGTTGTGGTGATGAAGCATTGTGTAATGATAATGATTTAGACGAAAAGTAATATTTTAGCTTTTTCCTAAACAAAATATAGTACTTTATAGTTTAGACTTTTGTAGCATAGACGTCCTAGGGTTTGTTGGATTTATGAACTTCATCTATTTAAATACTGATTAAGTAATAAAGAGTGACACACGTATGATTATTTAGATTTATTACTGAATAATTCGCAACAGCCTCTTTTTTTCCCTTAAACCAAAAAAATTTCACTTATTGACATGGTATTATTGGAATAAGTGATATCTAAAACAGTTTGAAAAATAATTATAGAACATAATAAATAATGAAATTCATTTATATTATTTTTTTTAAACTTTTAAAGTATGTTTTTAATTATTCTCAATTTTAGACGACATGACAAATTTAGTTTTTAGTTTAAACTCATAATTATTCAATCAAAATTAAAATTTAAATCATAAAAAAACAAAGTAAAATATAATACAATTACAAAACAGTATTGTTTAATGCCCTTTTAATAAAAAATACGAAAAACGTAATTTAAAGAACCTTGCAACACTTGAGACTTTACACCATAATTGGTTATAAAACATATTTTCTAACTCCGTTCTCTAAAACTGACTTTAACACATCCCCTTTCAACTCAGCAGCTAAATCCCCGGCCCCCTGTCAATTCAACGAAGCAAGCAAAATTACAACTTTCACCTGCGGCGCGTACTATGCAAGTCCCCAATCGATACAGAAGAACTTTCTCGCGGCGTTAATCCTTCAAGTGATGAGGCCAATTATTGCCGGATGACGTGACGCTCTGATGGGATGTTCCGGGCCACATAATCAGGGACCAATTTGTCCACCTCTGGTAATAGAAAACATTGCGCAGGAAAAGCAACGAGTGATGGATCTTTGTGCAGCAAAGTAAATTGCGGAATGTATTTGAATAATTGCAAAAGGGAGAAAACATATAGGGAATGTTGCTGCATATGAGTTGGCTTATAGAATTTTGTGAGTTATGAAATAACTTGTGTGCGAAATCATGAAAATCGTTGATTTTTTTGTGTGAGCTTCTCTAGAAACTGATAATATGATATGAAACCAACGGCTGTTTTTAAAATATTTAACTTTAAAAATTTTATTTTTCTAACAGTGAAAATTATAACTCTATGAATAACATATAATGTAAGTATTTTGTTTCGTTAGCATTTAGGTAAAACTTTTCGATAATGAAATACGCGTTTTTTAATGTTTGCAAAATGTAACTTTCAAGTGATGAGGCCAATTTTTGTCGGATGACGTGACGCTCTGATGGGATATTCCGGGCCACATAATCAGGTCACCAACTTTCCCAACTCTAGTAATAGAAAACATTTCGCAGGAAAAGCAACGAGTGATGGATCTTTGTTTTGTATTTGAAAACGGAAAACATAGATAATTTGGTGTTGTCTTAAAAGTATTTTACTGCTGCGCGTCTTGAAATTATTTTATACGAAATCGTGAAAATTAATGCGTGTCAGTGCATAGTTTCAACAGAAGCTGATTATATACTATTATGAAAAAATATATTGCCTTTTGAATTTTAAATTTCCGTTACGCACTCAAACCACTCCCTCACTGTTTTTCCACCAATCACGTTCTTCCACTAAGCTTTTCAAATATGAACTTCATACAACAAAATATTGAATCATACACATTTCTTTTCATTTTTTATGAATTTTAATGCTTCAGTGTTGAGGTCATGTATTGCCGGATCACTTGAAGCAGGAACACATTTGTGCAGTTTTTGCCAATAGAAAACACATATGTCAATCAAGGTCTGATGGATATAAGTGTAGTAAAAGTTAATCATAGAATGTTTCTAAAAGGTGAAGGAATAATAATGTTTTTATTTAAACCCCTGAATGCAAACTTTAAATAAATTTTTTATTTTCTAACTTTTGGTAGTGCAAAATATTTGAGATTTTCTAAAAACTGACTGTCAAAGAAAGCTGAAACTGTGTAGATTGATAAAAAAAGTTTTCTATTATTTATTTTTGAACTAAACCCTTCAGAAAAATTAAACAACTCTAAATGGACTCAATTTAACGAAAAGAAAAATAATATCAGTAAATACGATTGAAAACAATTTTCCATAATCTCTTTCATAGTTTAATTGTTTTTCTCAGTATTTTGAGATGAAAAATTGAAAAATTGTCATTTAGCATAGTTCTTTTTAGATTGTTATTGATTTAGAAAGGTAATTTTTTTTTAATTTTAAAAATATTAAAATAAAAAATCGATTGGAAATGTTTAGGAAATGTTCCAGTACCGCGAAAAAGCATCGTCAAAGGACTTTTTTAATTAGTGTAAATATAAATTTTTAGTTATTAAAGCCTCAGCACCAACAATTAGATCACCACTAAAACACAAATATCAGCATCAAAACAAAAATATGCTCATTTGTAAACTTCCTCGAAATAATAAGAATATATGTGAAATATCATCTTCCTATTTTTAACATTAATGTATTTTATGGATGAAAAATGGTCGACCAAATTCTAAGCCCCTTTTATAAATACTTATTCAACTATTGCACATTGTCCAAACTTTCATTTGAAATCGATAGCATTATTAATCCATGGGCTTTCTCTTAACAGCAACGCATCATGCATAACTTTCAATCCATAAAATATGCAAAACATCCTCTCAACTTACATCCCCTATAAGCTTTCAATTTATAAACGAAGTAAAGTCCTTCAAAGAATGTAGATACACGCTCCTTATAAATAGCTGTATTGTTTTGATAAAATTGCATATGAAGATTTTTGCGGAAATGAGTAAGATTTTAAAGGCTTAATTTGTCTTGATACGAGAAAAGTTATGTAAGGGTCATAAGGAAGGAAAATAACAATTCCAAAGAAAATGCATGTAAAATAAAATAATTTTAGACTCTTTATATTTTAGACAGTTTTTGCGATTCAGTTATGTTTTTCGGACAGTTTTTCTAAGATTTTTTAGACAGTTTTAAACATTCATATCGCATTCTCTTCTCTAAACTCATCGGCACAAATAGGCCATTAGTGGGCCAAGTCCTGCCTTGCACCCTTCAGCTTTCGTGACCTAGGGCTGTGGAGTGCTAGGCATATGTCCCTTTAAGATCAGCCTCACGTGGAACTCCCAGTGTTTAGTTACCAAGCATGCTTGGTACCCATTTTATCGACACACTTAAGAGATGAAAGGATGGGTCATCTTTGCCCAATGCGGTATTCGATCCCCGGACATGTGGTGTGGCAATGCGAATCACTACTACTAAGTCACAGGGCCTTATCATATTACCTTCACAAAAACTGTGTAATTTGTGGAACTGTTGTTCCAACAAACTGATGCCAGCCTTGCTGCCTCCAGTGTTTTGAAATTTAAGGGGATACTCTACAATGCAGTAGACAGTTAGGTTGCTTTCATATTTTTGTTTATGGAGTAGCGTTACAAGAAATGTTTAAAGTATAAAATACGAAATGTTTATTCCAATTATACTTAAATTTAAAAAGTGGTGAATTGGGAGGGTCACAATTCTTAAGTTCTTTCTTCTGAAAATTTGTCTTTTTCTTGTACTGAGACTGTTCAAAACTCATTAATTTTTGTATTAAAACTAAATTTACAGCAATTTGAAATTTCCATATTTTATGTCTCACTCAAATGTGTAAAATTTTGTAACATTAACTCTAAAAGCCAACGCTTTTGGTTACTTACTTCTTCTGAATGAGATATATTTTTATAAGATCACTGTTCATTTTAAGTAGTAGTTGAAGAAAACCGTTCTTCAACTTCTAAAAATCCCTTCGTTAAACATAGCAAAGCACTTAAGTTAGGACGAATTTTATTTTGATTTGCCTAAAGCTATCAGTTATTATTCTTATTAAAAAAACAATGTTATACAAGATAAACAAATAACCATCACAGGGTGGTGCTAAAAATGCTGCCGTCGCCTTGGGCTAAGAATTCGCATTTGACGTACAGTTTAGTGTGCTTTTTCTAGGAAAATATTTACTTTACTAGAAGTTATTAAAATATTTAATATTGCCTATTTAAGGCTTTCAAGGTTAATTTTTTTGGGTACTGAGTCCTAAAAGTAGCGCTAAGTGCTATGGCAGATATCGGCTTTGTCATTTCACCATGATGTAAATTACGAGGTCGGTAGCCATTAGCATTTTACTGAGTTTTACCATGCCCCTATTAATGATACTTAAAATGGACTTTTAATTGTCACTGACACATATTTTATTTGGAATACATGAATTTTTCTTGAAAATTTACAAAAATATATTGTCTTCTGAGCACCTTTTTAGTATTAACATATATACTAGACATTTTCAATGATAGGTAAAAACTATAATTTAAGAGGATAAGTAATACAAACTTTTTAATAAAGGTTACAGATTTTTTTTTAATAATGGCAACATTTTCCTCTAAAACCAAAATTACTACTTTGTGATTTAAAAACTTACAGAAAACGTGCTGTAATTTTATGGAACTTGTTTTCAACATAATTTTAAAATTAGTAACAACTGTAGCAAAGCTACTCAACAATTTTACTGAATCGATAAATTGCACGCAACGAAAAGGGGATTAACATTGAATTCAACACCACCTAACAGCATTTACTTGCTTATCATAACGTCGCTAATCCGTCTAATAGCATCGCCTCTAAGCTCAAAATTAAATGAACTTGAGTTATTACCTCGGTGGTAGCACAGGGGGGTTCTGAAGTTTGCCGATAGTGGACGAATTTACGAAATTGAGTTCCAAAGTTAGCCGTGCATGGTTTTGTAATGTTGAAGGTGAAGTCGAAGGGTAGATAATTTTGGCTATCTTTGGTGAATATGTGGGATTCTTGAAATATATCGACAAACAATATCGCCTTTATAAATTATAATGTGTGAAGAGCCTTGTCCGATAATTCACATCCTAAAAGTATATTGGAATGTTATAAATAAGTTGAAACAGACTGTCGTAGAAAGGACGGAAATATTTATCTATAATAATAAAAGAAAGAGTCTGTGTGTCTGTCTGTGTGTATGTCTGTGGATCGCAAAAAACCTACTTAGACTGCTCTAAAAATTTCGAAATTTTTAATATAGGTTCCTTTTAATACCTACGTGTGCACCTGAGGCTTAGTTTTTTCATATTTGATTGTGATTTTTAATTAATATAATTAGTTTAAAAAAAACGTCATCCACGTGGAATTGCGGGACCATAACAGGGCTTGAAAATTCATGGACCGGACCGAAACGGGAACTTGACGCCATCCTCTATTAGTTTGATTGAGTTTGGTTGAGATATGCGCTCGCCCTAGGGCTGCTTCATCCTCTATTAGTGTTTGCTTTTTTAAGTGTGCATGCGCCAACACGAATTTAATTTTGTTTTGATTTTGAGTGTATTTTCACAAGTAAACATGCCTCTAAAATTAAGCAATACGAAGTTAACGGGTTCCCAGTAAGGCGGGACCATACTGCTAGTAATAAAATAATAGAAGTAGGTAGAAAGGTGGCCCTGCTCGATATGTTCTTTCATTCTTATCCCTTTCGAAAATAACTTAGGTACGTCTCATCTTAACAAATATATATTACATCTGTCGATCTGTTTGTCGATAAAACATTTGATTAAGCGTAGATATTTAATTTACTTTAAATAGATGTTTAAACATCAATGATCACGTTAAAAAAATTTGATATAAAAATTTATATTTGTAGGTATTTTTATTTTTGCTGGGGAATGACGTCATAATGTGAAAAAATGCCGGGTTTTTTTATGGTTCATTATTTGTTTACTTAGAAATCGGACTAAGTCTTCTAATTTTAGCATATAAAGCTTAATTTGCATTCATCCGTGCATTAATGTATTTTCGGGTTGTTTATTTTTTGTTATGAATAAATATTTAGAAAATATCGATATTTTAACTTTTGTATGTGTATTGTGATTTTCAAATATCGTCAAATTTCTTCGGGACTGATAAATTAACTTGATCCAAGCCATTTTATATTATTCTTTGAACTGCAAATAAGTTTAGCATACAATGAAGTATATTTATTGAATTTGTAAAAAGAACATCAATGATCAGTATTTTTTTTGTTTTTTTTTAATAAAACTAAATACCATGCTTTTAGATTTCGTCTTGATGTGTATAATTCGTGTGTGGTAGCAGGCGACAGTTCCTATTACATACTTACTTGTTTTTCTATAAGAATGAAAAGAGCATAAAAGTAACAGGAGAGTCGGCTGTTTAATTTCTTGTTACAATTTTCAACAGCGAAATTAAATTCATATACGATATAAGAAACAAAATTCGAAATAAAAATTAAAAACAATATGTTTTGTTTAATGTAATAAAATAAGTCTCATTAAATGAATTTCATTTCGAAAACTAAACTATAAATAACAACCTTTTAGACACATAATAAAAAACATTAACCTTTTTTTGCTTTTACATTAAACCACCCACTACAAAACGTATCTTTTTCAATCTATAGAGCGATTTTAGTTAAATTTAACTAAATAGCTTGTTACATGAGAATGTAAACTTACGTTTTAGTAAAAAACATATTTTCTTTACCAACAAATGCAAGGTAAAAACTATTAAAATAAATAAAAATATAAAAATATTTCAGCAAAATGCTCGAGACAACTTTTATTTAATTGAATCTTTTCAAGAAGAAAAAATATATAGTTAAATTGCATTTCTTTTCATGACTTTGCCATGCATTAGCAAAATCAGGCAGTCTATACATAAATTTTATTAATATATATTTTCACAAATACAAAAATTAAATTACCAGTGTTTTAAATTTCTAATCATGTATAATGTTTGGTATTTCATTTTAAATATTCAAAGGAGCCAAAGCTTGGAATGTGGGATATTCACTTTAAGGACTTTGCTTATAAAGTATTTATTTGTGAAACTCGATCTTTCAGAAAATATGAAATGATAAATCATTAAAAATAGCAATTGTAACGTATTTTTTCAATATTTATAAGGCGTAACTTACTAAAAGGAATATTCCAAGATAATCAAAATTTTATATGCATAATCTCCTTGTCAACGAATGTAGAGAGAAAATATCCGTAACAAAATATATACATTTGCTACTTTAAACCTAATAAGCATTATAACAACATTCTTAAAAATATGTATTTTATATCTGTAGTGATAAAATCTACGGGTAAAATAGATTTGCAGCAATGCTTTGTCACAGAACCCCCCTGAATAGGATTAATTTAGAAGGTTTGAATCAAAGATAGTATCCCCTTTATTAAAAAGAGATTTTGTTCTGTTACTACTGCCAAAAGAAATTGAAGACAAATTGCCAAACTCATTAGTGTATCAAATACACACTTCAAGTTCATGATGTAATGAAAAAGGTATATAGCGTAGCTTCTTTCAAAAGTATTTGTATTACGTATTGACGCAATATACAATATTATCATTTTTTTGTATCGTGGTGGTACATGCATCTGCTTTAAGGATACTGGACAAGCTATCGGATATATGTTTCAGAACTATTAACAACCCATGTCTGAAATCAAACTGTTGATCATAAATGTGTTCATACTAACTTTATTTCTTTCCTTAAACCATTTAGAGATAAAATAATTTCATTTGCAAGTTGTGATATACTTTTATAATATTAATTAAATAAAATAAGATGTTATTTAAACACTCTACTCGCACTCAATTTATCATTGAACTTCTGTTATAGTATCACTGCGCTAAATAATAAAAATGATGTTCTTAGCATTTATATTTCCTACAAAGTTGGAAAATAACGTTTATAACATTTATTCATTTTCAAGAAAATCACATTTCCACCCAAATAAACTCCATACACATCTACTCCTCAACATCCAAACCTCATCTTTCCGTTAAACCCAACAAAAAAAAATCTTTTTCTTCTTACGATTTCTTACCCAATACTTTTCTCCGTAGGTGCCAAGTACATAGTACTGAGAGACGGTGAGCTGCACATAAGAACTGCCGCCAGAGGGGATAGCTTCCGAAAATACAGGTGCCTCGTCAAGAACCTTCTCACGGGAAATGTGACACCAAGTGTGAGCGCGGGTCAGCTTATTGTTACAGGTATCCATTTATCTTTTACTCTCGGTTCAAGAGTTTGAGAAATAGAAGGGTTTGGAAGGGGGTTGTTTTATTTGAGGTGTTTTCTTGGAGTTTGTTCTGTTAGGAAGTTGGAAGAGTAGTTTGTTAGATGGTATTGAATTATTGTAAAATGTAAAATGGAGAATTTATTTATTGGTTTTATGTTATTTGTAACTATGTTTTACATTACCTTTTACAGTATTTCTAACTATACGTTTTACAGTATTTAGAGCTATACGTTTTACAGTACTTCTAACTATACGTTTTACATTTTTCTAATAATTTGTACGTTATTTCTAACCTTTTTTTTTATTATTTCTAACCCTTTTGATGTTTTCAACCATGTTTCACTCATTTTATTTTTAACCATTTTTTCATAAATTCTTACCAAGATTTGCATTAGCTCTATATTCATCATTCAAAACTTTCATTTGAATATAATTTATCATTTTAAGACAAGTTTTGAGAACACAAAGATGCGATAAATGGCCAGATGCAATAAAGATCTGCCCGCATGGTTTGGATTATGATTAGCTTTTTGTCTATTGGTCTTGAGATAGCTTCCGAAAATACAGGTGCCTCGTCAAGAACCTTCTCACAGGAAATGTGACACCAAGTGTGAGCGCGGGTTAGCTTATTGTTACATGTATCCATTTATCTTTTACTCTCGGTTCAAGAGTTTGAGAAATAGAAGGGTTTGGAAGGGGGTTGTTTTATTTGAGGTGTTTTCTTGTAGTTTGTTCTGTTAGGAAGTTGGAAGAGTAGTTTGTTAGATGGTATTGAATTATTGTAAAATGTAAAATGGAGAATTTATTTATTGGTTTTATGTTATTTGTAACTATGTTTTACATTACCTTTTACAGTATTTCTAACTATACGTTTTACAGTATTTAGAACTATACGTTTTACATTTTTCTAATAATTTGTACGTTATTTCTAACCTTTTTTTATTATTTCTAACCCTTTTGATGTTTTCAACCATGTTTCACTCATTTTATTTTTAACCATTTTTACATAAGTTCTTACCAAGATTTGCATTAGCTCTATATTCATCATTCAAAACTTTCATTTGAATATAATTTATCATTTTAAGACAAGTTTTGAGAACACAAAGATGCGATAAATACACATAAAGATACGATAGATGCCAATTTCCTGTGCAATAAAGATCTGCCCGCATGGTTTGGATTATGAATAGCTTTTTGTCTATTGGTCTTGAGATAGCTTCTGAAAATACAGGTGCCTCGTCTAGAACCTTCTCACAGGAAATGTGACACCAAGTGTGAGCGAGGGTCAGCTTATTGTTACAGGTATCCATTTATCTTTTACTCTCGGTTCAAGAGTTTGAGAAATAGAAGGGTTTGGAAGGGGGTTGTTCTATTTGAGGTGTTTTCGTGGAGTTCGTTCTGTAAAGAAGTTGGAAGAGTAGTAATTCAAAAGGTATTTATTGATTGTAGAATGTAAAATTGGAATTTATTATGTTTTAGATTGTTTCTAACCATGCTCTACATTGCATTCTTGACTTCGTTTTACGGTATTTTTAACTACATTTTAAATCTATTCTTTTTTAACGATGTTTTACATTATTTCTAACCTTGTTTCTCATTTTATTTAAAACCATGTTTCACATTTTATTTCAAAACATATTTCACATTTTATTTGTAACCATATTTACAGTAGTTCGTACCAAGTTTTACATTAGTTATAACTCCTTTTTACAAAAACCTTACAGTTGTATTATAATTGATCATTTTAAGACAAACGTTCAAGTTTTGAGAACAGAGTTGCATTAAGTGAACTGGTAAATTAAATAATTGCCCACATAGTTTGTAGAATGATTTATGGGCTGCCCACTGGACAAATAAATTTCAAAATCATATTAAAGCAAGCGGAACAAATGTAACTCGTTTAAGCAACTAGTAGTCACATCATTCCGAAAGCGATTTGGTCTATTCTACTGAGAATTCAGCTTTCATATACAGACATCACTTACTGAGCAGCGGTAGCTATGCGAAGCGTCGTGCTCGAATCAATATTGTTGTGGGTTCTGTCCTCGGCGGTGTTCGCAAGTCTGATGGTTGCTGGGTCGGCGCTTGTATTCGGCTAGAGACCACCGTGTTGCTAATGGTGGCTGGGGCAGGTTAAATATGTCGTGGTCACAAAGTGTTCCATGTTTATACCAAATTAATACCCTTTGGGGTACCAGATCAGGTTTTTATTGGCCTTTGATCTGGATTAAAATTCTGATATGTGAGTGAGAATGAATGTGTGAAAGGGACTTTCCTGTAAAACGGATGAGTCATGCTGACGAGCAAAAGTCGGACTTCCTCTCTTGTGGGGATCAATAGAAACTGAAAAAGCCCCCACTTCGCCTTCAAATCAGGTAGCTCTCTACTCTGGGCTCAGTTACCGAATGACATTAGAAACAACAACAATACAACACTTACCAAAAAATATAATTATTTTATATAAATACACATCTTTTAAAAACTTAAACGGACAAACCTAAACAAATGAATTTGTTTTTACTAAATATAGAACAAATTATAAATTCGAGGAAACATGAACAGTATATTTCTGAGAAAAAATTACAAATTACCAAGACCAATGTTTTCTTTCTTAAAGGTTTTCCATTACACTCTCTACATTTCGCTATTTCCAAATTAATTAACGGAACAAATTTCGTGAAAACTTTAATGTTTTGTTTGATGAATAATACATGAATTCTAAGTATCATAGTTTAAGTGGTATTCTGTAATTTGTTTTCTGAAATAATCACTGTTTTTGTTCATTGGTGTATGTAAATTTTGAATTGTAGAGCCTAGTGAAAGAAAGTGCTAAGTGACATTTTTGAAAAAATTGAAAAGTTTGTGTCAATGAACATATCACTAACTTCTTTAACGATAACAAGTTTCAACTTTTTCATCAACTTTAAGTTTGGTATATTTTTTACGCTTTACAAGTTCCATTTTCAACAGATCTGAGTGCAAACGAAAAACTTTAATGCTCATTTTCTGGTTTTCACTTTTTGTCACTTAGCACGTTCTTCCACTAAACTCTTCAATTGAAGATCCAGCTATTATGATAATAGTTTGTAAAAGTTAATGGTTGTGAAATGAAGAAAAAATAACGGGATCCGAAGAATATATTAATTTTCTGCTGATGAAACAATTAGCCAAAAGCATCATTATTTTTTTAAAAAAACTTTACCATCAATCTTTACATTAAAACTAACCACTAATGGATCTCATTCTACGTATGTTTGTGAAAGCAAAACACTGTTTATTTTACAGTGAATGTTGTTAGATCGCTGTTGTTAAAGTACTTAGAATTCATTAAACCTTTTAAAGTGAAATTTTGTCTTCTATTCTATTGAATACGTTCTTTGAAGAACTTTTATAGCTTCTTTTGAGTGGCAATTTACGACATAAACATGTTGCAATATAGCCCTTGCTGCTGTAGCAAAACATTTTATTGGGAATTAAAATTTTGCAATGATTGTTTACTGGCACGGCATTTAAATTGTTTTCATTTAAAATTGTTTATCGACATCAGTTTGGGGTAAATAAGTTATTTATTTTCCAGAGAAAAAAACACACAAATTTTCTATTTTTATCAAAGAACTGATTATTTATTAAGGGTAAATTTATCAATGTATCGACATATTTTTATATTTCTTTTTTATGAAGGTTGAAATATGTAGTGTAATGGGTTAAGATCAAGCGAAAATTAATTTTTTATCCAATTATTTTTAATTTGAGGAAATATTTTAGCATAGCTTTACTTCATAGTCAGCCCAAATAATTATAACAGACTAGAAATAAAAGAATAGTTAAAATATGTGACTCAACAAGTTTCACTGTCCAAAAGACTTGTCTAGGGATTACCTCAAGCCACTTTATCGTACTAACTATGACGACTTATAAATTCAGTCAAATTGAAATTTTACAATGATTTATCAATTAAAAATAAGAAAGAATCAAATTAATTGTTGCCGATTTTTGAGATAATTTGTCTGAAACAAAATATCATTAATTTTACCATGACTATTAACTATGTATTTCTATAACACAACTAAATTGAACCATAATCCCATACATGGAAAAAAAAAACATGACACAAATCCTCAAGACTTTTCGATAAATTCCCCAGCTTTGGGTAATAGATGAACGTCCGAAGTCATCGTTGTCCGACTCCCTTGACAACCAACAAGCGTAAATGCAGCATCTTCAAGAAGCTAATCCTACTCAAACTTTTCCCCTTACGAGTTGCTTTTTCCCTGGTACTTTGGACCACTTTAAAAATGAGCTTTTTATCAAGGTTATAATAACTAATTAATGCTAAATTAATTAATGTACATATTTTAAATTTCCTATTTTTAACTACTGAAGGCTGAAATGTGTAATCGATTTGAAATGGATGCAATAGTTTTAAACATGGAATTTGAACATAGTTCCTTGCAATAGTTATTCCAAAAATTAATAATGGTTAAAAAAAGTTCCTACCCATTTTCTCAGTAATACTGAGTAGAGATTACTCAAACCCTTACTATCATGGAATCTAATACGACTCATACGTATGTCAGCATGAAATTTTACTCAAATTTATAATGCAATTGATTTTTGCAGAGTTTTGTAAGGTTGGTTTCGAAATAAACTATATCTTTAATTTTACCATGACTATTAACTATGTATTTTTATAACACAACTAAATTAAACCCTAATCCAATAGAAAAAAAACATGACACAAATCCTCAAGACCTTTCGATAAATTCCCCAGCTTTGGTTAATAGATGAACGTCCGAAGTCGTCTTTGTCCGACTCCCTTGACAACCAACAAGCGTAATTGCAACATCTTCAAGAAGCTAATCCTACTAAAACCTTTCCCCTTAAGAAGAGGCTATCTCCGAGGACTTTGGATCTACTCCAAAAATCAGCTTTATTTCTACTCAGACTTATGATTCAGACTTGTTGGGGGAAAATCTCCCACTAAAGATCTTCAATTTGTTACTGGGTTTTATTAGATTGACCCTGTAACGTATGGGGGTTAATTTGAATGCCGATATTGGTGTTTAGGAATAAGAGAAGATTTGTTTTGATTTAACGATCTTATAGGGATGTAATTGTTTGGAGTAGAAGTATTTTTTGAATGGGTTATTTTTATGTTATTTTCGATTGTACGCTAATTTTAACACTTTAGTATAGGGTATAAGTTAACTAAATTTTAGAATAACACTTTGTTGAATGACACTTTGTTGAATTACACTTTGTTAACACTTTGTTAAACCCTTTAAGACCGGTAGTCAGATGGCGCTGATTCAAAATTATGAGACTAAGTTTGGAATTTTATCGAAAATAAATGCGTTAAACAGAATCAATGCTGGCTACTCCATAAAAACAGTCATTTTTTATACAAATAACGTACAATTTAGCTGCTTCGGTACAGATATTTTTGAAGAACTTGTACAATCTATTTTATACCCGCACGATCATGATAGCTAGGTTGAAAAATAATAATAAGGTAAGGATTTTAAGATATTCCCAAACAGTTGCGTGTTAAATATTACATTGATTCTATAGATATATTCCTATTGCATAAGTGAATATTCTATTTTTGAAATACCCCAAATGTTTACCGAAGCACTATATTTCATTTAATATTCTGTTTTTGCTCTATCTCCAAAATATGTATCATTATTTTAAGAAACATCCAATCTATTATCTGTAAAATAATCGGATGATCTTTTTATTTAAAGTTATCGAATACGTTTATTGCAATTACTAACTTTTTGGGATAATCTACAGTTAAAATTTGTAGTTATTTTTGAATTTTAAATAAAATAAACATTAAATGTATAAATTTTTTCATTATGAAAATGACAAAGAATGCGCCCTCCAGAAGGGAAGAGCATAAGCTTTATGGCCCGTCACCATACTCAGAAGTGACACAATCATAAGAAACATACAAAGAAAAGACGACACAAACAAATAACAAATAACAATATTTATTGACAAACACAGATACCCATGCCTTGCAGGGATTCGAACCCGAACCTAGAAGCTCCAAAGGCCAGCTCCCTAACCGCTGTGAAGACGAGCTGGAACTTTCTTCATGATAGTTGTTAGAGATTAATGAAATCTCCTGTAAGAATCACACTGACAAATCCTTTGAAAATCATGAAAACAATTTGATGAAGGATCAATGTTGAATTCCTACAAAAAAATATTTTATAGGTAATAAATATTATGTAGGTTAAATGTCAAATATCATAGCTAAAATAAATTTTGCTTTGTATTTATGTATGAATTTCTCGATTCAAAATAATAGGCTCAAATACTTTTCGTAAAACTTAACCCGCTTCTCATTAAGCCCTATCTATATTCTTGGCATTGGAGTTATAGTTTAACACTCAGCAGAGAAGGATTAGTAAAATATTGTGACCAACTTTCCTAAGCCCCCCTCTTCCATATTGCATTAAATCATCTTTTAGCCTCTGCATAAGATCCTGGCGAATTTACATTAATTATCATCACCAAAGGAGTAAGCTTGGTTATAAAATTAGTTCCGATATCCGCCTAACGCTAAGGTATCGCTGTATTCACTTATTAAATGCGTCTTACAAGATCTTCGAATTCGGGGTATGTCTTGGCTTTATTAAGTTGTGGGAGTGGGAGGTAAAGTTGCCTTCATAAATATTGAAGTTTGGCAACGTCCTGATAGGGCGGAACCCATAAATTTTTGAGTCTTAGCTCAGGAAGCATAATTTATTGCAGTGCAGAGCGTAGTGTGTGGATTTAAATAGTCATGAATAACTGATGAAGACGATGCTTGAAGTTTACTTTAAATTTAAGAATTTAAATAGATTTTTATTGATTAAGAATATGTACGTAGCTTGATATCAGAAGTAAGATATTTCAAATTAAAAATTACATTAAATTTGTAATTATTGCATAAGGCTTTCTTTCCAAAGAAACTGTTTCATGATTGGATTGAAATTGTCTTAACAAATACGGTAAACTGATTTTAAAATATTGTGTGTCTCCTTCTTTTAGATTATATTTTTTAGATTATTATATAGAACGCATTCAGGAATGATTTTTGAACAAATTATGGAACGCTCTTCGGAACACATTTAGAAACGCTTTTCAGAATTCTTTGAGAACACTTTTTAAAACACTGTATATTTAATGAATTAAATTTTTGGAAAATATTCGAAGAAAATATTTAGTTCATTCTATAAAATACAATCTAAATATTTTGGCGTAAATCTATTTGCATTTGTCAATTTATCAGAGATCTAGAAATAAAAAAAAATATTCAAAATATGCAATTTCTGATACAATGTCATATGAATTGAAAGAAGTTATTTCAACGACACATACGCTTTTTCAAATACTTTTTAGCCAGCCATCGGATTAAGAAAGCTTTCGACGAGGAAAGTTTGAATATATAACACAAAACACCACCATACCTGAAGGTGACATAAAACTCCGAATTTATTTAGATACCAGAGAAATAACTCTTTTAAGCCTTCTTAAATCGAATTCCTTTAGTGTCGAGCATTTTTTCCTCGTGTACTATTCTTAAAAAGATTATGACAATATCGTTATTCTGCCGGATAAGTTTTTCATCCGCTACTGTTGCTTATTACGAAAACGAAATATTTTTTTTTACTTAAAAAGTAATCTTGTCAAACAAATATACTTAGCAATATATTCACAAACAGAATGTTTTCAGTGACATAAAACATAATCGTGCAAAACTGCGCAACTTGCAAGTTACATAAAAACGACAAGACTCCAAATTTTTATTGTTAACCCCCTGATAAATAGGAGGATTCCTGGATTAAAACAAATTGCTCAATTATGTAACAAATTTAATTATCCTGCTTTAATAATGTAACAAAAGCTTGTTTCGTAATTCTATTTATTTCCCAGTAGCTGGAATACTCCCTATCACAAGGCATCCCTATAATCGTCTCTTTCAACGTTGAACATTACTTAAAGAACACAATAACAAAAAAGCTCCAAAATGGTGTTCATTGACTGGTATATCAAAAAAAAGGATACTAGACTTTATATCCTTCTTTTGTGTAAATAACAGCTTCCCTTGTCACACAACAACTTGTCACACAACGTCCTTAAAACAGTAGGCTTTAGGTAGTTAAATGAATTTTTAATCTGTTAAAAAAAGTCCACGCTGTCAAAGGACTGATTTTTTTGCTATTATATTTTTTTTAAAAAACTCCGCTACAAAACGATAGAAGTTTTTTTGAAACAGAAGCTGTCAATTTTGTCTAAGTTTGTCCTGATAGGTAGTAAAGTTTAAAATTGTTTTGACAACAAAATATCCTTGTTCCGGTTTTGTTGTTCTATTTCACTAAGTTCCAGACTAAAAATTACTAGTCACAGCTCCTGCGACATATTTAATTTTTATTTTAAACATGTTAAGAGGAAGTTGCAGTTAGTTCTACATTATCCACTAGTACTTTTCTGAACGGATTTTTTTCTATTCAGATGGTATCAGGTTTTCTCTTTTCGTGTTTTTTTTTCAGAAGAACTCTCTATAAAGAACTTATTTAAACTTCAGAAGTCCTATTTGAAAAGAAGTTCATTTGAAGGAGTCGGAAAAACTCAAATAATTTTTTCTGCACGTTTTGTCGAACTCCAGACCCCTTATTATTCAAATGCTTTTTCACAATTTATTTTCCTATTTGAACATAATCTTTCTCTTTGTTCGCGTTTTTGGAAGTTTGAAGTTATTGAAAGCATGCTTGTTAAAAATACAATAAATATACCTAAGACTTTTTCCACGTTTAAATTTATTTTAAAATTGATGTGTTGCGTTTGAAGAAATATTTTCAATCAATATAATGTATAAAAAATTGGTTTTAGAGAAAAGTAGGGAGTTGTGAAGCTTCAAGATTTTCAATTACCGAACACTAAATACACACATTTAAAGGTTGTTATATACATCATTAATTAATATCAATAACTTTAAAACCTTAGAATTATTCTAAAATTGCAAAAAAATATAGTAAAAATACAAGCTGCATTTTTGAATCTATTTAGTTACCTGAAATGCTTTTCTGGTATTTTTTTTGCAATTTTTGAAGTAAATGGTATTTTTTCGATGATGCCGTAGCATTTTTCTCTTTAAGGTAACGGCAACACTGGCACCATTGTCCTCCTAATCTGGTCCTCCATGCTCGCCCAGTCGTTAGCATTGGAGGTCACTTGATTTGCCAATCTAACACTTTTACTATGGTATCTAACTAACTCCCCGGCCCTACAGTCCATGCTGGACCATGACCTCTCTTACAATACGACTCCAAAGCCGCCTGTCTTTGGTCTTCGCTTTCCAGTTCTTAATTTTCATGTCCCTTAGATCTCTTTCCACATCATCCATCCATCTCTTTCTCTGTCTTCCTCTTCTCTCTCCCTGACATTGCCCCTTGAAAATTTTCTTTGTGTCTCTGCCTTCGTCCATTCTCTCCGTATGTCCCAGCCATTGGATTCTCCTAGTTTTTATGATGTTAATAATGTCTTTCTCTCCAAATAGTTAAGCCACTTCAAAATTGTATCATAAACATCACCTTCTCTGATTGGTCCAAATATGGCTCTGAAAATTTTTCTCTCCCAAGTTATTAACATTTTCAAAACACTAACACTTTCAAAATTGTATCATAAACATCACCTTCTCTGATTGGTCCAAATATGGCTCTGAAAATTTTTCTCTCCCAAGTTATTAACATTTTCACTTGCTTTTGAACTATGATATGAACTAATCTAACTATGATATTATTATTTATATCGTAACAAATTCCACTATTACGTACAATTGATTTCCACTGTTTGTACTGTTTGTTACTGTTATACACTAAAAGTATTCAGTGCAATATACGTTTTTCTGAAATAAACTTAAGTTTTTTTTTATATTTTGTTTTATATATTCTCGATAGTAAATATATTTTCTTATACTAGTTTTTTTTTTAAATTGTCCATTTTAAAGTTTCGAATCGATTGAAATATGTAAAATTATTAGAGTCATTCACATTTCTATTCTGCATCTTCATTCCAAACTAAGCTTCTTTTTAAAAAATACTTTTTCTTTTCAAAGCTATAAAAATAAATAAAAACTTCAACACAAAACTACACTATGTTTCGCATTCTTCAAATACGTGCTTTTAACACTAACACCAAAACTACTCCTTAAAAAATACAAAAAAAAAACTTTCTCGATCCCACTTTAAAAAACTCATTAATATAAGTATCAAATCCCAAAATGACTCTCATCAAAAGCGTCGTATTAAAAGCTCAAAGAGTCGTTTTTGCATCTACAGCACGAGTTTTTTTAAAAATAAAACAAAACATTTTAGTTCTCTTCAAAAAAAGAAAAACCTACAACAATTGTAAATCCGAACAGGAAGCAACGTGCTCTTTTTATCGGAGAAACGTGATTCCAAAGAGCAGTTCATTTATGTTTGGTCCCACTCTCGTATAATCTCTGAGAGCTTAAAAAGAGAGTTCACAATAAACGACCCAATTGATACATCTTTTCTTCGAAGACCAGGGTGTTTGGTTTCAGATGTTAAAGAAACACTTTCGGTTCTTTTTTAGTTGTTCTTTAAAATAAAAGGTTGATCACGGCCTTCTCAACTACTAGGGCCAAAGAAGCTTTACCAAACACGCTAGGGAGACGGAAATTTGATGTCATATTTCCGAGTAGAGAAGATGAAGACAACCTGTCTCAAAACCTGTTCGGATCCGCTCGTTCACGGCTGACCACATTTTGAATGCTTCCTAACTAGCTTCTTGATCTTCGACACTCGCAACAGTGATGTCTAAAATTCCGTCTACGTTCATTTATGGGAGAGCTTCTCTGGCCGTGGGTTGGTTTGAGATTAAAACTGCAGAAAATGTTATATATTTTTTTTTAAATTTAATTACTTATGTTGAAATATGAAAGCCGTAGGAAGGGTCAAAATAAGGATTTTGATGACGTATTATTATATTATATTAGTCAACTATTAATTATAGTAAAAAAATTCTATATCAGGTTAAATTGTTGTATTGTGTATGCTCTATTAATTATTAATACAGAATGTGATGTAATTTAAAATCCATTAAATTTTTTTAAAATAATAATAATAAAATTAAGTTTTAATTGTGGAAATTTGTTAAAATACCATACACGGCGTCAGGACTTGGAATTTCACAGGAATGAAGAGCACATGTGTCCCAGTTTACTCAGTATTTTTTTTTACCTTGTACTGCATTCTCTAAAATACACGTGTGTCAATCGGGATTCGAATTGATCTAAGTCAACAGATACTCAGCCGAGGCATATAGCTTATGTCCAATGCTTTACTTACTCCTGACAAAACTTTAAAAGCATACACCATTTAAATTATTTAGACATTTATTTATTAATAAAATATTTACAGATTTTTTTGTATATTTGTGTACATTTATTAAGCAAATGCCTTTTGAAAAAAATGTCCGTAATTTCTACTTATTTATGATTTTTATTCAGAAAAGATGAGACAGAAATATTTAAAAATACATATATGTCACACTTTTAACTGTTTTTATATTATATTTAAATAAAATATATTTCCATAAGTGTTATTTAATTTAAAACAAATTCACATAGAACAATCTTACACGCTATATTTCCTTGCAAACATTAAAACTGAACAATTTAAGAAATCATAAGAAATGAAGTAACTGTTCTTTCAAAAACTATATTTGTTTTGTTTCTTATTGCCTTTGATACGTGATGGTTTTCGGAGATGACTGCTGCACTTAACAAAAGAGCACCGATTGTTCTGTATTTCTTCGAATCGCAAGAAAAAAGCAGTATTTTTTTTTTGCATTCATGTTTTTATGTATCTCCTATTGTGAATTATTTTTGCCATTGTCACGATACTTATTGAAAGTTAAATATTGTCTCGTAATGTTTTAAAAGTCGGCGTTTAGGATATTCTTAAAAACTTTTTGGTAAATAAGAAATGTCGGAAATACGTGTGATCTATGGTTGCATTTGTTATTTCAAAGGCGATGAAGAATTTAGAAAAGTCGCTAAGCTGTGTGAAAAAGATGAATGGTTAAAGTTTTTTGTCAATTGTTTAAATGTTTTCTGTTAAGAGTTTTTCAAAAGTTTTTGTGTGATCTTTGATCCTTCGGAGTGTTTAAGAACCAAAGAAAAACTTTTCTTAAAGTTAAGTTTCAATTTATTTTTCGCATGCTTAACAAACATAAAAAAACTCCAACTTTAACTATTTGCCCACAAAATTTATTTAACCAATACTTATTCTAAAAAGTATACAGATATTTATGTTGATTGCATTAATAAACTTATAATAAGTTCAATTGGCTGGCAGCTAGGAAGTGAAAAACAAATGAGGGGTATAGAATCAAAAGTCACTAAATTCAAAAAGAAAAAAATATGGGAAATCGTAAAAAAAAACTTTTTAATACCTTACTATTGTATAGAATAAGATTAAAATTGAGTACATGCAAATTAGTACAAAAATTATACAAACTCATTAAGATAGAAATAATTAACAATACTTATACAGTTTTTTTGTAATTACCACAACTTATTTGGAGTTAGAGAGCCTTGATTCTATACCCCTTAAATCTGCTAAGGTAGGGTAGGGTAGGGTATTTTACATATATATTCCGACTTGTGTGCTTGCTCAGTGAGCCGCTTATAAGTCTTCGTCAAGTAAGACAGACACAGAAAGATTTTTTTACTGTCACAAAGAGAGGAAATACACCCAGGGCGAAGGCGGGAATCGAACCCGCGCCCGTTACAGCACGCAGACTGCTGGCCTGCGATGCTTACCACTCGGCCATCCGGGCCCCAATCTGCTAAGGTACTAAACACCAGAACGTACACGAGGCTGACCGTTTGCCCAAAGCGAATGCTTTCTTTGACCAGGGCAGAGAACTTCTTTACCATAGCATTCGCTACTGAGCCTTTACTGAAATGGACACAGCAGTAATAGGTCCTATTTGGACTGTTGCGCTGTTGAGATTAGTTTTGAAAGCTATGAAAACGTCTTATAAAAATATAAAAATATCGTCTCTTAAACTTACATCATCGTCCCCTAAAACGTACTTAACGTCAGACAAACTTGTTAAACACAATATTAAGCCCCAATAACTTTATTTACAAAATCTATACGTGTTTACATCACAAGCTATAGTAGTATTACTAAGAATGCACATTGAAGCCCAAACATGCCATTTCCACATGTAGGTACTGAAGCGAGGCAAAACGAAATTTCTACAGAGTGTATGGAAGCTGAAGTTTTAAATTTTGTTCTTTGGGAAAAAGCATAAATCATACAAGTATGTCTAGCGCACCTGGGATTTTTGATTTTCGAAATCTTACTATGCTTGAATATTTTTACTTAAAAGTCTATTTTGTTGAGTGATGTAAATTTTCAATATCTATTTTTGTTTGAAAAATAGTTTTTGTGTATATTTTATGCAGTTTTACGTATTTTAGAGAGAGTTTGAGTTTTATTTATTAAAATGCTTATTTTCTAAAGAAGCTTGCAATAATTCCAATAATATTTTTATAGATAGGTAATCTTAATAAAATTATACTTTAAAAGTAGTACATAAGTAATCCTAATAAAATTAATACATCAAACTTAATAAGTTCGCTGTTATCTTTTCTTTAAAAACCTTATTCTATTATTCTTCCAGCACAACCTATTAGATGATATCTCTTCGATGTCATTACTTTATATAAAGTGGTCACATAGAAAAGATATTACTACAAAAAATAATTATAAAAATCTAGGCGTGATCCCAATTCAAATACACTAACTTTATTAATTTTATTGAATGAAATTGAATTAAAATAAAACTTTCTTACCGTTTTGAGTTTGAAAACTAAAAGACATATATTGTAAAAGTAATTAAAATTAATAATATTTTATGAAAAAATTCAGTTTTGAATTCTAAGTTTTATTTGATGCAAATTAAAAATGCATTAGGTATTCAAACGCGGAATACAAATTAATTATTCTGTTTTAGATATTTGTTTCGTTACATATCATAAATACATCAATTTATTGTATCTAATAATGTCTTTGTAATGAATTTAATTTAGCATTTTTTTATGCTGAAAAGAAACATAATATCAATAAAAACTCAATCTGTTAAACACCACTCATCCACCAACATTGTAGAAAAAATATAATCCTAATAATAATGACTAATTTAAGCAAAACCCTTAATAAAATTATTCAACACACGAAAACGTTAAATCACCACGAGTCCGTCTCAGAATCAAAAGAAACAATTCCTTCATTACGAATTCATTTAATCAAGAAAACAAAAGCCGGCCTAGTCCATCCCGCTGAATTTTTCAGTAATTTAAGCTGCAAAAACTACAGAAACAAAAAGCCCCGCTAATGCGTCTTTTTTTAATGGTAGGCATTACAGGGGGAAAAAAAGAGAACTTTCATTAAACTCAGATGCCCATAAATATTCGAAAAGATAAGAATTTGTGGCTAATAGAACATTAGAGGTGGAGTAACTGTGCTATCAATGTCTTTTAGATAAGTTGTCTTTAGATAGTTTGCATTGTAAAAACCGTATAAAAGCATTGTGAAAACCATAAAAAGCCCTGCGGGGACAACGGGTTTTAAGTATTATGTGTCATTGACTAATTACGATGGGGTAATGATAACGTTTAAGGTTGGAAAGTAGTTGCTATAGCATGAATCAAATAGTGAGTGCCTGTTTTTGGTTTAAGAATTACGGATTTGATAAGTAATTATTTTTATACTTGTTTTAAACTGTAAGCCATATACTACACTGCATGTCTTATGTAGTTACATAAACATGTGTGTATGTTGTTCTTTCCTCGTAAAGTGCAGTGCTATATCGTAACGAGATTTTCTTGACTCTTATTTTAGGTTTTTTCAATTGTGTTATACCATCACCATGAATAATGTATACTTCTTAATGTATGAAATGTGTTGGTCATTTATAAAATATTGTAATCCACATCATTTGAAATGGACTGTAAGATAGACATTTTTTTTTAAATCACAAACTTTTAAACATTTTGGAACCGTTTTACTTTTCTACTATAAACTATTCTTTATTTAAATGAAATAAAATTTCAAACCATTTTCTATCACGTTAACCTTTCAAACTATTCTCTATACCATACATCACATATAAATGGAAACAATATGTTTATCAAATAATAAAAGATAAATTTTATAAATATATTCGGTTCGCCATTTTTTAAAAAAGAATTCCAAATAGGCTTATCATAAAACGAACCCTAAGGCCTCAGTCCGCATTTCTTCCGCAAGATCATTTTTATATTTGTTCGAAAATACATCCCGCACCCCGACATTTTTTTTTTCCTGCATCACCTAAGCCGCATTTGGTTCAAGAGGCTCGAGCTGTAAATTATAGTTATTCCTTCTTCCTCGTTGGTCGTATGAACTTCTACAGAATTTGAGAAAAAAATAAAAAAAAGAAGAAAAATCCTCTTTTTAACAACATTTCCCAAGAAATACGATGATCTCGCAGAGCAGTAAAGTGATGAAAAAAATTCCTACTCTGTGAAAAAAAACTAGGTGTATAGACTTTTTTTTTTATAAGATAAGTCGTTTTTTGGCCTCTACTATATAAATTCCAGGTCAATAAATATTCTTGTTTGTAAAACTTTTACAATAAAAATATTAAAATAAATTTCAATATAATAAAGATTTAAACATATATTTATTTAATCTGTAAATTGAAAATAATTTTAAAACTGAAATACAACATCTTTTTTTATAGGAAAATTCAAAATAAGGCTTCAGTAAAATGTTTATTATATTTATCAGATAAATATTTTTTTTCATGTATCATTAATATCAATTTTCATAATTTCGCCATTGCATATTTTGACGTCATTGTTTCAGTTTCGACGAACTCTTCAAATTGCTTTTAAAAGTAGAAGATACCAGAAAGGATTAAACAGTTTTTTTTCTAATTGTCTAATTAAGATGGAGTTTTAATTCTGACCATTTATGTTTAAAAAAGTTTCTGAAGAGAGAGATTTAAAAATGTTTTAGGTTCCTTTAAACTTTAACTTATATGGGCAATTCTACCATAATTTTTAATTTTATGTCCCTTGGGCATAACTTTTAAAAAAATTAATATTTCTTTACCATTTTTTCCTATTATACTAAAAAACTGGTCTTTTTATAATTGCAAAACGTAATTTTAAAGCAAAGAATCTCCAAAAATTTTTTAGAACACAAAACAATGCAGAAAAGTCCTTACCATCGTGTGTCCCGAATGTCAAATTTTTAGTTTAGGGCCCAATCTAATACTTTTTTTAGCTAAAATTACATTCATTTGGATTTTAAATTGAACTAATACTGTAGCTTAACGAATTCCTTCCATTGAATTTTGGGTTTTAACATTTATAATGCGTTTTTCTCGTGTCCTTACTTTGTCCCTGGGTTTTGGTACATTCACTGACCGCATTCCTAAAGTGGCGAAGAGAGGCATTGGATTGAGCTACAGTGATTCTTCAAATATGCAAACTGTATCGCAGAAAACTGATATTTCAGTTAGTAGCCACATATTTTTGCTAAAATTCACCAATAAGCCCAAAATTAAAAAAAAACTCAGTGAAATTGGCTGCGAGGCTTTATTGCTTTCCTTACAATCTTCCAGGTTTAAGGTTAATTTTTGCTTGATAATTGATTTTTTTTCTATAAATATGTTTAAGTGGAGTACAAGAAATAAAAAAATCCATTTTTATTAAACTGGAGTTTGTTTCAACACAAAAAAGACCGGAAAACAGCGTGAATGTCCTTTCCTTCCGTTCCTTACCTTCCGATCCTTACCGTCGTAATGATCTAGGGATGGAAAATCGAAACCAGTTTTAAGACTAACCGGTTTTTTGCGATTTCGGTTTCATTGAAAAACAGTTAGTTTCGTAAGGCCGGTTTAGACCGGTTTCTTTAGAATCGGTGTTTTTTAAAAACTGCCCTCCCTTATTATAATTTTTTGTTTTTTTACAAATGAGCTTTGCTAAACTTTTTCTAGTATTTCTAGAACCCTTATAAACCTTTTGATAAACATTGAAAGTGCCTTTGAAAAAACAAATTTTACAAGTTTTTAATACCTGAAATTAAAAATTATGGTAGAACTGCCCATATAGGCAATTACTTGGATTGTGGCGAATTCTACAGAAAACTACTGCTTTAACGTAGCGTATGACAAATGGCAGTGGATCCGCCCTCTAGAAAGGAAGAGTATATAAAGAAATGAAGTAAAAATCTGGAAACTTTTCACTTGACAAAAATTGTGCATCTTCTCCCTTTTTAGCAAAAACTTGTTGTCATATGTTGCATGTAACATTGTTTTTGAGTAAACGTCTCGTCTATTCTATGCCAACTTGTGATATGTGAAGTTTTATGTTTTTCGTAAGACCCTTTTACATGTGTTCCTAATTGCATCCTAATGAAACTTTAGCGCTCAGTAAGTATTGGTAGTTTCTTCGTTAATTTATCCTGTTTTGTATTTAATTGAACTTTTCTTTACGATCACGTACCTCTTTAACGAACCTGAAGTCACACCATCATGTGGGTCGCAATATAGTCTTATGTATGTACATATTATAAATCCCTTATGGTATATCCGAAAAGCATATTCATAAACAAGTTCGGTACTCACTTTATCTACACGAAATGAATTAAGGACCAAGCCAATCAATGTATTGCCTTGCCTTGAGACTCGTCACCCCTTAAAGTCACATGAGGCCGCAATTGCTGAAACCCAGTTCCTCCGGTTAAGTGCGGCCTCCCTAGCAACTGCCCAGCTTGACAAACTAATATGGTCTCTTCAAAATGTTTGGATCGTGTCCTTGGTCGGCCTCTATTCTTTTTACAGTCAGGAGACCAAGTTAAAGCGATCCGTTCGTTAGAATCGGGGATTCTTCTTAGCACATGACCGACCCAATGCCATCTTTTTATACTTTTGCCATTTTTCAAGGGTTTGTCTGTTGTTTTGATAAATAGATTATATTTTGATTTGTTTTCCGGCCAATAAAATTTTAGAATCTTTCTTAAACATTTAGTATGAAATGTAATGGCAGTCAATCCGTGACACGCTCTCTAACTCGTACATGAATCCATCGACAGAGAGTCTGGCATCTTACCCACCACACTATCGCTTCTATTCCCGCTAGTTTCTATTCTGCAGCATCCAATAAATACATGTACCTATTCACTCGTCAAAGAAAACGAGTTGTTAGTCAAGTCTGCCCCTATTAGCGAGCCGGCACAAGACACGACCCGCTCTTTTGCATTCTAATAAAACCCGGCTGCCACCACAATTACACAACCCCCGGTTGGCTTCAATGCAAATAGGGGTGGCGCCAAACTCTCGCCCTTCGCCATTCATCAGGATTGCGCCAAAATGAGCTCTGGAACTCGAATTCGCGGGAGCGGAATATCCGGGTGTGTTACACATGTAAGCCACCGGATTCTGTTTAGAAGCAACATGCAAGTTGATTTGAACATGCAGCTGTAGCATGATTATGTTGTTTTCCAAAGTATATTTTCTTTTCAGGGCCTTGCTTTTTGTTAAACTATGGTACATTTTTGCGGTACGGATCTTGAATTGGCTTGCTTTAGGTGACGTATTTCGTTTCAGCTTCCAGTTCTTCACTTTTGAATCAGTACTCCGATTGATTCTCATGTAACATCGGTTCACCAATTGAAGCTTGTTAAAGAATTTATTTGTATTCATATTTTTTTGCTTCCATTCTCTTGCTTTTCAATACCTTAAACATGTACATTAAAGGGAATTCACTCAACATCTTAAAAAGGTTAACATACCTTCAAAAGGTTGATAAAGTAGGGATCAAGAAAATATTTTAACTAAACACTACCAAGTTAGTCAGATTACCTGACTAGGACATATCCTGAAATTTAATCGATTGACCCTTTCTTGTATGCTTAAATGGCTCAGCAGACCTTTGCCTTCTATTAGATATTTTTCACTGAGATAAATTGTATCTTTCGCACTTTTTCAATGGAACAACATCACTAAAAGTGCGTTTACTTTTTGTTTAAATCTAAGAGACAAAGTAAGTGACAGACCGCTGTTTTGTCGGAAAAAATGTGGCAATACATTAGAGTTAAAAAATTATATATTATGCTTTTTTTTCCCTTAAATTCAAAGAAACATTTTCATCTTCATTGGGCAAATTATGTACATTTGCATTCCCGAGCTTTCAGAAAAATAATTTGATAATTGAATAATTTCATTTCGCCCAGCAAAATGTTATTTAGCACAGAAAATTTGTCAACAAAATAAACTTTTGTTTAAAACCAGAAATGTTTAAAGTTACTGTACTATTTTATGAATTTTCTAAAGTAGATTATTAAAGGTTAGGCAAGGATTATTAATCTTAAGATACTTGCATAAAATTTGTCATGACGAAATAAAAGCTATAAGGGCTGTCTGTCGTAATGCAGTGTAAAATGCAAAACATATTTTTTTTTTGAAATACATAAAATATTTTATGTCTTAGTGATAAAAACTGCAGAAATAATACATTTATATTTCACTGAATCTATGTTATACGTATTTTTGTTAATGATCAATGCTCACAATTACTAATACATATATATTAAGAAATATGAACAAAGAAAAAAAGTGATCTTCTCTCAACAGTTGGAAATCATGACGTTTAATTTTTAAGGGCAGTAATCTTTTTCATTATGGTTTTTATCGAGCTTTGAAGTGCAAAGTTTGAATCGAATTTAACTCGTTTTCTATATTGAAATTAGTGACACAAATTTTCTCGTAATATAAATAATATTATTTTGAGTTGAATGAATATCTTTTAAATAAAAGATAAGTTAAAAAAAAACACTATATCAATAGGATTTTGCATTCGACTCTTTTATAATTTCAACTTTCATTCTGTGCTTTATTTCAATCTTCTTCATAATCATGCTGAGCTGTTCTCCATTCTTACTTTATTTTCATCATGAGTATGCACACTTCAATATCATGCGCTATTTTTTTGCTCTTCGAATGCAAAAGAAAAGTTTCTCCATGATTCATTTACATGAAAACCCTTCTCAATTAAATAACACCAACTTCCACCTATGTCAAAACAACAGTTAAAAATTACTTCGACGTTATTCTTCCACATCCCCCGCACTCGACGCCTCTCCAGGACAGATGCAGATTAGATGGAAAGTTACTTGGCTTTTGCATTCGAACTGTCAGGCCTCGCGTTAGCCGGATGGGTGGTCCGCTAAGGTGCGTCCTCCGAATTTCATGTGACTCGGGGGCTGTGGGGTGTAAAAGTACGTTTTATCATTGGGATTGTATCCTTGTTTGGGCGGTATGAGTGAGTGGATTTCTGTTTCTGGATGTCGGTGTTTGTTAGAGATTAAAAGGGAAATGTTATTGTGAAGTTGGGTGAAATTTTAGAGGGTGGTTATAACTGGTTTACCATTACCTGCTAATTAGATTCGTGACAGACATGACAAAAGACAATTTTCTTGCTCCATAAAAAGTAAATATTAATTGATTGGTAGAAAATTGTCATGGAGGTTATGCAAATAAAGGTCTTAATTAAGAAAAAAACGAAAATGTTCGTTGAAATAATTTTGCTGAAATTTAAAAAAAATGATGTCCATGGCGCATTTTCGTGAAATCAACCTACCATTGAAGACAATATTTAAAATAAGATTTTATATAACATTGATCTTATATGAATTAGTATTTTCTATGTAGTTGTAAACAATTTTAACAAAATTGAGGCATTATTTCACTTACTTTTAATGACTTCAATGCAGTGTTAATAACATCAAAAAATGAAAAGAGAATAACACTTCCATTAAATTAACGATATCATAAAGAACTTGAAAAACTAAATATAAATATAGCACATTTTATACTGAAATTTATGTTAACCGAAAAACTCTTAATAATTAAACGAATTTTTCCATAAATCTTTAGCAAATCCATTTAAGACCTGCATAGAAGCACTAATTTTTACTTTTGTGCTAGAAGTACATTCGACTTTTATTTTCACTAAATGCCACATTTTTAATTAACTAAAATGTCTACGTATTCAAATTACAAAACAATTTTTATATAAACCTCGCTTACTATTCTAGGTCTAATTATCACAACCTTTTCACTGATACGTATAATAAACGAATTCAAAGAAGGCTGTGACGACAAAGCTAAGAAAACCTATAATACCAGAGAACGTGATGTCTTGCACTGCTACAGTGTTATTTTATGTTGCTTAACTTCTTAGGAAATTCCAGCGCTCTCTATTCATCATTTAAATGATTATTCTGCTAATTTAGAATGTCTGAATAGTTTATGAACAATTTACATTTTCTAAACAGGCGTTGAAAATTTGGATTACCCCAATTTTCATTGTTGCTGTGACTTTATCACTTTACTTTTCAGGTCTTGACTAATTTTTGAATTTTATTTGAAGTATAAAAGTATACTTTGTTCTTTTGTAATGCTTTAGATTCATAGACTATTGCATTTGAAACAGAATTTAAGAAATATAACAATTCAGTCACAATTTAAAAATATAAGGTGATTATTTGATGACGGGTGCAGATTTACATCTTTCTTAGAATTGAATTAAATAAATGTTTCAATGCAAATTATAGTGTTAAAGTGTTTATTTTGAAAATTCGCTGTCTGGATGATGTTTATAGTTAACATAAAACTCAATTAAATATTTTAATTGTTTTATTTGAGTAATTTTGCATTATATGTGTTCTATACAAAATATATAGTAATAGAAAGTTAAGGAAGATGATAAAATTTTAGGCTCAGTACATCGTTCTTTTTCAAAAATATTTTAGACGCTATTTGCTATATATTGAAACATATTAATAAGCTGATAAAGCTGGAAATAAAAGAAATTTATATTAAAAAAATAAATATTCCTAGATAAATTATACACTGCTCAAAACAATTAGGGTAATGCACGGTTTAAACCATTTCACCCCAAATGATTCCATTTGGTATCATCAGCTTCCAATTTTTTTGCTCACTAAGTTGAACTCGTACTTATTTATTGTTAGATTTATTAAGTCAGTTGAATCTTTTGCATGCCACTAAAGTGTAAACCGTAATTACGGTTTTACATAGGGTTTTCAATCAAGTAGTGACAATGCCAAACGCTTATGCAGTGACTATATAATGTAACGAATGTTTCTGCAGTACAAATTCACTTAACATTGAAACACTTGATTGAAAACTGAAGCTATGGTTTCGCACATGAGACATTTCTTTTTAACTTACCGTTGAAACTGTGATAATTTTGCACCCTAAGTAAGAGTAGCATTATTGGATCAATTAAATTTGAAACTAGCAATGATTTTTGTGCCATGATAACCAAAATGTCCCATTTAGAAGATAATCATGTTTAACATATATTTTTTACGTATAGCACCGTTTTGAACTAAAGCAAAATAATCGTCGAATTTAATTCTTTTATATTTAATATACATTTGCATGTTAGGGTAATTGTTATATAAAATATTTTTTAAAAATCTTAAGAAGCTTGCTGAACAAAATTAATCCTTAAAAATGAAGTGATGAAAAATAAGGAAGTTACCCTACAATTTCCTGAGTGTTATAAAACTAAAATTTCCTTTTACCTGCTCAAATGAAATATGATATCTTACTTTATATTCACGGCGACACTTGATAAATTAAAGGTAAGGGAGACAACAAAGCATAATTAAGGACACTATAAATCATACATCCCAGTGGCATGAGAAGTTTTGGTTTAGTTAATTACTTCAGAAGTTTATTCAGTCATAATAAATTGAATATGCTTTCTCTTATATATGCCTCTTCTTATCTTTCGCCCTAAACAATAACATGTATTTTATAATTTAAAACTAATTTAAGATCACATTATCTTGTTGTTGTCTGAATTTTTTAAAAACTTACTTCATTTAAGCGTCATTTGATTTTGGTTTACGATGACTTAAAACTTTTGTAATAAATGAAAAATTTTATATAAAAATGCTACTTCATAAATTTTAATTTCGATTAACCAATACAAAATATATAAATGAAAATATTGCAATGAGGTCGAAATTTAAAAATAAAGATTTCTTACATGGTCTGGATTGCGCTGGTTCCGAACTAGTCAATAAAAACGAGTCAGAAACATATTAACTTGAGCATAATAAGGAGGATAATATTTTGTTCATTAATGCACTAATATTTCCATACTGAATTTTTTTACAGTAGTTGGTTACCAAAATTTATCCCAAATACTATAATGAGCATTTTCCGTTTAAATAAATAACAATAAGACTCAAATGATTGTTTATCCCTTTGAGACCGAGCTATCACGATCGTGCGGGTATAAAAGATAATGTTCAAGCTTTTCAAAAATATCAATACCGAAGCAGCTGACTTGTACCATTCGTAATTTGTAAAATAATGACTTTGTTTTTTTAAAGTGTTGCTGGCGTTGATGCCGCCTAAGACATTATTTCGATAAAACTCTAAAGTTTAGTCTCAAACTTAAATCAGCGCCGTCTGATGGCCGGTCTTAAAGGGTTATCCCTATCCCCATTTAAATTCTATACATTCAAACAAATTACTTACTTTAGAAACAAACAGCATAATAGTTAAAGCTCAAGAAATATATTAAAATAAAAAACCTATTTGTTCACTTATCTCACTACACCATACGAGTGAAAAAGTTCCACGATATCCCAAAATGTCTCATAAATAACATTAAGTAGATCGCTTCCATATCAAGATGGAAAAGACGTATCACTTTTTCTATGCAATTTTAGCAGAATAATGTATTCTATCTTAAAATATAGAACCCCTTTTATTATTTTTTTGTTCAGAAAGTAAGAGCTATAAAACTTTATCTTGAATTACGAATTGTGGAAGCATGGACACCTAAGATCCTTTTTGCATTCAAAACGATACACCTTAAAGTGGGTTTCTTCCTGCATACGAATATGAAGGTGAGTGAGTTGGAAAAAAAAGTGTCGAAAAATATGTATTGTTCATTATTGGGAACGGTGAAAATCAACTTTAGTATTTGGAGTTGTTTCATGTTTTTAAACTTTATTTTTGTCTAAAAAAGTAATAAGTAAAAAAGATGCTTACAATTGGTTAAGGTTTACTTAATAATATTATTATAATTTATATAATAAAAAGTATTATAAAAAGTTTATTAGCTCTGTTTATCCATCCTACTCACATTTTTCTTATTATATTTCATTATTAAAAAAGAGCTAATGGATAAGGTTTTCTCAATTTTCATATTATAAAAAGTTTCTCAACTCTGTTTGGCCCTCCACCCTCATTTTTTTTTAAATTATATTTCATTACTATAATAAGAGCAAATGGATAAGGTTTTCTCAAACACCGTATTATAAAAAGTTTATCAGCTCCGTTTAGCCCTATTATCCTCATTTTTCTTATTTTATGTTCTTATTACAATAAGAGAAAAGGTAAAAGGGCAAATATTCATATCAAGTTAAGAAACAAATTAAGTTTATCTTTCTTTAGGCATTTCTTTCTTAGGTAACCCCTATCATATTTAAGTAGAAACATTTAAATTTGATTAATAAATATAAAGTGACATATAAAGTAAATCACATTGTTATATCAACTCATTTTATATAAAAAACTGACCTGAGTAAAGTAATCTATATTAATCTTCAAAGTCTGGTAAGAATTTTCTTTTGACCGATATATTTTTCGTTCCAAATTTTTCTGTTTGCTATCTTCTGACCTGCAAATATATATTTTATGATAAAAATATAATTTTAACTAACAAAAAAAAAGGAATGTTTCAGATTTTGTGTGTCAACATAAATATTGAATTAAACTAAATTCTTTCCCGATCCGCGGTTGGTGGATGAATTTAAGTGAAGCATCAGATAAACAATCAAAGTAAGCCAGAAATGAAAGCTGTAATGAGTTACGCCACCTGAAACAAAAAAAAAAAATGTTGAAATATTAATATATTACATTATTAAATAAATAAAATTCCATTATTAAAATGTATTTATTTTATAGAATACATTCCAAAAACGAACACATTCTTTTTGAACATCTCAAATAAAAAAAAATCCTCTGACCCCCTTCTTTCCCTGCATTTACTGAAAGTAGCGCCTCAAATACGTGCCCTGAGTGTTAAGAAAGAAATCAGCATTTCTAGGATTTAGGCGTTGACATTCAGTAATCCTCGTGCCAATGGAATTGGATGTAATGCTAACTAAGTTATCTCCACTCTCGTGCTATCCAATTACCGGGGTTTATAGCATTTTCGCATGGGAATGGAAGTAGGGCTTACATTTTAATGTTGTTAAGGATCCTGTTTGGGGATTAATTTGTTTTTGTATGCTATATTATATTTATATTTGGAATTTTATGCTACATTAGATTTATATTTGGAATTATATGTTATATTAGATTTATATTTGGAATTATATGTTATATTATATTTATATTTGGAGTTATATGTTATATTATATTTATATTTGGAGTTATATGCTATATTATATTTATATTTGGAATTTTATGCTATATTATATTCATTTAGAGTAGTTCAATTAAATAAAGTTTAATCGCAATTAAATATATTGTGCTCACTAATTAATAATCAACCAAAATAAAGCAATTCTTACAGTAACCTAGTCAATATATTTTTTTAAAGCAATAGCTATTTTAGAGCTATTTGAAATATAATATTAAATAAGGGACCCAAAGAGTTTTACTGAAATATGCCAAAACGAAATTATTTTAACACGAAAACATATAAATTTTAGTAATAACGGAATTTTTTTATTAAATAATTAATTAGAAAGATTTAATAATTTTAAAGCATAAATACAAATATATATTTGTATATATCTTTAAAACATTAAATAATATTTTAATCTACACTTTTAAGCACCATTCGTTATTACAAATGCATTACAAAAGAAAATTGTATTACAGCATATAAAAACCATAAAAGCATTTTCATGTTACCCAATGCTTTTAAGGGAAATGCGTAAGCACTTAATTGGTTTTGACATCGAAATGTTTTTATATGAATTTATATTTCATTAAGATACCTTATAAATGTTATTAATTCAATATTTATGGATGATGTAAAGCGAATTTTAAAAAGCATAGTTAAAAGTCTTAATGCATTTATATTTTTATTGGTTTTTAGGCATTACTTTATGTTTCATATAATGCATGTTTGGTAGCTTATACAAGCATTTACTTTTGACCTATGTATGCTATATCGTTGATAAGTAATACTCTTCACATGTTATACAACTTTAATCAACGTTTACTTTGTCAACGTTGTAATCAGTCTTTTATGAGCGCTATTATTGGAAAGTTAGCTCAAACCAGCGATTAATAAGGCATACTAGATGGGTAACTAAGTATTTAAGAAACGCACAGATGCCAAGAAAAGTGTTCTTTTCGGCTTCAGAGCTGTTTTTTCCCTCCTTTGATTTATCAATACTCAGTTAGAGCTTATTTCCTGTCATTTAGCTATACATCTCTAAGCGTGTCACCAATTGACGACATTTTTGCTAGATAAACTCTTGTCGCACCTTTTGGGATTTGTTCCGATACCCAGATACGAAGGGGCTGGACATGTGGAGTTTCACCTAACAACTCCACTCTTCTCCGTTACCGAAACCATTTGACCTCGTTATTGATTGGTTTGACAGATCACATGGCCCACTAAACCAATCATTGATGAGTGAAAATGCTTTCTTGAAATTCTTTAAAGTAAATTGGTGATGGGGGGGGGGGTGGCGAAAGTTTCACATATCCTGCCCGTGGTACTGTCCATGTAAACAATCCCAAAACAGATATACTCTCACAGCGTCCTGAAATTTCCCTACCAAATCAATACCTATGGGGATGACATGTCAATTCTGGGGATAATATAGTTGGACTCCGTCTCTAAAAATTAGATTGATGCACTTATGTGTGCGATGTGTCTGCCTTACTTGACGAAGTTTTATAAGCGGGTCTCTGTCCAAGCACACAAACCTACATATCTATGTCCTACTAAATATACTCTTCATTTCAGATCCCACAGGCAGCATACCACCCAGAATCTCCAGCGGCCGACCCGGTGCTTTAGTTCGAGAAGACGAAAATGCGGAACTGCATTGTACCGCCCAAGGCTACCCGGTACCAGGTTACTCCTGGTATAGGAAAGAGAATAACAGGCTAATACCTCTACTTTTGGGCGATCGGATGATGCAAGTGAATGGAAGCTTGTTCATCGAAAGGACAAGGCAGCAAGACTCTGGAAAGTACATCTGTGTTGTCAATAACAGCGTTGGAGAAGTACGGGTTGAGACTGAGCTTACAGTATATGGTAAGTATATTTGTTTTATGTCAGTTCTTTTGTTAGCCAATGCAATGAACAGCACGATTGGGGCTGTGGGGAGCCTAGTGGTTAAGATCTCGGTCTTGGGATCGGAAGGTCCCACAATCGAGTCCCGATACCACTGAAAACCCACCAAGTATATGCGGAGTACGCGCTCGTTAAATCTGTGGGTCCGAAAGTCCTGTGGACGGCCATTTCGCAGTTTCCCACGGTTACAAGTCCCTGAGACTATTTTCATCTCCTTCAGCGACTTGTCTAAATTGCTGAGGTGGCTATAGGTGGAAGCATCTGTCACTTATGTGCTGTGTCTGTCTTACATGACGAAGGTTTATAAGCGGGTCTCTGACCAAGCACACAAGCCTGAAAATATGTCTAAAAACCAACCACCCACATTACTTCGAACAAGGTAGAGTGTGATTTATTTGTGGAAAAAACTTTGGTTTGATGTAACAATGACATCACTGTATTCGTGACCTTTCTAGTTCAGACAAATGAGCTGTAGCGTGGTTTGTTTGTAGGGTTTAAGACAAAATCTCACATAGTTGTGATGCGCAACATACAGTTGTGGAAGTCAATCTTTCAAGTTGTGGTCGTTTGACTTCCACAACTGTTGACGTTGTTTTTTTTATCATATACACTCTTAAAACAAAAGAGTGAAATCCACTCCAGTTGGAGAAGTGCATTTTCGACACCGTAAAGGCATGCATATTAACTCAGACTGAGTTAAAATCACTCGTTTGGAGTGATCCTGTCGGAGGTTTAACACACAAAGGATCCACTCCAAAAGGAGAAGTGCATTTTCCAGTCTGGAGGAGTGAAATCCACTCAGACTGAGTTAAATTAGGAGTGTTTGTTTTAAGAGTGTATTTAATTATTTGCTAGTATCATTTGACTGAAAAGCTTCCGAAAGCATTATTATAGCCTCTGAGCAGAACACTGCCTTGCAAAACCTCGTAATTTATAACTACGTTTAAAAAATACATTGAACCTTAGAAGGCAGCGGACGAAACTGAATTATGTCATAGAATAACGCCACCGTCATTTTGGTCTCCCTAGATGATAGCTTGTACTAGTATACTCGGGGAAGCATGCGATTAAATAGTTATTTTACTAAGACATATTCGAGAGAGATACAGCCCTAGCGACACCATACGCTAACTGAAATGGGACTATGGAGTTTACAGAGTAAACCACTCTTAAACCAGTGTACTCAGGAAAACTCGTGATCAAATATTCTTTCAATAGCGCAAATTCTTATATAGTAAGAAAAGTTATATAGTAGAGCGTATATTGTAGAGAGTGGTTAGAACAAGGAACCTTCTGTACCAGAGTCCAACGCAATATTGACTTTGGATATTAATACTTATTCGGCTATTTATAGCTTCCATCCACACCTTTAACCAAAATTACAATAATAATACAATAAAAATGATTAAATTTAATTAATAAGCAAACTGCAGTCCTAGCGTTAATTTAAAACGATTAAAAGGATACTTTTCTAAAAACTCAACAGAAAATATGACTAAATAAACATGAATAAAAACCAAAAATTAATTAAAATAATATGCATTTATAAGATTTACTACTGTAAACCAGTTTATTGCTTACGTTTATGCCCTCACAATTTCTAAGCTTTTTACAAAAAAATAAATTCCGCTGTGCTGTTTTATAAAAGTAAAAGAAATGGGGGTAATAAAAGTTTTTATATGATACAAAAATGTTTAAGTGCAAGCATCAATCTCAAAGAATGCGTTAAAGTATGTTCTTCTTGTTACGTTATAAAAGCCTTTTATTTAAAATATTCCACGAAAAGCAAAATACCCTTAACTTAATACATAATACCGTTTATTTAAGTTAGTATCTATATATTTTGAAAATTAAACAACATACTTTAATTTATGGGGTATAATTTTTTTTAAGGTATTGTTATTAATTTATGTGTTACATCCTTTTTACTTTTTAAGAAGATTTTTTTTCTATTTTATTAAACGTTATTTTTATGCTATGAATCTAAAATTACAAACAAAAATACACTTAAAAACACTCTATTCACACTATTTTTTAAAATTTTCAGCCTCCCGAAGTTTCGAAATGTTTTACCTTCCGCTTTTATCATTTCATTCTGAATGCCAAATGAATTTAACAAATTTTAGATTTAAGAAAAATAAAAAGTAGTTGCTGAAAAAGTAACAAAAGTACGTAACTTGCTCCCTTAATTTTTTTTAAACAGTGCATATCGAACTTTATATCACTTAGTTTTTAAAATAATCTAACTTTTCGTTCATAAAACTAATAAAATATATATTTCATTTCCAGGAAACCTATCAGTATCCCTCCACCCAGCCCAACTCACTACCGAATCAGACCGATCAGCCACTCTCAATTGCAGCGTCCACGGATACCCTGTCCACTCCATCACATGGTTCAAAGATACCAGACACCTGGTAACCAGCAACAGGGTCCGAGTCATCAACAAGCAGATCCTGCATTTCACGTCTGTTGTCAGGGAAGACCAGGGCATGTACCAGTGTTTCGTGTATGGGAGTATGCAGTCCATACAGAGTACGGCTCAGATTGTGCTTTCAGGTAAGTTTTATAACAATGTGGTCGTTACTTATAAATGACCATGTCCATTTGAGTGACTTGATTTCTTCGTTCTAGGTTGAAAACGTCTGACCTCTCAAGGATTTCCTTTCTGGTTACTAAATGTGAAATAAAAGAATTCCGATTTAGGCAATTTTTAAATATCCCAAACTAGTTTCGAAAATAATTTTTTTTTTCATATTTTAGACAAGAAACTGTTTCTTGTTCATCTACTTTGAAAACGCCGTTCCATTCAAACTTTTCCTTTAATTCTACATTTGGACAGTTTTTAAGCAAACTCGCTTTAAAAAAAACCCAATTTGTTCAAGCGACAGACTTCGTACTTTAGAACCACAGTCAAGTGACCAGCCGACATATGAGTGGTTAGACTGACCAGTGAGTGAGCAGGCCCCAGTGAATAAACATTTGGTAAATATAATTAAAAAATAATTATTGAAAATCATTCCACTGGATGGACTGGCAGCACTGACTTCCACCCATCTACTAGGAAGCTATCTGACACATGGTTGGTTGCCCTGGTCATTATGTCCTGGTGTTTATTCACTGGCGAACGCAGCGCCTTAAACGTTCATTTCACTGATTAGTCTTGAAAACTTTTAAGAGCCCAGCGTCGGGACTTTGGATTATTTTTATCTGGGGCGCAATCCATATTGGGCATTTTTCGCCATTCTTGTTTGGGATGTAGGTGCCTTTTATTAGGTTAGCATTTTTTTTAAAAGATGCCCGGACCCGAACCTGGGACATTCAGCAAGCAAGGCAATCATCTTAACTGATTGGGCTCTCCAGGCCATAAGCATTCTTGGACAATACCGGTTCGCTTTGAAATGATGACTATTAGAAACGTCATATAATATATTGTCACTTTTGTTGACTGTTTACAAACTGTCTTTTTTGAGTGGCTTTATTGAGAAGGATAGGATTTTTGCTACAAATTTTAGCCTAACTATTTAGAGACATAGTAGTAAACAAAGTATTGACTACTTAACTTTAAAAAAAATTGGATGACTTTTTAAATTAGCTTATTTGTAAAAAAAATGCAAACGCTTTGCAAAACACCAAATGGTCCAAAAGCATTTTTACCATTTCTAACAACTATCCACGAAAATCGATTTTAATTCCCAACCGTTAAAGTTTTTTAATTAAAAAAGTGACTTTACCAACAACAAAGTTTTGGTTGATTAATTGTGTGGTTTTTCACCATGTGAAATGTTTTTCGACTTTCATGATTTCATTCAATTTTTAAATATTTTCATTTGTCAGTTTTAAATACATAAATAAAAACGTAAAGTTTTTGCCTAAAATGAAGTAAAAAAATCCCCGAAAATAAAGTTTTTGTTCTCACAAAAGTAATTTAAAATATTTTTGTTGATAAGATATTTAAATAAAATTTTCAATAAACTTTATTTCATTTATATAAAAAATATTTTATGTTCTTTTAAAACCAATTTTTCATCGGAAATATTAAATTCCTTCCTTCTTTCTTCCTAATTTAAGCGTTATTTGTTTAGTACTTTAATTTTTGTACTTTTTCTTTATAAACGAATAAATTCGATGTTTCTGCTATTATTTTTGACGCATTTTGTTTATCTTAAACTCATTTGTTGTACTTATTTACTCATGCAACTTAATTTTTGTTGAGTCTTAAAGTTCTTTTGAATGTTTTTATTATTTTTTTATTTCAGAAAAAAAGGTTTTTATTTATATTTTGAATATTAAATAAGTATTAAATAACATTTCTTTTTTATAATTAAATATTTGTTCTCATTCGATATCATAGTTAAATGAACTTAACGGGAATATTAATACCCAAGTGATGTATTTGTTTTGTTAACATAATAATATGATAATTTTGGAATGCACAAAATCCCTTTTAAATTTATTTTTTGTTATTTAAATGTTTGTTTGAATTTTATTGTTACTGGTCTTTTTCGCCTCCCATTTATTTTATTATATTTTTAGAAACCATACCATATATTTTTGTTTCTGCTTTTAAATTTATATTAATATCTACACATTATTTTAAACTAAGACTCATAAGGCTTCTAAGGTTATTTTGCATATCCCGAAGGTATAAAACCAACATGTAAATAAAATTTTCCATTTTATTGATAATGAATTATAAAACTTAGAAACGCAGATTTCATATCAAATTGTAAGGTTTTCTTTTCATAAAATTCCGGTTTAATAATAAAATTACATAAGTTTATTCAATCAAATAGTATCAACAAACATTGAAAGTTTAAAAACTAATTTTACAAAACCAAGCTTGCTTTTGTTATTCATTTTAAATCGTTTTAATAAGTAAAGATGTTTTATTATTACACAGGCGTAATTATAAGTAATACAACGAACGGCTGCTGTTGAATAATAATGCGTGAAATAAAATGATTTTTTCTACTAAAGTGCATGAATATGTTTAATCCTATTACAAAACCTATAAACATTTCAACCCAATCCGCTTTCTCAAGCAAGGTTTATACATACGCAGTAAAAGCATAGTAGTCTTATTAAAACTGCTAATTAGTGAAAGCAACGCTTTAATTATATACACCAAGGATTTTCACTTACAAAACATTCATTAAAAAGCTTACAAGTAAAGGATTAAAGGTCTCCGTTATCGTATATTAATAATACTTTGTTATAAAGATAACTATATTTATTACTGCTCAATGCAAGTTTTTTCTTACCCGAATATATATTGAATGTCTTATAAAAAAAACTTTGTTTGAATACTGAGAAACTTTCACCCCGAATGCTTTTGTACAATAATAAAAAATACAATAAAAGAAATGCAAATATATGGCTAAGCATTGCTCATAATTAAAAAATATCTGAATTATTAGATAAAAGCAAATATGTGTGTAACTATGTAACACAATTTGAAGTCTAAGGTTAGCCCAAACAGCAAACTGAATTTTATTTAGTTTTAAAGACAAAAATATAGATTTGCATGCTGTACAAACACTAGAACAATATATCTACTTTAAAAAAAATTGGATCTACTTAATGACTACAATATATCTACTTTAAAATTTATGATTGTTTATACATTTCCTGATGACTGTAATTCTTAAAGATATATTACTTTATTGGATCTTTATTTAAGTACGACAGTCTTGAAACTAAAGAACGATATATTTTTGTTCAAATAATATTTTTAACTGGAAGTAAAGTAAATTTAATGCAAAATATAAGGCAAATATATTTACAGCCGACAATAACACTACAACGTTAGTTATGTAGCCTCACTATAGAATATAATAATGCTTTCCCTAAATTATTGTCGAATGGCAAAACCAGATGCCTGGCTCCCACAAAATGTAAAGAAAAAGCTTTGTTTTATGTAAGTTAGAGAACTAACATAGTTTTTGAAATGTTTTTAAAACATTTAACATTAAACAAGTTGGAACACGTTTCTTAGAAGACAAAATAAATTTTAAAGCTTTTAAAAGTAAACTCGTTTTCTTAAAGACTCAGATTCAAACTTGACACTCGGGTCTATTTTTTTTTGTTTATATATATTAAAAATTAACTTTTTCTGAATTTCTCCGCAATTATTAAGATGTTATGTAACACAGAATTAAACTATTCGGAACAGTTAACAAGCAGGTCTTCTTTATCAAATATGTATTCATAAAATGCCGTCTTGTGTTCTTAAATTCCCCACTGCTTAAAAAGACAGATGTGTATCTATAATAATAAAAGAAAGAGTCTGTCTGTCTGTGTGTATGTCTGTGGATCGCAAAGGACCTACTTAGACTGCTCTAAAAACTGCTAAAATTCGAAAATTTTAATATAGAGGTAGGTTTAGTTTTTTCATATTTGATTTGCATTTTAGTTAGTATAATTAGTTTAAAAAAAACGTCATCCACGTGGGATTGCGGGACCACAACAGGGCTGGAAAATACATGGACCGGGCCGAAACGGGGGCTTGACGCCATCCTCTATTAGTTTGATTGATTGAGTTTGGTTGAGATATGCGCTCGCCCGAAGGCTTCTTCATCCTCTATTAGTGTTTGCTTTTTTAAGTGTGCATGCGCAACCACGAATTTAATTTTATTTTGATTTTGAGTGTATTTTCAAAAGTAAACATGCCTCTAAAAGGGAGCAATGCGAAGTTAACGGGTTCCCAGTAAGGCGGGACCATACTCCTGTTAATATTATAAAAAAACGTTTGTAATAGTAGCTTTCACTTGGATATACTTCCACACAAAATTTTTGCTACTAAAACACATAAGTTCTATATTAAAATTTAAACGTAAAAATAAAACAAATGGGTTTTTATCAAATTATATTAATTTTGCAAGAATAAATATTTAATATTTCTCCCAATTGAAACGGAGCGAAATAATTCACATCAAAATACATTTTGGAAACCATATATACCTTACCATCCCAACGACAGACAATAAAAAAACCTTTATAATTTATATCTATTTTTCAGAAGTTTACTTTGTGTAAAATCAATTTAAATCGTACTCGACAATGTCCCTGGCTAACTTTTTAAAACTTAATAATAACAGTAAATGTTCTTATTAAGAAAGTAATGTATTATAATAAATTTAATTTTCATGATTAATTTTCAAATAAAGAGTTATATTTTAGAGAAAATAGTAATATTTAAAAGAAAAACAAATGATGATACAGCCAAATGTCTTGAAATCAAGTATCTGACAACAAGTAATCGCTAAAAGCATCGATTTATGTTTCTTTTATTATGAAAATGAATGTCCTTATTTAACTTGTACTACTTTCAAATTTACATCATTCTGAAATCGGTTTCCCTCTCTACAGCAATACTAAATAAAAATCTGTGTTTTAATGACCCTTTCCCAACATTATGTTATCAACTCTGAAGTTTCATCAATGAATTCAAATATCAACATCATCGATTCTGCGCAAATTAATTTTCTCCTTTAAAAGGGGAATCCTTTTAAATTTATAATGAATCGAGCTTAATATAACGTTGCATAAAATGTAATTACCTGAAAAGCTCGATCATGTTAAGTAAGTTTTCTATGACGCGGTCTTGAAAGGAGAAATTAGGCTTCAAAAACCCCGTGTCTTTTGAATACTTAAGGTAAATATAGCGTTTAACGAATCCTGAGCTGGCCGTTTCCGATACTTCTTTCGGCTGTTGTGAAGCAAGCTAAATGCAAATATTTGTTAATTAACTTTATGATCAGCTAAAGGATTTTCTACTTGAGAGTGATGTTTTAATTTGATCTTGGCCGCTCCGGTCACGTATGCGACTTGGATAATTTAAGCAGACTATTAATTGTAAAACCTTTTGGAATTTTAAACTATTACTATTTTCAATTATGCTAAATGGGTATAATTTTTTCCTCTATAAGTTGTTCTATATTTGATTTTTTAGATATAATTTTTGTTTATTTAGATATAATACGTTGCATTAAAATAAAAAAAGTATATATTCTTACACATCTTATGTTATGCTGTTAATATATTATTAACGAAAACACTGTGAAAAACATTTTAACACCTTCACTTCCGAATAAGAAAGTTAACTGCATACTGATATATGCATCAATAATAAACGTTCATCCCTTCAAAAGTTGAATACTTATGCATACTTATGTACACAATATACAGATTTTTCATCCGCTATTTATAGTTAATTATTTTACTCACACATACAGGTCATAATTGACGGCCAAAAAGCAAAAACAAATCAGGAGGAGATTTAATTTTTTGAACAGAAGCCGAGAGCCAAAGGCGAGCTTGTGGTTATCATTGTGGCATATCCAGAAGTGCGCAATGACGCATCTAATTTTATTAGTCGAACTGATCACGTAGCTTTCGAGAGCCTTTTACAATCATGACTCAGTACTATCTGCGCGTGCAACTAACGCAATCTTGTGGTTATATTTCAAATGTACATTTTTAACTACGCGTGTCAAGCCTACAAATAAATGTGATTGACAAAGGTGTATAATTTTACAATAAGTAGTTTAAGTTATTGCTTCATACATAGTTAAGTAGTGGAATAATTGTCGCATACATATCCTTTAAAACATTCATTCTTCCTAACAACATACATTGCTATATTACAGAAGATGCCCCGGCTTTGAAATACACCTTCAGTCGGCAGACCATCCAGCCCGGCGAACGCTTCAGCCTTCGATGTGTGGCTGCTGGGAACCCCATACCACGAGTCACGTGGTCTTTGGACTCACGGCCCATACCTGAGAACCACCGAATTCAGTATGGGGACTTCGTGAGTGTACACGCAGAAGTCGTGAGCTTCGTGAACGTGAGCTCTGCAAGGTATTATTAATCAGTAATTAAGTTATTTTTTTTACCTAGCTCAAAAATCGTAATAATAATAATAAAAAAAACTGTAAGCATAATAGCTTAAAAACTGGACTAAAAAAGTGTCCTGAAAATGTATTTGAAATTTACTTGATAAGCTTAGAAGCCAAGGGATACAATTGGCTACACATTGGTAATACATAAATTGAGGTTATGATATCAAGGAAGTATGAAATTCGAGATTGTACTTATACCAGTCTCTATTGAACAGCTCCGAACTGTGATTCTTTTTTTTTTCTAATAATTGACACCAATAATTTAATCAGCAGCATAATTAACACACTTACCGCCAAAACTGAGAAAATTGCATTTGTACCCCATGTCTTCTAAGCTAATCATATGGTTTTGTAAATCATTGAACCAATTTGTTCTGTCAATTTTGTTTCATGTTTTTGAAATTCATTGACGCAATTCTCTCTTTTGCTTAGGATAACATGTTATTTTAAATATGTTGACACAATTTATAATTTATAACAGGTCGGAAGATGGTGGACTCTACGAATGCCGTGCTCAGAATGAAGCAGGGTCCGTGGTACATCGGGAGAGAGTGGATGTTCTAGGGATGCCTTTTATAAGGACCATGGGAAACGTGACAGTGGTGGATGGAGATTCGTTCAACTACCACTGTCCTGCCTCAGGGTACCCAATGCCCGTCATAACTTGGAGTAAAGGTAAGATTTTTAACTTTTGACTTTTCGCCATAGACTGGACAATTTCATAAAAGAACCAAAAAGAAAATAAATTTAAAAAAATCTAAAAAACATAATTCAAAGATTGTGCTAAAGCTGCAAATTGTATAAAAATATGTAGCAATACAACATAGAAGAAATAACTTCCACACAACAATTATGTTTAACCGGTAAAAAGGCGACACACACAACATTAAAATTCTACATTAAACATATACATGCTAAATTTGGCTAATTTCATTTATTTTATTTCGCAAATTCAATAATTATTACTCATCGTTTGCAAAAATTTATGTTTCATAGAAAACAACTGTAATATTCCTCTCCTTTAAATAGAATTAAAACATTTCATATCAACGTACAAAAAATCTCGTAGTAAAATATATTCGACGTTATTTCAAACTGATCGATATCGCAAAAATAAAATTATTTTAATTTATTGTGCAAAAGAACTAAAATTTCTCGAATTGATTGACTCTTTGATTGTTGTTAATGGAGTGGAACTCTCTTTGGCAGTCAAGACAGGCAGTCAAGATTTTGACACCTTGTGTTTTTGACTTTTGAATTATCGAAATTTTAGTTGCGGTACTCGGTCTGTTTTATCTTGGAGAAAATAAAAGATTTATTAAGTCTTGTAAAAACAGAAAAATTTAATGTCATAAAAAAATGTAGCCTTTTTAGATCAGTACAACTCGTCTACATTATTTTGATTATGATTCAAAATGAGTTTAAAACAACACGTAACCAAAATATATTTAAACTTGAATTTTCAGATAAGAGAAAATTAACCCTGTTTTCTAAGAGTTTAAATATTGAATACAGCTTTTAAATACGAAAAGCACAATGGAATTTAAAAATATGTTAGAAAAGAAACCAAATAAAAAAAAAGCATACTTTGCTAAATATACATGAATCGTTTTACAAAACTGGTTTAATAAAACAAAATCTTTATGCTAAGATTGTCCCAAAATAAGTACTTGCGCAACTCAAACAAAATTTCTTTCGCTTTAGACCCTATTTATTACCGAATGGAATTTAAATAAAATACTTCCCAATAATAATGAATGCATGCACTTAAATCCCTCATTTTAAAGAAATATTACACGAACACACGCGATCCTTTGCACATTAAACAAAGATCTCCTAAATCAATTTGAAAGGGACCCCAAAAAATAACCCCTTCCACCTATGTGCATTTCTTTTAATTAAGGCATTAGAAGGAAACCGATCCCCTATCGGAAGCAAATACCATTATAAATTCGATCGAACATTACAGCCAGAGTGTTTTCTTCTGTAAGAGAAAACTAAACTTGATTTGGGATTCTTCGTGAGGCAAATAAAAGTGGCCCGGTCTAGAGATAGGAATACGTTGAAATGCTTTGGCGAGAAAAACTCTTGAAGCCGCCTGACACCTGTTTTGCATTGGTTGGATCGGATTAGCTTCGCATTAGAGCTACTCATAGACTAGGGGCGAGTTCAGATCTTAGTTCGTCGTATTATTTGAAGACGTCCCATAATGTAAATTTGTGTATTTCAGTCAATTTAGAACGTTTTGTATTAACAAAAAAAGTCCGATTCTCTATTGTAAACAACGACCGAAATAATCACTAGAGGGAACATTTTTTAGTCTGCTCAACAAACCTTGTTTATATTTTATTTAAACTAGCTTCTCAAACCATAGCGTAGTTGCCGGCAAATAAGTCGCCAAGCGTTTGTTTGGGCTTAATATTGGAATGATCAATAGCTTGAGTTAGCAAACTTGTTTTTGTATTGGTTTTTGACTTGGCAGACATTTCTGTAGTATTCTTATCTCCACGTTGGGGCCTCTTTTATTTGCCTCACACTGTATTTCAAAAAGAAAAGTGGAAACACATGTCTTCGAAGCACGCACCACTGGAAATGCAGTGGATGACGTATCTTAACAAATTTTAGGGAATTCTGTTCCCACTTTTTTTTTTTTTTAATTTACGGGTAGAAAGGGCGCCCTTCTTCTAAAAGTTTGAATATTTTTAGGAGAAAAAATCGGGAGTAATTGCTTCGCTTCAGTTGTTTAATTGAGTTCGTTGAATTTTAAATCGATGTTCCATTAGATGGAAGCTGGAAGTTCGATTAGAAATTTTTGTTGGAGGTTGTTATACATTTTGAACTCTGGCTAATAGTTATTTCGACGATAAGAGTATAATTTTCATTCATTTCATTAGCTTAGTTAAAATGTTTAGTGAAAAATTAAATAAAATTAACAGACTTGCATTTATCGAATCAGCGCATTCATGAGTTAAGGTTCATTCCTTTTGATTCGATGACTTTTCAACAAAAAGTGATCCTTATATAATTTGTACTTGTAGTCTTGAAATGTCCTATTATAAATACTGTAAATATAAATAACACATTAAATATTTGTTCAAAAACTGAATAGGGCTGATATTAAGTTAAATTTGTTTTATTTTTGGTTCCAAAAATTTCATTTTTGAACACGACATTATTAATAATTTAGTAAATTGACTAAAAAATAAAAGCTACTTTCACATCATTATGCGATTCAACATATCTGGCATTTGCCCAAGTATACCATTTATACTACATAATAAATTCTTTCTTGTTTTAAAAGTGTAAATAAAGCATACAAACGCACCCTACGAACTTAATTTGACATCTTAAAATGACATGAATGCTAAACATGAATCATTTTCCACACAATTTAAACTTCAAAATACCAGTTGACTCTGGTTTTTCTCTTTCACAAAACCAGCATGAACTCCAACACAACATTCTTCTCAATTTAATCTTTAAAAACGCTTCTTTAAACGCATTATCATTCTTTTGGCTTACGCCAATTATAACGCCTTAGTATAAATAACCAGATTCAGAATCCGGCCTTCCTTCAGCCTTGCAAATGACATTTCTAAGAGATTCAACTCCTTACCTCCTTTTATTCACGCTAAGCATGTTACCCGACTAAGTGGCCATCTATCAACACTTGCATCCCCTAAACCTCATTACAATATCACAGACTTAGAGGGTGTCCAAATTTTTCGGCAAGGGGGCATTATTTAAAATCACAGTACTCGCGGTTGGAAATGCAATGAAATGTAATCCCGGTTCCGGCAGCCTATTTCTATCCTCCTTTAGGAGATTTAACACAGCTAATAGCGCCTTGAAATTTAGAACCGTGGTCAAGTGATGAGGTCGACACGTGAGCGGGAACCCAACGGAACTTCGAGCGACAGCTCTCGCGGTTGGAAAATTGAAACTGTTACCAAGTCATCGTGTTCTAGAGCTGTATCAAACTATCAAAGACTGTTGAATCTTCATTTTTGCGAGAAATATGTTATCAGCATGACGGAAGGAGTGCAAACATTTTGTATCCTCAAGTTCTTCTACATTAGTAATCGAATCTGACAAACCACTGTTTTATCTAAATTTTAGGTAGTCAATCTTATTGAAGCAGAGAACAACTTTTCAATATTCTTTGCGACAAATTTTGTATTAAGTTAACGGGTTCCCAGCAAAGCGGGACCATACTGCTAGTATATTATAATATAACTTATAATAACCTTTTTTTCAACTTTAAGAGTAAAGATATTCGAGGGTTCTCATATTTACTTGATATTTAGGTAATGAAATTTTTAAGTAAATACCCTTGCATTCAAATAGAAATTATTTTTTAAAGGATATAACACTTGATAAAAGCTATTTACAGATTGACCATCTTGTTCAAAGATTTCCCAAGTTTTCTTTTTTTTTTTGGAAGGATGAAGTTTTGACTAATTTTAAAATGTGTGCATCGTCCATGTTTAATTTATAGTAACTGACACAAATACACTTGCTTTTATTAATAATCTAGTGTCAGAAAAACTAACACGAAGACAACGTGTCTTTTTTAACCCTTTCCGTCCCAGTGAAAATTTGGCGTTAGCATTTTAGAATTTTTTTCTGATTGTCTTTAGCCATTTAGGATATCAAAAAGCACATCGTTCGATTCTTGAAACTTTTTTTAGAAAATATTTTTATTAATTCCAAAAGATGTCAGCCTTATTATTTTTTTTTAATTATTATTTGAAACATGATGATGCAAAATGGCATCACTAGGACTGAAAGTATTATTTCTACAAACAATTGAAATAACTTAATTAACCTTTGATAGATGACTATCTATCTAAACATTTTCATCTATGCAATTTTTAAAAGAAATGGCAGAAAAAGTATTGCGTTTAAGCGGAGACGTTTCGTTGTTTCGCTTCCTAACTCAACCGAATTTCTACGCTCACAAAACCTCAGAACAAATTTTTTGATTGAAAAAAATCATTTTTTTTAAAAGAGTTTTCAGGAAAAGTCCTTCGAAGAAAAAATAAAAGCCGCTAACGGACCGGGTAAAAATCCTCCCTATGCAGTAGTTTGGAGCCCCTGCCTAAAGGGGTGAGAAGATAGTAAGTGGGAGGAGAGGAAGTGAGGGGAACACAATTTTAGGCCATACCCTTAAGTGACACTTCATTCATCATGTTAATGGGCTCGTCTTATATTTAATTGTTTCGTCGATGACAGGTTAGGAGATTGCAGGGTGACGTCACACTATGCAGAAACGTCTCTCATTGGTCCTCAAGGGGCAAAGATTTTAGACCCCCCCCCCTCTTTCTCCGTTAGCACTTCCCAAACTGGAGATGCGTTAATTAGTAGGTTGCGCTGCGTTGACATGGGGGCTTATGGGAATGGGTGTCTTAAGCAGCTATAGGAGAATAAGAATACATCTAACTTGTACTCGGAAAAGTGGAGGATCCCGCATTGAGATAGCCTGGTAGAGGAGTCACTTTTCCACGAATGGTGTGACATACCACAAATGCGGTTGTAAATTGTGTGCCAATGTGTACGTGGGCGAATGATTTAGTAATGGGTTTGCATTGGTCTCCATGGTGAGTTGAATTTGGTTAAAGGGTATAAATTATATGTAAAGATATAGCTTAAACTATTGGTAATAATTAATTATGCCTTGGAAATTGGAGCTCGAAGCCTTATTGATGAACGTCTGGGCGGTGCGTCATTGACTTTTATTCGAAGAAGTCCGGAAGGAAAAAAAAAATTAAACCAATTTTTTTTTTCTTTATTGAAGCCACTTTCTAAGAAGATCATGAGGTGCAACTAAGCTAGCATGTTCTAAAATCTTGTAAAAAGGAAAAAACCTTAAATGAGTAGAAAATCAATATAGTGAAAAGTCGGAACAATTAAATTATGATCACAAGTACAGTAGAGATACAACTATGTGAAATAATTCTTGCGTGGATGTATGTTAATATGAAAGTGTAGTCAAGTTTCTCCATGGTCAGCCTGACATGCAAGTCACAATTACCAATCTGTGTCGTGATCGTTCGTTCGTGGACCATTCTCAACAGCAGGGTCGTAATCTGCAATCTTTCAGAGGTTGTTAAAATCACTGTGCTGTAGCGATATGATATAATTGTACAATGCATGAGTATATGAGTTCGTCAATTGCGTCATTCCAAGGTCTTGAGGTAAAATGGAATTCCAAACATACCAATGGGCGTTAGCAAAGTATGCGTAGCATGTTTAAATATATATTTTTTCAAAGAGTCTTCTTTAATAATTTAAATATTGAATTATTTAATTTGTATGGTTTAGTCTCAAGTTTAAACAACGAATAATCTTTTAATGATGGTACTAGTTACTCTTAATTTTTATTTTATATATTTAACTTAATTTATTATGAAACTGAAATGAAATAAAAAATTATTTCATTTTAGTTATAATACACTATCAAAGTAACACTATTTTTAAAACACTATCAAATAAACACAATTTTTTCTCATTTATTTAAACTAAAAATTTAGTTTTGGTTTTTGCGCGAAGTTTAACTATTTTTCTTTGAAAAAAATTTAATCGTAATAAAACATTTTTTACTTTTAACTCGATATGCATTATGAATTAAAAGCTAAAAGCACCTTTGCAACGAAATCTTCATACTTTTTTTCATCCACTTTCCACGTAAAAATACTTTCTACGTCACCCTAAAACTTTTAATGTGGCACTCAAATTCTTAAAAGTCACATTCAGCGCACTTCTTATACTTTTTATACCTTTACCCTCCGTAATACTCGTTAACCAGTAACCGTTATCTCCGAAATATTCCTTCGAACTATCTCTCGAATCGATTTCCAGGGTCGTTTTAATGCTTTTTCAACCTAACTAGTTATTTTTGCAACTTCATAAAAGATGTAGGTGACAAAGTTCGACTACATTCAACAAAAGATTCTCCCGAAACCCGAATCCGAAGTAAGTGCCTCACGGGCTTTTTCCAGCACAGTCTATGGGGGTTACTAGGCACGCGAAAATCCCGTTCGTTTTGTGAAACCTTTTAATAATGATTTTGTTACTTCTTTTTTTTTACTTTAAATCATTGCATTATTGTATTTTGTTTTAGATTATTTGTTTTCAATCTATCTTTATCGATGAAAAGGTTTTTGACTGGACATAATAAGTCGTGAATAATTAACATCATCTAAATTGATGATTACAATGATTACAATTAATGATGATGAACAATCTTATGGATGGCATCATCTTATAAAATCATAGATTGAATTCAACCGAATACGTTTCCATTTGCAACGTTCTTCAAATATCCAAACGAAAATTATATTGTATACACTTGGCCAACATTTAGTATCGATAAAAGTAATGAATTTTAATCCTTTTTGTTAAGGGTTCTGACAATAAGACGCACAAAAATAGAAATATTGAGTTATTGCAAAATTATAACTTATTCTTAAATTTCTTGAAAATTCCAAAGTTTAACCCTTTGGGACTTTGACTATGAATAGGGACTATGAATTCATTGATCTTAGTACAAAATCCAATATATCTTTTATCTTATATACAAAATCCAATGAAAAAAAACATTGTTACAGAACAAGAAACATAGGGTAAGTTAGTCAAATAACGATTCAGGTTTCAGATTCAATACAGAACACAAGTGAAACATTCAGAAGTTTTTTATTTCTTATCCCGTTAACAGCGATACCAAAAACGGGAAAAAAATAACAGTTCTCAAAATAAATAAAACTTGAAAAAGTTCTAAAAACTCCAATATCGACGCCGCCTTGTAGCCAAAGGCATAGTCTTTTAAAAATTTAATACCCATAAGCCTCGCTCAAGATTCCAATTTCGAAGAATCTATGCCTGTCTAATATACGGCTGAATGCATACCTATGTTCGTATATATTTCTCTAGCACTCAACATATATATGCTATACTTTTTTTTTCGAAAAGTACATGGATTCTAACGAGAAGCGAAAATAAAAGGAAACGAATGAATGGGTTAGCTCTCCGATGAAAATGTACAATGCATTTCTTATTCGTTATTATTATTATTTTTGGTTATGGTTTTCTTTGATAAAAGGAAATATTTTGAGATTCTGAAGTAATTTAAATATTATAGTATATTGCTTTACTGTAAGGGCATAAATACAACGTAAAAAAATCCATCAAGGGCATAGATACAACTTAAGGCATGGATACAACGTAAAAAAATCCCTCACGTGTACCAGAACTGATAATGGATTCCAATACTTACACATTTGTTGTAATTTTCAACCACATGTATATCAGATGAAACCCAGTGTGAATTTCCGATTATTACAAAAGAAGAACATTAATCAATTCTATATCACGCCAAGTCATGTATGCGTTCGCAAGCTGAGAAACTACAATAGTGCTGTGAGTTGTGTTTACAGTATCAGCTGTAAACCAATCAAATACAGCAAATGACACCGTACATTTTTTTGGAAAATGTGCTGAATTTTACAAAAAAATATAGTACAGTAGTATCTGTAATGGTAGTTTTTGAAATATGTTTGTTGTACTATTGCAAAAGTATTATCTTAAAATACGTAGTATCATAAACAACTGTTACTAATGTTGTTGTGTCCATGGATATCCCACGGAAGAGGTTTGCACTAATGTAATTGATTTAAATCAACAATAAAATAACAAGAATGCTTTAAAGTATCTTTCTACTGTTATTTTTACCATAAGTTTTTGAGAAGGAAATTGCTTGAGTTATTTTATTCCGTAGCAATAATTTGTCCTAAGATGATCTGAATTAAAAACCGTCAGGGAATAGTCCCATATAACTAATTATTGTCTGATCTATCCAATTTTGCATTACATTTAAGAATTGTATTGGTAAATCCTTAAATGTAGTAACATTATTATCTTATTTTGGGCATAATAAGATTTAAGATGATTAGATTTAGAAATTTTAAGAATTTTTTGGTCTAAGAATATTTCTAATGAAAATATGATTGTCAAGTAAGTTGAATTTTAATAGTCTGAAAATGTTTTTGACAATAATATGAATGACTGATAACATGAAAAAAATGTTAATAAGTTTTTTGGTAAAATTTAGGGGGGAAACTCCAGAGAAACAGTATATATAAAGGACTTTATTCTATTAGTATCGCTCCACCATTTAAGTCCATTCCCTTTCTAGTCATCACACCCATCGAAGCTACACAGCACCCATTAAGACACGGCCCCGGGACCATTTAATACCATTACGGACTTAATCCAAACACACAGAAAGCCAGAGCAAAAGCAAAATCCCCAGAGGAATAAAAGAAAATAGAGAGAAAAGGCGAAAACAAAATCACAGGGTGGAATTAGGGGGAAATACCGTATCGACAAACCAATGGCCTTTTGCTTCAAAAGAGGATATCTACTTTTATGTCTCGCCGATTCTTTCACGCCTTTAAGTAGATAGGCGCTGGCAACGGTCCCGCTGCAAACCAGAGGACCTCAGCTGGCCGCTTCCAGATAACCTCATTCACCCCATTGAGATGAACTGGCCGGGAATTGGGGCTGATAGCGGGGACGCCCTACTGGTGTGGGGTATATCGATACGCCCCTGCATTGGGCTGAAGAAGCGTCACGCTCAACTGGGCGGTTGATGGAATGCCACATCGGAAATGGTTTTTATTCTAGATGGTGTTGCTTCTCTTATATGGAGAGTTGTTTATTTTTAGGGAATATGTGGTATTATGTATCGTTTTATTTCTCATTTATCGGGACCATGTTTTTTTCATGAATTATTGTGTAAGTATTAAAATAATAATATTTATTTGATGTCATTTTACTTGGCTGATACAGCTGTGGAATCAAAAAGCATCACAAACAAAAAATGCTTAGGGGGCAACTCGTTTTAGTCGCGAAACAGCTGTTTTACAATCCTTACACTTTTCATTTGCTTTTAAACACGTTGTTTTTTAAAGCTCTTATTCATAACGCAAATATTTTTGTAGTTTCATAATTGGTTAAGGTCTGAAATTTGTTCTTAAGCGGTAGAGCAATTCATAGTCGGTAATTGGGGCTGATAGCAGTGACGCCCTACTGGTGTGGGGTATATCGATACGCCCCTGCATAGGGCTGAAGAAGCGTCACGCTCAACTGGGCAGTTGAAGGAATGCCACATCGGAAATGGTTTTTATTCTGGTGTTTTTTTTTTTGGGTGTGGAGGGCATTTGTTTATTTTTAGGGAGTAGATATCATTTATCGTTTTATTTCTTATCATTCGGAGCCTGGTTTCTGATGTTTCCATATATTGTTTTGCAATTGTTAAGATGACCGTCATTGTAAAGGGACGATATATTAATTGGAAGGTATAGCTCATGAGAAAATAAATCATCATTCAAACAAAATAAGTTCGTCTGTTTCATTGACTTCGTGATATGATTCGTTCAATTTCTTCATTTGGAAGATGGAACGTTTTTTGAGTCCACACTTGCAGCTTACCTCATATGCATATCACATGCGTTTTGGATCTCAATCATATTACGTGCGAGCAATACACAACCATCAATTCAGTAGAGCGTATCTTCTAAAATATTTACCAGTCAAAAATCTTTCAATTAAATTAAACATATAAATCTTTCAATTAAATTAAACATATAAATCTTTCAATTAAATTAAACATAAAATCAATACTTTCAATTATAAAAGTACTCTAGTTTTATTGAAAGATAACAATATCATAAAATGTGTCATTTTTTAAAACACGACTTTATTAGAAATTTACAGGATATAAAAATCAGATTTTCGTGTCGAGTATATCAGACTTTACGTGAAACAGAGGCAATTCAGCTACCTGAACTCAATGAAAGAAAAGCCACTTTTCGACGTGCATCGTGTCGAGAGCCCCCGGAAATAAGTGGTCTTTTCCTCGTCCCCGGAACTTGACAGGTGTCACTTTTGTGTTCTTTACGAAGACATATTTTTGAAGTTTCTAAAGGAACACCGAAGGACTTTTCCGAGTCGTGATAGAGTGGACTACACACACAATTTATTAATAAAAAATATATACGGTATATGTGAAGTTCTGACTTTAAATACTAGGCATGGAGGGAACTACTAAAATATTAAGCAGAACAAATATTCTTCTAAGTGTTAATGCCTGCATGATAACATATGCATAAAAGATGACTGGTTCTAACAATGTATTTACACTATATGTTAAGTGGTGTCTTCATTTAAAACAGTGAGTAAGTAAGTGAGTAAAAATACAGCACAGAACAGCACAAAAGTAATCATGAAATCAAAAGTGAGAGAATTTAAAATATACATTCCGTCAGGTCGCAAACGTAAGTTATTGTAGTTAATACAAAAAACTATTATAAAAAAAATGAAAAATACAAATAAAACCTATTTTAATAAAAACATCTTATCTATTTAATTATACATAAAAACTTACGAAAAAATATTGTATCAACTAATTTTGATATTACTTTGAATAAAAAATCTCAATTAACGTTTAACTATGAGAGACTTAGTATTATCCTCTTCATTAATTAATATTGAAATATTTAGTTACATTATTTTCATGCATTTAATATCTAGAATATTTGGGGGCATTATCTAAAATAAAAATAAACAAATGTTCGAACTCAAATTATTAAATACTTAAATGCAACAGCTTAAAAGACGCATAAAAACATTGTTGTTTAAAAATAAATCTATCTAAGAAATCGTCCGATTTGAAAAAAAAAAATAAAATACATTTTGTCCGTCCGTATGAGAGATGAGACGTTTTAGAACAAAACGAATCGTGTGACACAAACAAACAACGTTTTCTCTTCTTACTAAAACAAGGTCCAAGGGGGCAAAAAAAAAAACCCGGAGACAAATGGAATGGTCAGAAAAAGCGGTTTTCCTTTCCACGATTCGATTTGTTGCTTTCTTTTATTTGAAACAATGATATTTCTTTTCGTAAACTAATATTAATCTATGTTGAGAAACAATTGTATTCGATTAAAAAAAAATGTATCTAATGGTACAATATAGAAACATTAAGGAATTGATGAAAATGTTTGGAAGAAAAGAAATTGAACATATTTTGTGATTTTTTTTTTTGTATTAGTAAACTGTATTTTAGAAGAAATTAACTGAAACGATAAAAAATTGTGAAATTACCTATCTGTTTGGCTTATTTGCTTTAGTTATCATAGAATACATGCAAATAAAGTAAGATCATATTATGTAGTTATTACTAATTAATTTTTTATTGCAGTTCCAGCTCGCTTGTATCAATTTTAAATATTATTTAATCATACTTTGTAATTATTTACCTAACAGTAAGTAATCAGCTTCGTCAAAGCATGTTTTTCCATGCTAATATTGTAGACAGTTTTTTTCTTCAAACAATTTAATCCAATTGTTATTTTTAATTCTAACATAACTCTAATGCCTTTAATAATTCTAAATATATTATTTCTCAAGTGATGGATAGTTTAAGCATATGTTGTAATTTGTAAAAAGTAAATATGTTTGACATATTATATATATTTTTTAATTATTTTTAAATGCAGAAACGTACGCTAAACAGTTTGAAAAGTAATTAAAGAAGTAACACATATTTTCAAATATATATATTTTTTGTTGTTTTCATTAATATGCATTTAGTTTGGATTTAAATCTGTAGGAAAAGTTATAAAGAATACGAGTAAAATATTTTTACAACATGATTTTAGATTTTTTAACTCATTAACAAGGATTGAAAGAAATTTGATGTCAAAATAAGTTTTATGCTTGCGTTTTACCCAAATAAACTAAGCATAAGGGAATAGAGACTATGGTACTGAACAAATTACTTTAATACACACAAATTAAATTTAATTTTTATTCTGTAGTGAATGTGTTAATGGTGCTCACAAATGGGTCATTAATAGTTTAAAATAACACTTTTTTAAATAAAAATACCTTAAATCCTCTTACATATACATTTACTAAATATGAGTATAATACCACAAATAAAACGAAATTCCTGTTAATTAACTGAAAGTCAACTCATTAACATCACTTGCTATTTTTAAACTCATCGCGTCTCATTTTCCGAGCCTAAACCGTGCCATATCCACTATAACAATTAAATATAAAACAGTCATATGTCCAATTTTACAACATAACACATCAACCCATATTTTAGAAAATCAAGCTCTAAAGTTTCAAAGGCGTATCGCATCTTTTTCTTCCAAGGAGTTATGTGTGTTTTTGAAAAATTCCCCAAGTTGCGCCGATAAAAACGTAGAATCCTTCTTAAAAGAGAAAACTCGGCGAAGGTAATCCTAGATGAATTGAGCTTCTTCTTAAGATCCGAGAGGGTGTTTGGAGCTGCAGTAAATTCTGCCTAGTACATCCCTCAGTCGTGTAGTACATTTCAATAGAGAGCTTTTACAGTAAGCCTTGCATCTAATGGATTTTTGGGATCGATATGGTAGCTTGTGGAGTGTCTATGATAGGTCAATCCAATAATCCCGGGATAACTAGAGGAGTTATTGTTTATTTCTGAAACTATTTGGATATGAAGGATGTTTGTACCGTGGATATTTTAACCACAATAATAGTTGACTCAAAGCCTTTTTCTCACAATTACAAAAGAAAAATATGCTTTTCTAAAGTGTTATTACTTATTTTATTTAAGATATATGATTTCACGGCGAAAATAAAAATCAATTAATTACCTATGTTTTTAAAATATTTGACTAAATACAAGGTCAATTGTATTGTAAATATTTCTGCAAAAACATATAATCCATCAAAGGGAAAAGTCGGCGAAGGTAATCCTAGATGAATTGAGCTTAAGATCCGAGAGTGTGTTTGGAGCTGCAGTAAATTCTGCCTAGTACATCCCTCAGTCGTGTAGTACATTTCAATAGAGGGCTTTTACAGTAAGCCTTGCGTCTAATGGATTTTTGGGATCGATAGGGCAGCTTGTGGAGTGTCTATGATAGGTCAATCCAATAATCTCGGGAAGAATTGGATAGCTATTTGTTTATTTCTAGAATTGTGTATATGTGTAGGGTACTAGGGATAGTTGGCATTTAGTAATACTTGACAAAATACCTTTTTCTTCGTACCTAAAAATGTTAATGGAAGAGGTATCACTTATATCCTTTAAAATAGCTGATTCAGATGGAAATAACAATCAAAGCACATTGCTACGTTTTTAATTAAAATCGGCATAATACATGGTCATTTGTATTCACACATATTTACTCTACAGTATGCTTTGTCCTAGGTTACTTTTTAGTGAGTTATAGAATCTATACACTCATTATACTTTACGTGATACATGCCGATGAAATATTTTTTATTTTATTTCTTGCGGTGTTGAATTTGTTGCCTTTGAAATCTAGATGAGCAATAAATAAAGGAAATTGAGAACATTACAAATTACTGAATGTTTATTAAGTTCGCTTTGATCTTAGGAACAGGTCGAGAATAAATCAACAATTAACTTTAGTTTTCTACCAGTACATTTATATTTTATTTAACTCATTTATCGACGGTTTCCATAACAAAATGAAATGTATTGGAACTATCTGTAGCTGTATTGAACAATTACAATACCCAGAACATTACAATAAATATTTTCAATTACCTTTAATGCAATACACTTACATGGTGAACGAGCATCGAAAAAACAAAGAAAACGATACTTAACTCAGTAAATACCAACTGACAACTTACAGATGCCCAATTAATAGAATGCATTTCTTATATTTAAACTTCTTGTACTAATTGAGTTTGTGTATTACAGATGGTAAAGAGCTACCCATGAACGAGCGTCAACAAGTCAATGCGAACGGAAGTTTGTTTATAAAAGATGTGACGAGGGAGACTGACGAGGGAACGTACGTTTGCACAGCGGTGAACAAACAGAGGGAAAAGGCCCAGAAGGAGCTACACATTCGAATATTAAGTAATAAAGTATTCTTTGCCTTATATTTATTCTGACAAAAATTTATGGAACGTCGTTTTCTATGTTAAGGGGTAAAACTACATAAATTCATGCACTAGTTTGCATTTTCGACAATATATAAATGTCTCAATGTATTTTAATACTATAACGATAAACTAATTGTCTGAAGTGTAAACTTGTTTTCATTGCATGTGGTTAAGTTTCTTAATGATTTTAATTTTTAAAAAATATATTTCTGTAGTAAATGATTACAAATGGCTCAACCACACTTAAAAATTTAAAACTTATTAATATTTAGAAATTTTATAATTTTACTAAGTTTTTTGTGTTACTCTCAAGCCTCTGCGTTCACCTTTGCGTCTTAATCCTTCAGAGGTTCCAAAAAATTTGGATTAGTTTTTTTATTAAGTATTCAAGTTTATTTCCTTTAAATTGAACTTAATACGCATTGAATTTTTGACAAAAAAGATATCAAAGATATATAAATCTTTCAAATAGTGCCTACACTTACTTTATAATGAACTCTTGATTTTCGAACGACATTGCAATATCAATATGATATCAGAAGGATATGAAAATATTGAATAATATTATGATAATTTTTGTATTGGAATACAAAAAAATGAGTTTTCTTCAAATTTCAGAAAAACCAAATATTAATCCATTTGCTTTTCCGGCGAAACTTGCCGAGGGGAACCACGTTATAGTAACTTGCAGTGTCCTTACCGGAGATCCACCGATAACTATCCGATGGCTGAAAGATGGCATGTCGCTGAATAAGAAGATGTTGAATATAGATGAAACATCAATGGGACATCTGGGATCATCGCTTGTTTTCAATAGTGTGGGAAGAAGTCACAATGGGAATTATACATGTTTAGCGGAAAATTCAGCTGGTGAATCTAATTTCTCTGCATCAATGTTGGTCAATGGTAAGTCAAAAAAAAATAAGTTGTGTTTTTAAATAACTAAAACTTTTAAATAAAAAATATCTTCAAATAATTACATTTAAAATAACATTATTATTTCTGTAATTAAATTTAATAAAATAAATACTATTGAAAATATTAATAAAAATACTATTTATGTTGCTTTTACTCCTAGTTAAAACTATTGAATTAAGTTTTTTTAAGATAAATTTGATTGGATAAGTTTTTGTCTAATTGTTTAGTTGAATTTACATTAAGTCAGTTACTGTCAAGCGGGTTAACTTTGACCCTGAAAGCATTGGCCCAGGCATCTAATCCTAGTAAAGACTTTCTACTTGATTTTTTAAAGTTCTAATTCAAGTTAGAATTGCCACTAGTAGAATTTTTTTTCTAGTCTATTTAATGAGACTTTGTTGGATTGAAAAGTTTGGGTCAATGTTACCCTCTAGGACAGCACAAGGACTCCAAAACTACCACATTCGACTCTATTTGTATCGAATATGCTCGGAAAGAAAATTTTAAGAAAACGTAAAAAACAAACCGAATAAACATTGCTTTGCTAGAAAAAGAAACAACACAAACCACAAATAGCATTTATTTCTAAATAGTCTTGCTAAAAGCAATTATTTTAATGCAAAACAGAGTCCGCTATTACTTTTGACATCTTAAGGATTTATTTCCAAATGAAGAAATGTTGCTTTATCCAAAACCAGGTCATTACACGAAATCAATTACTGAGAAAAGAAAACATAAAAATTCAACCAATATAGAAAAAAACACGCTAAATCCGCGGACTGCGTGGAATTAATTTCATCTTACTCTAGTAATAAGGCCATTAATAAATATTATCTGAAGCAATCTACGGAGTTTTAGGGTATCCTGACGTAACAGTAATCAATTCCGTCGACTCTTTGTACTGACGAACGTAAAAAAGTTTTATTTTAGCTATTTTTTATGTTTGTTCTGTTTTATTTGGTAAATGATTCTTTTAATTAGAGCCATTAATCACCGATTATTCATTGAAGTTTGTTTTTAGGAAATGATATTTTATCATGGTCGTTTTAGTAACGTAATTATTTATGGTTTTAATTTTGAGATATAAATTAATTGGACATGTGCCGCACGAAAGCTAACGTTTAATATCGCATTTTCAATATCAATGAGTAAATGATATATTTTGTTTCGATTTTATGAATGCCCGAAAGTTTTATCTCGCACTATTAGGCACTGATATATGAAGAGTACACGGGAAGAACCGCTTGATTTCTTTAGAGTCTTTCCGCAATTGTGTCTGCTTGGCGGACATTGGCTACCGAAAACCGGTTTCTCTTTCGGTTTTTCATTTGTGGTACAAACGTGTGTCTGTATCGTATCCACTTATCTCTGGCGTGAATCAGGGCTGCCGCGAAAGATAAACAAAGCGAGTAACTGGTTTCTTTACGCCAGTTTATATTCATCTCTATGAATTTGAAATTCGAGAAATATTTTAAGAAACAATTGTTTTAGCATTTCATTCGCAAAGACAGAATTAAACAAAACAAAAAAACTTTAAAAAATAATATATTCATCGTTGGATATTCGTTGAGAATATTAAATGTAAAATTTCTGGAAAATGATCTGTAGTTAATTAAACAAACGTATCGCGTTTTATCTAAATACGGATAGCAATTACATTAATTGAAATTCTAAATGAATTAAAAAAGTGAATAAAGTTGATTATTGAACATATACTTTTCTTTTATCTCAACATACTTTTTTCGTTTATTCAGCGAACCAATATTCTATGTTTTTTAAATAACTTTAAATTAAAATAGAAATATTTTAGATTAAAAGTTTACATATGTTTCAGATATTTTCTTTCTTCAATATATTCAATATATTTGATTAGAGATATGGCTTTTAAAATTGGTCATAATATATTTTGCGCTGACGCGCAAAGAGTACCCGCCATATAAATTCTTGATTTTAATTGTATCGCAAAAAAGGGCTATGAACTTCAAATTTTGGTACATGATTTTATAGTACGTGCCCAACATCACAATAAAAGTTTCGAAAAATCGCCACAAATCTGTAACTTAATTGTAACGAATTAACTATCGATCAATTAGTATTAATTGAAAGCAGTGTTGTTTAGTAGTCAAATATATTTTTTAATAAAATTATTTTTTTGATTTTATCTACCCTTTTATAGTTAAATATTTATTTCGCCTTGTATCTGTTTTGATTGTTCAGTCATATTTCCAAAACTGCACAAATATAAACATACAAAAGGAATTCTAAGAATGTCAGGCTCAGTTCAAATCGATGTGTTTACTTGATACTTTAAAAGGTGACATTACCTTTGAAACAAAAGGAAAAACGATCAACGAAGCAAATTTATTTCGAAGAATTCTGCTCCTTTCTATTGCTAAAGCTACTTATACAAGTCGACTTGATCACTAACGAGCTCCCGAGCGCCATCTGGTGACAATACAAGTATCTCGTCTTCAAAGCAGCAGGTGGTGCTGACGCCCTTAACCGATTTCGTTTTACAAAGACCTACTTTTGTCTTTCGTTTTTACTTTCGCAACTTACTTTCTTTATACTTTTTTTTTACTTATTTGTCTTTTGCTTCGACGATCTTGACGAAAATATAGGATCCCCCCTAAATACCTTTTATCGACAGTCCTCTTTTCTCGGAAACCTGAATCGAAAGATTAAAGACTTAGGCGTATTTCTAATGATTGTGTTCCGTTGAAAGGGTTGCTTAATTTATGGTCCGGGGAGAATTGATTTTTAAATACTTTGAGCGGTTATTGGCAGATTAATATTTTTCATTTGTCAAACAGGTCGGTTGTGGAGGTAGCAGGAATTGTGTTTTGGACAGGAGCCAAACACAAAAAAGAACTAATGGGGATACATTGAACAATGTGTTATATAGTTGATGGGATAAAGTGGAAATCTTTTATAAATTTTTATTCAGACCTGCTCTCGTATTAGTTAACTAATGAAAAGTGTTTTCAACACTCCATTCATTTCAATACATAATAGGAAAACTACTTGAAAAACTTTTTGAGCAAAAAAAAAAATCTGTATTTAAATTCTATAAAAATGATGCTGATAAATTATAAGGCCTTCAGATAAATCCTATTTTATTACCTTTTACCATATTTAAAAGTCGATATATGTTTACTTTACGTTTTTTTTACTACTTTTAGTTTCATAAGTAATTGCCTTTAATCATTTTATTTGGTATTTTCACATTAGTACTTGATTACATTAAAATAAAGGACATTAGTTTCTGCTAATATTTTATAATTGATGACAATCGGTTAAGATTTCTTGATAAAAAGTTGATAAATATTTTACTTTGAGTTCAATTGTCTTTATATTTATTTATATAAGGTAACTGTTTAAACCATAAACGTAAGTATATGTTTAACCTATAACTATTAGCAACATTGTAAAATATATATTCTACAGTTCCACCAAAATGGAGAGTTGAACCAATAGATGTGTCTGCAGTTGTTGGTGACTCCGTAGTTTTCGATTGCCAAGCCGAAGGATATCCACAACCTTTAATACGATGGAAAAAAGCCTCTGGTAAGTGAAATGCTTTTTTTCTTATGTTGACATCACTCCATAATCGGTGTATAATTTCTCTTCAATTCATTGATAATTAATATAAGTAGTTAAGATACTAATTAGATATGTAACAAATTTTAATACGTTTTCCCCATTCTTTTATTAATTTTTTTTGCTGTTAAATAACGTCATGAAATAAATATATTGCTAAGAAAATGCAAGATATTGGTTCTTCAAAAATAATTAAAAAATATTATTTTTTAGTTTTTTTTTTATTTTGGCATTAATCTATGACATGTGTTTCTTACTTTCAATTAATTAATAATTAAAATACTTTCATAAAAATTAATCTTTTCAAAACGATAATAATTGTTCTTATTTTTTAAACATTTTTTCTTATTTTGACACTACTCTATCATATCAATTTACCTTACCTTCCAGACGTTAATAATTTAAATCTAAATGAACTATTAGTTATCGATTAAAAAAAATCTTCCAAGTATTTCTCTAATCTACTATTAAATAACGTAATTACTTAAATCAAATTTCTAAAAAAAAAGGTAAAATCCTCAAAATTAGCACGGAAATTTCCTTTATTTATAATAATGATAGATTTTAAATTAACAGAAATCCTTTAAGTTAACCTTTGCTCATTTTAATCACAACTTGTAACGAACTTTTGTGAAACACCATAGTTTTTGAAATATCTTTCGAGTAACTTTTTCAATTAAACTAACTCGCTAATTTAAATAAAAAAATAACAAATTCCCCACCAACTTCCCTTGTCTACAACGGAAATATTACTGATAAATTATAAACTTTTCGCTTCATAAAAAAAAATCAAGAATTTAAAACGATCCCGCGCCTACATCTACCTTCTCCTCAAACGCAAATTAATTACTGAGATAACCTGTCATAACTTTAAGAACAGCAATTTATTGAAGTTACCTGCAAACTTTTTAAGCTTTAAGCAAACGTGATTAATTATATATCCAACGGGTAATCGTCTGCGATAAAGAATGTTGTCGAGGAAAAGGATTTTCTTCCCTAAATGCCATTGTTTGAGCAGGTTATTAAGGAACAATTACCAATTAACTAAGTTTGTCCCAAATGTTAGCATAATGTAATCGGAGTTATAATCTTGGATCTTTTGTATCCACTTTAGATTATCCTCAAAGGCATTAATTTGTAATGGATTAAATTTAACGTAAGATTAAGGTAGAGAATTTATTTTGTTATTTTTTTTATCCGTAATTTTTATTGTGATCTTAAATAATAGTAGCTGAGTATTTGCCATGAGATTAAATCGATTTATTTCTAAAACTAGGCTGAAAATATATGGTTTGCTTCAAAGTTAGTATGCAAATTTGTGTTTCTAAAGATAACGATATTTTTTAATGGAGGTGAAAGGCCTTTAAATTGTTATATCACTGCTTAAATGTATTTATTTTGAGATTTTATTGACCCTTAGCTTTGTTTAGCAAAGTTTAAGGATAACAATTTTTTTAGCTTTGTCTCGTAAAAATTTCCAACATTTGTTAAAGTTTTGTGATGCTTTTTCAATCTGAAAAAACACTATAGGCGCGTTTACATGAGCCTTCAAATCCATGGAATGCCAAAATCCAAATTAGGGGAAAGAGGTCGAGTAGGATTTTTAACCATAATGGTAGTCTGTGGCCTAAATCTTTGATATGAAAAAAAAACATCCTTCATTTGAGGGTTTCCTCCTTCATTGGAGGGTTTCCTCCTTCATTTGAGGGCTTGCGAAACCCCAGAATGAACCCTGAAATTCCGGTTCTGTCTGGGAGAAAATCCCCAAGAGGGAAAAATTGCAGAGTTTGCTCTTCAATCCAGGGATTCTATTGCTCATGTAAACGCCCCTTATAACACTTTAGAAGCAAAATATCAGGAAGCAATTTAGTAGTAAACCATTTTGATACTTTCCCTAAAGCCATCTTTTAGAACAAAAACATATGTTTCCCAAACTTTGGCATATCTACAACAAAAATGACAAACTAGCTCAAAGATTAAAACATCACGCATGTGTCTACAAAAGTTTACCAACAGTTGCGATTGACATTGTGACGAGGGTTGTGTCGTCACATGGATTTATTGCGTGTGTCGCCTGGATGTTTGCGATCTCAAGTGAAGACAGTTGGCTGGACGGTTTATAAGGAACATATTGAAGTGGGCGGCCACCTTTTTGCTTGGACGTGTTGCGGAACACTTTTTCTCTGTTTAGTGCCGTGTTAAGAAGACGGTTTTGAACCTATAGGTTTCTTGGTAATTGTGAAGCAAATTGCATGTTCGGGATTACATTTTTGTAAGTCTTTCCTTTTTTCACCACCTGCCCCTTTTGGGAGGTTGGAATTGTTTATGTTGTACTGGGATTTTCATGATGTTTCTGAGAGTATAATAATAATGTTACTGTGATATTTATATATTTGTTTTTCCTACATTTAATGTGTTAAATTTTATTAAATGTTTTTACGATCGCCTTTGATTGTCTTTTCAATTCTTGCAACCAATACCTTTTTTTTTAAAAAATGTAATCTTAGTACAACAAACTTGGTGCCTAAAGACCAGTTCTTCTTTCCTGGGTTATTTGTTATAAGTGTTGTTATTTCAGTAGTTGTGTTTAGTATTTTTAGTAAAATTATCTTCAAGTAAATTATTTTATATGCTCTTAAGAAGTGGTAAAATCAAAATGGCTACTGGTGGCGTTGAAGAAAAAAAATTGTTTGAGAATTCTCATAATAATATTCATGTTATTAGTGTTTTGCCCACGTATGATGGGGAAAGTGATTCGTGCCAACATTTTTTTGGACTTTTCTCTGAACTCGCTGATTTAGCCAAGTGGTCTGATCAAGAAAGAGTTACAATAGTAAAAAGTAGATTAAAAGGTAACGCATTGAGGTATTTGGTTGACTCCCCAAAATTGAAAAAGTGTACGTTTGATGAGTTACGCAAGGACTTTGAAATTTTTTTTGCAGATAATCAGTCTTTGACGGAAAAACATCTTTCTTTTAACAGCTTAAAGTTGTTGCCTAATGAACCTATTAGGGCGCTAGCTCATAGAATAAATGCTGCCGTCTCGAGGCTTATGAATGACATGTCTGAATCGGACTTGCAAAGTCCGGTTATGGACCGGCTTAAATTAACCAGATTCATCGATGCGTTACCATCTGAATACCAGCTCGAGGTACTTAAATTTGCTCCGGATTGCTTTGATAAGGCAGTGGAGTTGGCTAGTAAAATACAAATTGCAATTCAGTCCACCAAGCAACTTCAGATTAATGAACGAGTTAATGCTTGTATGCCTCAAAATGATTCCTTTGCTGAAAATTCCGCTATTGTTGGACAGATTAACAGTTTACAGGAGCAAATAAATGCTTTAAAAATTAATCAAGAAGGTTATTCCTCAAGTCCGGGTATTCGTGGCACGCGGGATAGATTGAACGAGGTAGTATGTTATTATTGCAATAAACCTCGGCACACTATGTCGCAGTGTTTCATCTATCGGCGTGACCATATAAATGTACCCAATCGCACTTGGTCCCGGGATGCTGGGTTTTCCAACACGCAAAATAATAATAATCAGGGAGCCCAAGTTCGGCAAAATTTTGGAAGGTTCGCACGGCCTATGCATAGAACTTACCCCTCACCAAGAGGTCAGAATCCTTTAAACGGATTTGGAGGCCAAGGATAAAGAGTCAATCTGCTACTTGGTCTTCTAAGGTGGGTTTGGCAGATTGTAATTCGAGAAGACGAGAGGCTAACTTTTCTATATATAACCAAGATAAATTTAAGGATAACATGCTACCTTTCGTGAAGGCTGATTTTGAAGGTAAAAGTTTCAGTCTGTTAATTGACACGGGTTCATCAATTTGCCTACTCTCATATGATGCCTTTTTAGACATTAAACAAAGGCAAAAACCAAAATACTTGTCAAGATCTGTTAGGATCCAGACTGTAAATGGATCGGGTGTCCGGTTCGTTTCATGCGTAGAACTAACTCTGAAGTTGGGTGGTCAAAAGCTAAAACAGGTGTTTTATGTATCAAAAGACATTCGGGGAAATAACTTAAGTGGTATAATTGGGTGTGATTTCATAAGGGACAATAATGTCTCCATTCATTTGCAGGAACAATTTATAAGCCTTTCTGATCTTAAAATACCCTTTCTTGGATGTACTGAAAGAGTTAATACTGTAGAGGTAACAGAGTTGCCCGCCTTTTTAGTAAACAAACAAGTTATTGAACCTGGAGAGACCAGGGTTGTAAAGTTGCGTGTTAAGCAACATTTTGTGGACGGATCAGATGTTTTGTTTACACCGAGTACCAAAAGTGTTCAGTTGGAAATTCACATTGCGGTACACAAGGTATTTTGTTCGGAGTTTTACGTTATCGTAGTAAATCTTGGATGTAAAACAATGCATTTAAATAAGGGCATGTGTTTAGGTACGATAACGCCCGAGTTTAGTATAAGGGATTCAGATAGGGAAACTTGCAGTATAAATCTTATCCAAGCCTCGAATGAAGTCAAAGAAATGAGGAGACGCGAGTTGAAAGCTACTGACTTTGAACTTAACCACTTAACTAAAGAACAGAAAAATGAGGTGCTGACAGTGTTGCTGGAGCATAGTGAGGTATTCTCTAAATCTCTTAAGACTTTGGGTCATACTGATCATGTTATTCCTAAGGTAGATTTACGGCACCAGAGTCCTATCACTTCGTTGCCGTATACCATTCCACAGGCGTTACAAGCTCATGCTAAGTCTCAAATAGAGGAATTGATAGATGTTGGTCTTGTCGAAAGATCCGATTCTGATTACGCATGCCCCATGATTTTGGTTAAAAAGGTCACTCCGTCTGGAAGTCCAAAGTACAGATTGGCTCTGGATCTAAGGTTGATTAACAGTTTACTTAAGCCTCACCCCTACCCTTTACCTCGTATACAGGAGATTACACGGTCCCTAGCTGGGTATTCATATTTTTGCGTGTTGGATATGAAATCGGCTTATTGGCAGATTGATTTACCCAAGACTGAGCAGGAGAAGTTGGCATTCACAACTATGTTTGGCAATTTTCACTTTAAAAGACTTGTTTTTGGATTAAAAACGGCAGCATCGTATTTTCAAAAGCTTATTGATTCTGTGTTACTAGAGTCTGGGGTAGAGGGTGTTAAAGCATACCAAGATGATATTGTTTTGGGGTCCCACACATTTGAGGAAATGTTGACTAAAATCGATAAGATTTTGGGATGTCTTGCTAAGTTCAACCTGACCCTCTCTCCCGAAAAGTGTGCATTCATGCTTAAACAAATTAATTACTTAGGGTTTTCTATTTCTAAAGAGGGGTTGAAACCGTTACAGACCAACATCAATAGAATAACTTCCTTTCAAACTCCAAAATCTGTTAAAGAAATTAAAAAGTTTGTCGGAATGTGCGGGTTCTATAGGCATCTTATACCACAGTATGCAGAACTGATTGAACCACTTAACGAGCTGACTAAAAAAAATTCTAAATTTGCTTGGACGGACAATTGTGAAAAGTCATTTAATGGCATACAAAAAATTTTCTTTCAGAAACCATTTGTGAGACAGCCTAATTGGGACAAAGAGTTTTATTTAAATACCGATGCTTCAAGTGTTGCCATTTCGGCAATTTTGATGCAAAATTTTGAGGGTGACTTATTACCTGTTGCTTATTACTCAAAGAGTCTCAATAAAGCCCAACAGTCGTATCCTGCGATGAAACTTGAGTTAATGGCTATACACCATGGAATTTTGTATTTCCGGGAGTATTTGCATTCAAGGGAATTCACGGTTTTGTCCGATAACAAACCTTTGCAATACTACCAGAGGTTACAATCGCCAGCAAATATTATTGCTAGGTGGCTTATGGATATATCTCAGTATTCATTTAAGTTTGAACATATACCAGGTCATTTAAATTCACTGGCAGATTATATGTCGCGATCACCTCCAGTAGGTGCTTTCCCTGCCAGTCAAGGAGATTCGGAGCAAGGTAGTTTTGTGTTGCCGGTAGAGGAGTCACAGACTCTTGTAAAAAGTTTTGAACAAATTAATTTCTTGAGTAATGATATTAGTCTTGATGATATATTAAAAGCACAAGAAAATGACTCAGAACTTAAACATATTAAATGTGATCTCAAAAAGTTTAAAGGTAAAAATACGAACAATAAATATTTTGTAGACTCTAAAACGCAGTTATTAATGTATTTGCATGTTTGTAATGTAAATAAGGAAAAAAAAGTGAATAAATTAATAGTGGTTCCTAAATCATTGCAGAAAGATGTACTTAGGCTTATGCATGTTTCGCATTTTGGGGTTGATAAAACCTACTTACTTTTAAGAGAACGGTATTTTTGGCCTGGTTCATATTCTGACACGCAAAATTTTGTTGCTTCATGTGATCAGTGTTGTCGGCTTAAACCCCAAGTTGCGAGACAGTCGCCATTTGGCGTTGTGTGGAATCCAACGCTTCCTGGTGAATTCATTAGTTTGGACATAACAGGACCCGTTTGTGGACATTATGTGTTAACTGTAATTGATCATTTTTCTAAACATATTGAATTGTATTGTATAAAAAATATTCAAGCTTCTACGATAGCCAAATGTTTTGTAAAATACGTATGTACTTTTGGAAGACCCTCATTTGTATTCACAGATTTGGGAACACAATTTGCAACTGAGATATTTGAAAAGTTAAATTCTGCTTTGGGTATTAAGCTTAATCATTCAACTACTGCTCACCCTCAGTCAAATTCACAATCAGAGAGAATAAATACGTCTTTAAAAAATACTATTCTATCTTTGACTGAGGAAGGAGTTTCATTTGAGACTGCCGTTGAAATCCATAAATGCTTGTATAATGGCAGTACACATTCCACGCATGGTCAGTCTCCTAATTTAATTCACTTTGGCCGAAATTTGTCCCTACTTTTTGACACATTTGTAAGTGATACCCAAATCGACACATTGCATCACACAGAATACTTAACGAATACTCTTGAAACATTACACAAAATCTACTGCGAAACTTATGACAGTTTAGAGCGGAAGCAAGCTCAGCAAAATTTAAAACAGGAATCTATCTCACAATACCGGTCAGTAAAAATTGGAGATACGGTATATTTAAAGTCCAGGGACAAGTTTAAAAGTAGATTTACTGGACCTTATAAAGTTGTTGAGAAAACAAACAGGTTTAATTACATAATACAATTACTTGGTAACGAGTTTTCCTCTAAATTTAAAGTTCATATCGATCGACTTAAATATGCACCAAAACGCAAAGATCATTTATTAGATACGAAAAATATGGAACAAAGTACGGAAATAACTCATTCTTACAATTTGAGGAATAGGAAATAAGTGTTGTGTGATGTGTATATTATGTGCTGTGCTAACCAGCCTCCCATTGGGTAAGGTGGTGAGGCTGAAGCAGAGATTGTTGCTTTACGCTAATGTTTTTTCTTTTTCTACATGTCCATCGAACTTTCGTCAACATCGCCTGTGAAACTCCTCTTGGACTCTTCATTTTCCGTGAGGGGGGAGGTTTGTGACGAGGGTTGTGTCGTCACATGGATTTATTGCGTGTGTCGCCTGGATGTTTGCGATCTCAAGTGAAGACAGTTGGCTGGACGGTTTATAAGGAACATATTGAAGTGGGCGGCCACCTTTTTGCTTGGACGTGTTGCGGAACACTTTTTCTCTGTTTAGTGCCGTGTTAAGAAGACGGTTTTGAACCTATAGGTTTCTTGGTAATTGTGAAGCAAATTGCATGTTCGGGATTACATTTTTGTAAGTCTTTCCTTTTTTCACCACCTGCCCCTTTTGGGAGGTTGGAATTGTTTATGTTGTACTGGGATTTTCATGATGTTTCTGAGAGTATAATAATAATGTTACTGTGATATTTATATATTTGTTTTTCCTACATTTAATGTGTTAAATTTTATTAAATGTTTTTACGATCGCCTTTGATTGTCTTTTCAATTCTTGCAACCAATACCTTTTTTTTTAAAAAATGTAATCTTAGTACAACAGACATGTTTGCTTCATAATAAAAAGCCACTGCTATGGCATGTATGGAATGCTTAAGAAGTTATTCTTCGATCCGGATCGCAAGCGTTTGTGGACGAAACTATCTAAACATTTATGCGGCTCTGATAAGAAAGTTTTGCCATTTATGGGAAAGAATGGGATGTCAAAAGACACTGGAAGCGATATCTACGTTTTTCCGCTTCAATTATTTCGGGTTTATTTATTTTTGCACTTGTTGGAAGTAAAGATTTATTAAATGCTATCATTATTAATAGTAGGTTAAATATGGTAATAAAATTATGCTTAAATATTTTATTTGAATTAAATAATGTTTAGTTAAGAAATCAATTATGGGAATTTTTTCTAAACCGATAAACTTTTTTGAAGATGTAAGCCATTTTAAAAAGAAAAAATATATGATTTTTTTAAACTCAATGATGAAAATAATTAAATTTCCCATCATCATATTGACACGAATATGATATGTACTTTGCACTACAATTTAATTTTTAATTATTTATCATTAAAATCTTTTTTACGTAAGCGATAACTAGTAGAAATTATAATTACATTATCTATCATTAGGAGGCAACTGACAAAACTAAAACTATCTTTTTTAGTTAATATTGCTTCAATAAATGGAATTTGGAAACAGAAAAAAAGTCATGCTGCATTGTTATTGTGAAAACCAATACTTAGAAACGCTATCAAATTATTGTATTATAGTTGAAGGCCAGGTTTATCAAGTTAACTATTTTAATGATATTAATTGACTCGATTAAAAATATTTCCCTAGTTTATAAAGAGTAAATTGCTTAAATTTGAGACAGTGGCCTTCTCCGAACAGAACTTCAGAAAACTTCTCCCATTTCAGTGATTGATGGATTTTTAATGCTTATATAGGTGAGATGTGTGTAGGTTATAACACTGGAAAGTGTGGTTATTCATAAGTTTCGGGTAACCAGTCGTACTGTATTACACATAACAGTTTAGTTTGTTATTCTACTATATAGCTGTAAAAAATGCTTCATTGGTCTTCTTTATTTTTTCATAGTTTTTTTTAACAAAAACAGCGTAAATAAAATAATTTCTGAAAATTTAGGATTGATTGTATAGCCGAAAAGTTAACTAACTTAAATAAATCTAGTCAGATACTACTGTAATTCTGCTGTATACAGAAAAATAATCGGAGCTGGGGAGCCCAGTAGGTTATTCATTCGCCCAGCATGCGAAATGCTCCGGGTTCGGGTTTGGGCATCGCCAAAATACCTGCTGACCTATAAACAGCCCGTGTAGCCAAAAATGCCAGAAAGCTTTGTACGATGTCACCCTTAATGGTTGCGTTGCGTGCCTTCTCAGGTGTCGGCTCGTCACTTGACAGTGGTTCTAATATACGACGCCTATAGACAAAAGTCTTCGTGTAGTTCTAGTGAGACGATAATTTCAAAATAAACTAAACAGAAAATAATTGAAGAGCGGCTTAGATTCTAGTACCATTATTTATTTTAAAAAATCATCATGGTTTATTGACTATTTTTAGTATTTATAACATTCGATAAATTAAAAATACATAAGATTTAATTTTAAAAAAACACTTAAGATTTCTGAAAAAGACTTCTCAATCAAATTTTATTGCGTTAAATATTTCTAAATTGAAGAACTAATTATATGCTTTGGATGGAAATGCTATATTTCATGTAGGTGTTCCAAAAAACCATTTTTTTAGCCAATACGTCAGTTTTCCCTTTCAATTATTATGTATTTTGAAAAATGAATATATTTTACGTACTAAACCAGGTGACAGCTCAGCCAGTCGCAACTTCAAGTCCATCATCAGTAACTACCATATCCAGACGTTGGAGAACGGATCTCTGAGTATCAAAGACCTTACTGAAGATGACAGAGGACACTACTTATGCGAGGCAGCCAACAGCGTTGGGGCTGATCTAAGCACCGTGGTCAAATTGTCAGTGCACGGTAAGTCTCTGTAACTATTTACTGTTATACATGGTGCTTAAAAAGGTCGTTTATAAACTTAACATGCTGCTCTGTCATATGGTTATGAACAAGATTTAGATATGAACTGGCGTCCAAAAACTGAAACTGAGACTGATAGAGGTGCAGGTTTGGATGAGGAGAAAAAATTATATCGACAGATGTATTATTATGATTTTTATTTCAAAACCCTATTACATCACTTCAATGTTCAAAATTCCATTCGCCACAATGCACGTTTCACAGCGTCCACACATGGATTCACGAATAAGTTCAAATTGGCAAGGAGAGTCACCATCACGTGCTGTCGCGAACCTGGCAATAAGATCCATGTTCGATGTTACGGATGTCTCGTACACTATGGACTTCATGCGTCTCCACAGGTAGAAATCCAGTGTTGACAGGTCGGGCAATTGCGGCGGCCATTGGACTGTTCCGCCTGTACCGATTGTCAAAACGATAGACCGATGGAGCAATGAGGTTTTAATTTTCGGACACAAGGCTCTTAGTAAATCTTGTTCATCATCATATGAAAGACCAACATGTTAAGTTTGTAAACGCTTTTTTAGGACAACATGTAGAGATTCATTCAAATGGTTCATTGTAATTTTTTTGTAAACATGTTTGTTCGGTAAAGTAACCTACATATATTTATTTTCTAAAAGAAAGTAATAAAGTATAAAAGTTGTTCAGTAGTTAGTTCACGAATGCCCAGGTTATAACTTAATTAGCATTGTATTAGACTACTTTCCTTTTGAGATTCTACACTACGTGTATAACGTAAAGAGTGGAAGGTATTATAATCAATCTATACATTGTATCTATTTTCACAGGAGAAACCGCAAAGACAACATTGATATGAGATGCCTCAATTTGAATAAAACGTAAGAGCAGGGTACGGTAGAAGTTTCAAGAAATAAATTTCAATTAGCGGTTTTACATTAAAAATAAAATAATAATAAAAACTATATATTTAAATAGCAAAATTGTTCAATTTTAAATAAATATTTCTACTGTTGCTTAAATGCACGATAAACTGCACACATTTGAACTGAAGGAATGTTTTTTATTGTGATACAAATTTTGGAATTACATGTGGAAGAAGGATATACACTCTTAAAACAAACACTCCCAATTTACCTCAGTCTGAGTGAATTTCACTCCTCCAGACTGGAAAATGCACTTCCCCTTTTGGAGTGGATCCTTTGTGTGTTAAACCTCCGACAGGATCACTCCAAACGAGTGATTTTAACTCAGTCTGAGAAAATATGCATGCCTTTAGGGTGTCGAAAATGCACTTCTCCAACTGGAGTGGATTTCACTCTTTTGTTTTAAGAGTGTAGTCTTTATAAAACCTCATATATTTTCACTATAATTGTAGTATTGAAGCTGAATACTAACCGAACAATTTAACGACGATTGTTTAAATAAATATCACAAAAACATTTCGCACTAGCTTAGTGTCGATGATTTGGGTACCTTAGCAAACAGCGGAATCGATGCTGACTTCAGATTTGTAGTAAGTTTCCCGTTTCTGGTAAGACTAGTTCCGATTTTCATTATCCTGCCAGTTAATGGATCAGTAGAAAAGTCTCGTAAGTCAATCAGTAACAGGACAAAGTGCTAATAAACGCGCGTAGGTGTTCGGTGACAATATTTATGAAATCATCTTTACAGAGTTTTTTAAGTAACAATTTTTGTGAAGTCTGAATTAGATTTATGTTGTGTATTTTATTTCAATAAAAGATTATTCATGAAGTCAATATACGCCCCTCTTTGTTGCTTAAAAATTTAATACAAATTAGAATTCAAACATTTTGCATTGCTATTTTTTAAGTTTTTTTTTCAAGTTCTTTTTGGATGGATGGATGTTTGGGTTTTATGGCGCAAGGGCATCTAAGGCCATCAAGTTCTTTTTGAGTAAAATATTAGTAAGTAAAGAACTGAAATGTATATTCAGTTCAAAAACTGAATAATTTTTTTAATACTCTTCAATAATTAATTGTTGCATTGACTGCTGAAATAACTTAACTATTAAGTAAAAAACTTACTAATAACTAATAACTAATAACTTACTAATTACTTAACTAATAATTAACTATTAATTACAAAAAAGGAAAACAAAAAAATCCAGAAAAACAGTAAAAGGAGTTTTCTTTAAAAAACTAAATATAAACAATAAAAAATATAGCACCTTATTAATTTTCATTGATACATAAGTAATTATGAGTATATGTGCACCACAATTTTTTTTTTACCTTTTTAAAAAAATAGTTTAATCAAATACTCATATTTCTTTGATACATTTCTAATTTATTAAGATAAATAAAAACTTTTATAGAAAAAACTGATATCAAAGAGAAACAATGTTCTCCTAAAAAACTATTGTGTAAAATCTATAAAGAAAAACTCAACAAATCACTAAGAAACGTTATTTCTAAGAACCGGTCGAAACTAATTAATCCTCCTCGAATTCTTTCTATTAGTGCATTCAAGAAACGGGAGAAGACTAAGTAAAATGTTTGGTTCTTTATAAACTAACACTTATATTTAGTTTTTGTTAAGGGGTCTGATATCACAAAAGTGAATTTTTTTAAAACTATTTTTATTTTATTGCGAGGAAATATAATAGTTAATGGTCCACAAGCCACATACATCAGTTAACACATTTTGTATTACCAAGAATTTATGAGCTATTTGATTCAGTAACTTTGTATTATCATAATGTTGCTTAATTGAAAGTCTAAAACTGTAATGTCTCCGGACGAGATTTTGATATTTTGAGAAATTCCAAAAGACTAAGGTTTTATAACTATGACACTTTAAATTGCTTTCCTTACTTTTTGAAAAACAAAATTTCATTATTTTAAAAATCACATTTGTTCATTTTTGCCTTTTTTGTTTTCGTAAACATTCCCAAGCTAAAATATTAATGAAAATGCAGGTGATTAAAAAAAATAACGTGCATTTTGAAGAGATTGAAAAAATTTCAAACAGTTACCGATTTGGGACACAAATTAAAATTTTTACAAATCTTAGATTTTATATGTGTTTCGTTTGCATACAAAATTGAATAAAGCAAGTGCAAAAATAAAAAGTTCTGTTAGATATCGGACTAAACTGTTTAAAAAAATTGTCAATGATTACATAGAGTTGATTACTTCTCTCTTTATCTTTTAAATTCGGTATCATACATACACATTTGTCATCTTTAAGTATTCTATGTTCGCATAGTAATTATATGCAGGCAGAAAAAATTATCGCTCGTTTAGAAACGCTTTGTAACTATAAGTAAAATTATGTCTTTTTAAACATTTATATATCAAGAAGCATATTGAGTATATTTAATTAGATTATTGCTTTCTTGTATTAAATATCACTATGTGATCTAAAGGTAAATAAAAAAACCGTTTTAATATTTCATTCCTTTTCCACAAACTCCAAACAAAAAATTATAACAAATAATCAGGGTTTCCGACTAATAAAAAAAAAGCTTCGTCATTAATAAATCCTCTCTGTTTCAATTATGTTTATTAATAATAGTTTTCGCTATAAATGTGACGATTTTTTTAATTGAAAACACACTGTTCCTGTTATTTCTAAATAACAGGTAATATTCGAACAACCCTATATTATTTTGCTTCCCCTTGTTCGAAATCAAACGGACGAAAAAAACCAAAGAGATCTATCCGAAAAGAAAACTCCCATTTTAGCCCCTCTAATGTTAACGAACTAATCATTTGGATTACAATTCCATCAAATAGTCATTAGGACTGAATCTCTAGCCTTCAAACGTCGCTACAATCAGATACGTTACTACTTAAATGTAATTAAAAGGAGGGTAATTTATGTAAAAAATTCCTACGCAAATTATGTTATCTTGCGGCTCTAAGGTGCGCCCTACTTTGCCTTAATTGTCATTGAAGGGATAGCAAATGAAAAAGTTTTTTTTTTTTAAACTTTTCTTTTGTAAGTTTCAGATACTGATTGCGAATCGTAAAAATCTAGTGGCTTGAAGATAGGATCATGTGCTCAAATTAAATCTTTCGAATTGAAAACATTTTGAATGGAGATTGAGATTTTTTTTAATTCTAAAAAATTAGAAATGTTTGAGTGTTTCAGGAAATTACTTTCTTTATATGATAAGATTTTTTTTCAGGTTTTGAAATGATAATGCATCTGTAAATTTTTTTCAGGAAACTATTTTTTTTCATTAAAATTTAGATGTAATGACAAATGAATTGTTAGTATTTTTTTTTTCGTTTTCATATTTTAGTTTTGTTAATACATTTTTGTTGCGCCTGTTAGGCATGAAGGTAGACTGTAATTCTGGATGCAGAACAAAAAACGATAAGGCATTCTGGGATTCTGGTTCTAGCAAATAACTATAAAGAAACTGATACTCGTGATTTCCTTTTGCTACATAGTGATAATTTATCAAATTCAAGCTAAAAGTAACCATTTAACTAGTTAGGTTTACAAATTTTTGTAACCAGTTACTTGATCTAATATTTAGAGCCTGGTAACCGTATGCTTATTTAAACTGCATTATCTAGTGTCAAGACCATGTTCACCTATATAGATAATTTGCTTAAAATTAAACGAGATGTGACTGTGATATAGACATTGGCCTTAATTTGGCTTTGGAGATAGCATTTTAAAACAACGACGTTGCATAATTCTTAATAAACAGTGCAATTAAGCACAATCTAGTAGTTATGATGAGCCTATGTTAGTTTTCACAATCAACAATTTTCGTAAATAAACAGACATAGTCCCCAGTTTATTATAGCTTCATCTAAGAAGGGTATAAGTTGCTAAATATCGAGCTAGCACAAAATTAGTTTCAGAAATTAAAAAACGAAACAAAATTACTTGTTTGAGTTTCCGTGAAAGCCGATAGCAACGATTCGTACGTAATATCATTTGGAATTAACTAAAAAGAATAAGAATTTTTGAACATTATAAATTACAAAAACTTCTGACCGATTACATTCTTCATGTTTTTTTAGATTAATTTTGAGTAATAATTGTAAGGTGCTACGTTCAGGATTTGCGGAATAAAATAAAATTGTTTTTAAAGGTTTGTTTTCGTAAGAATTTATTTTAAACAACAATCGAGATTATATATGAAAATAAATGCTCTAATAAAAATACCTTTAGGGCTTAAAAAAAGAAACAAATTAAATTGAATTTATTTTGACTCAACCTAAAGATGATCTAATGATACTATTCTCCTTCTGTAAATAATTATAGATTTAATTTGAATTCCATCTTTACAACACTTCTCAGCTTTAGTCCCATGAGATGTCACCAAGATCTAAACTTTAATCATCAATCACTTTGATAGTAGACATTTCCAACAGTTTGTCCTTGTAGAAGCATTTCAGACAGTTTAATCTACTGAGTTTGGAGAAATATATGTTATTAATTTAATGAACAGCAATATAAAGGATAAATTTATTTAGTAAATTTGTGGAATAAAACATATCTCACACACAAACGTGCACTCAGAAAAATTGGTGTGCATTGTACAAACAGCACTAGGTATTGTGTTAAAATGACAATAGTGTGTTGTATGAACACACGAATTGTGTTGATGACATACAAACACAAAAACGTGCTTTTCCAACACAACTGTCCATGCTCAATTAAAAAAAAACATTTAAACTATCCATTATTATACATTTCCATTATTATGTTAGTCATTATTATGCATTTCCACTATTATTTAAAATCCATTATTATGCACTTCCGTTATTATTTAAAATTCATTATTATACATTTCCATTCTTATTGTAAATCCATTATGTCTTTTCATTATTATTTAAAATACATTATTATGCATTTCCATTATTATTTAAAATCCATTATTATGTCCATAAGAAGTTTAAGGTTCATTTATTTCTGCATCATTATAAAATGTAGCTTATAACCTGCAATGTTTTTGACTTATCACTTAGTATAATAAAAAACATGACCAGTAGAATTCTTTATTTTTTAGTGTTTTTTTTTTAATAGTAGCGTCTCATCATTTTTTGTTTATTTCATTCGTTGTTATAATGTTCTAAAAAATGACTTCATTTAAGTCTCGAAAAAGCTGTATGTTTTAAAATGTATATATATTTTAACTATTTATTTGCGTTTTATACGTTAAGTTCTTAACTCTTATTATATGTTATTTAAACTTATACACTTTAAAGTGACTGCCAGTTTCAAAAAGCATTATTTTCGAAAATTTGAAATAGGTTTACATTTTATTTTAAGAAAATGAATAAAAAACTTCTTCTGAAAAAGAAAGTTTACAATTGAACAAATAGCTTATTCCTCAGAAAGCTAAAACAGGAAAATCGATCAAACTAATCCTTAAGGGTTTCCTAAAAAAATAAATATTATGTATACATTCTCCTTGGAAAGAACTATTGTTGCATGATAAGTAAAATCCATAAGTAAGGAATCAATATCTTTCCACCTGAGTCTACTTCCTAAAAACATTTCCCAGACTATTTTAGCTATTTTATTTTCCTCTTTTTTTTTGTTCAACCTAAAGCATTTACGAATGCGTCGATAACCCGGTTTAAAAAGATGCCAAGTTTTCAAAAGGCGCTGGGGCACAACTTTCTTCGACGGGATGAATTTTTCATGCCCGTCGAAAATTTATATATTTTTTCTTCTTCTCCGACTCCCTTCCCGTTTATGGGACCAGATCGGGAGTGGAAATAATAAAGGAAAAATAATGAAAATTGAAAGTTTTGAGTGAAAACTGGTGGAAGGACTGTCACCTCGCTAGTGAAACACAAAGGGGGATCAGAATATGAAAATACACATTTTTTAGGAGAAATCCTTTGAAACCCCCGCAGGGTTAAAGGGATGGGGAAAAGTAATTCTTATCGACGGAGTTAGACGCGAATTCGAGGATTTGAAGGTGGGTTTTTCGGAGTAATAAAATGAGAAAAGACGTTTCTGAAATTTCGACAGAAGTAAGGTTGGAATGTAAAGCCGGTCTTTTTATTGTATTTGAATAAAAAAAATCAAAACTTTTATTTCGAAAAAAGTAAAAATAGATTTACAATTAAAAGAAAGTCAACATAATAAATTCTTTTCACTTTAAGTATGTTTGTTAAGTTTGCAAGATTTACAATTATTTTGTTTTAACATTATATAATCCTTAAGCAGTATTACGAAGTATATTTAACCCTTTCAGTCCCAGTGATGCCATTTAACACCATCATGTTTCTGGACATGATTAAAAAAAATAATACGGCTGACATCTTTTCGGATTAATAAAACATATTTTCTAATAGAAAGTCTAAAGAATCGAATGATGTGCTTTTTGATATCATAAATGGCTATAGACGATAAAAAAAATATATATACATAAAATGCTGATGCCGAATTGTCTTTGGGACTGAAAGGGTTAAGATCTAAAACACTACGCCAATAAATGCGCAAAATATGATGCAAAATTTGATAAAAGGACATCTAATACCATTATACTTTGGCTTTAAAAAATATAGCAATACAATCTTTAAGTAATGGCGTTGTTAAATATTTTTTTTAAAAAAGTTTTACTTGTTATCTTAATCCCATTGAAAGGCAATTTACCGGTATATATGCATTCAAACAGAGCTACCTTTGTCGGTACTAATTTACGTATAAGTAAACTTTTATATATAAAACTCAATGTTTTTTTTAGTTGCTGCCCACTTCAAGACGCCCTTTCGTGTGCATAGAGTAACAAGAGGCGATTCACTCAACATCCAGTGTGAAGCATACGGAGAAAAACCCATTAATATAGAATGGTCTAAGGACAAAGTGATTCTGAATCCAAATTCTGAAATCAGGTATATATTTAGTATTTCCGTGTTTATTATATTTAATAAAAATGAGAAAATTAAAACAGCGCATCAGTATAATGTAGAAATATATTTGTTATTGCTCAATTTGAATGTTTGTTTGGATTGCGATGATCTCGATTGTTCGTAGCATTACAATTCATATAAAAACAAACATTTTGCAGATTCGTTGCAAATGCGTGCTTTATTTACTTGAAAATTAACAAATAGTGGAATTAAAAATACTAAAAAAATCATTTTTATGTCACTTATTAATTTTTATCTTTTTAACCCTTTCAGTCCCAAAAATTTACTACACTACAGAAACATCTGATATTCACAAAATAAGCTTATTTTAGGTCAAATATACGAATTCCGTAAGGAAAAAAATCCATTTAATTTTTTTATATGGTTTTTGAAAAAATGCCAAAATTCTTTAACTTTGGAAAACAACAAAATAAAAAAATATATATATTACCTAAAAAAACTTCGAGTTACATATTTTAAGGTATCTGGACCATATTATTAAAAAAATTTAGTAATTATTTTAACCGAAATAGTTTAAATTGTGTTTTAAATATGTGGAACTGAAGTGAACTTATCAAAAATCAGGAGAAACGCTTGTTGACTATTTTCTAAATGAAAAAAAAAAAAAAAACGGTAGTTCTGACTTCTATTCAGATAAAAGTAAAATTTTGTCTGATAGAACAAAGTGTGAAGAATCAAATGATGTGTGTTTGGATGTCATAACGGGACATAAACATTTTGAAAAAAAATATTGAAAGTGATGATGCCAAATGGCATCACTGGGACTGAAAGGGTTAATGTGTTTATTAGATTTGTTACAACAGTATTCGAGGTATTTGAGAGTTTAAGTCGAAACAAAATTGAACTTAAAAGTATTTCACAAAACTTACATGTGGTATTTGAAATGAATAAAATTGTTATATATTTATGAAAAAATTAACGTTCTTAGTACAGGTCATAAGAGGCAACAGAAATGTTGTAGGAAGAAAAAAGAAATGTTGTAGTTTATATCAAAATTAACTGAACTAAAAAATTATTTAACATAACTAACATTCAGTATTTATAAACATATAAAATTGTATATATTTATAAAAAAATTAATATTAATGGTTCAGTTCTTAAGTGGCAACGGAAATGTTGTATTAAGAAATTTTTTTCCCCCTCGGACCTCTACTGGTGAATCAGTGACGCGTTGGAACAGAGTACCGATCCAAGGACCGCGCAGAATGTAAAATGGAAGAATCAATAATTCACGAAAAAAAATAATTACAAATTTAAATAATTTCTAGTATCGCAAACTTTAACACTATCACTACTTTGAATATTATTTTTTTAGACATTCTAGTTTTCGCAATTTGGGAAATATCAATCATCGAAATATTATTTTTAGCAGGGTATATTATCATTAAAATGCAATTTAAACTATTTATATTTAATTGTAATGTTTATTTTTTTGAACTGTTATGGAACTCATTGAAAAATGCATTTTACAAGATATCAGATTGGGTTTCACTCTCAAACAGTGTCAAATTAAGTTTAAATTACTATAAGAAACAAATTGTACCTTTGACTTAAAAGGAAACATCACATAGATTCTTATATGCAAAACAGAATAGGGGATAAGTGTCAAGTTCACAGGAAGATTTCCACAGATGCTTTTCCTTCAGTAAAATGTTGAAGAAAAGTAGCGTAGTGGAACATTCACCAATGGATCTGACCTCCTTTTACCTTAGCGATTCCCATAAAAACGTTAAAATTGTAGAAAAAAAATCCGTTAATGAGTACAATTTATTCATGTGAAAATTCGTTAAAGTAATTAATGTTAAAGTAGAGCGTATTCGTTTTTCTTTTTAAGTTCACTGGATTGAAACTTTTTGATATTATTAATGTGTTCTCATTATTAACGTATGTTCGTTTAACTGAAACCAGGGTACGCTGCGAAATTCCCAGGAAAAGATAATTAACTGACCTTGCAAATTTTTTTGATATTGACGAAGTTTTAAATCATAAAAAAGAACGCATCATTATGATTTATGATAAATTAACCAATTAAAATAATTTGGTAAAAGCACGCGCAGCTGAATTCGTTTTCTGTGAATAACGGCGATACAAAATTATGTAACAAAATACTCATTTGCAATCTTAATATTATTAATATGAAATTATGTTCAAGGTATAATTTGTTGACATTATTGTTTATAATTGTAATAATCAACAACAAGTACAATACTCGATGGGAAATATATAAAATATAAAATAATATTATTTTCATTTTTCAGAAGACGTAGTTAACTCTTTCAGTCCCAGTGTTCCATTTGGCATCATCATGTTTCTGAACATAATTAAAAAAACAAAACAGGGCTGACATCTATTGGGATTAATAAAAAAAATTATAGTAGAAAAAGATTTAAAGAATCGAAATATGTGCTTTTTAATATCATAAAGGGCTATAGACGATCAGAAAAAAATTCTTAAAAATGATTTCAGTCCCAAATTGTCATTGGGACTGAAATTGTTAAACCCAGCTTTCATCATTACGCTGATTGGTATGTCTAAGTAACATTGATTCAACAAACCAAGGCTCTGGAAGGAATCTAATTTCATTCCCGCATTTCTAATTGCACTCAAGACAAGAAACATGCCCATTTAGAACCAAATTTTTTAAAAAAAGTCATTTTTCATTGTTGATGTTTGCTCATATAAAGATATTTTTGGATTCTTAAATTTTTAAATATTTTTTTATACTCATCTTACAATTTTATTGATTGGTTTGATATCAAACAGAATAACTTTACTTTTATTCCATTTTTCCAGCTTATCAATATGTTTAGCTAATACAATAACTCAATATTTGAAGGTATAACATCAAAGATGAACTTACTCCAAACGGAAAAATCTCAACTTTAATTGTGGCAACACCTGATCGAAGAGATTCAGCCTTGTTTTCCTGCACAGCAGTTAATGCATTTGGAAAAGATGATACCAACATTCAAGTACTTGTGGAAGGTAGTATGCAAACAACATTATTTATTCTGCATAAAAAAAAATATTTGTTTTTTATTTAATCAATCTATACCTAAGAAAGAAGTCTTGACTGAATGACTGACCAGAATCTTAAACTTAAACTAAGTGAAAAAGTCCCCTCCTCTGGGTAATCAGACGCTATATTGATTTAAAATGTTTAATTTTTAGCTTTTAGAAAGTTAAAAACAACCAACTCAGAAAGTATTTTGTAAAAATTTGCTTTAAGAATCGTCTTCATAATAAAAATGGTTTTAACTTTGAATTTTTTAGTACTATATTTTTAAAGTTTATAAAATTTTAGCATTGAAAAAAATACTCTAAATCTTAATTTTTTTTAGCTCATCAATGCATACATATTCAATTGAAATCTAGAAATCTACAGGGTATCACTACGATTTTCAAATAAATTCTTATTTTGCTCTTCTGCTTGATGGCGCAAATTAAGTTTTTTCAATTCCACTAGCAACTTTCTAATAACCACTTTTTCACCAAGTGTGTGAATCGTCATTTTGTCGTCGTCGTTTTGACGTCAACAGAATCAACAATTTTAAAGTGAAATTATCATCAGGTTATTCAATTTTTTTCTCTATTCAATTTTTTTTCTCTATTCAATTCTTATTTAACCCCCTTAAATATTCTGAAGAGGATAAAACAATTTTTAAACTTGATCACTCAATTATCAAGTAACCGGATACTATTTTCATTATTTGTTTTGGTATTTTGCTGTGACGAATCTCACACCCGTTAAAAACTGCTTAAATGACAAATTAGTACTTTTGCCGAGGCTGCAATTTTGAAACTAAATCATAAGCTCATTGAGATGACCAACAACTGAGAATCTCTTAAACCATCATTAAACTTTTATGAATCATATTTTATTTACTTTCTTTTCGTTTGTAAAAACTGTAGCAAATGAAACGAAAGTCTATTTTGGCAAATCCTACACTCTTAAAACGAACGAGCTTTTTTTAACTCAGTCTGAGTAATTTTCACTCCTGCAGTCTGGAAAATGCACTTCTCCTCTTGGAGTGGATCCTTTGTGTGCTAAACCTCCGACAGGATCAATCCAAACGAGTGATTTTAACTCAGTCTGATTTAATATTCGCTCCTTTCCAGTGTCGAAAATGCACTTCTCCTACTGGAGTTTATTTCACTCGTTTGTTTTAAGAGTGCATAGCTCTAGATGTTTGAAAACAAACTAAATGCTGAAACTAAACTAAACTTTGAAATGATGTACTTCAGGTTACTGCTCTTCAAAAATAAGATTAAGTCAAGTTACCCTATCTCAATTAAAAGTTATCACACCAATAAAAAATTTAACCATGTAGAGTAGTTTTTTATCGACAAAAATATCATGAATTAAAAACAACTTTTAACGCAAAAAAGTACTTAAGAAGCATCTTGAGCTGCGCATTATACATTGTTAAAAAATTACCTTACTATCATTTTAACATTTTGTTATTATAAAAGTACCGCTATTAAAAAATGGATGTTGCATATAAAAAATAAACATAGTTTAATAAAGTATTGGATATAGTTAAACTCCAGTTATTTATGTTTTTTTGTAAACTTCATTCAGATATCTATTAATTAAAAGGACATTATACATGAGGGCGTAAATATATACATTTTACTTAAGTAACTAAGCTTTAATTTTTAATGAAAAATTAAATATATAATGTACTTAGAAGGCAACTAAAAATAACTTGCATTTTTCATTTAAGTAGAAGAACTTTAATTAAATATTTAATCAATATTCCGCCGTAGATGCTTTGATTTATTATTAAATAAGTAATTGCGTGAGATTGGAAAGTAATTAAGTAGTTTCTTTTGATTTTTCATAAGGGGTATTTGAATATTTAGTGTTTCTGATGTGTTTTTTTCGTTGCTAAGCCCTTATTAATTTCTATGATTACTTTTCGATAGGGGCTTGACTTGGACGTAGAAGTATTTAACTTTTTTTAAGATATCAAAACGGTAGATTTTTTTTCAAAAAGAATTTGTGTTTTTTTTATTATTTTAATACATGTATTTAAACGTTAATTAATTAAAGATATTTATTTATAGATGCTATTTAAAATGAGGTTCTTGATGTTAAAACATGGCCAGATTAAGTTTTAATTAGTAGTTCTAAAATAATATTTTTATTTGTAATACTGGTAGCATGTACTTAATGTTTAATTAATATGTTAAATATAGAAAAGTTCATACGAGTATTAAAGAGGATTTGAGATAACTATAAACAAAGATAAAATTGGATATAATTTCATAATGCAAAATTAATAAACACATACTTAGTTTAATTTATTCAAGCAGACACGCAAAGTCATGGCTATAAAATATGCTATTGAATAATTTAGATTGCACACTGCTTTTTGCTTACCAAAAATTATCTTCAGATTACCAATTTCAATATGGGCAAAAACATTGGACTAGAGATATTAAACTAAAATTAATATAAAATCATGTCAAATTAAAAATATTTTCTTTAAAAAAATTCAAATAAAATAATAATATAATAGCCTTACATGAATTATTATTAATAGTCTCAAATTCAAAGCAAAACACATAAAATTAAATTCAAAATTTCTTAAAAATAAAAACTTTAATCGAAAACAAATCTTTATTGAACTGCATAGAGGGGGACTAATTTGTCATGCCTTTTTTTTTGTTGTATATATATTTTATCTTCTAAATTGAGAGAAACAATTCATCTCTTGGGACTTGCTTCTATTTGAGAGAAACAAGATACAATTGATTTTCTTACAGGTGACGTGCCAAGCACGCATAAAGCCAATCAATCAACTTCATAAAAAGAATATCTTCATTCTAAATCAACGATTTTGCATATCATTACACCAATCTGGAAATCACATACACCAATCTGGAAATCCTACACATACCCCAAACAAAATGTTCAATGCGACGTTCATCGGGACACAATATTCAATAAACGTTCATCAATTATTTCCAAAGATTCGTGCTCCCAGCCTTAAAGTAATCTTTCATACGTGGAGCAATCTTTCCTACACTTTTATATACAAACTAGCATTATTATTTTTCGAAAAGTAAGCATAGTTTTTGGCAGCAAGTGGTTAAGTGTAAGCAAGCTGAACTTACCCGATATGCAGGTTACGTGTCAAAATTACACCAAACAAATATACCCATTCCTTCAAAAGAATATCTTTATGCAAAAACAACGATCTTGAATATCATTACTGGTCATTCAACATTCCAATATCCTTGCCACCAACACAATATTCAATGCGACGTTCATCAATTATTTCCAAAGATTCGTGCACCCAGCCTAAAAGTAATCTTTCAAACACGACTATTGTTGTCATAACCGGCGATTGTCGGACATCGATACAGGTTAATTAAGTCCGGAGAATAGAACGACCGAGAATGAAGTGTGCGGGACCATTTTGGGTTATTAATTTTAATGCATAACCACTCAGATGAAGTGATTTGGTATGCTTATGTAAGGCGCTTCGCTGGTGGAGTTGTTTTTGGGTTGGAGACATTATATCTAAAGAACGCGTAATTTGTGTATGTGTTAAATTTGAAATTAATAATAACCTATTGGTTTTGGAAAACGATTTTGTGTATAGAATCATAATAGTGCGGATATATATAAGTATATGTTATTGTCTAAATGGACATTTTACAGGAGATGGTTGCCTAATAATATGAACTCACATTCAATTTTCATTCTATGCAATGAAATAAAAAGTTCGAAATGTAAGAAAACTAATACGAATAATAATAAAAAGTCGGTTGTTATTTAAATATTTGAGACATTCTGGTTTTTAAAAAGCAAGATATTTCTTACCAGAAAACACTACACTCCTTGCCAATGTAAGGTAGGCAAATAGAAATATGGGAGAAGATCCTTCCGCGCATGTAAAGAAATCCATAAGTTATTTGTGAACCCATCCAGAAAAAAAATTAAAACATTAATTTCTTTTAAGGTCTTATAGATTTGAATATTATTGGAGAATTTTTTTCATTTTTATCATAATGAAAAGTGTCTTTTGGTTGAATTGTATTCAGATCATTTTGAATGTAAATATGGCCTTACAAGAATTTCCAACTTACGGACTAACCGCGCTTTTCCGACTGCCTTTTTACTCTGTTTTTTTACCCAAGTTAGGTTGGCACGGAGTATAGCATATACGTCTTTTGATAAGAAATTTAAAAAAAAAATCTAATTTAAATATAAAGTCAGTTTTCATCAAAATAACTGGTGAAAATAAGCAACAATTATTTATTTAATATCTCAAATCTTAGTGAATGAATGTTCCATCTGGGTATTATTAATCAATAAAATGCGAGTCGTATGCCTTAGAGGCCTGTTGAAACCCAACCAGCGTAAATTATCAATAAAGTAATATGTTTGGGTTTGTAATAGGGCCTTTCATTTAACAAGGGAAATGGTAATTAATGCATATGCAATAATTTCTAAACAAATGTGGGTAACTGAGATTGTATTAATACTTTATATCATTTATTTTATTCAGCAAATAGCATAAACCGAATATTCATTTTGTTTAAATATACATTGAGCTAATAAGAATACATTGAATTGCTTAAATGCATTCAAAAAGTACAAAGAAAAAGTAATATTTGCAAACGTAATGTGTATATTTGTTATTGCAACTTACATTTGATATAAATGTTAACGGTGATGCAATAAAATTGTTAACTGATGTAAATTGTATTAATATAAAAATAATTCCTTGGGAACTTGAAAAGCAGATACTTTGATACTATCCAACTTTTTTTTATAAATAAAGCTTTCAAAAACAGATAATAACATTTTAACTATTCGCATTATCAAAAAAAAGTTCATTTAAATTATTATTTATTTAAGTTATAAGTACGATTTGTGTTATCGTATCAACATAAATTTTATTATATGCTGAACAAAAAAAGTTCAAAATATTAATTAAAATAAAATATAAAAATAGTTATTATCCACTTGAACATAGCAGTACTTAGCCACAAAAATATTTTTTATAAGTACCATCACGGAAAATTTACGACATAATTTGGTCAAATATTTTTCAAAATATTTCCGATCACTGAATACACCATAGCTGAAACAACAATAGACACAATTGAGTTAAAGCCAACTTTAGTACCCAATCATAACGTTACATTAACTCAATATTATCAAATTATCTCCCATTCTCATATTTACAAAAAAAAAAATTTCAAAGAAAGTACAGACCAAATCACTCAGGGGAAGAAAATTATATTTGAAGATCTCTAATTTCTTGTTGACTTTGCACTCGTAGCTACAAAAAGAGTTGTATTTCCAATTTACTCCCTCTAAAAGGGAAAAAAATCGTTATTACCAAAGTAATGGGTTTCTTGATAAGAGGTCTTCTTCGGAAGTTTTCTCGTGTATTGTATAAAAAGTAATCCATTTACACTTCCACTCTTAGGATTTCTAAAGATTTCATGGAATTAATGCATTTAAATTATTCCGTTAAGGTATTGATTTTGTTTCTTTCGATTCTGGAGTGTTTATGTTAAAAGATACGGTTGTTTTTCTGAATGTAAATGCTCATTTATTATTTTAATTTTAGCTAAATTTATTTACATTGCAATGTGGTGCATTAGTTACCAAAAACGCATACGTCGGATTGTGGTTAGGGAAAAATGTAGTTGGTTGGCATTAAAATACTTCACTTGAAGATTTAAATAAAAGTCCGCTGATTTGAAAATGGATACACCTGACACTTTACACTTTAGAGGCTTCACAGCACTTTTCATACACACAAAACACTTAATTTTTTAGCAACTTCATAGCGCGCAGTTTAAAGTACAACAACTTAAAACAAAGTAAAAAAAAATATTACAGCAAAGTAGAGAATCATCTTTGTAATCCTTAACTGGGTCCAAATTCCTAGTAAAAAGTGAAGAAACTTTTTAACCCATAGTAAGATTTTTTTTCATTGTAAACCTCTATCAGACCAATCAATGTTTTCTTTAATTAATAAACAGGAATTAAAAAAAAAAAACCTTAGGGTTTTGGAAAGTTTGATTGTTTTAAAAAGTGTTAAATATGACAAAAATCCTTAATATATTTTATACTTTTGTTGACACATGACTTTTGCCAATATTGCCAGGAAGTGAATAGGCCACACAGATTTTTAAAATGTCTGTAACTGATCTGGATTTTGAAATCGGAATGAAATATAATTTAAGGGGTGAAGTAAAAATTCCAATTCAAAACTGTACTATAAACATACTCATACAAATGTATTATTCAAATATTTATATTGCATTGTAATTAAATTAATATGTTAACAGCAAAAATTTTTAATTAATTATCAACAAATACTTTTAAGAAGAAAATAAGTTTTATCACAAACCATGATTTCCTGTATGATGCATTAAACTCGTCTAATGTTTCTATCAATATGTAATCATTATTCAGTTTTCCCAAGTCCAGATTATCAATTATAATTCTATCATTTCTTTGAAAATAAATTTGAAGCTTTAGGTGTGTATAATATACTTAATCAAAATTTTGAACCCTTATTCTTAATATTTTCTCTTTTGTTCATTTTGGTTTACATGGTCAAACATTTGAATTAAAACTACACTAAAAATTGGAAATTCAAATATCTAAAATAGGAATTGCATTTTATTCCACATTTCTAAAAATTTTCCCACCTCAAAAATATTAAACTGGATTGTTTTACTTTGGTAGATTGCATTAAATAATTACTCGGAATCTAGATGGCGCCACAAAATACAAAGAGGAAAACAAATGTCCGTCTTCTCGATGAGTCGTGCTCATTATATACTAAAATTATCGGAAGAATTATAAAATTAAAACTTAGAATATCGAAACATCCTTCCAGATACAAGTAGTACAAATGACATAGACTTTCTATTAATGTCTAGTTCGAAGAAACGCATACACCATGCACATCACCATACAGCTTTTTAAAACAACTAGAGAATCTATTAAAATGAATATATTCTTTAAAAAATTTTCTTTGTGCGAACAAATTTTAATGCGAAGTTTACTTCTCACTTACATAAATTTTATCTAGAGCCAAAATATTAAAGCAGTCTTTAATAGCAAAAAAAAAGTTATCTAAGCAATCAAAGTCTTAAAACGCATATATAAGTAATTTCTAAACAAATTAAATTCTCATTTAATTCTTAAATTGGTATATTTATCGACAGAACTAAATCCAAGCTATTTTTATTATTAAAGTATATCCGTCGAAAAATAAAATGCCTATTACCTATTTTTCTAAAACCAACTGAAGCCTCTTATTCCCTTACCCCTTGCGACATCATACTTCTTTCAAAACCCAAAACTCATAACGATCTTTTGAAAAATAAATCTCAATAACGGCCATATCAAATCACGTATCCATTGAAAATCTATAGAAGTCATATTTCGAAAATCTGTGTGTGTTATTCACTATAACGACGCATATAGACCTGACTTGACAACTATCAAATAAGCCTTCTCACACCTCAAGTTAGTTACGAACCTACTCCAAAACTCCGATCACGAAGTTCAAAAATTCAATATTCCTTACCTTTTATTTACTTTATGCGTTATATTTTGGGAGGAGTCTTGCTCTGGTCTTGTTAATTTAACTGGTTTAAAATGTTTTCTAAAATTGATCTCAATTTATATTTTCGGCTCTTCTTGTTGAAATGATAATTATAAAAGAAGATAATTATATAATTCGAAACATATTTTGAACACAATTAATTTGATGTTTCAAGCTGTGAGTCATTAAATGAAAACAAAGTTTATGCTAACAGTATTATGTAATAATTTATTGATGAACATGTTTTTGACACAGTAAATGCTTGGAGTTATCTTAATTTATAAAAGTGGTGTCTTAACTACGTAATAAGTAAACTTGTGCTGTTTTTTTCGATGTGTATAGAGCTATTCTATAAATATTGCATAACGCAATTCTATAAATCTGAAAGCACCTATGTTGCAACAGTTTTTATACCAAATTATTGGTGCGTAGGAATAAAAGTGTACGTATTGAAAAATTATAAAGTAAGTATATTAAAAAAAAATACTTTTTGGATAAATCTGCAACTTATTTCTGGCCGAATATGGTCCATTTTTGGATATCAAGATTTGAAATTATTGAGATAACCTTTTTCAGTATTTTAGGAAGCCTTCAAAGTTTCAGCACTGGAGATTAAACCGAAAAATTGTTTACTCCTTTAGATCGCTCTACTTTCAAAATGCAAGACCAAAATAAATATTTCCCAATTTGCCAGTCGTTTGCATAGTCCAGTTTTCTTTTAAGTGTTACCTTGCATAAAATATTATATCTCCACATGTTTTTATATATTTCAAATTACTTAGCTGACAACAATTGTTTTAATCCCATTAATAAAACTTAACAATATCATAAAAACAAAGGATTTATCCTAATACAGAACTATTCTGTTTTAAGAAATTACTCATATATTTATTTGAAACAAATACATAATTATACAAATATACACATTTTTTGTTATGATTTTGTCTTAAAAACATATACCAAATACCTTTACATTCCCTTCCTTAACATCCCTCTTCTCCCTTTCACAGAAGTCCCGGATCCACCCTCGGATATCCTCGCAACAGATGTGAGCAGCCGGAGTGTGGTGCTAAACTGGAACGTCCCTTACACCGGCAACAGTCCGGTCACGAAATACGTATTATACTGGAAAGCAGCCTCCGGTGAGCTTTTGTGCTGTGCTGTAACTTTATTTCGATAGGATTATGTCGTCAAGGTGGTCGGGACGTGAGTTGGAAGTGCTGCTGAATGGGCAGTTTCTGAGGTGAAGGATATGGGGTGGAGTTTAGAGTTTTATTTATTGAAGCGTTTCCATCGATGGGTTGAATATTGAAATATTAGTAGAGAAGTATAAGTTTGATCGTGGTTCATTAGAAATACTTGTATTTTGTTGTTTTATCATTACAAATGTTAAGTACTCAAATTTTATTTTATGCTATTTTAAAACGGAAATATTTTTACATATTTAACTCATTTGATGCAATTTCAAAATGATTTGGCAACAGATGTGAGCAGCCGGAGTGTGGTGCTAAACTGGAACGTCCCTTACACCGGCAACAGTCCGGTCACGAAATACGTATTATACTGGAAAGCAGCCTCCGGTGAGCTTTTGTGCTGTGCTGTAACTTTATTTCGATAGGATTATGTCGTCAAGGTGGTTGGGACGTGAGTTGGAAGTGCTGCTGAATGGGCAGTTTTTGAGGTGAAGGATATGGGGTGGAGTTTAGAGTTTTATTTATTGAAGCGTTTCCATCGATGGGTTGAATATTGAAATATTAGTGGAGAGGTATAAGTTTGATTTATTAAAATGCACATTTTCTGTTCGTTTCAGAATTGTGGTAAATTAGAAATACATGTATTTTGTCTAATATGCGTATCATTATGAATGTTAAATACCCAAATTTTATTTCTACAATATTTTAGAACGGAAATATTTTTACTATTTGAACTCATTTAAAACAATTTAAAAATGATTTGGCAACAGATGTGAGCAGTCGGAGTGTGGTGCTATACTGGAACATAACTTATACAGGCAACAGTTCGATCGCGAAATACATATTATGTTGGAAAGCTGCCTCCGGTGAGCTTTTGTGCTGTGCTGTAACTTAATTTCGATAGGTTAGGTTTGATTGAGATTAAAATGCAAGTTTTCTTTCATTTCTACGTGTACTAAATTATAAGTACAGGCATTTAGTTTATTGTGGGATAATAGGTTTTATTGAGATTAAAATGCGTGATTTTCTTTCATTTCATAACGTGTGGGGAATTACAATTACATGTATTTTTTAATATATGTATCATAACGAACGTTAGATACTCGCACTTTATATGTATCTTTTAAGATAAAAAAATATTTTTTATATCTAACTCAATTGAATCATTTTAACAATCATTTTCATCTATATTCTGTACTCTTTATGTGGTTAGTGATTGACTTCTTAGTACTGCAGCAATGCGAATTTTGCGGTAAAATGTCAGCCAAAGCATAGGCTTTACTGAAAACATATAAAATTTCTTGTAACTTTATTTGCTTCTAAGTGTTTAAAATATTTTAAATAATCAATTTTCGTAAATCATATAACATTCCTTAAATATTCATAAGATTTTTTTTAAATGATGGATTTAAAAAAAAAAGGTGTGTTGAAAATCAATTACGAAAAATGTTTGAACTAAATATATATTTTTTTAAAACATATTGAAAATAAATTGCCAATGAATTTTTAACTTTATAACATCATTAAAATAGAAAATGAATAAGAGAAATACTACAATATTTAATTTAAATTGTTTTGATACTCATCTTGAAAATATACTTTACTCATTTTAGGTGGTTCATGGTCTTCAGATTCCAAAAAGATCGAAATACCAGGGTCCAATACTACTGTCTCACTAAATAATCTGTTACCAACCACAACTTATAATTTTAAACTTCAAGCCGAGAATGTGATAGGCAGAAGTCCATTTAGTGATGTTATTACGATTTCAACAAATGAAGAAGGTATTTTCTTATTTTACTCTCGATTGTCCCTAGTATAACAGATAATTTAATATCATTGTGATTTTGGTTTAAAATTTCTAATGTAATATTTTTTTAAAGAAAATAGTGTAAAGTCTAGTAATATTTCCCGTCAATCAAAAATTCTTTCGTCATCCATTAAAGAAAGGCGTGTCAAAGTTATTGAAATAACCTTCCAGGGTACACAATCATCTTTAAACGTATATTGATTTATTCTATAAATGGTTATTGAATTTAATGTAGTGTTACACGCTCTAAGTTTTTTTTTTTTTTTTTTTTTGAGTTGCATTTTCAAGCCACCTCTTGAAATATTAAATGTATTGTTGTTTTCTTAAAAAATATTTGATTTAGAAAAAACTAAATTTGAAATTCAATGCAAATGTAACAATCTTACATTTTTACCAAATTATGTTCCGTTCGGAATGTTTAAGTAACGATCATTAGTACAATTTGTTCATTTGACTTTGTGATGCGATTCATTTCAACTGAGCATTCAATTTTAAGAAGTTTTACTTTAATTTTTCAATAATTCCATATTTTTTCCTTTTATTTAAATTTATTAAAATTGTTAAAAACTATTTTGACAAATTGTGTTTCACCATTAGATTAAATAAATATTTAATTTTTCCCCCACAAGTCCCAAGTGAGCCACCTACACATGTTGAAGTCATTGCCCTGAGTACACATTCTATTCGAGTATTATGGAAGGTAGGTAGGTAAAGAAATTTTGTTTGTGTTTGAAAAAATACAAATTTGAGACGAAACAAAATTAACCAAATTTAGTGCATGCTTTTTAATACAATTTATTGGTAATAAATTATTTATTTTTTTTTTTTATTTTATATGTTTTTAAATGTAATTAAGTTAATTGAGTATTTTTTAATTATCCATTTTTTGATAATTTTGTAAAAGAAAAGTGCGTACGGAAATGTAATTAACTTAAATGTAATAAACTTTTTATTATGTAAAAAAGGGGTCAAAATAATTAAATATTTACCACTTCACTACTTCTTAGAGTTAAGTAAGGGAAAAAGTGTGTAAGGAAATATTTCATTGGACGTATAGCAACTAATTTTTCAAGGAAAAAGGAAAAAAAAGTTGAAGATATAGTGTTTTAGCTTTACTTTTAACTTAAATATATTTTTTTACTGGTGGTATTAGGGTATCTGACATTTTTAACAATTTTGGTTATAATAAGATCTTGTGGTGCTGCCATCTATTTTTAAGAAGAATAAGTAAATAATCAATTGATCTTAAATAAGATAATGAATAGTGAAATAATCAACAAAGCTTGTTTTTGATGATAACTTTTCATTTATTACTGACTTTAGGCTTTTATTCTGATAAAAATAAATAACAAAAAGAAATAATAAACTAATAGATAAACGGAGGAATAAATGAATAAAAATATCTGACATGACAAATTATAAAATTGATCATGTCAGAAATTATTGCAATTTATATTACATTATCGTCTTACAATATATACTTCCGTGCTATGAAACAGGTTTATTAAGGTATAAAGGCGACTTAGTAGTACATTAGACCTTATCCATATCAGTATTTTTTTCTTTCCTTTTTTTGACGATTCAGATTGATCATCTAGTACTTCTGCACATTTATACATTGATCATTATTAAACGATACTAAATTATTCGAGAAAATAAAATATATTTTTTGAAATTATTTTTAAAGTTAAACTCACCAATTACTTACCACTATTTTCAGCCACCACCACCCACTTCCACCCACGGTAAAATCCGAGGGTACTACGTCGGTCATAAAGTCCTCAACTCCCAAGAACACTACATTTACAAGACAATAGAAGAAAGCAAGTACGACTCAACATTAGAGTGCACCATCACGAATCTGCGCAGAGCTACAGAGTACAGTATCACAGTCCAGGCATTCAATAATAGAGGAGCGGGACCTCCTACGAAGGACATTTTTGTAAAGACACATGAGAATGGTAAAGAAGTGGATTTGTGTTAAAGGAAAAGTGCTTTTAAATGGGTTTAACGAACTCGAACCCATTTCAATCAGAAATGGGTTCGAGCGCATTTCAAATCACTCATTCATTCACGAAAGCGCATTTCAAATCAGAAATATACATGTGATGTATTGTACAAATTCTATAAATTTATAATATTTACCATACAAATCTCTATAATATTCTAATATTCAGTTCGTTCTTAATAACTCCATCTATCGAACAGTTCCTACGTTTCAATAGGGATGAGGGAGGATAATGAGGATTGTCCGAGCAAGATCATTTTATCCTACCTACTTATGTTTTACCAAAAACAGCTATCATGGAGAAGATAATACTTTTTCTAAAGTTAATTCTAATAAAAGGAGATCGTTTGGACGTAAAAAGTAATTTATTGTAAATAAATAATTTATAGTATTTAAAGGGACGGATCCGAAGCTTAGCCCACCAAAAGAGCACACAACCTTACATGTCGGAGTGTAATAAAAAAAGTAACTATATTTCTAATGGTTGTGAGAAGAGTAGATCAGAAGTCAAAAAGAAATTCGGCTGCGTAGAAGTTTCTCTGTGAAAGAATATATTGACGATTATTAAAACGTGGGAACTGTTCGATGGATCGGCAAGACATTATTTGATAGTTATTTATAACGACCAGAATATTAGAAATATTATAGAGATTTGTGTGGTGTAAATGTATTGAATTTGAACGAAACATCACATACATGGGCAGGTAAACTGCAATATTTTGACTAATGAATGACTTGAAGCGTTGTTGAAAGCACACGTGAAAAGTATATTAAATGGCTTGTTATTTTAGCTGGCTAGCAAAAATTTTGCAATTCCTATAGTAGGTCTATTTAGAATGTAAGCTTGGAAAGCGTTTCCTCCCCCATCCACGACTGCGGTGTTCTTGGAAACAGGGTGATTTATAACTGCTTCGTGTTTTTCTCCACCCTACATAGGGAAATACTAACTGTTTTGATTGTAAATCTCAAGCGTGCTATGATTAGATAAGCGATGTTCCCCCTTTTGCTAGACAACCCAGTGAAGGGATGGGGGAAGAGAGTCTTTTCGAAGCTTACATTCTAGCTAGAAATGGTATAGTAAGTTATGTTTAATTCAGTTTACCTTCCAACAGCAGAAATGTACCTACACTAAATAGTTGAAACATAAAGTTCACTTTCGGTCACTTCTCATGATAGATATTACCATAGTTGATATCTTAAGTGCAATGTATTAATATCATCATTAATTCATTTATCATGTTACAAGAATAATTTATTGGCAGTAAAAAATATGGAAAAGTAGAAATTAATACTTCATTCAAACTTTACTATGATTAAAACACAAATGATAAAACTTAATTGATACACATGATAATTTCTTATCTTGTTTTTTAGCACTCACAAACATTTTTTTTTATAATATATTTATTTCTTATTATTTTTCACGTATTTTAACAATACAAAGAGAAATATTTTATTATTTTAAATAGTGTTAATGTTTGATGATTAATCTAATTATGATGGAATAATTGCAGATCCCCCTCCATCTCCGATACTAGAGATAATATCTTCAACTTCTTCAACAGTTGTCTTAGGGTGGGAAATCGCAACAGTTGATGCAACTCCTATAAAAGGTAAATTTTTTAATAAAATGCACTATGATAGGTTATTTTTGCTTCAAAAATACTAATAATTACTTATAAAATGATAATATTTCATATCTATCTTTAAATTAATTTTTCTCAAAATGCGCATTGAAAACTGAACTTGCAAAATATTAAGCAAAACTGTAATAAAGATTATATTCGACATTGATAGATGGCAGCACCACATCTTCTAATATACTAAAACTTTTCAAGCTTTCAGTAGATGGCAGCACCACAATTTTCTAAGATACTTCCATAATTTTAGTTTTTTAAGCTTTCAATAGATGGCAGCATGACAATCTTCGAAAATACTTTATTTTTTAAAACTTTTCAATAGATGACAGCACCAAATCAATTAAATAAAATAACTTCTGAATGCTTCAGCCAATTTAAAATGAGTTACACAGACTGTGACTGAAAAAGTCATAATAATTATATATGTTTAAGTAATTCAAAAAATAAATTTGTTAACGTTTTTAAGATTAGATCAATATTCTATTTTTATGTTAAGCTTTATGTTTTGATTTAAAACTTTTTGATTTTTAATATTTAGATAAGAAATATTTTTTGTGTGAACACTAGTTTGCTATAATGAGCACTGAATCAACTATCAAAGTTACTTTTTTTCCATTAAGTTAACAATGCAGTAGCGTCATTTTTAAAGTAAAATTCAATCTATAATAAATTATGATTGATATGTTCTACATAAATTAATGTTTTTAAAGTCACGGTAATACACCAAATGATTTATCATATATGCTTGGTGCAATACCTTGAGTAATACAAAGATTTGGCGGTGAGGTGCAAATATCTAGATGAATACTGTTGTTAATTTTAAGTTTTAACACGTTTCGTTTCTTTCAAGCGTTTAGGTAAAAAATAAATTAATTAAAAACATTTTATTAACCCTTTTCCTTCTGACGTTATTACAAGTCCTAAATAACACAACCATCATTTCAACTGCCCAACAGAATACAGATGGCGACACTAATCCACTTTTTTGTTATACTAATAATGTTTAAAAGTACATGTATTTCTCATATTTTTGCCGATTTGTATTTTTCTTAATTTCATTTTGTAACTTTTATAAATAATTTCAATTTGAAATAAAAAAAACCTATGTATTTTCGTTAATTCAAATTAAATAAATAAGTTACGACAAGGAGTTAGTAGAGGACTTCCTTGGAAATTTCACATCTTGAAAATCGTAATGTTATTCCTATGGAGGATATTCGCAAGTCAATTACCGCCACAATTTTATTAAAATGTTGCTAGTTTTTTGTATCATTGTAAAGAGCAGTTTTCATAAGATTAATTTGTTTTGTGAAAATCACATATTTAGAATTTGTAATAATTTTTTGAAGTTAGTAAAAAATGGAGTACGCATTAAGTTATAACTTCAAAAAATTATTAAAAATACTAAATATGTGATTTTAACAAAACAAATTAATTTTATGAAATCTACTTCTTTCGTTCTTTACAATGATACAAAACACTAGTAACCTTTCATTAAAATTGTGGCGGTAATTGACTTGCGAATGGAGGGAGTCCTCTTCTGATTGCTTTAGAGGTTAAGGTTTGGGTTAGCCTTAGCGTTATGGTTCATAAAATCGAGTGCAAAATCTTTCTTTTAAATATGTTACATTGTATTCTTATTAAAAACATTTCAGAAACAATATTTCCTCTTTTTAGGTTTCAAACTCTTCTACCGTGCCGCTGACTCTGAATGGGACGAGGTTGAAATTTTGGATCCTTCCCAGTCTCAGTACACGCTGCGGTCCCTCAACTGTGGTACCAAATACCAGTTCCACATCGTCGCATTCAACGACGTCGGCAGAAGCGACCCTAGTGACGTCATAAGCCTGATGACGCAAGGCGGATGTAAGTCGATTTCAATTAAAATATAAGTTGGAATTAAAGTTACGTTTTTTTTTATTTTTTTAGTACACTGGGATATACAGGATGTCGGTAAAATAGTGTACTAGTTCCAAATTGTAATAGTATCAGCTGTAATCCTTCGACAATTGTGGTTGAAGGTGACGAATAAAGAATAACACCAACAGATTCACATAAGCACATGCGCTTGTACCGCTACATCGTTTTCACAGTTGCGCAGTCAGTTGCTTCCATTATTCCGGACATGCTGCGGACAGTATGAGAATAATTGCATTTTCGTTTGGATGTGTGCCGTATCACTAAAGTCGCACACATTAAGCACTTACAGGAAAAACTATGCAAGTTTTCTTAAAATTGCATGTATGATTTGTTATATTATAAATATTTGTAATATTTGTAATAAAATAAACTCTTGTAATATGCCATTAAAATTCGGACATTCTTTTAAGAACATCCTGTGTTTGAGATAATTAAATATGTCTGGTCCTAAATCCCGACTGAGAGCTTTAGAGACCAAATTCTTGAAGATTTCGAGAAAAAAACGCTTGAGTACTATCTCAGGTGCTTTCGTTTTCAATATAAAAAAAATTCTGCAAAATTAAAGCAGATTTTACGTTTTTTTTTGCATTATAGTAACACATATTTGATTACAGAAAATTGCTGTTCCTGCGACTGACAAAAACACATGGGCAATTTACTGCAATCGCGTTCAAATAGCAAGGATGAGGGCATCCATTCATACCATCGTTTTCGACAGTACAGCTCAATATATTTTTTATCATATGTAAATTAGCAGCACATAGTGATAGTCTGTATTCCTCAGAAGATTTAGAGGGATTGTCTGTCAGTCCTATAGCAATTCTATGGTATTGTCAGTCCCATAGCATAAGTTTTGCAATCACAACTTCCGCAGAAGTATTGCTTTGTCACGTTAGCTCTTTTCGATCAGGTATGGGAATGAACACAACATCGAAGTGAAACAAATTAAAAAATGTATATACTATCTAGTTATTTAATTATATATATTTTTGAAGTTTTAAAATGCCCCAAATGCTCAACAGATTTCGACGCTATTTTAATGCATTATCAATTAATAATTAAATAGCTGGATGTCATCTCCCTTTCAATTTTGTTTTAAATTGATGCTATGATGATTCTCCTACATGGTGAAAATGGGATAACATGGCAAAGCAATTCTTTTGCAAAAGTTTTGATTTCAAATCTAATGCATTAGCTCCATGGGACTGATAGTCCCTCTTAATCGATATACTTTAACAATAAGAAATATCAACTTTTACAACATGCCAAGTCTTGACATCTTGACTCCTTTAGTTTGATTAACAAGACCTTATGTCTGGGAACCCTTTCGTAAGTCATATAATGTGCGTAATTCATATATAGTGGATTCATATATATCTGGATTCAATCACTGGAGCTTGTTTATTCTAAACACCGATTTGTCACTCGTACTAACCACAGTATACGATCAATATTCCGGTTAACAACAAAACCTTGGCACAACACAGTTAGGAACCTATAAAATATTCTCAAGTGATGTACATTAAGAAATGAATTATGTTTACATTTAAAATTTATCATAAACATTTTCAGAAAATTCAAACACAGAATTTGGATATGCTTTTCAGGCATATAATAGTATTAAGATTTATTTTCAAATTTACCGATATAATTTGCACCATTCATTGAAAAACGACGTATCTTCAAGATCGTGTAAATTACAAATCCTTCAAATTTTCGTACTGAGAACTATATTTTATATAATGGCGGTTATTCAAAGGGCGTCCCTTAAGATTTGAGTTTTAACGCATAACACATCTCAAAGCTGATTCTTCTGATTTAAAGTGTACCTGATATGTATTTGAATATTTGCCTTTAAATAGACATATCCCTCACGTTATCAAACTAATTTTCAACATAACTTCTAAAATCCAAATATACAAATATGCTTTATCTCACTCGTCTTACTCTACAATTATTTATTCTATGCTCCAAAATTCCAGATTTCCTGTGAAGTATTGGAGCACGATTTTGGAATCGCTAATTCAATATATTTTAGGAAATAATAAATATTTATGAATTTCAATTTTTCGCCAAAGGCATAGTTTTCGTTGGGTTTGCTCTTGTGGATGCCTAAGTAGTAGAATAATCTTTGTAAATGAAGATCGAAAATGTAGAGAATAAATTAGTGTTCTATTGGGACTCGTGTATTTGAAGATAAGGAAATATGCTGAAATATATGCTGAACATTATTTATTGGGCATGGATGATTTAAATAGCGTAAGAAATACTTTTTCAACGTTTAAACTTTTTAGTTGCATTATATTTTTAAAAAAATAAGATACTTGTATGTTTTAAATCCTTTTTTAAAATTATAAATCTGACACTGAAATTGACCTGAGTAATAAAAAGTAACTTGTTTCGTAGAAATCGTTAATGTTTCTCCTAATGTAACTCAACATGATATGTAATTATGATTTATGATGACTTGTGTAATGCATTTCAGTGCATTTAAGACTTATTTTTATGTTTAATTTATTTCAATAACTGGAAAATATTGGAAGCTTTAATTATCTAAAAAAATTAAAGTTGTTCCGAAAAATATTTTTTGCATGTTTAGTTCATATAATTGTGAAAGGAATGTTTTAGGTACATTTTTAATTACATTGTTTTTCGTTTTTAATAAGGCGATTTATGTTATTTACATCAAAAAATGAAGCTGAACGGGCACGCAGGTCTTGACCCAGTTAAGAATAGCTGCGCCGAGGAGTTAAGTTAATTTTTTTACATTGAAAAATATAGGTTTGAGAATCTTAATGTTCATAAAAAAAATAATAATAATAATGTTTCCAAACATTTTTTGCTATTTTCAATCAATTTAAATTGAATAATAATTTTTATTTCACGAAATGAAATAAATGTAGTATATGTTTGGAAATGCACAAAAGGGTGAAGCATTTGCTGGTTAGAAATGTTTTTCATAATTATAATGGACAAATTTTCCTGATTGTTTCTTTTAACTAACTGAGTATACGCTGTAAGTGCTAGCAGTAACTCACATGAAGCAAAGTACTAGAAATCCATCATTAACTATATGGGAGACTTGACATGAAATAACCTTTAAATCTAGTTCTTTGGTTATTTTAAATACTGTATTCATATGCCCATGTGTATTTTAAATGCTGTATGCATATAAGACAAGTTGTTTCTTGTGATTTTTTATATGTATGTTTTGTGTGTATTATTGGACAGTATTGAATACGACGTATATAATGAATATCTTAATTTATTTTTTTGTAAATGTGTTGAAACTGTAAAATAATCATACATTAATATTATAGTTTAATTCTTACAATATACATCAAGGCCTACGATTTATCAAATACGGCGAGTATACTGAATTTTTCGAAGTTATTTTTTTTCCTTTATATTTTGGGCAATATATTTTCCTGTAAACACCATGCTTTTACTTGCAAGGGCACAAAAGCATATGAATTGATTTTTTAACTACTTATGTTACTATGATATTTTTTTTTACATAAGGACATTAAAGATAATTACACGTTAAGCCTTATATATATATATAAGTATATCTGGTAAAATCATCTTTTAATAAAGAAACAACTGGTTCCGTCTCCTACCAGATATCGGAAAAGTAACATGTATTTTACCACTCCTTATACAGTAAGACGCTTGCTTCTGCTAAACTCCATACCTGCCACGAATGATAAATCGAGATAATTTCGACAACGAGAACCGTGAAGGTACATCTTGGGTAAATACAGGCTGGATGTGTTATGCGAAGGTTCGGCAGTTACTCAAAATGATTGGTATCGCTTCTTGAATTTAAAGGCCACATAATTCTAGAAACAAATAATGATTCTTCGAATGATACTATTTTGGTTCGAATTGTAGAAATTGAGCTGGTGGAGTTGATATTGTTATTGTTTTCAACAAAGCTTTCCCAAAAATTTTATGTAGTAGTATTGGGTTTCAAATTTAAGTTTTAATTAGATATAATTATAGCTAAAATTATATTTAATTATAATTCGCTTAAAGATCATTTGAAATTTAAAATCAGTTCACCGTTTCCAAAATACATCATTATAATGTATACCCTAGCCTTTAGAAAGAAAAATAAATTAAAAACCAATTGTTTCTTTACAATGAGAAAAGAAACATTGATTTTTTAAAACAATTTTACAAAAGTTCTCAAAAAAAAAAAATTGAAATAAAATTCAACAAATTCCCACCTCAGCGTCACAGCGGTTTTGAGAAGCTAATTATGCGTCAATTAAGATGACTTTAAAGGTAAATCAACTTTTTCATCTTTTAAATAATTTCCTTAATTAAAAAAAATATAAATATAAGAATTTTTTCAATAATATTTAGTAGTAATTAAAAATCGCACCAAAATCCCCGATTATTTAATTGGAAGGTATTGCATTTCCACAAGCTCAAATTAACAGGTAATTGAGTAAATAAATATATAATAGTTTCTCTTGTGAATTAGAGCTATTTATTCATAGGTTATTGGATGCTTAATCCTATTTTAAATTATAATAAAACAATTTATTCAACTCTATTTTTTTTTTAAAAAATCATACATCACATCTCATTCGAAAACAGTTTATTCCCTAAAGAAATAAATATTTTAACTTTTAATCATTCATTTATCTTGATATTTTTTTTTACATTTATAATATATACATTATTTTTGTCTTAAAAAATTGCAACTCCTAAAAGCATTCGCTAAATTTATTACTGAATTATAAATTAATTACAATATTCAATATGAATAATTGAAAAAAAAAATTTAAATAAACAATACTAATGGCGTTCCTTTTAATAAAAATTAAAAATGTAATAAGAATAATGAAGAACTTTCAGAAGAAATGCATTAAATTGTTATGAAACACAATTATATTGTTATTTTTTTAACATTTTATCTCAGATATGAGTCATTATATATGACTTATTTAAAACAACCAAATTTATCTTAATAACATCGATTGTATTTTATAAATGTTCTTATTTTAAATACACTGCTCAAAACAATTAGGGGAGCACATGTTTTAAACCCTTTCGCTCCCAATGATTCCATTGGGAATCATCAGCTTGTGATTTTTTTCTGACTAAGTTAAATTCGCCACTTATGTATCGTTAGTTACATCGTTAGATATAAGAATAGCGTATTTTGAAGAATTTAATATTTTTTTTATATTAACGAAAATATGAAAAATATGGTAAAATAAATTTCACTTTAAAACAGTTTTAGAAAATAAATTGACCCTAAATTTTTCATGCTTGCATTTTTTAGATGTTTAAAAATATATTTCAACTATTTTTAACAAAAAAAAAAGTTTTGAAAAAATTATTGTTATAATTTATTAAAAAGTTATAATTCCATTTCCCCCCTTTAAATTTAAGTATTAAAAACTTAAGATTTTTTCTCCTTGTTTTTACTATTTCATTTCGAATGCATAGTGAACCTATTTAACAAATTTCAGGTTTATAGGATAAAAATTAAAAAGTTGGGAGTGAAGTTAAAGTTGGAATTAAAAAGTGCTCCCCTAATTGTTTTGAGTAGTGTATTTTTCAACACATTACTAACAATTCTCATTCTTCCACACAGCACCAATAGCTCCAGACAAGCTATCCCTCCTCAGCATCAACACCTCATTCGTCGTCCTGAACCTAAACGCCTGGAGAACTGGTGGATGCCCGATTTCGTTTTTCGTTGTCCAGTACAAGTCCAAAGGGGACCGGGAATGGGTCCTGGTATCCAGTAACCTGGACCCTAGGCACGAGGAGTTCATCATACCAGGACTGGAGCCGGCGAATTGGTACAATTTGTTGATGTCTGCCCATAACGAAGCTGGGGCTACTGAAGCGGAGTATGTGTTTGCTACGCTTACTGTAACTGGAGGTATGTTTTATGTCTTGATAAAAAGTGAACTTTTTGATAAAAGCTGGAAAGTTTAATTTGGAGTTCAGTAATCAAAAGTTTAGTAATTTAAATAATTAATTTAAGTTCGAGGTATAATGCATTAAGTTCAAGATGTTGTATGTTTTAGAGATACGTTATTTGATGTTATTTATGTAATATCTTGTGAAAAAGTACTAGTATCACGGCCAACTTGAATAACAAGGCCAGAGTAGCTCTCCCAAACATGAGCGTAGACGGAAATTTGGACGTCACAGTTCCCAGTGCCGAAGATCGAGAAACTAGTTCGGACGCATTCGGAACCCTAAATATGATGTCAGCCGTGAACGAGTGGTTCCGATCAGGTTTCGAAACAGGTTGACTTCATCTTCGGATTAACGTCACTCGGAACTATGACGTCAACATTTCCGTCCCCGAGCTTGTGGCTTCTTCGGCCTTAGTACTTGAGTAGTCCGTGATAGTATCTGTAAATTTAGCTTGAGTTACTTAATATTTTGCTAACACTGAATTGAACACGATTTTTTTGCAAAATTTAATTCTAATACATAAAATCTTTTTAGCCAGTGTTGCATTTTATAGTCTTTTTATATGTTCGTGAAAACAATACCATCAAATTATCCATTCAAATATTTTTACGTCATATTTGAGGGCAAGTATTTCTGCACTAAAATTAAAAAAAATTCCAACAGTGCTGATCTGAAAATTTCTCATGGTCAATCCAATAATACGAAACTTATTTATAATAGAACATGTTTAAAACAAACATCTGTATTGTATTCATATACTAATTATGTCATGTTGTATTCTTACGCTTTCACTTCTTAAGTTCTTATCACTTTCACATCATCCTTTTTTTTTCTCTGACAGGAACCATCACGCCCATAGTAGCAGAAAGAGAAGAAGGTCCGACATTTTACAGAAACCTCTCAGTTCTCGTCCCCATAGTATGTGCCATAGTTGTTCTGCTCGTCATCACTCTAGTAATTCTCATTGTATGCCTCAAAAAGAACAGGAATCCAGATTACGCGGCACCTACTCATAATACAGGTAGGTACAAAATAAATAAATGTAAATTATTAAGGTATAGTTTAGGTTTAGTTTGAATTATCCTCGCACAAGAGCTACACGAGGGCTATTGGAACCGGGCCTTAGATTTTAGAATCAAAATCAAGTAACGAGCCGACACCCTTGTAGGCACTCAACGCAACCGTTAAGGACGACATCGTACGCAGCGTTGGGAGTTTGATCGATATTTAACGCAAACTCTCTCTACACGAGGTATTATTCGTTGGACATTTTGGCTGCACTGGCCGTTTATAGGTCGACAGTTATAGTCGAAAGGACCCGAACCTGGGACCTTTCGCATTACAGGCGGATACCTAACCAACTGGGCTCCCAGCCCCTGTTTAATTTCTTCAAAAACATTAATGTTAACTGTAGTAGAATTAAACCTTATATCACAGTTTTACCAATCCCACCAAGATATCCAATGTTACCGAAGATCAACTGATATTAACGACTACATTAAAGACATGTTAAGTGCATTAAAATTGAAGAAGGTAAATAAATATTAAAGGGGTTTGCTATCATAAATATTTTTGATTAAAACTTTTTAAAGAAGTAAATATTCTTAATATGTTTAAAGAAATATTTATATTGTACTTGGTCATAAACAAAATATCCAAACTCAAAATGTGTTCTATAAAAAATATTTTTTTTTATTACTGGAACACAAACTTCAATTATTTGTAGTAAAATCGTTGCTTATTTAAAGCCGAAAGTTATTATCCTAATTTGAAAGCATATATATTAGTGTCATCTTAATCATAAAGCATCGACAAAAAATATAGCGTCAACAAAGCGCTTTCACCATGCAAAAATATATACTTTCAAAATATATTTTAATATTTACCTAAATGGTGTGATTTTTTTAACAAATACATTATTTTTAAAAAACAAAAAAAATAATATAGGTTTTACGCCAGACTCAAGGGTTAAATCCCAGCTTTTATTTTGCAACACATTATTTTCCCGAACAATATATTATGTTACCAAAAAGAATAAAACCGACCATGCAATGGGAAAATTAATTTATTTCCCCATTTTTGTAAACAAACCTAAATGAAAATCCCTTTCCTCCTCCTTACACGTTCCAGGTAAAACATAAAGTCGTAAAAAAATATGTATTTCAATTTTTCGTTTACCAAGCTTTTCAGAAAAAAAAAAGTAAAAACAGTAATGGCTTTTGAGATTACATCCTACATGTATTCACAAACAAGAGGAAGAGTATAAATCTAAATGGGAAAGGGGGGGAGGGAGAGCATTATTATGTTCTTTTTTTTGCATTAAAAGTTAAAATAGTAAAATACACTCTAAATAATCTAACTTTTGTGTGTCACGTAGTCTCTTGGGATATTCAAATAAAAAAATCTTTTGGCATACAAGATAAATGTATTAATAATGTTTTGCTGAATAATAGTTTTTGTGTGATATTTTATTCATGCACATGTGGGCTTGGAATCGGATGTTTGAAAATATGGAAGTTTCTTTGAGTTATAGGTATTTGGCTTCAAATTATAATAGGTTCAACAAAAGGTAAAACTCAGGGGAAAATTGCAGATAATAAGTGTGCTGAAATTATTTGTGTTGGACAGTTCAATGAGTTGCCAAAGTTTTATAAAATTCTTTTTTTTTTACTTTTGACGAGAAATAGTAAATTCGTCATCTTAATAATTTCGTAGCGTCACTTTACTGAAAACCAGTCAAAGAGTAAATGTACAATTATAGACTACATTCTTATGTGGCATTGACAACATTGAAAAACATGCAACAGTATTATGAGTGTTTCCTGGAAGCGTTATAGGCAGTTAATAAACTAACATTTAGTTTGATATTTCTCTTCCATTTCTGTTCACACTTAGCGGTGGTATTTGCAGTGGGCAGATAAACTGCAGTATCTAGACTAATGACATAAAATATTGTTGCAAACACGCAATAAATCTTACCTATAAGAAAGTACATTGAAGGACTGATTATTTCAGAGCAGCTGTAGTTTACCTGCTAACGGCGTGCATACTGCAGGTAACTCATGAATTACAATAAACAACTCTGATCTTTTCATATTCTATATAGTGTCCAGATCTTTTGTGTCGATAATTTTTCATCGAATCTGCCACAGTTACCTTTGCTACTGTTGCTCCCTTGCTACTGTTCATTTAATTTCCAACTGCCTAGGTTCGAATCCCGTTAAGGCAAGGATGTTTGTGTTTGTCGAATATATGCGGAGTACGTGCTTACTTAACCTGTTTGGTCCGAAAGTCCTGCGTTCGGCCATTGCGCAGTTTCCCACGGGTACAGGTCCCTGGAGACTATTTCCCTCTCCTTCAGAGACATGTCTAAATTGTGGAGGTGGCTCGGGATAGATGGCAGCATCTGTCGTGTATGTGTGTGTGTTGTGTCTGTATTACTTGACGAAGGTTTATAAGAGGGTCTCTGACCAAGCACACAAGCCTGAAAATATATGTCAACCAAAAAAACTAGACAGAATTATCTAAGCTCTTGCTACTGTTGATTTAATCTCCAACTACCTATATATATCCCAACACAATATTAAAAAGTTCTTTCATTGTTTCTTTCTTCAGAGCAGAGAAACGACCAGAAAGGCGACACCATCTCAATGGCGTCGGTGGGCAAGAAGGTGTACGAGACACCTCGGGAGACCCTGTACTACCCTTCGCCGTACGCCACCACCAGGATATCCATGTACTCGGCAGACAGTGAGTCTTCCTCGGGGCAGACTAACAGTCTGCAGAGGCCCATGGGGGGCGTTATGCACAGGGCAGAACACACGTACGACGTGCCTTTTCCGCAGAAGCATCAGGTGAGTGGAGTATTGTGATAGAAAGAGCCGTTGTTTATCATGGCCAACTTCAATAACAAGGCCAGGGTAGCACTCCCAAACATGAGTGTGCGTAGACGGAAATTTCGACATCACGGTTCCCAGTACCGAAGATCGAGAAACTTTTTTTTTCTCTAATGGGGCTGCAACAGTGGCGGTCAAGCCTTTGCAGACTCGGCACTTTCTCCAGAACTGAGAGCCATTTTTTTGTGGCACCATCTAGGCGACTCTCGCTACCAATTTTGACGCACAGATTACAATGAATCTGAGCTCTCTGTGGATGTTAAAGTATGCCGAGATTTAATTTTTGCCGAGAGAACCCAGGCCAAATGGGCCCTCCAGGGATCATTTACATGCCACATAATTATATGACGTGCGTGCCCAGAATTTCCTCGAGAAACTAGTTCGGAAGCCTTTGAACCCTAAAAATGTGGTCAGTCGTGAACGAGTGGTTCCGAGCAGGTTTCGAGACAGGTTGTCATCATCTTCGGAGCAACGTCACTCGGAACTATGACGTCAAAATTTCCGTCCCCGTGCTTTTTTGGAAAACCTTTTTTGGCCTTAGTAGCTAAGTAGGCCGTGGGTTCATACGAAATTTGAGTCATTTTGCTGAAACATAAATTGTGGGTAATTTTTCCAACTTTTTAATTTTTTAAAGAAACTTTTTATTTGAGATCTAGATTTCCGGGTTTTATCCCCTCATCAGACATAATATAATTTGTTTTATGTAGCTAATGTTCATAGATTCAATGAATACTATGGCTTTAATAGCAAGATTTATTTAAATAACATAAGGTAAATGTAACTTTAGTAAATATAATTAATAGTTTGGTTTAACAGAAAATAAATAAGAATTAGTTTGCAAGCTGAGGCATTGGCTCGATCAACGAGCAATCTCGAGGGACCGTTGCATGAAAATAACACAAGGCAGCGTCCACCTGCAGTCAGTTTATAATTCAGTTCCCTGTCCTTGCCGCTTTTTATACTCTAAAGACGATAATCGTGGTTTATACAGATCGTTGCATTAACACTGCATCAAGGAGGATTACAGTGCCGCTACATTGTCATAGTTTACTGCTTCCATGGATTTTGGAAAACATGGTCGTCCTAAAATGTGGCCTTCCTAAGGCCAGTCGTCCCCAATGGACAATTCAAATGGAGTGCGGCGTGGTTAATGGATGTTTTTTTCTGTGGTGACATTCTTTGTAAGACCGTTCCAGTTAAGACAAATTAGATGATGGTTGGTTGGTTTGTGGATTGAAATACAATGTTTAACGTAACTGAGACGTTAATGTATTTCATTCATTTACGTTGTCCATTACTGTAAGACTTTACATCAAAACTTGCAGTTTTTGCTTGCACAAGTTCTTTGAGATTGCGCGAAATTTTTTTTTTAGCACACAAATTGACTCAAATTTTTGCGCCAAAAAAGCTCTCTGTTTTTCACAGTATAGATTAGGATTGCCAAAAAGCAAACATTATATGCTATTTAAGAATGTGGATTGTTATTTTATTATTGAGTTTAAAAAATATGTTTATTCACAATGTACTACGAGTAGAAAAATCTGATTCTATTATAAAAGAGCTAGCTTAACTTACCAAAATTATTTCACGATTTTACCGTTACTTATAAACTATTAGCTGCATCTATAAATGTAGTAGTAATTTGAGGGGTTCCGAGGAAATGAAAACAAGCGTTATTATTTCACCCAGGCAAGTACCAAAATATGTGTGTGATTGAACAGGCGTGTTATCATTCTTTACTGGTGCAAGGTTGCTTATTTTTTGTCCATTGAAAATTATTTTATTGCACAATATTGTGATTGTTCGATATTGCATATTGTGTTTGGATTTTAGTTATTCGTGTTCTTCCTTAGAATAGGATTAGAAGTTTGCTTTTTGGTACCTAATAAGTAAATCATAGAAGTGTGAGTAAACATTAGTGCCTGGGTGATGTAATTTTACGCATGTTTCTTTCCAGTTTCGGGACCCCTCAAGTTATATAGTGGCATCCCATGATTATCAACAATTACTAACCGAAGCAGGGCTTCACGAATTTGTTGGTAAGCATATGTGTTTTTAAGGCTGTTTATTTATTTATTTACGAAATAAACTTTTAAGTTAATAATGTTCCGTATTTTATAAAAATTGTTTCTAAATTTTATTTAAATGTAGCATAAGGGTTTACATGTAAACAACTACAAGGCCTACGGTGAAATGCTGTTTTTTGGTGCATTAAGCAGTTTATATATGTTTTATTAGACAAATGTTAGTTTTTCCAGAAGATACTAACTTTTTCCTACTTATACTTTACCTCAATAACAGGTCGGGTTAGAATGTGAGTTACTACGCTGTGGCTGCTACTTAATTATCAATTTTCTCTTTATTGCACGAGTGCAGTTAAATACGAATACATTGTGTAAGAAAACATATTTTATTTCATATTACCTCATGGAACGAATAATCGATTTTGATTTATAAGTCGATACTATAAAATCCTTAGAAGCACATAATATTGTGTGATGTCCTTTTGATATCGTTTTAATGTTGTGATTTTAACAACTAAGTGAATAATGCAATATCATAATCTACTAAAAACATTAAAAAAGTTGGGACGGGAAAATATTTCAAGATGTATCCCGATTCATACATTCGTTTCAAAATGCATCAATTGTTAGAAAATAAATATCTTATTTTAACCTTGACTCATATCTTCAACAGCACAATCATTCGAGGTCGATCAGCGCCATCTAGTGGTGCAACGCATGTGCCTGCAAGCCCGCGAGTCCAAGCAGGGTCATCACCAGCGTTCACCATCCCTCTACCATCCCTCACAACAAATCCACAATCATCTTCAACATCAACAGCTGACCACCGATCTCCAGCAGCAACACATCTACAGGTTGAACAGGCACTCCGAACCCAACTCGAGGTTCGCCCACGATTATCTCTCTGACGGGTGAGTGCTGAGAATAGTGTTGGGATATCGCACTGTAAAAAAAAAAAACAGTAAATTTGTGAGCATTTACACTGCATATTTTTATGGGGGCAACAGCCTTATTTGATGGAATACGGTCTGACCCACTAAATAAACGGCCTGCAGTTCTGATGGTCGCTGGGTCGGCGCTTGTACTCGGCTAAAGACCGCCGTGTTGACTAATGGTGGCTGGGGCACGTTAAATATGTCGTGGTCACAAAGTCCTCCATGTTCCCGTACCTAATTAATACCTATGGGGGTGCCAGATCAAGGGGTTATCGGCCTTTGATCTGGATCAAAATTCCGATATGTGAGTGAGAATGGATGTGTGAAAGGGACCTTCCTGTAAAACAGATGTGTCATGCTGACGGGCAAAATTCGGACTTCCTCCCTTGTGGAGCTCAGTAAAAACGAAAGCCGCCCTCTTCGCCATAAATCGGGTAGTCCTCTACTCCGGGCTGGCTCGGTTACAGAGTGGCATTAGAAACAACAACAACAAATAAACGGCCTCCCTTATTCGTAAAGTGCGCTTTGTTAATTTTAATTATGTTTTGCACTTTCATACATTTAAATGCCGGAGATTTCGTTTGATTAAATTAAAAGCTACACATATTATATACGACGGTCCTCGAAGTTCCGACTATCTGGTCGTTTCTAACCTTTAACTATGTGACATGTAATAATACGAAAATTGTTGTGACCTCATTCTGCTTGCTTTACAGTATCAAACAAAAATATTTGAATCATCCATTTTACATTAAAGCTCTCAATTTTTCTTGTTAAAAGGAAAAGTAAGATTTTAATTTAATTGGTACAGATAATTTTCTTTGCTTTGAAATCAATCGTAGTTTTAATGGGAAAGACTAGTGGTATTCTTTGATATCATTTTATCATAAAATTTTAAACATTTCAAAATAAAATATTTCTATGCTATGAAAATTTAAAACGATTTAATATCAGTTTCACAGAATAGTGCGATTTTTAAATATGGATTTAATTGTAGTTAATCAAAACTAAACAAATCCAAGAGAAATTAGAGTTTGTTGGAACATGTTTTTCATTTTAATTTATTCCTCTAATAAACAAAAAACACCAAATTGAAGGGTTTTTCTTTACCTTTGAATCTGAAACCAAATTAATGGCTTACATTTGATAACTTCAGAAACCGATCAAATACAAATGAATTCAATTAACTTGGGAAACGATTCAGTATAATTATTCCTACATCCAACTCTGTTTTTTTTATATATTTTAAGTACTTCTAAATGGTTACGAATCTTTGAAAAGGTGCTCTATTCAAAGAACAAATTTGCATAAATGTTTTTAATCAACCTATTCAAAAGAGAGCACAGCTATTACAGTAAAGCGTTCACGTTATCTCTTGAAAACAGAATTTATTTTCACTTATTAAGGCTTCAATATTCAATTTTAAGAAGCGTTTGATTTGTATTTTTATTTCAATTACCTAACTTGCAATAAAATATAATGAATTATTTAAGATGCTTTAAAATGAAAATTTTGTGTTTTCTACAAGTTTCCGGAAGTGCTGATTCCCAAAAGAGTGGTTTAATAGATAGGTCCGAACATCAGTCCGTTTGTGTGTCGTACCCCGTGTGGAGGGAGTGCACGTAAATATCCTTCAAAGTCCGAACGCTGCTTACGATGTCGCCCTTAACGGTTGTGTTGGGTGCCTACTCAGGTGTCCGCTCGTCACTTGACTGTGTTTCGAAAATATGACGCCCGTCGCTAATAGCCCCAGTGTAGCTCTAGTGCGACGGTAATTTAAACAAAAAATAAAAAAATCCAAGAATGTCTGACGAATAATACCCCGTTTGGAGGGAGTGCACATAAATATCCTTCTAAGTCCGAACGCTGCGTACTATGTCACCCTTAAAAGTTGCGCTGGGTGCCTACTCTGGCGTCGGCTCGTCTCTTGACTCTTTCTAAAATATGACACCCATCGCCAATAGCCCTAGTGTAGATCTAGTATGACGATAATTCAAACTAAAAAAAAAACTGAAACTCAACTATTTATGTGTCTGTTTGTTTGAAACCACTCAACAGATCAAACTAAAATAGCTATGGACTTCTATTCAGTACCAATTCCCAAGTCACTGACGAAAGTCATTATAAGGTTTTTGAGAAAATTACTCCTCCGCAAAGGGAGACTACCATATAACTTTTTAGGTATTAAAGTTATTGAAATTAGCTTAAAGGGGTACAAAACTAACTTTAAATGCATTGCTTTTCATTTGATTTTACACACTAAAGTAATACGTTTCTTACCAAAAACTTAAGTAACAATAAAAAAATAAAAGGATTATTTCAGCTGGTTTATTAATTATCAATAATGGACTATTAATTATCCATGCTGGCAAGATAATTAATAAATTTGTACAAAGCGCCCTTAAGCAAAGCACATTTTTTTCAGACAGATCTTGATAGCTGAATGAAAAATGGGAAACCGTTACACAATTGAAGAGCTTAGTGGAAGAACGTGCTAAGTGACATTTTTTGAAAAGTTGAGATTTTTGTGTCAATGAACGTGTTATTCCATAAGACAAAACGTTTCCCCTTTTTTTGTGAACTTTAAATTAGGTAAATTTCGTACCTTTTGTAACTGCTGATTTCAAAGTATCTAAGAACAAATAAAAAAATAAAAACTTTGTGTACAATACTTTGCTGTGTTATATGTTTCATTCCAAAAATTATTTAGTTTTATTATTTTAAGTACTTTAAATTTTGTAAAATTATGCATACAATTTGAAAGAAATTATTAAATGTATAATACGTAGCCAGGTAATATGTACCCTCGACATTTATTTGGTTTGTTTTTATAACTATTTTTGCACATCTTAAAAAATGCATAATTTATAGAGCAATACTAAGATATTGTTATTTCAATGCTAAAAAATTCGGTTTGTGGGACTTCTTTTTCTTCTATAAATAACGCGCTGCAAATAACACACATTATTTTAACTCCGCCGTTTCCACCACACAATAGATGCATTCCGAAAAGGAATTGGAGTGAAAGTATTAAAAAAGACGAATCATTCTTCATGCATAAATGTAAATTCGCTTTACCTTTTTATAACGAGTTTGGGCTTCTCTTGAGATGCAGCCCTTCATTAATATGAATGAAGAAAATGGACTATCTTTTGCCATTGTTTTTATAACAAATATCATAATTTGCAAAAAATACATTAATTAATAAAGTTGTACTAGACACACAATAATTAAATAAGTTATGTGTATCGTACAAATTTATTTTTTTTATTATTATCATACTTTCATACTACGTTTAAAATGCATAAATTTGTCAAGCAATACTTAGAGGGGTATTATGTTGGTTATATGAAAATACTAGGTTTTATTATTACAACAACGTTTATACTACGCAAAAAAACCATAAATTAATATAGCTATAGTTATCTAAGTAATATGCTATCACAAATTTCTTTGGTTTCCGTTAATATAACTACTTTCACACTTCATAAAATTTCATAATGTATTGAGAAATAATTGACTTTAATTGTTAAAAAATTGATATAAGAAACTGCCAAAGTTAAAATAATGCGCTGCAAATAACACACTAGTTTAACTCCGACATTTTCCACCACACAATGAATGCATTCAGAAAAAGAATTGGAGTGAAAGTATTAAAAAAGACGAATCATTCTTCATGCATAAATGTGTAAATTCACTTTACCTTTTTATAACGAGTTTGGGCTTCTCTTGAGATGCAACCCTTCATTAATATGAATGTACTAGCAATATGGTCCCGCCTTACTGGGAACCCGTTAACTTCGCATAATAGAGGATGAAGCAGCCTTAGGGCGAGCGCATATCTCAACCAAACTCGATCAATCAAACTTATTGAGGATGGCGTCAAGCCCCCGTTTCGGCCCAGTCCATGTATTTTCAAGCCCCGTTATGGTCCCGCAATCCCACGTGGATGACGTTTTTTTGAAACTAATTATATTAATTAAAAATTACAATCAAATATGAAAAAACTAAGCCTCAGGTGCACACGTAGGTATTAAAAGGAATCTATATTAAAAATTTCAAATTTTTTAGAGCATTCGAAGTAGGTGTTTTGCGATCCACAGACATACACACAGACACACAGACAGACTCTTTCTTTTATTATTATAGATAATAGTCTGTATTGACGTTATTTTTACAACACGCATTATACTTTGCAAAAAAATACATAAATTTATACAGTTGCACTAGATATATAATAATTGTTATGTGTATCGTACAAATTTCCTTTGGTTTTATTATTATCATACTTTTATACACTTTATTTTAAATGCATAAATTTGTCCAGAAATACTTAGATGGGATGGGAAATACTTGGATTTGTGAAACTGTCTTACGTAGGTTACGAAAAAGTTATGTTTTATTACTACAACTACGTTTGTACTTCGAAAACAAAACACATAAATAAAACAAATCAATAGTTATATAGATAAATTGCATTAAACAAATTTCTTTGGTTTCAATTAATCTCTCTACTTTTATACTTCATAAAAAATGCATTGAGAAATACTTAGATATTGTGATTGTAATTGTAAAAAATGTGATCTGAGGAACTACTAGTCCAAGTTAAAATAACCCGTGAAAACAAACACCATTTTAACTCCAACATTTTCCACCACACAATGAATGCATTCCGAAAAAGAATTGGAGTGAAAGTATTAAAAAAGACGAATCATTCTTCATGCATAAATGTATGTTCGTTTTACCTTTTTATAACGAGTTCGGGCTTCTTGCCCTTTATTAATATGAATAGAGAAAATAAACTGGCCTAACATTATTTTTATAACGTTATATTTAACGACATTCTACAAATATTATACTTTGTAAAAAAACATAAATTTGTAGACTAGTACTTGTACTATATACAGTCATTGGATTGTCATCTGTATCGTACAAATTTCTTTTGGTTTTATACTTTAATACTTAGTTTGAAATGAATGAATACGTAAAGAAATACTTAGATAGGTATTTTGTATGTTACGTACATGCTAAGCTTTATTATTATAACTTTTATACTTCGCAAAAAAATAGAGCTATAATTATATAGGTAATATGCATCCAGCAAATTTCTTTGGTTTCTATTAATATAACTGCAATTATACTTCATTTAAATGCATAATGTATCGATCAATACTTTTATATTGTGACTTAAAAACTGAAAAATGGGATCTAAAGAACTGCTATTCCCTCTAAAAATAAAGCGATGCAAGGAACACACTATTTTAACTCCACCATTTCCACCACACAATAGATGCATTCCGAAAAAGAATTAGAGTGAAAGTATTAAAAAAGACGAATCATTCTTCATGCATAAATGTAAATTCGCTTTACCTTTTTATAACGAGTTTGGGCTTCTCTTGAGATGCAGCCCTTCATTAATACGAATAGAGAAAAATAAACTGTCTTAACATTATTTTTATAACTTTATATTTAACGATATCCTACAAATATATATTTGTAAAAAATATATTTGTAAAAAGATACATAAATGTGTAAAGTAGTACTTGTATATACAGAAATTAGATTGCCATATGTATCGTACCAATTCCTTTTGACTTTATTATTATCATACTTTTATGCTTCGTTTGAAATGCATTAATTCGTAAAGCAATATTTAGATAGGTATTTTGTATGCTACGTATATGCTAAGCTTTATTATTATAACTACTTTTATACTTCACAAAAGAATATTAAGTTTATAGAACTATAGTTATATAAGTAATATGCAACTTGCATTTTTTTGTTTTGGTTTCTATTATTATAACTAATTTTATACTTCATAAAAAAATTCATAGTTTATCGAGCAATACTCCGATATTGTGACTTATCTCCTCTATAAATAAAGCGCTTCAAGGAACATACTATTTTAACTCCACCATTTCCACCACACAATAGATGCATTCCGAAAAAGAATTGGAGTGAAAGTATTAAAAAAAGACGAATCATTCTTCATGCATAAATGTAAATTCGCTTTACCTTTTTATAACGAGTTTGGGCTTCTCTTGAGATGCAGCCCTTCATTAATATGAATGGAGAAAATAAACTGTCTTGACGGCTTCGTAATAAAGACTTTTAGCATTTCCAAATAAAAACGGGCGTCCAATTGTTAGTGATATTTCTCTCGTATGCATTTTTTTATTGTAATGGTTGTTGAAATGAGATAGCTTAAATTAGTTTTTTGAGTTGGGATGGGGAATAAGAATTATGGTAAAAATGTGACGTTATTTTATGTAGCGTTTCTGAAATTTGTCATGATGTTTTTTTCTGTCTGAAAGTACCAAAAAAGCGAATTATGTAATGAGTTTGACATTTGTTTAGTACGACTTGGAGTGTGACTTATGCACGTAAAATAAGAAATACTATGAAATTAATGTAGATATATTTTAAAATTATATGTATACATTTGGATGTTTAAATTAAGATACATGAAATTCTTTAAAATAGTGTATATTTCATGTATTGACATTTAACACATCAACACTATAAATGTTTTAGATACATTTCAACAAAGAGCATATTTTAATTCTGCAAGTTAAACGCTTTTAGCGAAAACTGCCACTCCAAAGCTGTACAAGTAAATTTGCATTTGTTATGAATTAGCGACTCACTGGTTAAACGTGTCCGCCTCGTAAGCCCAAGATCGCGGGTTCGAACCCCGACTGAGTCATAAAATCAATCACGTCAATGAGATTAGTAGATGTCATACTATTCAATACAGAATTGCATACATTATATTGTTTGAAAGCTTCTGGGTCCACTTCTGTTCTTCTTAACGTTGATTCCTATCTAGTTTAATTTTCTTCAATATGATTTTATCTCTCAATCTATAATAATAAAAGAAAGAGTCTGTCTGTGTGTCTGTCTGTCTGTGTGTCTGTCTGTCTGTGTGTATGTCTGTCTGTGTGTGTGTCTGTGGATCGCAAAAGACCTACTTAGACTGCACTAAAAAATTCGAAATTTTTAATATACATTCCTTTTAATACCTACGTGTGCACCTGAGGCTTAGTTTTTTCATATTTGGTTGTGATTTTTAATTAGTTAAAAAAAAAAACGTCATCCACGTGGGATTGCGAGACCATAACATGGTTTGAAAATACATGGACCGGGCCGAAGCGGGGGCTTGAAGCCTTCCTCTATTAGTTTGATTGGGTGAGATATATGCACTCGCCCTAAGGCTGCTTCATCCTCTATTAGTGTTTGCTTTTTTTAAATGCCATGCACTAACACGAATTTAATTTTGTTTTGATTTTGAGTGCATTTTCACAAGTAAGCATGCCTCTAAAAGGAAGCAATGCGAAGTTAACGGGTTCCCAGTAAGGCGGGGCCAGAGACATAACATAGAGTGGACTGCGCATTGGCAAACGTAAAGTGTCCTAAACATCTAACTTACACAGTCACATGACTGTGTCGCGTTTGGCTCGCATCTATGGCGAGTTTACCATTTGGCGAGTTTTTCCACAACGACCTGAACACAGAGGCCGACAATCTAATGTTATGATAAAGAAGCTTGGAAAGGAGCAAGGATGAATCGCTAGTATTTTAAGATCCTCTTAAGATTATTTCTTTGATTTTGTGCGTCTATTTAAGATTACTTGAACAATTGAATGTGGACTCTTTATCAAAAATTAATTTAAAAGAACATTAGTAGGTTTATGTAGAGTGTTGCTGTAATATAAGTTGGTATTGACATGGTGAATATTTTCTGCCGTCTCTATAACTTTCGTTCTAACGGTCCGATTTTTTAAAAAAAAAAAAAATCAAATATATATTTTTTTGAAATATTGCTTCTTCCTTTATTTAAAAAAAAATCAAATATATATATATATTTTGAAATATTGCTTCTTCCTTTATTTCACCTGGAATAAATAAACTTTCTAAAACACATCAACATATTCCAAATCCAACAAATGCTCTACTTTTTAAATATAAATAACTCAAAAACTACGATTGCAAAAACAGGTTTCGTTTTGACCAAATTGTAAAAAAAATATTCTACTTCTAAGCTGTCAATGTTCAGACCATTAATTTAATTGACTTGGCCCAAAATATTTATTATAATTAGAGTTCTAACAACGTTGATTTAATCATGAATATGATTCTTCAGTATAAAAGAGCTTTTAGAATAAATTCCCTCGATAGAAATTATAGTTTATGAAGAACACACAATTACTAAAAGTATGCAGAACTAAATAAATTTTACCCGTGAAAGTGTGACTAATCCTTTTTTATAACCCTCTTTACAATTAGGAATTCACAAGCATTTGTCATCTTGCACAAAACGTTACTGAATTAAGAGTACAACATTCACGATTGTTAACATGCTCGGAGATTAAAAGAATGTAATTAAATATTTATTATTTAAGCCAAAAGAGAAAAATTCCAACAATGCTCAAAAAATCGTCTGCAAAAACATTGAAAAAAATTCAAGCTGCCGTGATTGGTAGAAACCCACGTGACATGGATATTGATGGTAGTCTCCACTTCGGTTTGCTAGCTGATATTCAGGTCTTGCGACAATTTGGAATAGTTCGTAACGAAACGGTAGCGTTAAGTTGCCATATGTAGCAACCTTTCCCCTCTTGGCGATTTATGATGTTTAGGACATAATGCTAATCTGCAAGGGATAGCGGTTTTTTAGAAAAAACTGGTTTTCCATTTTCCATCGGTTTTTCCATAAAAAACCGGTTTTCAGTACCGTAGGGCCTCATACAAAAAAACCGGTTTTCAATCAAAACCGGGACCACCGGTTTTTTGAAAACCGGTTTTGGTGTTCCATCCCTAAGCTGCTTTACTATGAATGCGCAGTCCACTCTATGTTATGTCTCTGGGCGGGGCCATACTGCTAGAAATTGATAAAAATAAGCTGTTTCGTACTATATAAGTTTCAATCCCGATTATGAAAAAAGCTGTGATGCAAACGTAATTTGTTTATTCAATATAATTTCACAGTTCAGAGCTTCGATACAAAAATATGCTGTGAAATATGGGTTTTCAATTTCGTCATACTTTTCATCGTGCATCGACAGAAGTGCTGGACAAATAATTGCGTTCCGAATTTAATATAAACTGCAAACAGCATCCTGCTTTGTGAAAAATGGTAAAAGCCTCCCACCCTGCAACCGTCTGAAACATATATAAATATTTACCCGTTTATAATATTCCACAAAAAATCAGTATGCGCATAACTTTCTTTTATATGGAATGCAACTGCCGTCGGTCACAAGTAAGAAATCTTTGTGAAATATTTCTCATATCTTGGATATTTCAATACGTTTTCCTTCAACAAATAAAATATATGCATGTTTATTGTTCGAGATGTAAGACTTTTTTATATTTCTTTGGACTGTAACGGTAAATTCGACTGCTTTAATTTTTACTGTAATAAAGAAATTTATTTGATAACATGTTTCGCAAAGCGGATGACCAATTTTATCATCTTAATAAATTTAGAGGAATTATCTAGTTGCAAGTGATTGCAGACTCGATACAACTTTTGACATTAATAATCTTGGTCTGTCCTTCGCATTGGAAAACCCTGTAACAGTAAGAGAAAACAACTTGTCTCTCTCTTATGGAATATATTTTTTATACCTGTTTTCCAACAATTATACTTTTTAAAACGTAATTTGATAGTTTTTGACTAACAAATATAATAAATTCAATTTTATTTCGTCTGTTCGAAAATAGATATACCTTGAAAATATACAAGAAATGAGAAAAAATGAAAAACTAGAACCTGTTTCAACAAATATTTTGGATGTAACGTCCGATTATTATTAAAATAATTTGTAAAATCTGCGAAATATGTATCAATTCTGGTCTCTCGCCGTAGACTGAAAAACAAAAGTTATGCATTTAATTCAAACCATTTTTTTTAAATAAATGTGCAACCGTCTATTTGTTCTATTTTAGTATTTATCTTACAGACTTTTTTGAATACAGAACTTAACATATATTTTCTGCATCAAGAACATCTCTACACTTACCAAATGAATGTAAATTTGTAAATCAAATCCATTTCCATTCAAATTTGAATGTAGTAAATCTTCAAAAAGGTACTTGATTATGTCTAATGAATTAGGATAAATTTCGATAACTTTTTACTTGAATATATTTAGTCTAATAATGTATTTCCATAATATCTTTATATATCAAATACACCAAAAAATATTTAAAGCATGTCTTTTATATTAAATATTAGATTTGGCATTGGACATTAAACAAACATAATTTACTCGCTACTTAACCGCTTTCTCACTTACCAAGACGCATTCTTTATGCAAAAATCCAATAAAACGCTTTCAAAAACACTCAATTTTGTACTCCAACTACCTATATATTCATAATCAAATACCATTATACTTTATATTCATAATTTATTATTTAAGTATTATATCTTGTTTGAAAAGGTAACCGCCAGGAAAGGATCTAATTTAAAACTCTTTACTCGGAGAAGATTATAAAAAAAATCATCCATAATAAAAATAAAAATACTTTTCATATTCTTGTAATGGTGTGAAATAAATAGATTAGTTTTTAATTTTTGCACTTATTCTTAAAAAATACATTCAGTTATTTTTTTCTTTCTGTTTATATGCTTATAATAATGTAAAAATATTACATGAATAGTTAGTAATTGTTGCATTTACTCTTTTACTCTGGAAGAAAAAAATTCCAATTATTTTTCATACTATCTATAATGCGACTCCTAAACCAAGGAACGTTTTGCCTACTGAATGTTCTTTGTTAAAGTCAAAATCCACGTACTACTCATATTAAAGGGTAATATTCTGCGAAATTAAGTAGTCTTCACTAATTATACGTTATACAATTCTGAACTGTTCAAGCTTATGTTCCTTTATGCCCTTGGATAAAATATATATTTCTTGTCAAAACTCTGGTCATAAAGCGATTCATGCTTGATCATAGTACCGCTTTGTAAGCCTTCCCACTTATTTGGCATACATTCAATTGTTTAAAGCAGTATATTTTTGTATCGAGTCTGAATATCCGAATCTTTGAATTTTCGAATGAGGACTGGTGCATTAATTGACTCGAATAATTAAAATTATTCTGAAATTTAAATAAAAATTATCCTATGATCAATTAAATTTCTCGGATGAATCTTATGGTATTAAAATGACCCTCTTTATTACAAAAGTTATTCAACCATTTTTCCTATTTTCTTAATCTACCGATCCATAAACAACAGACCAAATTGATCCTGTGCTATCAACATCTCGGTTAATCTCACACTTATACGAGGAAATTGCCTCTATGCCACTTCCTTACCTCAATAACATACACTCCGGAAGAAAATAGCTAGGGTGGTGTTCTTGCTATCTCATTTGAACAGCTTAAAAATGAATTTGCTGTTTAAGATTAATTGTTTATGTATTTATTATCTAGTTACTGACTTACAGACTTAAATATTTAGTCGGAATATTTGAAGTTTCGTTAGGATTGTTTCTTAGCTTGTGCTTTAATGCACTAAATCTTATAAATGCCTATTATTGAAAATACGTGATTATAATTGCAGGTCTAATAACTGATTTTAATACCGATTGCAGACCAAAAATTATTCAATTTTATGATTGTAAAATTATTTTGAACAAACTGTTATTAACAATCCGAGATCATTCAAGATATTTTGTTTCCAATTTTATAAATACAGTATTATGATTCTTTTAAAATTTATATATATACTTTTTTTATTTTCTGTGTTTTGTATAATGTTACCTGGATTTCTTAATGAATTTCTAAGATATATTGTTTAAATTATGTTTTTCATATCGCAATACTATTCAAATCAATTAAAAGAATTTCATATGTCCACACGGTAGTAATTTCTACATAATAAAAATTACAGAAAATATACGGAAAACACTTCAACTTCAGGCATTATTTTGAACTAAAGATAGACTCTATATGAATCTCATAAAATCTTACATATATTTAACTACAAGTTCTGCTTAACGTTCATGTTGCTATATAATTTATTTTGAAATATGACAACTGAAAAAGTGTTTATACATGAAGCAAATCTAAAAAACGTTTTTCGGACATTGATATACAGGTTCCAGTCGTTCATTTGTACAATAAAGGACTTAAAAATAACTTCAGCAGCATTTCGGTTTCCATGCAAAAAATTGTTTTACCATTGGATTTGAAATGCATTTGTAAAAATGTAGGATTGGACAATTAATTAAAAAAAATAAAGAATTTTGTCTTTTCGTGTAACAAAAAAGAATGGATACGTACAGCTTAACACCTAAAAATATATTAAAATTTATGAGGAGCTAATTTTAACAGCGTGATTTCTCCAACTTTGACTTAAGCTACTTTTGTACTTAAACATCATCACACAGGATTATGTTAATATCGCTACACTCTTAAAACAAACACTCCCAATTTACCTCAGTCTGAGTGGATTTCACTCATCCAGACTGGAAAATGCACTTCTCTTTTTGGAGTGGATCCTTTGTGTGTTAAACCTCCGACAGGATCACTCCAAGCGAGTGATTTTAACTCAGTCTGAGAAAATATGCCTTTAGGGTGTCGAAAATGCACTTCTTCAACAGGAGTGGATTTCACTCTTTTGTTTTAAGAGTGTAAGGTAATAAACAAAAGTGGCTTAAGTCAAATATGGAGAAGTCTTGTTTTGAACGTTTTATCCTCTTATGTGCTATCTGCAAATATCAAACGTTATAAAAAATTATCGTACAACATGCTTTTAAATATATATTTGTTTGGAATGTTTGTCAATATAAAATATACATGTGTAGCAGTTTGCTGGTGTCACAGGATGATAATACAACAAGTAAACAAGAGCATAAATATCTTTCTTCACCATCACTAAAAGCTAACTGCTTCAACTGAACCTAATGACCCGTTAACGAGTAAACGTTCAAGCACTGAAAAATACTGTTCTTACTGAGCAAAAGAAATATTTCCAAGGAACAACACGCTCAACAAAATTCGAACTAATTCCCCTAGGAAAACCTTGGAAGCACTCGATCGAAAACAGGAGTTTTCCTGGAAACCCCCGGAAATCCTGGAGTGAAAAGATGGGGAAAATACGACTGGACTGAGGCAATTTGCAGCAATTATCTGCGGAGATGAGAGTCATTACAGGGGAAACTGGATTTTGAGTGGGATGGGATTCGAAATAGAAAGTAGGATTTCGTTCAGTGAGAGAGGGGAACATTCGGAATTGGTTTGGTTAAAACGAAAATATATTTGAATTAAAAAAAATTCCGTACTTACACTGTATATTAAACTACTCTGCTCAAAACAATTAGGGGAGCACTTTGGGTGCTTTTGTTACCTTTCAGTCTCAACAATTTATTTTTTATTCTAAATATCTCAAATTTGTGAAAAAGATTCAGTATGCATCCAGAAAGAACTGGTAAAAAACAGGAGGGGAAATCTTAACTTTTTCACTAAAATTTAAGGGAAAATAAATTGGAATCATAACTTCTGACTAAATTATAACAATGCTTTTTTTCAAAACTTTATTTGTTAAAAAAAAGTTAAAATTAATTTTAATCATCTAAAAATTGCACGCATGAAGAATTTAGGGGCAATTTATTTGCTAAAAATTTTTAGAGTGAATTTTATTTTACCATATTTTTCATACTTTCATTTAATAAAAACAAACATTACTTAATTCTTCAAAAGTCATGATTCTTTCATCTAACGACAAATAAATGCGAGTTCAACTTAAAGAGAAAAAAATATAGCAAGCTGACGATTAAAAATGAAAACAATGGGGGTGAAGGAGTTTAAATTCATGCGTTACCCGAATGGTTTTTAACAGTGTAGTTAGTTTTACAGAAAAAACGATACTTTCCGAAAAAAGTCTGTTATTTCCTTGAATTTTTTTTTCTGTAACAATTGCGATTTTAAGTCCTTTTTTACTGAGTTGAATTCAACTAAACAACTATTTTAATGTTTTATCCGTTGTTCAAACTTGAGTTTCGGCAGTTTATTGTCCATTATTATTGTGGTCAGTACCCATGTATTGCACGGGAGACCAGGGTTTGATTTTTTACCGGATAGGTTTACTTTCTTTCTCTACCATATGTCCGTTAAAATAGATTTTACGTCATAATTATTTTTTTCTAGTTATTAAATATCTGTTAAAACTTTCTCTGTTTCAATGTTGCATTTTTTTTTAAACTTTAACGTAAATTTTAAAAGTAGTGTATTCAAAATTAATTGATTTAAATAGATACAGGTCTCTTCATTTCGTTTTTTTTTGTATTTTGGTCTCACGTTTATTACTCACCTCCAAAAATTTTAATTATTTTATATTAAATTGTTTGAATTACTATAATATACTCATTTCTAAGCAAATAACCTTTACTTTACTTACAAGGCATTTTTATACCAGCACACCCATTGTTTAGTAAATATGCACGGTGACACCTATATGCAATACTCAGAAAACTTTTAAAAGAAAAAAAAATTACATAATTCTGTTATTGTGTTTTGGCTTGAAAAGTCGGATATTTATTGCCATTATCTAATTTTGACTCCAATTTTTCTGCCAATTCTAAAATTTGAAGGCCTTTTACAACAGCAAAAATATTTCGAATTCTGCGAAAATCTGAAAGTCAACTATCAGTTTATAATGGCTTTTGATGATTGTGAATGTTACCAGACCCCTTTTCTAACCAAATAGTTTCAGATACACAAACTATGTCATTATTTTGCGATAAACCTCGTCGTTTCTCATCATTTATATTTTGAATTTTAGATCAATGCTGAATTTCAGGAAAGGTTTATTGTTCTGAATTCATAAAAGCGCGCATGAATAATGGATGATTTCACAGATTGTTTTATAATGCCGCGGACTACGCGGATTACTTATACATATTTCAAATTTTAAAACAATGGAAAATACATCGTCTAATATAAGAGAATTCACCCATCGATAAGTTATGCAACCTAAACTATGAATGAGGTTTTATAGCGTAATGCATGTGATTTTTGACATTAAAGGAAATATATATGGATTTTTAAGCTGTGTTTATACTTATATTTTTAAGCTGTGTTTATACTTTTTTTTAGGATTTGAATATTTTAGCACAACTGTATTGAAGGCGTTATAAGTGAAAATATTGCCTTAATGAGACAAGTTTATTGAACACTTGTATTATATATAGGGTGTCCCAAAATGGACTACCTGTTTTTAAAAGTTAATAAAAAAGAAATGTTTAGAGATATTAACACAATTCTTGCAGAAAACAAATGAGCCATGTCTGGAATTTTATATGGAGCACTTTATTATGTCAGTTATGTTTATTACGTTTTATTATGTTATTACACTTTATTATGTTCAATTTAACTGTCAGATGACATTTCAATACCGTGTATTACTGTATGAAAGAACAAGGCATGCGTTTAGACCGAAAAAAAAAGGACACGTGGTCAGAAATGTTCAGTTCTGACCACGTGTCCTTCTTTTAGGGGTATAAGCATGCCTAGTTCTTTCATACAGGCAACATACGGTTTTGAAGCGCCATCTTTTTTTTAAAATTGAACAGCATAAAGTGTTATGAAACACTTTATTATGTTATTTACGTTTATATCAAATTCCAGACACGACTCATTCGTTTACAGCAAGAATTGTGTTAATATCTCTATCCATATTTTTAATTACTTTTAAAAACAGGTAGTCCATTTTAGGACACCCTGTATATTAATGAAAACAATATGTTTACAATTTGATAATATTGCCGTTTGCATTTGCCGGAAAATTGTGCAATGCCTTACATGAACTATATTTTCGATACGTGAAAATATATTGATTTACTTCTTTCATACTTGGGATGCATATATGAATTGAATTATTTAGAACTAGATTCCATTCCATTGTAATATCTAAATTTCTAGAGTTCCATATATACGAAATATTCTGTTTTCGTTTTGCATGCTAGTCGAACATACAATCGTGCCCACAATATGAAATGATTAACATTTCTCATGAATTATTTAAGATTGTAGGCACGAAGTAGACAATTTTCGTGTTATATGCCTACATACATCAACAACCTAGATTAACCAGGTTTATGAAAGAATTCGAATAGTTTTCGAGATTTACTGTAAAACTTTGACGATATGACTTACAAAAGTACTTCTTACTTTGAAATAAGAATTATGATATAACTTAATCTAGCTAGGAGCGCAAAACTTAAAGATTCAAAACAGAACTAAATATTATCTTAGACAACTTTAAAATATTTCAGCAGTTATCAAAAATATGTTAAATGAACTAGGTGTTAGTTTCAATGAATTATATTTCTGAAATATACAAGCGTAATTGACATTTAAAGAATAAAGTAAATTAAAAGTTTTATCATATATCTTAATTATAAAACGCATAAGTTAGAAAAAACCATTGAAAATGAAATTTGTTTTGAAAATTATTATGAATAGTAACCTTCAGTTAACTTGGCCTTTTAACAATAAATCCAAAGTCCAATAAAAAAAACTCAACATGAGTTTATCTAAATAATTATTTGCATTTGAGGCCTAAAGAAATAAAAAGCCATAATTTCTTATTAATTTTTACTATAATACTAGAAAAATTAAGTTGATATAACATTTATGAAACAATTCTTTTTATTTGAGGTATTAGTAGGTAATTAGTACTATTCAAATGCGTTAGGGAGGTTTATAGAGTTATCAGTTGTTTACGTGTTACATCATATATAAGCCAAAGAGTTTTGCCCACCGACACACTCTTTTAAGAATATATGTCAGTTAAGTCCATGATGGCCCACACAACATATTTTGTTATCAAAAGCCAAGCGAATTTTTATGAAAAGAAAGTCCACTGTCCTACCATTAAAACGTTTTGTTCGTTTTGACCCATAAGTTATGTACCAAATCGGGTTATGAATTTGACTGAAAAATAAAGATTAAAAATTGAATCAACGGTAAAGCAGCTGACAATTTTTAGTTGTAAGGCTTCATGGATAAATATTCTAAATTGTCTTTAAGAAATACATAAGCCACCAACAAAAAATTGTGCTTCCAGTTTTAACCATTAAATTGGTGTCATTATCATGTATAAATTCCAAAGTTTTCTTTTTTTAATACAAATTTAAGCCATACTCTCAAATGAATGAATTAGGTTAAGTATCCGAAATGGCTGAGTCAAGTATCCCAATACATTGGGACACTCAAATTTTAATTTTAGTTTACATATTTTTTCCAACTTATCAGTTAATGCCTTGAAATTAAAATGATTAATATCGTGAAGTTAGTAAATTAATATAAATAGCCTGCATCTAAGAACCCATTACTGATGTTTGGAAAATAAAACTGAATTATAAAAATTGAAAATTTAGTTAAATATCTCTGGTTCCCCCATCGAAAATTTTGTAACCTTGATTTACACATTTCTAACTGTTTTTCTCGCATTTTAGGAATTCCGAAGACGAAGAATGCAGTTCGAATGGAGAAAAGAATTGTTTTCAAGGCGGTGGCAACACAACTGACAGTCATGAGATGTCTGAAGCAGAGTGTGATCGAGATTATCACCAGCACATACGGAAAGGTATTTTGAATTTTGAAAAAATAAGGGAAATATTTTTTACATTTTTTAAAAAATATGTTTTAGAAAGAAACATCCATCTGTTTTGCATTTTTTTTAATATGAATATTCCAAAAACTTAAAACTTAGTTACTTTTTGCTACTGTAACAAAAAATTAACAAGAACTTAAATTTATGTTCCATCACCCGTCTCATATTACTGCATAAACGTTCCCTTGCAATTTGGTGGGCGAACCGGAGTAGCTTGGTATTTATCATATTTCAGAAGCTAACAAAATTCCGGCTACATACCCGTAAAGGGAAGAAAAAAAACCTCAACATTTAGCCCTTACCTGATTGGTTGGTAAAGGTCACGAGACAATAATACTTATTCTTGCATCTAGCCCACCGCGAAAGAAGAAAAAATGAAAATAGTTTAAAGAATTGCATCTTAAATAATAGAAGTCTGGCAAGACATCAATTTATTTGTATTTGGCCGATACTTTTTCGGACTGCTAAATATCCATAAATTTGCCTGTTTTTTTTACAGCACACTACAGTGACAAAAAAAGTGTGTTACACCTAAAATACCTAATTTAAATTTTTATATTGAGGTTTATCAATACCTTACAAAAATAATATGAGGACAACTTCTATAAAATATGACAATAAATTACAACTAAAATTTTTAAATGTTAAATACAGTAGACCCGCTTATCCGAAAGGTACGGGACCAAAATTGAGCTGCAAAAAAAAAAAAAAAAAAAAAACTGTGTATTTTGAGAAATAAATCCTACTTTGTAGGTACGTATTCATTTTTCTGTGTATATATTTATGCATATACATTTCATATTTTTGCAAAAAAAAAAATCCAAAGCCTTTTGGTTAAACCAATTTCGTATAACCGGGACTCTACTGTTTAGAAAAATTACAACAACGAGTATAAATAAACATAATCTATAACTACTAATTTTTTGAATAAATTGAAGCTTTATAATATTTATTTGATTTCTAGTTGTCTTTTTTAGTTATAATTTACAGTCACATGCTATATTCAATATGACATGTAAATTATAACTGTAAATGACAACTGTAACTAAATAAATGAATAATTATAAAACTTCAATCCAAATATACTGAACACTGAATGACATTCATTTATCTGATCCCCATCACCTACTCAAGAGAAACGCTAAGCCTAAACACCCTCCCAAACACCCGATGCCCGACCAAAACGTAAACTCCTCAAGCGTAATTAGAAACCGAGCGACGCTTTGAGCGACGTTATCGGGGTGTAGTTGACACTAGATCGGCTTCTAGGAACAATGAATGATATCGCTCCGAGCGGGGGAGAGGGGCGTATCTCCCGTGTTAATTTAATGGGAGATAGGTCAGTTTTCCGCGTACGAAACGATGGTGTGCACTGTGTGGGTGCGAAGCCGAGATACATACTGATTGAAGCTTTTAGGGCAGTTAGTGTCTGACATTTAGGGGAGAATGGATTGTTTGTGGAACTCCATAACTGTTGTGCTTGATTGAGGAGTAGGTCTTTGTATGTAGAACTAATAAATATTGTTGGTATATTATGTGGTGGAACTATTCAGTCTATGTTAAATCAGTATTGTATGTGTAATGTAACCTTTGCTGTAAATGATTTTTAACAATAAAATAAAAAATATAAATTGATATCTAAATATAATCCACTCACTGCGTAATTAAAATATATAAATAGTACTTAAACATAAGTAGAATCTCTCGAATACAAGCCTAAAATAACACTTATTATTATTAAATTGATGCTTACAGCTATATTTGTACTAAAAATGGGATTGGGTAAAAGTAACTTCCTTTAAGACAGAACTATGCATTCATTTTTTTTAAACTTATACAGCTACTATTTTTGTTAAAAACAGCCAGTCAAAGATCTGATCAGTTATCCAAACCGCTTTTACGGCATATATGAATTGATACATATGTTACGCCAAAGTTTATTTATAAAATATTTTAGTTTGAATCCTTTGTAAAACCTGCTGAGATTAAGCAATTTCAAAATAAAGTAAACAATAAAAACTTCTTGAAAAGTTACTTTAATTTCTAAGTATTTTAAAATATATAATGTAAAACAGTTCAAATTATAATGATATTAATTGCAGAAAAATATTTTTATATTGAATATAAACTATTAAGACTTTTTTTTATTTGGACTAGATATTATCCCCCGATAATAACTATTAATTTTTAGTGATAGTTCCACACTCAATTTTTTAAACTTAAAATTTCCATCATTAACTGATAATTTTCTTATTCTCAAATACTCCTAAACTTTTAGTTTGTCTCGAATAAAACCAATTTCCAAACTGTCAAAACTTTATTTTTGAGAACAGGAAAATTGCATTTTCAATAACACTTTAAGTTTGCGACGTATTTGTCTTGAACAATAATTAACTGTCTAATTTCAGAGATACTTTCAAACGTTCTCTAATTACAGTCACTTTAAAGTTATTGTTATTGGAGGGAGTGACAATGAGCAAAATGAGATTGCCTTTTCGCAAACTTTTTGGTGTCTATAATATTAATGAAAAAATTTTGTTTTGATGAATTCTGATTTTTATAAGTTTTGAACAACAAACTTAAGTTTCCCTAAAATCAAGAAAAATAATGATAAGAAAAATTAAAATACTACTGCTAATAATGATAGATTTTTGAAAGACTTATCTGGACATTTTTGCTTGTATCAAATGTGTTCAAATAATTCAATTGTTTTTACTATAATTAAATATAGATCAATAATTTGCGTTTAATATAATTTAATGTAAATCAATAGTTTCATTAATAATTAACTATGTATGAACCATACTTCTCAAATGCAATACTTTAATTTTTATCAATGTTAAGGACATTGCAAAAACAATTACATTATTATTTTTATGTTCGTCCATGATAAGTTAGTCGAACTTTTTTAAAAAAGAAAAAAAAATACTTATTCAGAATATAAAAGCTAAGTTTCTACGCAAGATATTTTAAATAAAAGTTTTTAAAGTTTAGGAAAGTAGAAAATATAGGGCCCATGAAGGAGAATAAGTTATCTGCAGAAACGTTTGGAATTTATAATTCTCAAAGGGGTATTTATACAGATTTATGTACTTTCAAGTAAACGTTTAGGTCCAAAAGGGAGTTGAAATTCTTTTGCATAAAGGATATGCTTAAAATATACCAAACTTATTTAATTTAAATAATTGTTTTTTTTTTCGGAAATGACATTTTAACGTGTAGGCAGCTTTGCCAAAACAACCATTAATTTTTGCTTAAAGTGTTTAAGGCATACACGACAATAGAGTTTCAATAGTGTACAAGTTAACCATTTGATGAAAACCTTTATGTAGTGTTTAGAAATCATGTTGTGACATTGTGTGGTAATATGTGTTAGGTGACAATTTGTGGTTCTTACGCAAATGCAGGGGGAAGTTCAAACTAACATTCTCCAAAGCATAACTAAGATATAAAACCCAACCAATTCATTAACAATTCATTATTATCAGCAATCCCTAATGAACGGACTGGACTCTATATCTTATTTATACTTTTCGATATCTTAATTATACTTTAGAGAATGAGTTTTTATCAACTGCATTGTTTCAAATAATGTACCTTTTACGATTGAATTCTTAATGCTAAAAATATGTGTAAAAAACTTTTGCCCAACATCATTCCCTCTCAAATGTATAGAGTTAGAAATATGTTTAATTTTAGTCACCTATTTTTACAAATAATTTCCCTTTCTATCGAAATTTTAATAAAATTTCGGTTAATTGAAGACTGGTTTACGGTTTTACGGAACTGCGCTTGCACGCGTATAATCCCAGGAAACGAAAAATGGTGTCATTTCACGGAAATATTCAAGCAGCAAAATCGCTGTCTTTTACAACTGGACATTTAAAAAGTATTTAACATTCAAGAAAATAAAATGTGTGCATACATTGTTATTACTTTATATTACATAATATTAATAAAAACTGCTTCCTCGAATTTTACCTCTTTGAAACTAAAATATATCAAACGAAAAATGGTGTCATTTCACAGAAATATTCATGCATCAAAATTGCTGTCCACTAAAGCGAAACATTTTTAAAATATTTAAAATTCAAAAAAATTAAATGTGCACTTTAAATGTTATTACTTTCTGTTATACAATACAAATAAATACTCGTTTCTCGAATTTTATCTTTTTGAAACCCAATTATATTTTTGTCCCTTCACATATGTTATCTGAAGTACCGAATCCACCTCAGTTAAACACATCCAAACTCCTCCAATATACGACCAACATTTAAATCGAATCTTAGCTTTTATAACCAACCCCTCCCAACAAGTATTTCGTGACTAGTCAGACCATTCGGACATGCTGTAGTGGGTATTTCCGTAATGGAGGCACATTTCAAAGCCCCGACTGGAGTCCGTTTGAATGTGGCTATTATGCAGATTCCTCCAAGTCGATATCTGTCACTGTATCTGATCAGATTGCGGAATGGCTTGTGAAGAATGGCTTAGAACTTGGATAACATGCGAGCTCGGAAGGGTTGAAGGTTTATTTTGGGGAGAAGTACTGAGTTTGATTCGTAGGAGATGTCGATTATTACTAGTGCTGATGGGACTGTCTTTGTAAAGGCTAAAAATTTAATGTTTGACGTTATTTATCGTAATTTATACTAAAGTAGTCTATATTAAAATTAGTTAATTATTAATACTATTAAAACTAGTTAATTACTAATACTATTAAAACTGAATTAATTACTAAGAATGACTTAGAACTTGGATAACATGCGAACTCGGAGGGATGAAGGTTTATTCGGGGAGAAGTACTGGGTTTGATTCGGAGGAAATGTCGATTATTACTAATGCTGATGGAACTGTCTTTGATAAAGGTTAAAAACTTAATTTCTGTCGTTATTTATCGTAATTAAAACTTAATTACTCTATATTAAAACTAGTTATTCATGTATTTTAGTACTAATATACTAATTTCTAGAGAGAAAATGTTTTTCAGAATTTTTTATATACATTGTCCCATATAAAGATGTATAATGCAGATATATTTGTGATTTGTAAATATACAGAATTATTTATAAACTTTAAATAAAATTAAGATACGCTGCGAGCAATAAAACTTGTTATTATTTTTTATGTTAAAAATTAGTCATTATCTACTCATTTAATGTTTTGTGCATACTTATGGTCTTTTTTAAACAATCGAAGTCTAATTACAAGAAAACTAATTGCTTCGAATTAAACATTTATTGGTAATTTGTAGTTTTTTTTATTTATGTTCTTATGTTTAAACTAGCAATTAACTATTGCAATTTTTTAAACAAAGTTTTAAAAGTTATTTATTTGCAAATTAAGCTCTATAAAGATTAAAAAAGGAAAAATGTAATTAAAAAAGATATTGAAGCGCCATTAAGAATTATTGTTATTCGTTGTTACACATGATTCAAAGTCATTATTAATTTTTTAAGCAAATAAATAGAAATGTTATAAAAAGTAACGTAATATTTGCGTTTTCAGCAAGTAAAATTTAAAGAATTTAGCATACAATTGAAAGTATTTAGCATCAACTTAATAAAAACACATTGTACATTTTAAACAAGTATTAAGGAAAGTTTATTTAACCCACATTATTTGTTCCAATATAAAATATTAATAAACTCAAAACTAAAGAAAAACACATTGTGCATTTTAAACAGGTAAAAAGGAAATTATATTTAACATACACTATTTGTTTCATTACTGTTTCGTATAAAAATATTAAATTGTATTTTGTTTTCCATTGTATTTTCAAAAGTAAACGTTAAAGAAGCATGTTGTAATATAAAATGAAATTAAATTGCATTTTTATTCAAACATTCAAAAGAATCAAATTGAAAGCACACAAACCTTTTCATTAAAGTAATACACTCTAGTCTAACATCCCTTTAATGATACATTTATTTGCGTTTAAAGATAAACCACCCCCTTTCATTTTCAAATATTAAATCGGTCGCTTTATTAGGAGAAAAACAAATTACTCTATGAATACTTTATCAGGATCCTTTATTCTTATGAATTTTATTTATGAAAATAAAAAAGTCGTTTAAAAGTAGTTTTTGTTGCTGATGAGACTTTTTTTTATTGTATGATTATGTTTAATGTACAAAAACAACCATTTTGATTTGATGATTTGTGTATTACAAATGATTATACGTCTCATCTGAATATTCTTAGTTTTATATCAAGAATACATATTTATAAAAATCAAAACAAAATGATAATTAAAAAAAAGTTCTTTACCAGCAGTAAAGTTCAATTAATTCTTGAATTCAACATTTTATTTTAACTTGTTTTTTGAATGATACATTGCTTACCACTTTTCCAATATTTCGTTTAAAAAAATATGTTGAGCACATAATTGAATATCTGAAAATTGTATAGTTCATATTGAAAATGTATTTTCATTATTATTTTAAAATGACAGTCGAGAGACTTAATATATTATAAATTATAATATTAAAATGCTCAAAACATAATTCTAAAATAAAATAATGGCAATCATTATTTAAAATTGTTAAAAATGAAGCAACATAATGAAAAAATATGTTATTGTAAAAATCATAGTTATTGAGAATAATAGTTTAAGTAATATCATACCAAATTTGATATTATTGAAAGCTCGGATTTACCATAAATCCGTAAAACTGGAGCAACAAGTTATGTTGTTGTTGTTGTTGCTTATCTCCTTGGTTTAGCAGAGCTAAACTAGGTCTATAATGTTTGTCACTCGTAAAAAGTCTAGGACCATGACTGGATTTTCATACAAATCGTGTCTGGAAAGTCCCAGACAGTCCAGGATGTGGTCGGGTGCCGCCTGTTTGTTGGAACACTTCGGGCAGATAGGAAAGGTCTTCTTTCCATTCGTGTAACACAGAGATCTAATGTGTCCACTTTTAATTCTCGTAAGCAACAAGTTATTATCGTTTGTTTAAATACAATAACTTTTACAAAACTGGATTAATTCTTTTAAACACAAATCACCTTCACAATTACGATTATGCCTTCGAAGAACAAGTTTAAAGCGTTTTTAATCCTTTCAGTCCCAAAGACTATTTGGCATAATCATTTTAGATTTTATATATATTTATATAATTTATATATATATATATATTTCTTATTAATTCCCAATAGATATCAACCCTATTATTATTATTATTATAATTTTATTAGCATCATGATGCCAAATGGCACCACTGGGACTGATCACTGAAAAAGCGTCTGAAGTCAGACGTTTCGAATTTACAGTGCACTTATTTCAAGTTTTAGTTTTCTTACTTATAATCGTATAGTGATATAATAACTAAGACAAATAATGATAGTTTTGCTATGTTGCATAACAAATAGTCTTAAAGGCAACGTAACTTTACATTTACATTCTTTGATAGTTTAATTTAAAGTTCTTCTTCATATTGAACATTATTTACGAAAAGAGCTATCATATAAAAGTTAAAATCTTTCTTAATATCTATGAAAAACATAATTAAGGCAACCTTAAATACCGTTATGTAATTATTCTTCATGTATTTTATCAGAATCTGAATAGCCTTTGAAAAATTGCATTGGTATCTCTGAAGTTTATCTAAAATGTACCAATTTTTTGGTCTCTTTAATAAAATTCAGTCAAAATATTTCTAAACTCACTGTTCAGCTTATTTTATGTATAAGTAGAATTGTTGAGCCACATGTCCTTAAAAAAATACATATTTTTTTCTCAGAAAACTGAAAGTCAACTCATAAACAAATCATTGGCAGTTTCTCAGAATTTAATAAAATTCGTTCGATCTTAAATAAAGTCTTTCCCGAAACTAGTTTATGAGATTTTCAATTTAAAAGCATCAAACTAAACACAATTTACGGCCAAAGCAATTGCGTTAAATTACCTTATCTCATTTATTAGTATTTCCATGTCGAAATGAAAAACATAGTTAAAGCCTTCCCAAAAATAAGAACTATCCTCATATAATTCGTAATATTTCTTTCATTCTATGAACCCATTTAATATTCGTCAAATTGCAAGGATAAATTTATAAAACTACTATTGCCTGAATAAAAAAAAACCCACATGTATAGGCAGTATATATTCTAGACCTAGTTAATTGTTGGATCAATCGAAGTATTCGTAGTGGGTAATAACTAGAATTAAGAAGTGCAGAGTTTTTATAAAATGTACATATTTTCTGTCTGATATCATTCAAAGCAATGCTCAAAGTTAGTAAGAAATGTTGAATGTAATGAAGTTTGACGTCATTATTTATTGCAAAAGGATTGTGGGTGATTAATCAGAAATGACGTTCTCTCACTTTAAAGTCAATTACTGACTAATGTATTTAACTTTTTAATATTGTGATTGATAGCATTTGAAGTGTTTTTAAAATATTATTTTTTGCATATTAAGTTAAAATTTATGCAGCTTCCTCATTGAAGCTATATAGCTTTTTTAGTTTGCTTTGTAGATTGGTTTCAGACCGACAGTTTACAACAAGGTTCAAATAAATGTAATACCTTTATTATCTGACATTATGAAGTCTTAGAATACAAGTGAAACTAGTCCATTTTTTTCAGATAGCAGATAATTTTCAGATAGCTTTCCATTTTCAATATTGCAGAGAAATTGCGTGCACTAACTAGTAACTATGTATAACCTCATTGCAATAATGAAAAAAGTCATAGTTCAGATAATATCCGCTAGGCAGCTAAATTTAACACAAAAATGTGAAAATGTAGTAATTTTGTTACAAAGCTTTAATTTTAGAACTCTTTATCACCAAGAAGCTTTTTATAGACATAGTTAACTTGTATTCTAAACCCTCCATATTTCATATTAGGTAATTGAAAGTAATAAATATACTCTTCTTACAAAACGTGCATGACATTTTCAATTAAACTTCTTCTCCGAATTAAACATAATTCACGACACGACCGATCACTTAGACGACCAAAAAACGCAATTAAAGGATTCCTCTAAAAATGAAAAATACCCCCATACATAATTGCTACCCATTTCTCTCATTCCAGGTTCCCATTCGCCATTTGTCAAGTTGCGAATCGGCCCTCTGTCTGCCAACTACGGACTGTGCGCCGATAACGAGTGATGTACGGCCGCCAATTTGGAATGTTTTTCTTCCAGAACACTCTGCATATTTGATGAGGACAACCCTCCTCAGAGGAATAATCGAACTCTTCGAGGAGAACGTTTATCGGCGAGTTTCTGTCAAAGTTGTAAGGGACTTGTCTGTAATGGATTGTATTGATTGCATTGTTATTCACGTGAAGAAGGAATGTATGTAATTGTTTTTGTGATGGGTTGAGAAGAGATCTTAGTGGAAGAACGTGATCAGTTGAAACGAGAAAATGATCTTTATAATTGTTAGTTTGTACTAATATCCATAAATACGATCATTGCAAATGGAAAAAATTCTTAACTTAATGTTTAAGTAAGGAGAAACTTTATATCATTAAATAAGGGAATAATCTGTTCATTGACACAAAAATTCTATTATTTTTTTCAAACGTTTCACACAGCATGTTCTTCCACTAAGTACTTTCCTCGGGGTGCTATATAATTAATTAAAATTTATTGAGCGATTATTGCTGATGAAATATCAATCAATTAATCCAAATAGAAATACAAAAAGAAAAGATGAAGAATGTAGATCACGACTGATAAGCCCTCTGTCTGCCAACTACGTACTGTGCGCCGATAACGAGTGATGTACGGCCGCCAATTTGGAATGTTTTTCCTCCAGAACACTCTGCATATTTGATGAGGACAACCCCCCTCAGAGGAATAATCGAACTCTTCGAGGAGAACGTTTATCGGCGAGTTTCTGTCAAAGTGTAAGGGACTGTCTGTAATGGATTGCATTGATTGCATTGTTATTCATTGTTTGGAGAAGGAATGTGTGTAATTGTTTTTGTGTTGGGTTGAAGAGCTTAGTGGAAGAACGTGATCAGTTGAAACGAGAAAATGATCTTTATAATTGTTGGTTTGTACTTATATCCATAAATACGATCATCGCAAATGGAAAAAATTCTTAACTTAATGTTTAAGTAATTAGAAACTTGATATCCTAAAATAAGGGGATGATATGTTCATTGACACAAAAATATCATTTTTTAAACGTGTCACACACGTTCTTTCACTAAGTACTTTCATTGGGGTGCTATATTATTGATTAAAATTTATTGATCGATTATTACTCATGAAATATCAATCAATTAATGCAAATAGAAATACAAAAAGAAAATAAAAGATGATGAACTGAGATCCTGACTGACCTTCTCATCAGGTCTAGCCATCCAAGATCTCCAGAGGCATTTCAGAAAATTATTTTTCGTTTTTTTATTTCATTTAATGTTAATACTTGTTTGTATTCAATCAATGCAATGTTTAAAAACAGGCTTTAGTATACAAATAATATTGAAGAACTGGACAAATGACTTGCATTTTCTTCTAAATGGTTGTTTATTTACAGAGTAAGCAATACATTTTGTACCAGGTCCGGAAGCTTAAATGTAAATGGTCACATATTGTCCTAGTGGTGAACAATATGATCTGTTAATATCATCAGCATATTATCCAAAAATCTTGAAATAATAATTTTTTAACGAATTGATTTCCCAACAGTTGTGCTTATTCCCAGGCAGCAAGCCTAATCGGTGAATGGTTGGCCAATCATCGATATCGTCGGCAAGTAATCGGAAGTTTTTTTACGAGATCGGGAAGAGGTCGCGCCAAATTGTCACTCCGACGTCTGCTAACTATTCATTTAGAATTTTTTTATCCGATAGTGCCATAAATTTTCAATTTATGTATGGCTATATTGGCTTTAATAATTGTTATAAATCTAACTTAAAAGTAAATAGCGACTATAGTCCAATAACAGCACTATTGCATTATTGTAATTAATTATTGTTACAATATAAATTTGGCTCGCAAGCTTTCAAAATCAATTAAAAAAATATGTCTTACAAACGTTATGTCAGAATCCATTAATAAAACAATAATTAATTACAATAATGATATAGTGCAGTTATTAGAATATAGTCTCTATTTACTTTTTACAGAGTTTATTAAAACGTGCAAGTTGTTAAAGCTAGTATTAATTTCATTTTCAAATTATGTATGATATTTTAAGAAAGAACAATGACCACTTATTTAATGTTCGAAACATATATCATTGATTCTAAGAATCAAAATGAATTGATTTATTTATCAATATAATAAAAAAGACTATTCTCGATGTTCTTAAAATGAAGGTTTTGTTTATAAAGATAAAGTAACATGGAATGTACAAATAACATAAAACAAATACTATGTTTTATGTTTCGTAATATTTGTAATGAATGACATTATCAATCTACTGGAATCTTGGTAATAAAATACAAGAATGTGAACGGGAGATGGTTAGCTTCAAATATTGTTGTGTACATCAGGTCAAATAAAATATCTTTAGTTGATATAAAACATTTACTACTAAAGATATGTTTTGTGACCAAAGCAGACATTTTATGATATATTGTGAACCTGGATATTTCCACCTAAAATGAATCATCTGTGTGTGTACATTTTTGTATAAAGTACATTTTCTTGTACAGTTGTATAAATGTTTCAAATGTTATTTATAAATAAAGTATCTTATTAAGACAAATGGATTTAATTTGTTGGTTAATTTAAAACGCAACAAAGATTAAAGAAACTTTGATTTAAATTTACAAATTGTTAAACACTAAACATAACTTTTTATAGTATATGGATGTAAGCATAATTATTACTGCAATTCAAAAGCCTTTTTTTAAATTCCTTTAACTTCCTTTAATTTTTTATTCCTTTAATTTCCTTATGCATATTTTTAATTGAAATTTTGTGAGAATATGTTCCATGTTTTTTCTAAACGGGACTGCTTTTTTGATGTATTAAGCCTTTAGCAGACTCAGCATATTCCCATAAACTGAGAACCATTTTTTTTCTCACACTGCTTAAAAACATTGAAACATGAGGAAAATATAATTAGATACTTTTTGGGATTTTTTACGGACTTAAATGCCTAAAGTACAAAATCTACTTATACGATGAAACGTTTGAAGTTAAGACTTAACTTGTGCCTTAATTATGTAGCTTTAGGTTCTTCATTCTTTATTTGAATTGTTGTATATTTAGCTCTTGGGAAAGTGATATTTTACAAAGCGCTTCCTGATTAAAAACACTAAACTTTCAAAGTCCATAAGCAACACAAGTATGTGCAGTTTCGTGCTTCCGAATATGTTCAAAAATTTGGTTATGTCAAAGGTTAGATCGTTTACTGTGGCTAGTAAAGTCAGTGTTTAGAATAAACAAGTTCCAGAGCGTAAATTCAGATCAATGATTTATATATGAATTAAGGTAGGCGAGTACCCAAAATTCTAAAATTTTTACTATTAATTTAATCTTTTCCAAATTTGGCATAGTGATTTCAAATATAATGAAAAATGCTTTTTGGGCAATTTTTTTATTTAAAAAAAATTGATTTATTTTAAACGGTGTTTTTCAACTAAAAAAAAAGGTTTACGCTAACACTTCTAGCATAAAAAGTTTTACATTAATTTACCTGAAATTTTTTTACAGATGCTATTTCATTATATATATCTGTGCCATGAACCTCTAACATTTAGTGTAAATATACAAGTGATCTTTAAAAAAAATGTCCAAGTGTAAGTCAATCGAAAAAATCTTTCTTTGTGGTAAATTTATAAAATTTTTCTTAACTTCTTTTCTTGCAATTTGTATGTAATTCTAGAGGGTCATTGCATGCATCAGTGCAAAACGAAGAATTTAACACATAATTAATGTTTATAGGATGAAAATTCAATGTGGTAGACTTGTTAGCGTAAACCTTTTTTTTTTAGTAGAAAAACACTGTTAAAAATAAATTATATTTAAATAAACAAATGCCTAAATAGTATTATTCATTATATTTGAAATCACTATGCCAGATTTGGAAAAGATTAAAGTAATAGTAAAAATTTTAGAATTTTGGGGAAGTTTGGGTATTCGCCTACCTTAAGAAAAGCACATGATTATTACGTCCATTTACCTGGATCCATTCATGTAAATGGACGCTACGCAGTGACAGGGATAAGCTAGATGATACCTGAGGTGGTCCGAAGTCAGAGTTGCAGAATGCTGGTCGAAATATGTTACTGAGAGCTGCAGATATCTTAAGCATGGGGCGCCCAGGACTGGCTTGGAATTCGCTCCTGAGTTAGGAGAGATGTACACTCTTAAAACAAAGAGTGAAATCAACTCCAGTTAGAGAAGTGCATTTTCGACACTTGAAAGGAATGAATATTAACTCAGACTGAGTTAAAATCATTCGTTTGGAGTGATTCTGTCGGAGGTTTAATACACAAAGGATCCACTCCAAAAGGAGAAGTGCATTTTCCAGACTGGAGGAGTGAAAATTAATCAGACTGAGTTAAAATCGCTCGTTCGTTTTAAGAGTGTAGGCCGGGCATCTTCCCCACTTGACATCTTTTCTCCGGGCCTCCTACTTACGTTTTCCACGACATGGTGACTCGTGTTGTAATGTCAATCAAACTAAATGAGTCAAGATGTCAAATGGGGAATATCATCCTGGCAATATGGATTACATTAATTGCTTTCATTCTCAAGATTGTAAAAACTAGTTGCATAATATACAATAAAGCGTATAATATTTTATTTTATGACGTAACACTGGGTATTCAGAACACTACACTATTTAAAAACTGTGTTCTGAGATAAATATTGATAATTAACATTATTACCAATTGGCTTGTTTCAGATTACGTAATTTTTTACAGGCTTCCATTCATGTCCTTAATTAGACCGGTGCTCTGTTTGATGTTCTTTTTCCATGTGAATTGATCATCCCCATTCAGGGTCCACGAAATTATTTCTTTGCTTTCCACACTTGTGTTGCCTCTAAAGTTCTGAAACATGTATATTATTATTGCAAACAAGTAAACTATTAGAAGGTTATCTTCCTTTAAGAGAAATTCTTATCAATTATTGTTGTAATTAGATGAAGTTGTAACAAAGTTCACAGTTAATTTTCAATTAAAAGTATTCTTGTATGTTTCTTATTTCATTCTTTTCATACACTCTTAAAACAAACAAGCGAATTTAACTCAATCTGAGTAATTTTCGCTCCTACAGTCTTGAAAATGCACTTCTCCGAAAGGAGTGGATCCTTTGTGTGTTAAACCTCCAACAGGTTTACTCCAAACGAGTGATTTTAAACTCAGTCTGAGTTAATATTCACTCCTTTCCAGTGTCGAAAATGCACTTCTCCAACTGGAGTGGATTTCGCTCTTTTGTTTTAAGAGTGTACATCTTCAGTTTTAATTTATTAGTCTTCTGAATTATTGATTATTAATCACTTCACCTACTAAATAGGGTGGCATGTTTTGTAATTTTAAGAAAAGTTTCGTGAATAACTTTAGAAATTGTTTCCGTCGAATCCATTCTCTGAGAAAACAAACAAACCTATCTGAAGAGAGGAAAAAAAAAAACAAAGATTCGACGTTGATCGTTCGAATGTTCGTGACAGGAGAACCTGAAGCGGAATGCATGTTGTAAATAATTCAAACGTTAGTTATACGTAACTAATTGATTACATTATGTGAGAGCTAATTGATTACTGTCTTAGATTGAAGCATCGTCTATCAATGTCATTATTATGTACGTAACTAAATTAAATATGAACATTCAACCACAGGTGAGAGTAAAGTGACGGAATCTGCTCACTCTTTTACTTCAATCCTTTATCAATTGTTATAAAAATGTTTGGCCCCATGCCCTGATTCAAACTCTTTAAAATGCACTTTATTATTTTTTTTAAATCGAAATGTATTAATTTGAAATATATTGCTGGGAGTACAAGCATATAAGGAAAAATTTCGTTCTTCAGAAACTGAATTCAAGGTTTTCATGGAAAGACTGATGGCCATAGAATTGCCTTTAAAATTCTGCCCCCCCCCCTGTAAATTAAAAGCTATTTAAAGTACATGAAATCTACTTTTACCATTTGAAAGATAAAGATTCAGAAAATATTTTAAAACAAAAAGTACCAGAACAAATATTTTGATCATTTTTTCCGTTTTGTAGGGATATGGATACCTTAAGGGAAAATGTATGGTAATGTGGATTTTTAATGCAGTATTCAGTTTATAAATATTAAAAACGGCAATCATTTTCATTTTATAAAATTGTGTTTTTGGTCAGTGTATTTTATTTATTATAAATCGAAAATAGGAAAACGAATATAAATTTATCATTGAATGCATTTTTGGATTCTACTATATTTTCACGGTAACATAATATCGTTAATTTTACTGATAGTTTTAAGATATGAAAGGACAAATAACTAAAATTAGATCTTAATTTAGTGCATAAAGGGTTAAGGTTTACTGAAGTGCATGGAAAATAATTATTTTTTTTATTTATCCGAAACATTTAAAATAAAAAATTTAAAGTAATTTATTTAAAATTTCTGTAAAACGGAAATCTGACATAAATATTAAGTTTTAATTTTATTTTCAGTTGCGATATAATTTTTGTTCGTATACTCTGTTACATCTGAGCAGCTAACCTATCTGATTAGCCATACCTATTTTAAAAAAATACCTAATTCATTTATTTTGTTTTTATGTATTACTGGACACACAATTTTTAAAGCTCATTTTAACTCAGTGTTCATTTTAACGTTAAAAAACAATTTTATATTAATGATAACTTCATAATAAATGATGGCAATGAAAGATAGAGTGTATAACTCATGAAATAAATTTTATATTTTGCAGTTTCTCTTAGAAGTATTTCAGAAATTCATTTATTTTATCAAAAATGGTCTAAGTTAACTAGTAAAATCCCACTTTTTGATTTGCTTGTTTTCTGTTCAAAACGCTGCATTTAGCTTGTCAAATATACGCAATTTTGTGTCATAGTTTCCTTTCGAATTTATCAAAATGAAACAAATTACTTTCTGGCTGTAAAGTAATTAAATGTTTTTGTTATTACATACAGATAATAAGGTATACTTTATTCTTCTTCCAAATTCTTTACTTCCATTGACATACCCCAGTTTACCCAAAGACCAAAATATTTTATAGTTTATTCTTTGAGCATCGTCGCCCGATATATTGTTCCACGTTTTACGACCTCCGTTAAATGTGAGAGAGAAATACGAATGCTGAAGAGATGAGGATTTGAAATTTACTCGAATTTTTATCACCAGCAGTGACAATTCCGAAAATCATAAAGAATTTGAAGGAGGCTTCGGACTCCCAAGCAACTGTTGATGTCAGGGTAAAATTAGCCATAAAGTTTGAATTTGAATTTTTCTCTACGTTGGTATAAGGTTGAGTGTTACAGTGGTTTGGAATTGTAAGAGTCTTCTATGCTTTTTACTTTTCTTTCCTAAACCTTTCTTGTCTAATATTAAATGTAGTTTCATTGAAATTATTTATTTAGAAAGCTAATTTTAAATCAATAAATACAGCACTTAAAAAATGTGTTCAAATATGAGAGATAAAATTGACTATAAAGTTTGAATTTGAATTTTTCTCGATGTTAGTATGAGGTTGTGTTATACTGAATTCAAATAGGGAGAACCTTTAAATTCTTTTTACTTCTTGTTTCATAAACCTAAAGTGAAACGTAATAGTTAATAGTAAAACTATTTTTATACAGAAACTTGGTTTATAGTCAATGATAAATATATTAATAAATATAATATTTAAAAACTAGGTTTAAAAAGTAATATGATTTAACTTATAATGATAGACAAATTTTAAAAGATGAGCTGAAGTTAAAATTATCAGCAAGAAAATGTTAGTCTTTATATCAAATATTGTTGTCTTTTTCAATAATGAATTATATATTAAACTTTTAATAGCAAAATTACCTTAACTATATATCAAAATACAAATATATTCATGAAATATTTTGAAAGATACCGAAACAAAAAATACACACCTTAAAATACATATAATCCAATAGATTACAATTTATTTATGTAACAGCTTTCTGCATTGCAATTTAAATTTGAAAGCAATATCCTTGAAGCCCACATAAACGCAACTTGTCATTTAATAACACTACCTTACATTACTATCAAGTAATTTAAACTTTAAAAAGAAATAAAGTGTTCAAAAATTATATGCATATACATTATTTTTTAATAAAACAAAAACGAGTGAAAACTATCTATTTCTGAACATATTTTATTAATGATACGGAAAGTTATGAGAACAAAAAATTTAGAAAATAATAAATCAATAACACGAAACATAAAACTACAAGTTGGATGTCAAAGAAGATGGAACATTATTTAAACACTATTTTCCTTCCTTAATGTACTTTTAATGATGGCCGACGGCTTTTGTATTTTTTTTTTCAGTTAAAGAAAGTGTTTTAAATAAATTGGCGCTTTATTTGCAATTCTGTATTTAACTAAAAATGCATCAATGTGTCTGCTTATCTTGGAGGAATAGAACGTGATCGGAATTAATGTTTAAGTAGAATGTATTTTTAATCATTCCGGTAAGTGTTTCTTGATTTTTTAATGTGGAGAAGTAGAGCTTGCTTAAGAAAAAATCATGTTTAATACTAAAAGTACAATCTTTTGTGTGTACAACTGAAAAAAAAGTTCTTCTTTATATGTGTGTTATGTACGTTAGAAATCTTACAAAGATTGTTTTTTGAAAAAGCAAATATTTCACTTTACTTGAAATTTAACCAATTGTTTTGCAAATTTTAGGAGATAAACTTTAAAAGCCATGCAATGATATAAGGTGTTAAAAAACAACTTAATTGTTTTGCAAATGAATTTGTAAACTTAATTACTTACATTCAATCTTTTTTTCAGCAATTGGAAAAAATTTCGTTTTTACTAAATAGGTTTTTTCATCGATGCATGGTTCCTTTTTGTAGTGTTACTTTATCATACATTTCAATGTACATGGATATTTTTAGACTTCGTTCTTATGAAAATAACAATCGATTGTTTTGCCTGAAATAAAGCTTTTAATAAAGGCTTTTGTAGAAAGAACCCAGCAGCAAACTGGCAATATTTTTTCTTTCTTCAAGGAGGTTAAAGTTAATTTTCATGCAGGTAAGGTTGTTTGTTTCATTGCAGGTGTTTTTTTTCCAAGGACGATTTTTTAATCCATGATTTGTCGATATTGGTTACAAGACACTAGAAAAGTAGTCTAATGATTAAAAAACGCTTGATTAGAATTATATTCTTGTACTGCTTCAAAACAATAGACGAATTTATGTGTTTATTTAATTTAGCATGGTTGAATTAACATTGCGCCAGAATTCCCCAAGGGCTTTTGTTAGTCAGTCAAGTGATTCTGTATCACTGTTTTGATAGAGCGAGAGCCCAGGTATTTTTTAAAGAATGACATGTATCGGATGAAGTTCGGTTTTCATTAACTTTTAAGGTACGCATACCTGCTAGAGTGTGCCAATTTAAAAGTATCAGGTGCAAAACTAGGTAAATTATAAGTTAACTTAAGTCATTTTTAAAGGCTGATTTTTACGTATGTTTTAGAAAATAATGTTAAAAGTTAATAATAAATTTGCTAGACACTTTTCGTCAGCCGAAACTTTTCCCAGACGCTTTAAATGTCCCTGTCAAGTTCAAACTTTGTCGCACGCATCTTAAGGCGCGATATGGCGCTACGTATTTTTTGACTAAACAAAATTTATTTAAAATGAAATTACAATATTTCTACGTTTTTTTTTAGTTTTTTAGAGAATCTGCAATTGTTTGTTACTTTTATGGTGACAAAAATAAAGTTGAGTCGATAATAAATAAAATCGATGAAAGATTTTCATTTCGATTTAAATAATTTTTTGTTAACTTAGAAAACACGTAGCGCCATATCGTGCCACAAGATGTGCGGGACAAAGTCTGAACTTCACAAAGACATTTTAAGCGCTTATGAAAAGTTTCGGCCGACGGAAAGTGTCTGGCAAATTTATTATAAACTTTAATATTATTTTCTGAAACATACGTAAAAATCAGAATTTAAAAAATGACTTAAGTTAACTTATAATTTTCCCACTTTTTGCACCCGATACCTGTAAATCGGCCGTCGGTCCAATCCAGTGGGTATGTTTTCCTAATAATAAATAAAAGCCGAGCCTAATCCTATACATTTCATCCCTTACAAAATGACTTTGGTATGGGGGCCCTGGGCTCTTGGTCTATAAGGGCCTTTTCACACGGAGCACCTTGATCACGGAACTTCCATAGGAATAACAGGTCCCTGGAGACTATTTCTCTCCCCTTCAGGAACTTGTCTAAATTGTGGAGGTGGCGCGTGATAGATGGCAGCATCTGTCACGTATGTGTGTGTGCGTGTGAGTGTACGTTGTGTCTGTCTTACTTGACGAAGGTTTATAAGCAGGTCTCTGACCAAGCACACCAGCCTGAAAATATTTGTATACCAACCAACTAATCCCCTACATGTGATAGAAATTTGTAAAAATATTGGAAATTGAAAAAATGTGCCAAGACTAGCGATAAGTATCATTCACAACAACCCCTAAATTAACGTGACAACCCCTTCAGTACGTCAGAATCTGGGCAGGTGGACAACCCTATCCGAGCAGTTCCGTACACAAGGAATACCATGTGAAAAGGCCTTAAAAGTATTACATTTAATAGGCGTTTTTGTGGTTCGTTTTAAAGACTAAATTATATTAAAAGCGTTTCTATAATAAAACAAAGAAAACGACAGTTTTAAATAACGAAATCAGCAGCTAAAGGCCCTTAGTAAATCCCAGGAGTGTCGTTTTTAACGAACCAAACCAAAATACACATCCCTCTTTGTAAATACACCTTTGTGCTGCCCTAGGGCGAGTAATCCTTCCACCAATCAATAGTTTCGAATTATTTATTCAATTGATTTACTCTTTTATTGACATGTTTCAAGTCTTGTGTGGCAGCAGTTATGTAGGAATAAAAATAGGGCCTCAATTTTTAAGCCGATCCAGCGGCGTAGTGGTTAAGGCATTGGCCTCTGGAGCTGCTGGATCCGGGTTCGAATCCCGTTCAGGCATGGATGTTTGTGTTTGTCGAGTATATGTGGAGTACGTGCTCGTAAAATCTGTTGGGTCCGAAAGTCCTCTGGGCGGTCATTGCGCAGTTTCCCATGGGTACAGGTCCCTGGAGAAAATTTCCCTCCCCTTCAGGGACATGTCTAAATTGTGGAGGTGGCGACATATGGCAACATCTGTCATATGTGTTTGTGTGTGTTTTGTGTTGTCCTACTTGACGATGGTTTATAAGCAGGTTCTTGGACCAAGCACACAAGCCTGAAAATATATGTCTACCAACCAACCAACCAACCATGTGTGTGTTTTTTCTTCAATGAGAAATTCAATTTTTTATTCAATTGTGAAAATCAAGTGTTTTTAGGTATGAAAATCAAGCGTTTTTAGGTATGAAAATCAAGCGTTTAGGTGTGAAAATCAAGTGTTTTTAGGTGTGAAAATCAAGTCTTTTTCGGTGTGAAAATCAAGTGTTTACGGGTGAGTCAAATTTCATTTAAGTAATCATAATATGACAACAATTTATTGTGTCCAATGTCTATCTGACGACGTGAATTCTTGCCATGAATACACTTAAAATCGTTTTTTTTTACCATATTCCAACCATGCGTTAATAGCACTTTGGGTCCTGGCGAAAGCGTCATAAAACAAGCACAATATAAAGAAATTTAAATTTAAATACGATTAATACTCTTCAATTACTATTATTAATTTAATACGATTTTCTATTATTTTTTTTTCCTATTTTCCGATGTTGTCGATCCAAATCAGATTTCCCAAATGAACGTTTTGACTTTAATATCAATGGGAAATATTTGATTAAATATTGTCTAAATAGCGATATGATTGCATCTACCAATCCAATAACCCTTCAGGCAACAGAAGTAACGAATTAAATTGTCATCCCAAAGCCTTCACCACTCAGTAGCCAGCGAGATATTCCCCACAGGGGACCCACATCGGGATTGGGGCCGGGCTAATTACGTCAGAACCCTAGGCCGCCTAATTTGGAATCCCCCCCAGATCGCAATTGACTCGGAAACTGAGAGTTAATCAGGGAAGAGTCTCACGAGTGACATTCTGGAATTTCGTAGGAAGTACAGGGTGAGGCAAATAAAAGTGGCCCCAAGGTGGAGATAAGAATGCGACAGAAATGTTGCCAAGTCAAAAGCCAATATAAAAACAGGTTTGCTAACTGAAGCTAGTGATCGCTTCAATATTAAGCACAAACATTGAAAAGAAATATAAAAAGTTTTGTAGATCTGATCAAGAAAAGTTCCCACTAGTGATTATTTCGGTCTTTATTTATCCTAGAGAATCGGACCTTTTTGTTAACACAAAACATTCTAAATTGATATCAAGACGCAACATTTGCATAATGGGACGTCTTCATATAATACGAAGGTAGAACTTGACATTGACATTCGTTACTACGTTCTGAACTCGCCACTAGTCTATGTGTAGCTCTAATGTGAAGCTAATCCGTTGCAAACCAATGCAAAAACAGGTTTCATTCGGCTTCAAGAGTTTTTCTCGCCAAGCATTTCAACGTATTCCTATCTCTAGACCGGGGCCACTTTTATTTGCCTCACCCTGTATTACTCGGTCAGTCGCGAAAATTGCAACGCTGAGTGACGTTTTCGAGGGATTGTTGGAGCGTTTAATTGCTGGTGAATTATCGCCGGTTTAAAGGGAGAAATGTAAACTTTGGGCTTTGGATTTATGGTTTGCGATTGCAAGTTTCGTGGACGATTGGATATTTCGTGATGTATGGAATGAGTGATAAGAAGTTTTGATTAAAGATTAGTTCAAATAGGCATGTTGGAGAATTGCGCTTTGATTGCAGTAAATTATTTATCTTGAAACGTAAGATTCGTTTGTTGATAATTTGTGCGTATTGCATTTGTTGAATTCTTGGTCCATAGTAATTGATGATGTTTTTCACTAAGATTTTGTTCCCTGTTTTGATTAATCATTAACTTCAAATATCGAGGGCTGAAATTTTTTCCATTGTAATAAATTATCTTCCTTGAAATTTTTTTAAAAAAATTGAAATTGAAGCAATGTTCTCTAATCCGATGTCTTTGTTGGTGCATTTAAAGTCGTAGTTTGTTTAATTCCCTTTTTAGAGTGGTTTACGCAATTTTAAAACCTTACTTTTTAACTGTGAGGAAACGAACACAAAGCCTACCAAGTACTATTCACTATTATAAAATTGTGATCCAGTTTTGATTAATCACTAATTTCAAATACAGATGAAGGAAAATTTTTGAGTTATTTTCCTTGAAAGTTTAAAATTATAGTTAATGTTATCTGATTCGATGTCTTAGTTGGTGCATTTAAATTCGCCGTTTGTTTTATCCCCACTCTAGAGCGGTTTACACAATTTTAAAAATTTACTATTTAACTATGAGGAAACGGATAACAAAGGAAACCAAGTATATTAAGGTTATTCAATTTTTTTTCATCAGATTTTCAGTAATACTTCAGACTAACCATCGTAGATTGTATAGTAGATATGAGTGTAAAAATATCTTTTCGATTTGATTTTTACAAACTGGTTACTACCAGTCCATTATGTTAGATAAATTACTAAATATATTGCTGATTAATTTGTTACAATGCTATAAATTATTCATCACATTTAGTTGGAATACTTCCTTAAAATGCTTAAGAATAGATAAAGGAGAAATATAAACTTCCATGATTTATACTTACGATTAAGACTTTCTAAAATATATAAATTATTATATTTATAGATTCTGCTTTGCATTCCGGTAGATATTTCTTTTATATTTCTTCTTTTTTCTCGTATAAAACTATTATCTTATTTTTAAAACAAAATAAGTACTTACTTTGAATTAGTATTTGTCGACTGTATATTAGAACGGAGTGTAAAAATACGTATTTATTTAAAAACATACTTAATGAGGCGTCAATATATTGAAATAATTAAATAGGTAAACTCAATTATATTGTTATCAGTAACAATATTTATTTTAAAATAACACATATTTATATCATTAATGATTTATGACTTTAGATAATGAGTTGATGGTGATTAATTAGTTGTCGATTCTATTGGTTAATTTGATGTGAACGATACGAACATTATAGTTAAGTACAAGATAATTTGAAAGATAACTAAAAATATGAAGATTCTCCATGCACAAATAAATGCTCCTAAAACATTTCTTTCAAACTCCGAGATTACAAAATTTAAGAATATGGATAACATTATGCACTACAATAGTAAGAAAATTTAAGGCCAAGGTCTTAAGTCATACTTTAATCTCTCGCGACCTGGCGTCCCCATTTTGGGACATTTTTTAAAACCTAATAAATAACCTAATAAACCTACAAATAATTAACATGTTGAATAGTTCCGAAATGGACATGGTCCTTTAGAAGAAAATTTAAATATAATTTTTCAACCTTTGATTACAGTTATCAGTTATTTAATTCTATAAAAAAAATGAAGTTGAACGAGGCTCAGTAAAATGATAGAATTCTTAAAAAAATATTTTAAACTTTTTTTTTCAAATTTTTCAAAAAGTTCCCTTGGTAATTAATTTTAAGAGCATTTTGCACAAAAAGCAATGTTAAAATAAACTGCTAACTACAAATAAATGATACGGCCTCTTCTGTTTGCATTTATAGCACAACAATTGTGTATTTTTAGAGCTTAGGGTGTGTCTCTCAGTATTTAACATAACTTTTAAAAAATTTCTTTCAAAACGTACTTTTTAGCATATATTTGTATGAATAGTATGTTTCGATTAAGAATATATGTGTAAGATTTTGCTCGGGTCTTAAGAGTTAAAAAAACAAACTTGTTTAATTCTGTCTAAATATATATTTTCCCCCTACCTAACTTTTAAGTACCTTATGTGTCGCTATTTTTCTGTTTCCAAGTGTAAGGTTCCCTACCAACATAAAAAGCGTTCATCCGTGTAATGCAAAGAGGGAATTTTGTCGGGAAATAGGGGAAACTGCTGATGGACATGAGCACTACTTTCGCCCCCATTTACCCTGGATGCTGATGGATAATGAATGGCGTAACAACCCTCTCTCTAATTCCTTGCCTAAAAGAGGCCCTTAGAGATAAATAGCATGATACTCTCTAGGATCTACTATAAAACGTAATGCCGGTAGTGTAGTAACAAAAAAGCCTTCTAATAAGGTCATGTTTTTTTACTATATGCCACAATATTAATTTTTTGTCGTTGCAGACTGATTCTATTCGAAGCTACGAGGTCTTTTTTTCATTTTTCTCGAATTACTTCTGCATTTGTATTCGAAATTGATTTTTCTAAGAATATTTTGGTTGTTATATTTTTAAAATTCCAACATACTTCGATGCAAGTTTTCTTTGAGAAATTATTAAAACAATCAACAGCACAGCAAGAAGTGGCAATCAAAAAATTTTTAAATAACTTATTCTTAGATAAATCAATTTCGAATACCAACAAAAGTTATTGAAAATGAAAACAAGTTATTATAAAATGAAAACAAGACCGTAAAGCTGTTGCCAGATCCCTCATGAAACAAGTCCGTTGTCTATTGCTCGGAAGATTAAATTTGTTCAGTGAACGCCGCGTAATTTAGAATTCTGGACAAGTGACGAAGTCACTAAAGTGGGCAGACAGATTAAAACCAGTAGCCATCTCGTGCAATTGTTCAAACTTTCGGTTTTATATGTTTAACCCTAGGAATACACACCTGTTTTATGCATTTTCAAATACAAAACAAGTCTAATATCTCCACAAATTTTCGTGCTTGAAAAACCGATTGAAAGCAGAAGTTCGATTTCTAGAGTACATGGCGTTTTGTTCAGTCATGCTAGAGAAATTTTAAAGAGACTGTTATTAAAAGTTAGTTTGTGAAAAAAATAATTTAAATATCAGCTTTGAATGCATTTGCTTAGCTGTACATAAGAAACACAAGATTATGGTAGGGTAGACTAACAAGTGAAGAATGTTAAAGGCGCTGCTTTCGCCAGTGAATAAACAGCAGGACATAATGACCAGGACAACCAATCTTATGCCAGATAGCTTCCTACTACATGGGAGGAAGTCAGTGTTGCCCATCCATCTAGTGGAATGATTTTCAGTCCTAATTGTTTAATTATATTTACCAAATGTTCATTCAATGGGGCCTGTTTACTCACTGGTCAGTCTACCCTAATTATCGTTTCCTATTTGTAGCACACGAGTTAAGAACGCATGTCGAGATATTATAATAAGAAAACACAAGTACAGAACAATTGTCGACAAAACTTACAAGGGCAGAGAAGCTCCCCAAAACAAGTACGTGTACGGAAAGTTTAACGTTGCTGTTCAGATTCTTTTACTCCCATAACCTTAATATTTTTCAACTCGCAGACTACCAGGCAAAAAAATATTAACTTTTGAAATCGCTTATTCAACAAAGAATTCCTAAAAAGGCATTTCACAATAATGCTTTGAACCATAATATTTTCTTTCTTGGCATGATTTTTATAGGAATAATGACATCGTTAAATATTTCAGGAACATAATATTTTTTTTTATTTATTCCAGAATGCAATCATTTAAATTCTTAAAGAAGATTAAAAAATTTCCATGGATCGAATAAAAGTTTCCATTTATTTAAAACTACTTTTTAATGATTACATTAACTTTTAATGTTTTAATGCTCAACAAAACAACACTCCTATGCTAAATTGCTTGGGGTAGTTTTTCTCACATAATTTATCAGACGTCATTACCGAAGCAATACGTTTCATTTTTCGGGAAAAAGTAATGAAATTTCTTTAAAAATGTATAATAATAAATGCAATTCTCAAATATAAATTCTCTCGCTAAAAATGTTAAGGAAGTTGAAATACATGTTATTTAATTGCAAGAAAGATTTTTGTTCAGCATAATATAAAATTAAATTTTTTAAGTAAAGAAAAAACTGACTATTCATTTAGTTAGAAACCTTTTAAATATTTGAGATGATTATTAAGCTTCAAACAAACTTTAAACAGTTCATCGCATTTTGTAAAATGTTTCTTGAGTATATAAAAGCAATCGTTAGTTTATTTTAAAAGGTTCTGAGAACTATATTATTACGTAAAATTTATGTGAAGAAATAATCATAATTGCAATTAAAAACACTTTTTCTACGTTCATTAATCGTTTATTATGAACATTTTTGCTAATGATAAATGATTATTATTAACTTTATTAAGAAGTTGTTTTCTAAAAAACTAAAAGGAGGGACACTAACACAAGGGACACTAACATGAGGATGATAAAAAAAGTTGAATAAAATATGCGATTAAACGTGTTATTTTGTGAATTTCACTATTTTTCATCATTGTAAAAATGTATGCCTACATCAATGCATTTGTGAGTTTGATTTTTTTTATAAACAATTTTTAATATATATTAATTTTCCATCACACGGTAACAGTATCTTATACTAAATATAGTTAATTTTATGTTTACATTTTACAATTTTTTTTATCAGAAGTTTCACGATCTTGTCTTAAGTGTATACAAAGTTTGTCCAAGTAGATAACAATTGAAATCCAATCCTGCATAAATTGATGTTGTCTTAAACATACCAAATTATATTTGTTTAAAACATAGATTTCTATTTTTTAACCATACACCACGTGATTTGTTCTAAAATTCTAAGATCTCATTTGTTCGTGTATATATCATATTTTAACTTTGAATCAAACGCAGCATGATTTTTCCTTTAATACATTAATTTTTTGTTTTTCCTAATACGTGACATTTTCTTTCCTTAACACTCAAAATGATATGTTATTAAATGCAATGATTACTTGCATCCATAGAAAATCTTTAAACACGATTTAAAGACACAGTTAAAACCTCACGATAAACGATGCATAACAATTCAATACTTAATAGGAAAATTAAAGACCCGATATTTCACAAAAGCAATGTACCATCAAACGTAAATTATCTCCGTACATTTTTCATTCCCTACACTAATTTCCAAACTCTCATTTTGCACAAGAACGAAGATTTAAAATCGTAAAACAACACGCGAGGGACCTCCATAAGAGATCATGGTCGCGATACCACTTACGGCTGGTAACAGTCGCCCAGGGACCAATGAACTAAATGAGATAACTGGAATTCAAAGCGACTATCTTTAGTTTGGTCATTAAGTTAAAGGGCTCGAAATTCTTTGAATTTCTTTGACAAAAATGTATCCTATATTGAACAGGGGCTGAGAGCTTAGTCTGTAAGGAGCTTGTGGTAAAAGAGTTGACTAGCAAATAATGTTCCGTGTAGAGAGATGTGCGAAAAATATGCTTAACCTCTTAAGACCCGAGAAAATTCCTCCACGTATATTTTTAATAAAAAAATACTTTTCATGCAAATATATGCTAAAAAGTATGTTTTTCTAAGAAATTAAAACAATATATGTTTAATAGTTACTTTGGGACACACCTTAAACTCTGAAAATAAAAAATTTTGTGCTATAAATGCACCAAAAAATTCCATATCAGTTATCTGTAGTGAAGTTTATTTTAACGTTGTTTTTGATGCAAAATGCCTTTAAAATGAACTACTAAAATAACTTTTTGCAGAATTTGAAGAATTTTTAATATTTTTTAAAAACTAATATCGTATTGCCCCTCATTCAACTTCATTTTTTGTAGAAATAAAGGAGTGATACGTGTTATCAAAGTCTGAAAACTGATATTTGGATCTTCTTCTATAGGAAAAGGCTAATTTTATAACATATTAACGGGTTAATTGCTTGGGGTTGGGTTTTAAAAATGTCCCGAAGTGGATACGCCAGGTCGCAAGAGGTTAAATGCCCCTATGCTGCTCTTAGAAAATTTATTGGGTTCCGTTTTTCAGGTGTCGGCTTCATACTTGTCAGAGATTCTAAATTACGACACTCGTCTCCGATAGTCCATTTGTAGCAGTAGTGCTACAGTATTTCAACCTACTCTACCCTAACAAACCATCATCAAACTAAGTGAAAATTATTTTTAAAAAAATATTAATAGGAGTTTATTTTTAAATTTATACGGCTAAAAACTGATATTTGCCAATTAATTACATATATAGCGTAAAATTATATCACAAGCATGGAAGTATTAAGAAGTATTACAAATCCACAAGTTAGTTATCTGCCTGAAATAAACACCTTCTCAGTTGGCCCGTTTTTTTATAGTGAGATTATGCACGAATTTGGTGAAAAATTAAGTTCCATCTAAGTTTTCATAATTTGTATCGCAATTTTTATAGTCATCATATTTATTCGATATTCGTAATGCCCAGGATACCTATTGATCTGAATTGTTAATAATTACTTTTATTAAAATAAAATCTAAATTATAAGAAAAAACACCTTTGGCCAATATTTTTGATAATTTTGTGTTAATTTGAACCTCAATTTAACAAAAAAAAAAGTCATCGCTTATAAATGATACTTTTAAATATCTACAAAATTTTTTCTTACGTAAGTTATCAAAAGTAATCCAATAAAGTTTAATATTAAAATTTATGAAATAGAAAAACTGTCTTTTTATTCTATGTTAAAATTGTCCTTTGGAAATTGTAAGGAAAAAATATGACTATAGGTATGATAATTAAACAAATAAAAGCAGAACTATTTTTATTTTATCTTAAAATAACTTTAAAATTTATTTTTTCCCTTAAAATATGCCTTGACACTAGCATACAGTTAATTTTTTTTTTAAAAATCAATTACAATGTTTTCAAACCAAAGCGACCAACTGAAGTGCGAATGTCTGTATTGTTTAAATTGGTGCTGTGAAGTGCCGCCGATTATGGGGGAGTACAGCATGAATTAGGGCTATTTTGGTTTGTTTCTTAAGCGTAATGAGGGTGCATTATTTACTTCAAACAACAAATTTGGAGTAAGTAAAGCTTAAATGAAAGAGTTATTACTAAAAATCGATTGTTAGTTTTAGGATAAGGTTTCCGAGGGACTTTTGGTACACTCTTTCAAATATGTTATTCAATTCTGTCTCATTCATATATTTTTATGTTCTGATCCTAAACACCACTATATTAATAACCTGAATGAATATAAATTTATATCTTCTTATCTATTTATCTGATCTGGATCAGATAAGATCCATGGGGTTATTCTCCCTTAAATTCTCCTTCGCCTAACCAGGTGCTCGCCGAAGATCCTCCCTCGAAAGCCTAATGCTCGCCAAGAGGTGTTGGGAGTTGTCTTTTTCGTTGTTGCATCTGGTGCAGGTAGATAAAGTCTTAAAGCCAAACGAAAATCTCAGGGTTTTTAAATGTCCAGTGGACAGTCGAGCCAAAGCAGTTTGGTCTCGCCCTTCACCAGCAAAACCAATTGAAGCACATGGACCATTGCCTGTGTACCATGGGTGCGCTGATTTCAACTTCCATGATTTGTCAATGAAGGTCTCTCTTCTTGAGAGAGTACAGGAGAAGTCAAAGGAACCCCTTCAGATTATGACAAGGAAGAGCCCGTTTTTGCCAGTCAGTCAGCAATATCTTCACATTTTAATTCTACATTTGATAGTATCCCCCCACTGAATATGGAGAATTGAAGAATATTTATATACAAAAGCGTGAATAGATCAGTACAATCATGATTGATTAATTTTTGAAATGAATTTAAAACTCTTCACACTTAAACGCTAGTTCATTTATTTTAAACTAAGTCCATTAATCATGTTCACGAACTTTTCGATGATCATACTTTGGTACGTACTTCCTGTAAAACGATAGCTTTTACCTTACTTATTTCAAGGTTTAATTTAATTCCATAGCTAAAACAACGCAAAAAATTAAAATCAATTACTCGTTATTCTCTTTTATAAACATGCACCAAAACAAACAAAAACTTTTCATCACGAAGCCCATCAAAATTCCAGTACAAAAACAACCTAAAAATGAATAAATTCCTCTTCCGAACACAGTTTCTACTGTTTGTACTAAACATCTCTCAACATCCTCCGAACACACGATCAGAAGCCAAACATTTGTTGGTTAAAGATTTGCGTGCCAAGGCAAGGAAGCGCTCGGTTTATAATTAAAATCGACCGCAAAGTCATTTTGTGGTATGCTGAAATCTTGCAAAGCGTGGAAGCTGGGATATTCAAGGTACTTAGTATTGGACTCATCACGTGAAATGCCAGGTGGTCGGTATTTGACTGGGTTTGGTTATGTGGGGAATATTGGATTAAGGGGCGTTTTTAATAGTTGTTTATGCACAACTCGATGCTAGTGTTGGAAATGTTTTGTTAATAAAATGTGTTTATAAGGAAGTTTTAAAAATCGGATATGTTATGTCACATTGAACGCAAAGAAGTTGCTTACCTGCATTACCGTTATTTTTATAGAAAGTGTTTAAAAATGTGTGCTTTTCTGAGAATTAAACATAGCTGCTTATTGTTGCTTAACGATTTGTGGGAAAATTTTCACAAAATGTATGAAATCAAATGTTTCTGTGTCCTTCACACCTTATCAAATTTAACTTTGAAAGTCAAAATTGTAACTGCAATTAATTTTCATCACTCTTAAAACAGAAAGAAAAAAATAACTTAATATAAAATATTCTGAAATTTTGTTTATCTTTGATACACAATAAAAATGTTATAGTTTCAATTTTGTATCAGAGTTCTTTCGCAGAATAAAAAAAACCCTTTAAAACAAATATTTATTAGTTTTTTAATCAATAACACATATTCTTCAGTTAACCCATTATAAATTAAATATTCACATCTGAATTTCAAAATTTATATTATTTTTAATTTCTTATTAAAATACAATCTTTACAGAGAGTCCTAAAAAATAAAACCTTGCTATCTCATTTCTCATTCCTTTAACTAAGGAAAGTTCCTTAAAGAAAAAAAATCTAAGGTGCATTAACGGGACTAATCTAATAACCCCCACCGATTTCTCTGTACTTATTTATTTTTTCTATACCGAAGCTCTACTTTATTTTATTCTCATACTTCTTCAGATAAAACCAATTACTAAATAAGATTTATGACGAATAAATGGTCGGAAAAGGAGGCTCTTAAGGAATATTCACATATGCAATTAATCAAGTTACTCGGTAACTAAAGAAATTTTATATCTAAAGGAATTGAAATACTAAAGGCTTTATTCTGTAAGGAATGAAATCTTTTATCGGATAAAGTGTTCATAATGAATTATTACTAGAAGCTTGTAAATTAAAACAGAGTGTTCCTTAAATTTAATTTTATAAAGAACATACATTTTTTTTATCAGAAGAAGATTAATGAAATTACACGTTATATAGAAATGTAACGTAATTATATTTATCGTTATTCTTTTGTGCTTTAATTGTAATAAATTATTGAGCATTGTAAATTTTAATCAGTGAATATAAATAAATTCGTTTTAATGAACTACGTTACTTTCACCCGTATTGAAAAGGTCGGCTTACTAAAAAAACTTCGTGCGAAGTAACTGCTTGAGAGAATCTATATTGTTTAATGTTTAAAGAATTTACTTTATTTAAATTAAAATTATTTATTACTTTATTTAAATTTAAAAAAAAGTCTTTTTAGTATATTTACCATTTTTTTACAATTTTTTTCAATGAGATAATCGTTGTATGAATCATTGAGCATGGAATTTTAATCAGTGAATATAAATAAATTCGTATTAATAAACTTCATTACCTACTCTTGTATTGAAATCGTCGCAATATTAAAAAAAACTGAGTGAGATATTCTCTATATTTTAATTTTAAAAGAATTTACTTTACGCTCATAATTTAGAAAGTCTTTTAGTACATGTATAATTTTTATTTTATCATTTTTTATAATTAAATAAATTTTGATACAATTGTCTTTCATCTATTATCATTTGGCAATTAACCTTTAGGGATTATTTACTATACTATGGAATTGCAAAACAAACAGTTTTATACAATATAGGTGTAAATCTGAATTTTATAGATCAGTGAAAACAATTTAAAGTCTGTTTAAAATCAAAATAATAAATATGCAATTTTTTTATTGTTTTAAAAGGGTATAAAATAATTTTATCTAGTGGCCTAAAATATATGTAAAACTTCTATATAAAAAAAAAACTTCTTCAAAAATAAACAAAAATGAAATATTGTTTTCAACTGAAATATACACGTGTTGTGTCGTAAGAAAAACAATAAAGTTTTAAAAAAATAAATAAAAAAATAGAATTCATACGACATCGTATTTCCATGCAGGAGAAAATATGGAAAACAAACAGAATCACAGGTTTACTACCAACCAAGTGTAATGAACAAACATGCATAAAAATGGGAAACACAAGTCTCGCATAAATCCATAGGAAACTACCTAGAAAAATATTTCGGCGATATAAATTGGAATATAAGACTATGAACTTTGTAAGAATAAAAACTTGTATATTTTGTTTTTCTTCCCGATGTTTGTTTTACTTCAGTGGAGTTGTAGCTTAAAAGTTAGTTTATGTTCGAGATGTTCAGAAATTTTTTGCGAAGATTCGTATTGTATGATTTTTTAAATAAGTGTGGCAATGAATATCTCCTTTGAAGCGTTTCATTATTGATGAAAATTTAGAAAGGTGTATTTTTTTGGTAAAAGATAAAAATATTGTTTTAATCATTATAACTGAAGCAGTTACATTTACTGAAATTTCAAATTCTATTAATTAAAACAATTTCGGTAACGTAGGGGAAGAAACTCATTGATAAATATAATAATCCATGTTTGATTTATCGTCATTTATATTAATTGCTATTTATTACAGATAAGAAGTGGATTTTTCGTTTTAATTAAATAAATATATTCAACGAAAGATAAATTTTGGAGTCGAGCAGAATGAATTTAAAATTAAAAGTTGTTATGTACATTTAACCAAATTATTTGACTGACTAAACTCAATCTAAGATAACCAAAAGGTTCTTATAAATTCGCAAAGGATTGCGATTTTATTTTTAATCTAATACTTATTTGTTATTGGTGTATTTAAATTAAAAAAAATGATTCCTTATAAATTTAAACATTGTATTTTAATGAAGTAAAGTATATCATAAAATACCGTTTTTCTGTATTCATTTGTTCTTATTCTGCCTAGGGCATTGATAATGTAAAACGAAAGATTCGACGGATAGCTAGAAATATCATCTTTAGTGATATAAATTGGCTTCCTTACGTTTTTTTTTTTCAATTTTATATTCAAACATATCCAAACGCAGAATTTACTAACGATAACAAATGCATAAAAATACAAAAATTGATTCAATTACACCGTCTTTTCTTTTCAACATTTAAGGCTGAATCGAATTGTTTTTCAAACGAATCATTTAATTAAAGGCATTTTGGCTTTACACGGAAAACCGACGCTTTTTCCATTCGAATACCTTTGCTGATGCGCCGCTTTTTCTCTTAATTTATGAATTTAAGTAAACACGAAGAGAAGCAACTCTAAAGAAGAGCTGCACAATTTTTGATGCAAATCAATTTATCTTCCCAATTGTTTTTTTCCCAAAAGGAATTCTTACAGGCGAAGGGAAATTCTAATAAGATCGGTAAATTCTCTCTATTTGAAATTCACCCTTCTTGAAGTGTGTTCGTTTATGCTAAAATGACAAACGCCGTGTGGCTTCTGGGGAATAAATTAAAATAATATAAAAAATAGCTCAAATGATATTTGAATGTTCTTTCATTTTAATATTTGTGTAAGAAGTGAATAAATTTAGCTGGATCTTTGAAGTATTTTTTATTGAATTTTTATAAAATTTCTGCGATATAAATTATTGAAGCGGTTATTGCATTTGTCTCGTGAGGTATTTCTTAAAATAATTTTAGAGTTTTAGTTACGGATATTTTGAGCTTGTTAGAATTTTTTTCCTGCATGGTTTCATTTTCGCTCTCGAATTTTTTTTTATATAACTCAATTTTTGAATGAGGATGATTCAGAGCAACAATAATGCTGGATGAAAATCAAATATTCTCTTAAACTTCCATTGGTGAATCATTTTCAGGTGGAAATCAATTAGAGCAAAGGAAGTAAAGGAATGATAGGTCCTACGTCACGTGACACAAAATATTTGCTATTATCATTGCGATGTACTATGTATGCAATATGCTATTTGCTCTACAACATAACTGTAAGCACTTCACGTGTGCTTAACATAAAACGAAAAATGGATGTACATTTTTGTGCATTTAATTACTTCAAGTATCACCACTATCGCGATAAAACAAAAATACCGTATATCCTTTATGTTGTTTTAACTGCTCGTACACTACATGCATAACAAAACGAGTTTTACAGCACGATTTAGGGACATACTTTTGGCCGATTGAATATTATGTTTTGCTTCCCCCTCGAATTGAAAATCATTTGAAATTTGCAAACAGTTGAATAATTATCCGAAATCCCACAATCCTATATCCAATGTCCTGATTAAGTCCCATCCATTATTTTATAAATACACTTAAAATATAAAATTGTTGCCTTTTGAATTCATTGAAGGCTATTTTCATTTCAGTGCTTTAATACACAATTTGCAACACATATGATACAATATATTTTGAAAAAATCCCACTTTAAAAAAACTCCAATCATCCTAATTTTATTTTCAAATAACACTTATTAATTAATACTTATAACTAGGGATACAATTCTAAAATTTAAAGTTTTTCAGTCCATACTGCAAACACTTTCTGCTTCATAAAATTCCCTTATAACAAATAACTCAATGTATTATTTATTTTGTGCACATCCCCTCTAAACTTCCGGCCTAGCCAAGTCCGTTTCTCTGGGCGGGCGTTAAAAGTCCCCATTCCCGCCTTTTTTTCCAGATCGATGCAGGAACACAGTGATTTTCTCGGGGAAGACGAGTGCTGGGCGGGAGCTTCGAATCCAATTAACAGCTACCTTTGTTTCTCGCGGAAGACACAATGGGGGCAGTTTGGGAATATGGGTTGGTTTTTCGGTACCTGTTGGTTTGAGGTAGTCTCATACGATTTGGTGTGCTGTGTTTGGATTTGTAGATGATTTAATTGTTAATCAAAGGTGAGCTTGTACCAGTTATACATAGTACTTTATTAGTGTGTCTTATTAATTATAATTAAGTTAATTTTAGTCACATATACGGTTTTTACCCCCTTTGTGACGAACACTAATTTTCTGTAATGTTTGTTATGTGTTAATAAAGTGTTTGTGTTTGTACTTTTTTTATAATTGACTTCCTCACAACTTAGAACAATGATCAAGGGGTGATATCGACAACTGAGTTGTTGTTCAACATATGTTTAAACTTGAACATGATTTTCAACTTAATCATTCATTAACGCCGTCAGGACTTTGAACAATACAGCTTTACGATCACGTCTGCCTCGGTGTACTCGGTAATCCTACCATTTTGGAATTTTTTACCAATGTCTAATACATATGAAGAACACCGAAGCTAAGGGGTACAGATGAAGTTTTTTTAGCATTGGGGGTTGAGTTAACTGAGTATGATGGTGAGTAAATAAGTAATGGGAGTGAACCATTACATAGCGATCTATGTAGCGAACCTTCAATGTCAGCTTATTTCTTGTTACTCCATTAAACTTGTTTTTTTAAACATTGTTAAGCTATTTGCACCACTTCTATTCTCCATATATGATTCAATTTAATATGCTAGTTAGACACCTTCGCTTTCCAGAGATGTCTTAACTCGAGCAAAATACAGTTGTAACTCCTACTTGGAAATTCAGACAATAATTATAAATCCGGTATTACCGGGATGTATCCGGATAAATGACACATCTGCTTGTCTTTGAGTGAAGAAATCGTAGCAAATTCTTACATTCAAAGCTCACAATAGCACATATTAGGAAATCTCTTCTATAAAACTGAGATATTTCTCTTGCTGTCTTCTCGACAAATTTAAGAACATGCTTGTAACTAACATGCTGTTAAATTAAATAACATGCTATAGCTAATTGTAATAGTGTGTTGTATCCAATTGAAAAAAAAATTGTAATTATTTCGAATTAAGGTTTCAATAAAAAAGTTCTACTACATCAATCACCGAAATAATAACATTATTTAAGCAAATAAACCAAAAACTTAAGCAATAGAAGCTATTCTCTGAAAATAATCTTTTTGAGTCATTTTGTGAGAGAAAACAATTTCCTTTTAAAACGAACTCGCAAGACGCAAGAAAAACAATGTAATTGAAGAAAACGGGCAGTGCGGAAATTATTTTGAGAATTTTCTTAAATTCAGCAGTTGATAGGTGGGCTAAATAATTTAATAAAATAAAAGCGATAAATATGTATGAAAAATGTTCATTGTAAAAAAAAATGTTTTATTGGAAGTTTGAAGTAAGCGTTTGGATTGGATCAAACTTGTGGAAAACTTGTTTTCCGATAAACATATGTTTAATGTTAGATGGAATAAGCATCGATTGAAAACAGCATTTTATTTTCCGATAATGTTTTTAGGTACGTTTTGTGTTAGAACATATCCATGTGTTTATTTTTGAATATTTGCTAGAGTCTAAGTTAATACCTAAGCAAATATTATATTTTTAATCGAGTATTAAAAAAATAATCCTTACCGCAAATTTAAGTTAAGTTAGAAATACATTTAAAAATGTAACGTTATTAATAGTAAATAATTTTAAAAAATGATTATTTATCTAGAAAATGCATTATTTTATATTTGTTTACATATAACATGATTTGTTATATGAAGTTTTTGTGCGTAACTTCCCACAGAATAATGAAAAAAATGTTGGCGAAGCAATTATGAAAGTTTTTAATGTTAAAAAATGCTGCATATTTTATTTTTTTAAGTATTAACATGAACAAAAATACGTTTAAAATTAATTAAATAAAATTGTCGGTAAGCACTGTAAAATCTTCGACATAAAGCGGTTTAACCTTACACTTCAAAAACGAAGTAATATTACACAAAAATTATAAACAAAAGCTGCTTCCAAATTTATGGTGAAAGTTCACTGATTTTTATACAATAAAAATGTTCATAATAAAAATCAAAACACGCACAAAATACAAAAGTCATTATAGCTCATTTTTTTTATTTGTAGTTCTCATTTTTTTTATTTAAATAACCTTTTATTGTTTACTTCAAATAATCATCTAGAATAGATTTGTATAGAGGGATTGAAAGTTATAAAGACTAAGGTAAATGCTGAGATTGGGATCCACGGAGTTGTGAATAGCGGAAGAACTTTTTCATTTCTCCGATTCCGGTCGACTGCATATTTAACAACTTGAAAGGAAATTAAACAAACTCTGGGCAGATTTCTCACTTTTTTGGGATTTTCTGGTGAGAATGTTTAAAACATTCTACTTTTGTTAAAATTTAACTTTCAATATACTTTTGAATTGATTTTTTTCTGATTTGATCAGATATTTGAACCTTGTTTTTTCCTTCTTAATTTGATATTCTGGATGTTTATAAATGCGTAGAATATCAAGGAACTCTAAATGGCATAGAAAATACTAATGTCTTGTTACTTTATTATCATTAATTTTCTTATAGTACTGATAAAAATATAAATAAAAAAAAACAGATAAAATGCATATTTATTATGATGTACCTTTTCTATTAAACATATTAAAAATTGGATGGAATGAATGGAATTTCAAAGGTAATACGGACAGGCAGATATACTCACCATGATGATGGCTCCTACTTTTAGTAATTTGTTTCTTTCGTAGTATAGAAAGAAAGTATGCTATAAACCTAGCTTAGTTTGTTATCTGGTCCAACACGCTTATTTTTGGTCTGAAAAACAATGCGCAATAAAAAATATCTATTTTTTTTTTAATGTACAATGTTACGTTTATTTCTATATGCTTATAGTTAGGTTAACCTATCCAAATTTCGAATAAAATAGAAAATGTTTTACCTAAAATTATGAAAATAGTGTGCTACAGTCTCGAAATAATAAGACAATTTTCTGAACATTTAAATTATTTTACTCATCTTTTTTTAATACAAAACGTCATTAACATATTTTGTACAGGCTTAAAAAACATTTTTTTATTTAAAATAATTTTTATTTGTATTTTTATGGCGTTTTTAGTAATTTAATAGGTTAAATATTATTTATCGTAGAATAAGCAATTAATACACAACCTTCGAATAATACTTAGAAGAAAAAATTATCATTTCAAAGGGCAGATACTGTCTACCACTTTTTATTGCAAGAATGTAATTCAAGCAGAAAATGTCTTTCCCATTTGTCATTTTATAATACCCTAATTTTTCATAATATTGAAAATCATGACAAAAAATCTCGATTTAAAAGTAAATTCAATTTAAAAACTTTAATACAAATGACTATAAATTACGAGTTTGATGATCCGAACCACTCACTCGATTTCCTAAAATTCAATTTATGTGAAAAAGAATCATCCCTCGAAGGCTGCGATCGAAATGAATTTGATGCAATTAGAGATGCTGAGAAATCAAGCCAGTTCCATGCGGGAACGGGAAGTCAATTGCTGTAGCTTCAGTGCCATTGGTTTGATAGTATTGTCAATTTTATTTCTTAATTTTGACCAAAATAAGATGATATCTCAATTATAATTTGTATGAAAAATACAACCTTTTTGAAAATTAACTAAGAAAGCATTGCTTTGAGTTATCGAGTACACGCTTGTTAAAATCTTATTACTTTTTCATTATACTGCCATTTAATTTTCAATAGTAAAAACATATTTACAATATTGCGAGTTTAATTTATACTTTTATTGTACATAGAATATAGTTACTAATCTAATTGTTTCGCTAGAAAAACTAATTCATAAAAACTGAATAGAGATTAATTCAATTATGTTACTTTTTTTTCTTTGTGAATGCGGTAGAGATAATTTTTTTATCGACAATTAGCTAATTTAGAGACTTACTCTCCCTTTTTTATAACAAAGGACAGCTAAATAGATCGGAAATTACTGCTTATATCCAATATAGAATATTTCGGTAGTTAAAATAAGACAGGCTTGAGCCTTAATTACATTTATGTGTAGTCATTCACTTCTAAGAGAGTTCTTAGTTGTATGTACTTAATGCTTTTAATTTTCCTATGACCCACTTCAATGAAAACCAAGTTATCTCAAACATATTTTAAGATTTTTTTTAAGTTAATAGATATTGCAAAAAGTAATATCGGGTCCAGTCCGTTCATTGACGACTTCCGTTGAAATAACAATCGTTAAAAAAAACATCAATGAACAAACCGGGCCCTTTGGAGATTGTGAGTACTTTGGAGACCGATACTTGGGAGATTACCTATTTTTACCGATACTTTGGAGATTGTGAGTTTGCTAATACATCCTTCATATGAGCTAGCAATGAGCATTATTCCAAGTCTCAACGGAAATCGAAGAAAAGACGTTTTCATCATGCTTGATAATTGAGAGAAGCACCACTTCTTTAAATGCAGTGCTCTACAATCATATTATGCATTATTTTCCCTTAACAGAGCAGACTAAGCAATTGCATACACGGAAAATTCCCCCAAACAGCCATTAACACCAATTAGGTGGCTTTTTACACAAGTTTAACATCCCAATTACAATACACAACTTATAAGGGACATGTGTACATTGACGGTACAGTTGCATTATTCTTTCTCTTATACCTAACAATTAACCATCAGACGTCTAATTCGTCGAAACTTAAACGGTCACACCTACAGTTCATCCCTATTTATGCCAAGCATTCTATATCTTTCCTACAAACAAACTGCTGTCCCAGTTCTAATTGTCCATCTCTGTGAGCTTCTGTGTATGGCCAACAACTTCTATATACAATATCTTCCAGAGAACCCAAGCCAAGCGGTAAACAAGTGTTAAACGGTCATAGAAGAAATCATATTCTTCTTTACAATCCCTCTTCACTCGAATTTTTCAATGCCAGTTACATGTCCTTCCAACCGAAAAACTTTCTTGTTACGAAGCACTAAATGCGCCACATTATTCTGCCCTTGGCTACGATGATTCCCAAATCGTTCCTAGATTGCCCCCAGGTCGTTATTTTTATTTCAAAAATCGCTGAGTTTCGTTAAAAGATGATGAGTTTGTGAACATGCTAAGCTGTGTAGCCGAGTTCCATAACTTTTAGATCGAAGTCATTAGAGGATCGCGTTTGAAAGTGTGAAGCAGTGTAGCTTGATCGTTAATTGGTGATTAGGGAAAGCGTTTTCTTGCAAATTTTTAGAAAGATATAGTTTTTGAGTCGTATGATATAGTTACTTGTATCTTGTTAATGCTTGTATGAATGATAATGCACTTTGTTTTTAATCCTGTCAGTTAAAGTGACTTTATTGTAAAATCCTGAAATATAGAAGGGTAAACACATTGGGCGGCACTTTTACATTATTTATTATATACTGTGTAGAACACTGTAAAAGTTTTATGCTTGGGATCATGATAATGGTTCTTAGCAGTCTCAAGTACTTTTTGACGAAATGTTTCACAATAGTTTTGGTAGTCGGTTGATTCATTGGGTCCTAAAACCCTAAAAAACCACTTTTTTTAGAAAACAAGTGTCATTTTGTTTTTGAAGAAAACAAATGTCATTTTACTTTTACTTTCCAATACCTAACACAATTTTACTCTGACGTTTTAAGGTGTGTACGTTTTCTTTCAATTGGAAAAAATATGGAAATGGGTAATTATAATTTGGATCAGTTTCACTTCGTTAAAACAACGCAGTGATTAGAAAACATTTTTTCTAATGAGGCTGTAACATAAGTGGTCTAGCTTCTGCAGACTCGGAATATTACACAGAACTGATAACCATTTTTTGGGGGGCACCATCTAAGCAACTCTCGATACCAATTTTGACGAGCAGATTACGATAAATTTGAGCTTAGAAAACTTATCTTGTGTTTGTGAATTAATTTTCTTTTATTATATTTTTGCAATAATGAATAAAATAATTGTGTTGCACACTATTTAATAAATTAAAAGTTATTATTGTATGTGGCTATTGCCAAATCGTTATATTTACAAAAAAAACCCCATTAAACTATAAATTTATAATTTTTTTATCTCCCTATCTCCGAAAACAAACATTTTACTATATAAGTAGTAATATGCTAGAAAATACAAATCAATATTCATTTAATTAGCAATAAAATACTTTCTGACAAATACATTTTTCATATTACAAATAAGATGCAATCCATTAAGTTTTCTTAACCATTTGGCCGCAATGATGTGTTAAACTGAAATGTTTATCCTTAATGAGCGCTTAAGACATCTAACCAAAAAATAAAAATATATTTTCTAAATAAACACATCAAAAGGCAATTTGTGTTGTTTTATGCCTTACAGCTGCATTTAAATATCGTTTATCTAAATAAAAGAAAACATCGCATTTCTTTCCAACCGAATTTTAATGAGTTTATTTTTTTATTTAATACTGAATAATTTCCGTTAAACATTAATGCTCCTTACCGAAAAAAATTACCACAAATTATCATTGTCTTTTCTCCCTTGACTAGCTTCAGCCACACACGACATTAAAAAAACAAAAACTATCGGAAAATGCTAATAGTCCAGTGAATAGAGACTCAAAAAGGGGGTTTACCATACAAAAGGTCCGGTATCGCTGATTTTTTTATATGTTGTGTGGGACCCCTAGGTAGTAATAAATGTGAGTTTTCGTCATCCTCGTTCTATTGCTTTTTCCGCCATCTTGAAAAAACGTTCGAAATTTCGCCCATTTTCCAGTTTTTGGCCCATAACTTTTTTCCTAAGCATTTTTAAATATAACTTTTCGACACAAAGTTGTAGAAAATAAAATTTTCTTCAAAATCAGAAGCAAAAGTGTTTTTCTACGACAAACAGTTAAAGAGCTAAGAAGCAGCAAAAAGGGTGTAAATTCGAGTGTTTCGAAAAATATTACGTTCTAACGACTTTCTATCACCGTAACTCACATAAGACTTCATTTTAGCAATTGAGTAGTATTTTACAAATTGTAGGAAATTTAATTTTCTATAAAATACACAAATCAAAAATAATTTTTTCATAGATTCCATGAAGAAGGGTGAAATGTACAGAAACACAAAAAAAGTCATATTTTCACCCGACAATACAATGTTTAATTTTTTAACCTACAGCTCTTTCCCAGTGTATTTTTTAGTGTTTTTGTGAATGCCAAACTTGTTTAAAATAATTTTTTCTATAAAATGGTTATGTTTTGTGTTCCATACGATAAAATGTGACGGAGCTACGTTGTTTGAAAAATGACGTAAAATCTTGAATTTCGCTAAAAGAGTTTTTCACCACTTAAAATCCCAATAATTAAAAAAGAAATCATTGTTTTAAGGGATCATAATTATTATTAAACTTGCAGATATCATGATTTATTACATTTGTAAGGCCTTAAAAGTAATTTTAGAATAAAGGAAAAGAATTATACGCCAAAGAATTTAGGCCCATTGAAAAAATCGAAGATTCGCATTTTTCATTTGAATAAATGGACTTGATTTTTTAAAAAATTTTAATTTACATGAGACTGAAGTAAAATTTGCCTTTCAACAAAGAATTTTAATAAAAAATAAAAACTATTATATGTTCTTTTCGTTTAAGGAACATCGTACCAATAGAACTATGGAAAAAATATAGGAAATATGTTATAGAAAATTATCAATTTTTTCATGAGTTATTTTAATAAACAATTTATGCTTAAAGTAATACACATACAAAAAAAAACCAAACAGTATTCTGAGCGGCATTTATCATGCCTAACAGTTTATAATAGAACTAGCTATATGGAGAATTGAAATGGTACAAATAAAATTTGACAAGTATATAGCTGTCAAGTGAATCAATTACGTTATCAATCGGGCTCGTTTGGGTGGCATATAAAGAAGACCTTCAGCTGATTCATCTTCATAGATTGAAATTGTGTCCAGATCATTATCATCTTCGTCGACGATGAGTGCCCTATTGTTTGTAAGCACTGCTGAGGACTGCCCACAGCAGTGCTTACAAAGGTAAGAGCAATGTAAGAGCAATGTAAGATCATCGGGGTAGCCATCAATTGCAACTGTTACCGTAGAGCCACAACGCTTGAGAATGTAATTCCGATAATCAGTGTAGATTTCAGAAAACGTGGAAAATTTTATTCCAGTCTCATGTCAATTGAAATCTTTTTTTTTTTAAAAAAGTCCATTTATTCAAATAAAAAATGCGCATCTTCGATTTTTTTAATGTATCTAAATTCTTTGGTATTGATCCTAAAATTACTTTTAAGGCCTTACAAATTTAATAAATGATGATATCTACAAGTTTCGTAATAATTATGATCCCCTAAAACAATGATTTCTTTTTTAATTATTGGGATTTTAAGTGGTGAAAAACTCTTTTGGCGAAATTCAAGATTTTACGCCATTTTTCGAACAGCGTAGCTCCGTCACATTTTATCGTATGGAACACAAAACAGAACCATTTTATAGAAAAAATTATTTTAAACAAGTTTTGCATTCACAAAAACACTAAAAAATACACTGGGAAAGAGCTGTAGGTTAAAAAATTAAACATTGTATTGTCGGGTGAAAATATGACTTTTTTTGTGTTTCTGTACATTTCACCCTTCTTCATGGAATCTATAAAAAAAATTATTTTTGATTTGTGTATTTTATAGGAAATTAAATTTCCTACAATTTGTAAACTACTACTCAATTGCTAAAATGAAGTCTTATGTGAGTTACGGTGATAGAAAGTCGTTAGAACGTAATATTTTTTCGAAACACTCGAATTTACACCCTTTTTGCTGCTTCTTAGCTCTTTAACTGTTTGTCGTAGAAAAACACTTTTGCTACTGATTTTGAAGAAAATTTTATTTTCTACAACTTTGTGTCGAAAAGTTAGATTTAAAAATGCTTAGGAAAAAAGTTATGGGCCAAAAACTGGAAAATGGGCGAAATTTCGAACGTTTTTTCAAGATGGCGGAAAAAGCAATGGAACGAGGATGACGAAAACTCACATTTATTACAACCTAGGGGTCCCACACAACATATAAAAAAATCAGCGATACCGGACCTTTTGTATGGTAAAACTCCTTTATTCACTGGACTATAAGACGAAACATTAAAAAAAGTTCCGTTTAATGATGGGAATTTTTCCACCCCTCTCCATTACAATGTATAATGCTACTAGGGAAGAGGTACAGGGTTGCCAGTTAAAATATCCCAAAAATTGCCAAATGTCCATTCAATCGAAACAAAAGTCAACAAATTATAATTTACATAGTAACTTCTTTTCTTTAGCTGATTTTGATTTATAACTAGGAGTGTGCACTACACAACTTTCAATATGGGCTCAATAAACCAATGCACTTAAATTTCATTACATATCCTACACTCTTAAAACAAAAGAGTGGATTTCAACTCAGTCTGATTAATTTTCACTCCTCCAGTCTGGAAAATGCACTTCTCCTTTTGGAGTGGATCGTTTGTGTGTTAAACTTCCGACAGGATCACTCCAAACGAGTGATTTTAACTCAGTCTGAGTTAATATCCATGCCTTTACAGTGTCGAAAATGCACTTCTCCAACTGGAGTGGTTTTCACTCCTTTGTTTTAAGAGTGTATGCGGTAATTTAGGTAACTTGAAGTCTAAGAAGTTCTATGAACCAGTTTCTACGCATCCAAAAACTGTAAAACGAAATGTGCTGCAAAAGATTCAAAATTGCATAAAACATAACAATTTGGAAGATTTAATAATTAATCTTGCCAAGATTGGAGAATTTTCTCTTGCCAAAACAATTTTGGACTTAAACTAAAAATTTTAGTGGCAAAACTAATTAAAAAATTATACAAATAAGCAGAAATTAGCCAAGCCTGGCAACACTGGCGGCTAGGACACACTTTTAATAGCTGTCCGAGCCTTCTTTTAATCCATTAACGTACTTCAGATCAATCATTCCCTAAGAACCCTTTGCGCAAAACAATGTCTTTTTTTTATGCCAGCTATTACTAGAGGTCCCTGTATGTTTAATAGTTCCATTAAAATACAGGCTAATGGGTCGGCAGGAGCTTTTCCCAATGCGACAGTCCTTTTATCTCTGTGGAGAAGTCTGGTAAAACCTCTAAAAATGAAGGCAAAAGAGAGTTAACACTGTATAAAAACTTGAGTACTGTTTTTGAAAATAAATCTAGTTTTTTATTGTATTTAACTCTTTCAGTCCCAGTGATGCCATTTGACATCATCATTTTTCTAATCATAATTTAAAAAAAAAATAATGGGGCTGACATACATCTATTTGGATTAATAAGAAATATTTTCCAATAGAAAAAAGTTGGAGGAATCGAATGATGTGCTTTTTAATTTCATAAATAGCTATAGACGATCAGAAAAAATTCTAAAATAATAATGCCAAATTGCCATTGGGACTTAAAGGGTTACTGTCATTTAAATTATAGCTTCAGATATTCAATATTATATTAGATATGTTCAAAAATAGGTGGAGATTAGTTTTCTTTATTAAACTTTTTCGGGACAATCAAATTGACTGATGTGGAAACTGATTTTTACTACACGATACTAAAAATTAAATTTTAACTAAAATTTCAGTATTATTAATTTAAAAAATCATTTTATTGTAGATGATGAATGCTGGTTAAGTTTTAAAAGTTAAAATTTTGTAAAATTTGACACAATCAGAATTGTTTACTGGTTTACGGTTTAAAAATATAAAAATAAAAATATCATGAAAACAAGTCCAAAGAATAAATTTGAATACAAAATTCAAAAACGAAAACCACTATTAAACATTATTACACAAAAAGCAAGAAAAAAATCTATAACTTGTTCAGCATAGCGAAAACAAATTCATAAAAACGATAACAAAAAGTAAACAATTTGGAAATACTGTTATTTTGTGAAGCAGCAAGAATTTTCACCAAACTTTTCAGTTTTTATTTACTGCGAATTTATATATTGTTTCAACAAAATTTATTGTTTCGTACTTTAGAAATTTTTTTAATTATATTTCATTGACTTAAGTTTTAAAGATTTTTCTAGCTTAAAAAATTGCATTCGTAAACTTTACACATAAAAAATCGTTTTTACAATTCATTTTAAAACTTTTTTCTAATTTTGTTAACCCTCTTGAGAGATAACTTTATTGTAAGATTGTGAACTTGTTATCAATGCGCTTGACGAAATTTATATTTTTAATCAAATATTAATAATGTTTTTAACTATGAAAATAGATTTGCGTTGGGAATTATTTAAAAAAACACAAATGGTCATTCAATTTAAAAATATAATAAAATTTAAATATTTACCAGTTTCTAAAAATTATGTTACTAAAAAACCTGAAGTCAGCGGTTTTTATGTGTCTGTATACCTAAAAGATGTTAAAATACCTGTGTAATTATAAATATTTCGTTTTTTGTAGGTTGAAAGGGGAACCGAGTGCTTTAATACGCTATAAATATGTTTTATAATGTCATTATAAGAACAATAAATAACATATGTGCACTTATAACAATAAAATGTTTTGCCTGGTTGAATTATTAGTCTTTTTTTAACGGGAGTTTACTATAAAAACTTTCAAAAACTCAATTTATGGCGCTTTATAATGCATTTTTAAGGCATTTTAAACTTTAAATATTATCACATTCATTTAATGAATTAACTTAATAATCAAATCTTAAATTAAATGAATAAGCATTATTTACCATACCAACAAACTCTTCCTTCCCAAATTAAACTAAATTCAACATGTTTAAACTTCTCACAAAAGCTTAATACACCTAGAAATTATCCTAACTCTCATTACGCTTCGCAACTGAAACATAAATTTGCATACTGAAGTCCAGACTTTCCTTTGTAAGCAAAAATGTGACTGCAAACCGTAAACTTAACGATTCGACCGAAATATTCCAGTTCACTAGTTACCTAAATCCACTATTTAGGTGTTCCTGTCTAGGGCTAAATGCATTTGCTGTGTACTCAATATTCCTAACATACAGTTTAAGTAAATGCAGTAAATGCGCATTATGTTTAAATGCACACATTAGGGAAAAGTTAATGATGTCTCCTATGCTGGATGCGTGTGGTGAAGTCTAGTTTTAAGAGAAATACTTATTCGAGTATCATTAAGATAAGATGTTTTCAAATGTTATTGTATGTTTGTTTATCTTGCTATTGAATTCATTTAAAAATAAAAATAAAAATGTTTGTTTTATTGTATAGTTTTTTTTAAGACTTTAATTTAAAATATAAATAAAGCGAAAAATAAGCAGGTCATTTTTGAGCTTATTTGACAGTTTTGGGATTAATGTTTTTCTCTGACGGGGCTGCACGCCTTTGCAGACTCGGCATATTCCCCAGCACTGAGAGTTATTTTTATTTTGGCGACATTGAGGTGACTCTCGCTATCAATTGCGACGCTCAGATTACAAGGACTCTGAGTTCTCTGTGGATGTTAAAGCTTGTCGAGATTTAATTTTGCCGTAATAATACAAGCCAAATGGATGATCCAGGGTTCTTTTAAATGCCACATAATTGGGATTATAGTAAATGTCCTTGTTTAGTATTAATCCAGTAAAATAAGTATTTTTTAAAACTGCTATTGATGCTATTAAGAAAAAACTGTAAGAAATAAAACTGCAGGGCCAAAGTTAAGTTTTTTATTATTTAAAATGTGTACATTTTAATATTTATTTTTATGCAACAGTTTAAAAAGCACTGAAATAAATGAATAATGTACTAAAGCATTATTGATTAATATTAAATTTGTAATTAAAAACTTCTTTAAATAATATATTGGTTCATAAATCCAAATTTATATATTCACTTTAATAAAATAAACTATTCTTAAAGCTAAAATGCAAACTGGAAAAGTTTACGAACTACATCATTTCAAAGATAAAAAGGACATGTCTTTATGAAACAGATGGCTGAATGTCTCAAATCAAATATGTACACAACTTATTTTAGTGTATTTATTTTACCTCCGAACTATTTCTGCAAAAGAAATTGCGCGTTTCGTTGCCTGTGACACACGATTTAAGAAGTATTGTATCCGATAACAAAGTATACAAATAAAATGAAATAAGAGACTTCATTTGATGAATTTTATCTCGCATCGGAATATGCAAATTCGGATCAATTTGAATAAAAATGATTTAAGCATTCCATTTGTTTCCTTAAGATGTTACAGGATACATGTACATTTCACTCTATCTTAAAAAAAGGAAAGTTAAAGTTTTCTTATCTTAAAAAAGTCATTTGCAATGCTAAATCAAGTTTCTTTTAGCTCAATATAAAGTTAATAAAATAACTTTCATTTTCTCATGCGAAATACACGGATCTGGAAACACGTTTAAATATTGAATTTGACACGTTCGAGTATGCAAAATTTAATTAAATTATTTTTGTTACGTCAAATATAAGGTATGGGAGCTAAATTGTATCATGTTAAATTAATTTGATACGGAAAATACATATTTATTCAAGTGAATACGATATTAAATTTTAGTTTTAATCTGCAATATCTATTGGGAAAAGTTAAACACTGTTTATATGCTTAAGTATTTTACTAGATAGTGATATTAGTGATTTACTAGATAGTGAATGTATTTTGACTAGTGATATTATATATCAAAACTTGATCTTAAGTATAGAATTAACCTAATGATTGTACTATCTAATGCACGTGCATTTTAAATCTTACATATAAAATTATAAAAAGAACAATCTGATTTCGTATATTTTATAACTATATTAAACTAAATGATATACAAAGGTTAAAAACAGATTCTTAAATTGAGAACAAAATATATAAAATAAAGTACACAAACATTTCTAAAGCTATTTTTTTAAATTCAAAATACTAAAAGTATTTAGTAAAATGTAAATAAAACCTATACCAATGTTACTGATACTTGTGTAAAAGAATAATTCTGACATTTCAAAAAATAACTAAGCTTCATTTAAATATTTACGCAATGCATTTTAATAAAGCATAACTATGCATAAATGGTTGCGTGTAACACGTCAAAAAGTAGTCTAAAAACATGTCTAAATTAGAGAATTGCTAATAAATGAGGATTCTTTCTTCATATGTATGTCTCAGCCACGCCTAAATTTGTCCTCTAACATAAAGTGCTAAGAAAAAATTTGGTATTCATAAGGCCACACCCATTTCAGTGTTACTAAATGTGCTACTTAAAGTCTAGGGACTGGATTATATAATTAAAAATAAACCATTGTCAGTTGTAATAAAATAATGATTTATATTACTCCTAATTTGGTAAAATGCATGCATGGGTGTTTAGTAAGATTGTTTAAATTTATTATTTTATACAATATAAGTGAATATGTACCTGAAGTTTTAAATTTATTTTGTTTTAATACAATGTTTAACCATATGAAGGTGATTTAATTGGTTATTTAAAAAAAAGACTTTTTTTAAATTTTGTTTGTTAATTATTAGATATCTTTATTGAGTTTCAAATACATAATTTTGTTTGTTAATTATTAGATATCTTTATTGAGTTTCAAATACAGAAAATAAGCTTGATAGTCAATTTTTACGTGTTTACTGCAATTTTTTTTCTAAAATAATATATATATTTTTTAATTCCTACTTCTTGAATATTGAAAATTATATTTTGTTAAAATTATAATCTATAATTTATTGAAAATAGTTTTTAGTAATTTTTCAAGCTTCTTTTCAAAAAAAAAAAATGAAGACACATTAACAATTTTATCGCTTTGCAGTTTTCAATTGATTAATATATACATTGACAAAAGCTTTAATATCGCATAAGTTTCTGAACAGCTTAATTTTGTAAATAAATTGCATTTCAATTTAATGGAAGAATTCTCAAAGATATCGAAATTTTAAATTTATAAAATTAAGGGATTCAGTCAAAAGGATAAATCATTTTATATCATCATTATATTAATATAAGCTTAAGCTCAATTAAACTCTACTTCACAACGAATAACTTTTTTCCCTTATTTTATACATATTTGGTGCCAGAAGCTCCCCCAACTAAAAGCCCATTACCCTACACATTCTTTGTTCAACTTTAAAAAGTTTTTTGGAAAATGATCTAAGAAAATCTTGAATTCCTAAAACCTTGATGATCAAGGCGTGAACCATTATTTCCTTAAGTTCCTCTGGACAGGGTCCAAATTGACATTTATAGTTCCATTTTTCATATATTTTATTGCGGATTCGGGAATAAGTCATGCGTGTAAAGTCCGAATTATTCACACTTAAAAATAGATCCTTATGAGATTATGGTGTAATGACCCGATGATAATTCATTGGCTAACCTTTTCATTGCGTCATATTAAAATGAAATGTATTTGGAATAGTTTCGAGGTTTTTTTAAGATGTGGTAAAAAGATTATTGATAAATGGATTACTTTTATTGCTTCTTGCTTTATTCATATCTTTCTAAATCTTTCATAAAAATTTTCTAAATACACACTTCAAATAGCCATAAGTTTTATAACAACTTATTAATAAACTTAACTTAATAATGAATATTAAACTTAAGGAATACTTTTATAATAAACTGAAAACACTTTATTTATTATATTAACACTTTATTTATTTTTTATTATCAATTAAAGTGACGACAATGATGAGTACCAATCATTTAAGTATTCACTTTATCTCTTCAAGTATTTGGGAATGTTCAAGCATCTTCAGATTCTTTTAGTGTGGGAATTCTAGTTCCTCGATCTAATGTGAGCTAAAATTTTAATATCAATGAAAATCATTCATGAAGAATTTTTTTTTATGAGTACCCTAAATTTGTACACGTATTTTATTCAGATATTTAAATGCAAAGGATATTTTATGCAGCTAATGCAGGATTTCTAACTATTGTAAATGTGTTTAAATAATTTAATTGCTTTAAAAAAACGATCGATATCGTGTACTGCTTTGAGACTTTAAAGAATATTTTACGTATACTTACAAGGAGCATTACTCGTCTGAAACTTTTGGCTGCACAGACCCTTTTTGAACTGGAAAATGGGTAATACCCGGGCTCACACCTGGCATTTTTTTTTTATTTTCCGCATGCAAAATGATCTCTCAATCGACCGGGCTTTTTGGGAAAGCAATTACAATTGAATCAGTGAGTGCAGAAACCACTTCAGTCAAAAAAATCCGAAAACTCGTTTTCAATGAAAATAAGCGTAGAAAGGCAAGATGCGTGTTGGGAGCAGAAACTACGTTAGTCTGTTGAGTAGTTCCGTCAAATACAGGACTTTTGCTCCGAGTGTTGAGTGCGAAATAGAGAGGAGTTATTTTGTTTTTCTCCCTCCTGAAAATTTTGAAATTTGCGACTGGCGTTGTTTCTGCACTCACCGATTCAATTACTTCCATCATTTACCATAAATTATGCGCATTAGGACCCTGAAAAAATGTAGCATGATGGTATAAAAAGTTTATTATTTAGTTCCCTATAAACGGACCGTGTCAGACAAGTAAAGTAAAACGAATATTAACTCACACTTTAAATATTCCAAAAAGTTAAAACGCTGCTCACAATGTCGCTATTAAAAGTTGCATTGTTTACCTCCTTAGGAGCCAGATGGTCAATTGACTGGGTTCTAAAATTACGAATCTTGTCACCAATAGCCCTAGTGTGACGACAATTCAACTAAACTTATTTATTTTTATAAAATATTAATGTTCTAACTGTTACAAAAGCATAAACTGCGCATTAGAACAGCTGATATTTATAGTTTAAATCTGCGACCAATAACACGCTTCTTCGAATAAAAAAATAATATTAAACAACTCTCATAAATGTATCACCCGTCAAACACCACTCAAGAAAATCTCTCCATTTTAATATCATAAAAGCAATAACACCACCCGATGGTACGTCAAAATATTCAATTACAAATCCCCAATAAACATTTCACATGACAAACCCCACCAAATATTTATTCACTTCCCTCCGTCCCCCCATCTATCACGGACCACTCAATACTCCGAGAAACTTTTCCGGCCCAGTGCAGTCCACATGTCAAAAGTTCTCCATGGAGTAACGATTGCGATGACAAACGATAAACCGTTTTTCCGCCAGGGGGCGCCGCTTCTCTTGAAACAACTCATCCTGCAACTCTCCATCCTAGAAGAGAGTTGATGGTGAGGTTTAGCTCCGGACGGACGTTATGTTTGCTCTTGCGTGAGCAACCGGTGATAACTTTTAACCGGTGTTTGGAGGTGGTGAATAAATTTGTGAGAAAGTTTTGCGGTGGTGATTAGGATGGGGTTTTTGATATTTGTCGTTGGAGTTTTTGTTGTTGTCATGGGTGGTAAGTTTTTGTTTAATTATTTAAAATATATATATTTTTCTCTTATAATAGCGTTGCTTTTTTAATTTGTTTTGTTTGAAAGTGAAATGTAATTAAAATTTCTTATCTCTAACAAAAGATTCAATGCAATGTATTGAGTATGTTTCTTATTGTCTTGCCCTTTGTATGCGAATTTCAAAATTACTTTAAACTTTACTTTTAAACTTTATACTTTAATGGTTCAGGTTTTGAAGAATTTGACTTTTATAAAGTTTAAAAAAAATGAGCGCAACTACAACTTTTCGTTTAAAAGGGTTAAATAATGTTCATGGGATTTTAAATTTTGGTATGAAATAGCTGATGAAATGTAATAGATATTAAGGTGCTCCGAAGTATTTTTGTTTTAAATTATAAATTTTGAATTATAAATTAATTTTTACATCTTAAAATAAAATCAGCATCCTCGCATTAAAATTATTTATTACTTTATTTACTAAAGCAATTAAATTTAAACTTGTTATCACTTTCAAGTTAATTAGCTAAACTTCAAGCAACACAAACAGCCAAATTAATGTGGCAATTTTCGATAAAATCTTAAAGATATTACTCTTGGACAATGTAATACTTTGAATTTTTCTATAAATATGTTTAAGTCGTTACATGTTATTATTATATGATACATTCAGCTTGACAAACTTTTTAAAGTTCATGAATACATTCAAGTTTTGGCTATCAAATCTTTAGGATTTAAGTTAGCAAGTTATTTTTTTGTACTAATTGTATCCAATTGATGCATATTTCGATTTCATTTAAACGAGTGAAGTAATTTTAATTGAGGTAATGTAACACATGCTACTTTTTTGTAAAATATTAAAAATTGCCTTTTAATTATTGTACTTTTGAATTACATGTTAATGCTTACCCTCCTATAGTAAATTCGTTATTTAATATTTTGAGCTATTTAATATTATGTTAAGGATATTTTTTTTAATGATTGAAACTTTCATGAGAGAGACGGTATAATATAAATGTGTTTTGTGAATAATCTTATGTGTCTTCCTCAGAAAAAAAGCTAAGTAAGGTAAAACTTACAATTTTAGTATTGATTTACAAATTTATTATAGAAGCCAAGTTATAAGTTTATAGGTTTTAGTTTCCTTTGTTTTTCATTAATAGTTTAATAATGCTTTTATATTAAATCTTCGCAAAAAATACTTGAAACAAGTTCACACAAATATTAAAAATAAATCTTGGTACACGGCAGTGCCCCGTCGAGCTCATAATATAATTTACTTTAATGGCTTTAAGTATTGTACTAGAAGATTTTCCTGCTACTGGAATCGTCTCTAGTCCGCCGATATTGCAAGCCAATTTAATGCGCTATTGAAACTTTATTATTTTTATTAACTATTATTTTTTAAATAAATAAAAGTGAGTATTCGTTAAAAACATATAATTGAAATAAAAATTCATTTCTTTAAATATATTATTCATTATTTTAATTACATGTCCATATGAAATATTTTAAATATTATTAATTGAATTTTACTTTTCCATTCTGAAATATTTTCAATTCAACATTTTCTTACTATTTTTTTTTAGTTTAGCAAGACTTTGATTTCTTTTTTTTTACTTAAAGAAAAGCTTAGTAATTTTATGTTTCATAAATAAAAAACTATAAACCTGCGTGCAGATTGGAAATACATGTTCGTGGCTACCTTAAAAATTGTTTGTGAATATTTTTGTTACTTTATACATATTGCGACTTGTCTACTTCTTAATTTTATTATTAAATTAAAATTTAAAGGTTTTTTATTAGTTTTAGAACTAGTAAAAGCTATGAATGAATATGTTTGACTGGAAGATAACACTAGGTTGTTTTATGTGCTGTGTGAAAGTTTCCTTTTATAAGCAATGTTTAGTCAGACTATTCTTGAATTGATGTACCCTTATCCCCAAATCCATCATAATGTTAGTTACTTTAGAATTTTGGTTTAAGGGGGAATTGGGTGCTGGGAGCCCAGTTGGTTAGGCACTACTATAGCATGCGAAAGGTCCCAGGTTAGGGTCCGGGCATCGCCAAAAAAACTGCCGACCTATGAACACTCCGTGCAGCCAAAAATGTCCCACGAATAATACCCGTGTAAGGGAGCGCACGTTAATTATCCTTCAAAGTCTTAACGCTGCGTACGATGTCTCTTTTTACTGTTGCGTTAGGTGCCTACTCGGATGTCGCGGCTAGTCACTTGACCGTGGTTTAAAATTAAGACGAACGGAGCCAATAGCCCTCGTGTAGCTGTAGTGCGACAATAACTCAAACCTAACTTTAAGAGGGGAATGGGCTAGCTGGATCGCGGGTCTCCGAAGCAAAGTGCATCAGTGTTAACCAATGGAGAAAAAATACTTGCTCTGCTAATTTCTCCGACTGTATTGAATAGTTTCACAAACGGTTTTTTTTATGTGATAAATGTAGCTGACTTACAGGTCTCGACAATCCCAGTTTTTGAAATTGGTTCAATTTTTTTTAATTTGAAAATTTGAATAGATAATTTTACAAAAAAGTATTCAAAGAAATTTTAAAAAGTGGGATTATGGTGACCTGTTAGTTATCTTTATTTATTATTTTGAAAAAAAAAATGTAAAATATTCAATATAGCCGGCGAATTGTGGCAGGGAAAATAGGTTTTTTCCCATTGGATTAACACTGAGGCTTTTGAGTTTGGAGACCTCCGGTCCAGCTCGCCCATTCCCTTTTAACCGTTTTTAATAATTCTTAAAGTGGAACTTGCCTCACTTCTTCCATAGAAGGGAAATTCATGCTAGACGAACGTAGCCCGTTTAAGAATGGTTTCGTTTAGTATGCTTACTTGTCTTGACACCCCGCACGAAGTCGCCATTAAAAAATTACTTACGATGCCTTATCAAGTGTCAGCTTGTCACTCAACTCTGGTTCAAAATTATGAAGCACGTGGCCAATAGCCCTAGTGCAGATCTAATGCGATGATATTCAACTCAACACTGGTCATATTAATTCCTGGTATCCTGAATCAGTAAAGAAACTTTAGATATGTACGCTACACAAGGGCTATTGGCGACTGGCATCATAATTTAGATCCAAAGTCAACTGGCGAAGCGAACCTGAGTGGGCACCCATCGCAACTGTTAAGGCTGTCATCGGGCCTTTGGAGCATAATTAACGTACCCTCCCTTTCATCGGAGTATTAACGGACATTTTGACTGCACGAGCCTTTTATGTCTCAACCTATTTTGGCGATGCTCAGACCCGAACCTGGGATCTTCTTTTTGCAAAGCAAACGCCTTAACCGACTAAACTCACCAGCCCCAGCATGACCCTGAGACTTTATTTTAAAACGGATTTCAGGTTTTTATATAACCTACTGCATTAAAATATATAATTTGTTTCAGTGGCCAATGCAGAACGCAACTACGTCGGTCCACGTTTCACAGTCGAGCCCCGAGGCAAAGTCCAATTCTACAACTCCACTGGTGCCATCGTACCATGCTCGGCCAGCGGTGTACCACTGCCCACAGTATCTTGGATAAGACAAGACGGAAGTCCGGTCCATGAAGTTCCCGGACTGCTACAGATACGGCCGGACGCGTCTTTGGTGTTTGCTCCGTTCAGACCGGATGATTTCCGGCAAGATATACACTCGGCGACGTACAGATGCACCGCTTCGAATGCGGTTGGGATTATCGGAAGCCGGGATGTCAATATAAGAGCTGGTGAGTTGTGATTTTTAAAATTTTATTAAGTTTGCGGAAATTTAGGTTTTAGTATTTTACCCTTTATCAAACAGTAGCAGGAGTCTTAAGTGAAGTTACGGGTATTGCAGGAAATTTTAAGGAGTTTGGATTAAGTACAATGTGAGTTTATGTTTCAATAATATATTAATGAACATTTTACTGAAGTGACAAGTAGAAAAAGGTGCATTAATTAATTTTGAAACAGAAAGAAATTTAATTTAATTTATATCTGTATAATTGTATCTGGAATACAAAACCTTGCCGATTCCACTTTTAATTTACATGTTTTATTATTGTACTAATAAAAACAATATTTATGCTGTTCAAGCCTGTTATGAAACAAAAAAAAATGGAATTTTATATGCTGGGATAAATGCCTACTATACGCTTTCTCAGAAAAATAGATTGTTGAGTGTTAGTTTTATTTTATAAAATCCGATAATGTCGCTCCTAATAGTTAAATATAAACTAGTTTAAGAAATTAAAATCAATAGTTCAAAGCTGGTTCATCAAGTTAAAAGCTAGATCCTCAGTTGATATTATCAATTTATTTAAAATATTCAACAAATATGTTCGAAAGTATTAAGATACTTTTAAAAGCGTTCATTTCAAATATATAAAAACCGAAACTAAAGTATCAAATATTAACCTCTAAAGTTTTCCAAACAAATATTTTCCTCATGCGTATGATTACCTAATGTGGGCGTTATTGCTTTAAAATAGAAATTCACACATACAAACATATTTTATTTGTTGTTTCTCTTTTATGCTTATGTTGCGTAGACTAGTTCTATAGAGGAAACAATAAAATGGCTTTCGAAGTTAATGAAAAATATAGTGTAAATATTTTATTTTCGTGGGGTTTTTTTGCACTTTCAATTACTTCATATAGAATATTAGGTGATAAAAACATTGCCATGAGGGGAAAATTTGAAAAGGAGCTTTTGTGTTTTGTTCAGCCATTGGAGGGTGTTGAGTCATAAAAAGTAGTATTTGCAAATTGGTAAATTTATCTATTTCTATGGTCTTCAGTATGTCTGAAACCACTCTACAGCAGGAACTAAAACACAGTTACGTTCTTAAAATTTGGACAGAAACTAATTTACCATTTGGACGCCATTTAAAGGTTTTTGAAAGGGGTTAACTTTTTTTGGTTTCCATGTTATTGCTAAAAAACGAAAAAACTACATACTTCAAACTTGGTGTACGAGTTTTCAACTCCTGCCAGTGGTCATAATAAGGTTTTTGAGACGATCACAATTGTGTAAATGGTAGTTTTCATATAAGGGTTTAGACTATAATATTAGTGAAATAACTTTATTTAGTACATATAATAACCTTTACTTACATTAAATCATTGAAGGGCAGTTTTGGGTCGTGTAGTGCTTCACACCCTTAGTTTTATAAATTATTATTAGCTAAATGAATTTGCCTTATGTTATTACACCAGCAATATTTTTTTATAAGCTGTAAAATAATTTTTAATTAATGTGGGGCTTAAATGGAAAAAAAAAATAATATTAAGAATCTTGTCAGGATTATTAAGTGAAATGAGCATTTAAAATTAATCAACATTAAATAGAACTATAACATAATAACAAAGAACAATTGTTTATTATTTACAGTGTCAATTAATTGTTATATAAACATTCTGCAATTATAAATATTGTATTCTCCATATTATGAAAGATATATTAATATTTTGAGCCGCAAATACTCGAAAAATATGTGTTAAGAAAGGAATTTTGTTTTTAAAAGTCTAGTCGCAAACCTAAAATTCTCCCAATTTTAACTAAGATATCGTTGGTTGATTGACGACTTTTGTTGACGTTAATTTCTATTTTAAGAAATCGCCAAAGGAGTCCAACTAAATATCCAATTTTTACTCGGGGGAGTTTTTCAATTAGACATTATACTGATTTATGTATTAATACATTCCAATTACTTATAGGACACAGCTTTACATTTTCAAAAAAAGTCCTCTGTTTTATGAACACTGCACTGTGTTTGTAAACAAGTAGTTTAGTAACAGGATCTGTCGTTCAGCCCGCTTCCACACAAAATTTGTGTTCAACTGGAAAAATGTCACTTAACACAATATTAATTCTATTATAAAGCCTTTAAACGCTAAATTTAGCCGGTTTCATTAATTTTATTTTAAATATTTAATAATTATTTATTTAATAATTCAATTATTTTCGTTTGCAAAAATCAATTTATATTTAAAAAAAATTATGCAATGATCATCTCTTTCAAATCGAACCAAAGCATTTAATATAAACAACAAACAAAGAATCTCGTAGTCTCGTATGATATTTGACGTCATTTCAATCTGATTCATTTTTAGCAAAAATAAATTTTTAATTTATTATTAAAAAGAATTAAAGTTTCTCGAATGATTGTTGTGAATTTAAATGTTGATTTAATTTTTAATAAAAATGGCTTCGTATGCTTTGTAAATAAACATAATATTTCCATTTTTTAAATAATTAAAGTACTTTGGATTCGAATTTTTTTTTTGAAATTTTCAATGTCATCTAATTTCAATGCGCTGAATTTTTCGACTCATCACACTTTTATGTAGCATTTGTAATTAGGGCTATGAAAGTGGGTGACAGGTGGACTGAACATTTATAATATCTTCCACTTTTACGTTATAAACGTACTGTGGAAGCTAAAATTTAAAAAATTGTCTTTCAATTCTAGTCTACCAATGTTTGTCTCACAATAAAGGTCAGACCAAACCCACTATTACAAAAAAAACACTCAACTGTTGCCCAAACTTGTATTTGCCGTGTCAGAAACAGGTGCAAACACTTCACACTAATTCAAGAGGATCGCAAGTGAATGTCAATAACTAAGGATCTGTGCTTTAGTTCTTTTAGGCTCTGGCTGTCGTGTAACAGTTAATTCCTTCCAAAACAATATGAATTTAGACAAGACAAAATTCAAATGAAATAAATTTAGGCATGACAAAGTTTAAAAGTTATGCATATCATAGCAACTACATTTCCTTTTTATAAAAAATGCTTGAACTTTACTTCATATTTTATTTTTACACTTTGAGGGATGCAAACTTATTAACCCGTCACTAGGCTATAAGGTTTCCCCATTAACGCACATATTTGTTTTCAATATTTATATCTTTTATAATTTCGAGTGAAAAATTGGGTGTTTTCATTGGATTTTTCAAAGCTGATACTAATTTTAATATGAAGACGACCTTTTATACAATTTTTGTTAAAAGTAATCGAATCCTTATGTTTTTTTTCTTGAAAATGACACCTTTTCCGAAATCATATAATCAATAGCGGTGGCTGAGGAGCATAGGCATTCGCCTTGCTTGAGGAAGGTCCCAGGTTCATGCCGGGCGTCGCCAAAATACTACCGACCTATAAACGGCCCGTGCAGCCAAAAATTTCCGACGAAAAATACCTCGTGTAGGAGAGTGTTACACATTGTACAACGCTGCGTACGATGTCGTCCTTAACTGTTGCGTTGGGTGCCTACTCAGGTGTCGGCTCGGCACTTGACTGTGGTTCAAAATTGCGACACCCGTTGCCAATAGCCCTCGTGTATCTCTAGTGCGACGTTAATTCAAACCTACCTACCTAACAACCAAATCAATAGCAGCCGAGTAAGGAGGAGTGAAGCGTTTTTTCCTCCAGCTTTTAATGTCAGGACATAACGATTTGATGCAGGTAACTAATCTTTTTCTGAAGAATTTACTTAAATTTTGTGAACTTAAATGTTCTAAAACCGTGCAATACATAAAAAAATTCCACCTTGCCTTTGCCCCCATATCTCCAAATGAAGAGTTAAACAGCGGCCTTATAAGTTATACCTATACGTACCGTCAATAAACGAAGGATTAATGGGAAAATCTATTTACCTATCCGAGTCCCTGTATTTAACTTACAATCGAGTCTAAGCGGAACCGAAAATCATCCAAAAAAGACCTCAAAATCCCGCAACTTTCGCCGAGATATCTACTCTGTCACTTACAGGTGCAACCGTTTCCTTACTCCTCCGGGATTACCGGAAGTGGGGATGTCAATATCCCTTGGTTGTGGTCCCAGGACATTTTTTAGAGATTGTCACGAGATTGTTACTTTCCAGGATGAAATGAAAAATGTTTGAGTTTGAGATTAGATAAAATGTATGGTGAGGGAGGAGTGGGTATGATTTTTTAAGATCGTGTTTTCGGGATGCATGCTTATCGAAAATTATGAATAACGGATGAGTACCCTATTGGAAATTCCCATAAAAAAACCAATAAAATTTTTTAGTGTGTTATGGCCCCAATAAAATTTTATTGGACCAATAAAATTTTACGGGACCCGTAAAATTCTATTGGTTTCCAAAATTTTATTGGGGCCATAACACACTAAAAAGTTTATTGGTTTTATTCCCATAGAATTTTATTGGACCAATAAAATTTTATGGGACCTTTAAAATTCTATTGGTTTTCCAAATTTTATTGGGGCCATAACACACTAAAATAATTTATTGGTTTTATTCCCAATAGACTTCAATGGGACCCATAAATTCAATGGGACCAGTAAAAAAACGCCCATAAAACCTACGGGTTGTAGACCTATAAAATGTTTGGGTATATGGACCCATACTTTTCAGGTCCAGTTAGCAGGGTTATTATGATTTTACCCGTCCTGAAAACCCCCAGGTGGTTTTTAAAAAAAAAATCATGAAAAAAATCAATTGGGCAATTGAACCTAAAATTGACCTTACTGGAAATTAATAAAAATAAAGTTAAACATTTTTATAAGAAACAAAGAAATAATTACTTCATATAATTTTCAATTAATATATTATTATTAATAATATACTTTTACTTTTTTGTGCCCTTAATTTTTAAAATACATTTACCAATTTAAATTTATAATAATTATAAAACAATTAAATCTAATTAATGCATTTTTTATTTTAATTTCTATAGATACAATGTTCTGAGATATATTATTTGTTTACACAGACACAAACAAGACTCGGTCCTAAACAATGCAGTTTAAAATTTAAATGTAGTACACATTTATATAACATTGAAATACTCTTGTATTAGTTTTTAATTATTTTAATTTAAATTACAACGTTCTTGATTATCTTGATAACATTCACTATAAATTCTGTTAGTTTCGAAATATTCAATAAATAATAAAAACTTCCCTTAATAAACCTCAAGAACCTGAAAGAAGCAACCACAATACTGAAAAAACACACCGAAAACCATGAAAAAAACCTAAAACCCTGAAAACCCCAAGTGGGTTTTTCATTAAAAACACCGAGTTTTTTGCAACCCTACCAGTAAGTGTGTATTATCTATAGGTATCTTCAAAATAGAATATCATAAAAATGCAATTAATAAATTATTTTAATTGAATTACACAAAACTTTTCAGCAAATGCAATTTTTTTCATTGAATTGCAATGCTGTAAGAACTTTTTTATTTAATATATCATTCGCTCTTTTGCATACTCTCTCTGTTCTTGGATAGTGCAACTAAAAAAATTCAAGGAAATATAGTTGGTATGCTATAGCACTTGAAAACGGAACAGCTAGGATATGGCCGGTCTCGATTTGCAATGTGTGTAAAGTCGCCAAGCAACAAAAATGCTCAATTGCGGTAAACATTCTCTTTCACATTTTATGCAACTCAATAGACATACAAAACCCTACGCTAAATTTCCAAGCTCGCCAAATGTCGCCAAACACACCGACCATTATATCCTAGCTGTTAAGCTGTACTTAATTGGGGAATGATTTTAAAAGCTTTATTGTCAAACAAAGAGAAAAATATCTAGTTTAAAAAATCTTAAGAATTGGGCTTAAAAAGTTTTATATTTTACCACATTATAAACAATTTATTTACATTTTACAATACAAACAAAACAAGCATCAAATACATACATATGAATTCATGAAAGGTTTTTATGATCAAACAAATACAAATTATTATTAAGTGAGTTAAGAGTTCTAAATTTAAGGATTCAATTAATATTTTAGGAGTTTCAATTAAAGTTTTGGTTCACATTTTGAATTCTTGAAACATATCACAGGCAAATGGGACAAAAGCATTTTCTGCTCGCGAAAAATGGATGTGCTTCCGGAATTGGGCCGCTGGCTTTATGTAAACATACCATGCTTGGCAAACTTTTTCGGCTACCGCAGAGTGGCGGTTATTTTTTCCTTTCCATGAGGTGCATTTGAGAAATTCTGATATACTATATTTGATTAAAATTTATGTAAATATAACTTATGTTATTAGAAGTGAAATTTAAAAGTTGTTATGCTTTTACAAAGCAAGTCCAAAATCAAACACACGTTGTTGTTGTGGTAGCGTTTGTTTTGATTATGTTTAGTTACGGTTACAGTTAATAGTACTAAAGCTAAAATATACTATAAAAACTTGAAGTTTTAAGAGTAAACATAGTGATTTTTATTAGCGAAATCAATGTTTAACAGCAAAATTTTTACAAAAGGTGTTTTACATAAATTAGTTTGTGTGCTATTTACTGAAATATTTGCAATTTTTAGTATTTTTTTATAAGCAAGCCTTAGGTGAAGCAGGAGACCAGGGACTGTTTAAAAAAATATTACCAAGTATACATGACTTTAAATTATAATATTTGTTGAAAATAGAAAAAAAATATTTTTGATTGCAAACAAATTGCATATAATCTATTTAAAATTTTAATTAAATTTTTTTTAATTTAAATTTTTATTTGAATTTTTTAAATTTTTTATTTAAAGTATCTTAAATTTTTATCATTAAAATATTGAAATATATATTTGAATTAAAAATATTAAAGTGTATATTTCATAAAAAATATATTTTTTAAAAAATTAAAAATTTTACTATAAAAAATAATTTAAAAAAAATTAAATTCAGAAAAACACATAAACATGAAATTCATATCATACTTTATTGGAACCATAGACATTGAACTAGTTCAATGACACTTTTAATAATTCTGTAATGTGCTTTATTTTCCTTATAAAAATTTTTATTGGTCCAATAACACGTTTTACCAGTCTCATGAATATTTTAATGGTCCAATAAAACCTTTTAATGGTGTAACAAAACATTTTACTGGTCTAATAAAACATTTTAATGGTCCCATAAAGCATTTTACTGGCCCCATAAACGTTTTAAGGGTCCAGTAAAACGCTTTACAGGCCCCATAAAACGTTTTACTGGTCCAATAAAAGGTTTTGCTGGTCCAATAAAACATTTTACTGGTCCCGTAAAAAAATTTATTGGTCCAATAAAATCTATTGGTTCCCATAGAATATTTTATGGGTCCCATAAAATATTTTATTGGTCCATTAAAAAATTTCCAATAGGGTAATGACTTATAGGCATTTTAAAATTGAGTACTTGTATTTTTAATAACATGCAAGGAATAGTAAGCTTAAGGGTATTTTAAGATAAAATGTGTGTGTGCATTTGGTTACTTAATTGGACATTGTTCGTTTTAATTATCGGAAAGTACTGAATATTTTATATTAAAAACTATCAAGGCTGCAAAAATAACGGGGCGATGGTTTCATTTGCTGTTGTGTAATTTGTAAACTTTCACTAAATTGTGAGTTCCCTTGCCTTGCCCCCATTTTCTCCAAATGCGGAGTAAAACAGCGGCCTTATAAGTTAGACTTAGAAGTACCGTCAATAGATGAAGGATTAATGGAAAAATCTATTTACCTATCCAATTCCTGTATTTAACTTACAATCGAGTCTAAGCGGAACCAAAAATCATCCCAAAAAAACCCTCAAAATGTCGCTACTTTCGCCGAGATATCTACTCTGTCACTTACAGGTGCAACCGTTTCCTTACTCCTCCGGGATTACCGGAAGTGGGGATGTCAATATCCCTTGGTTGTGGTCCCAGGACATTTTTTAGAGATTGTCACTTTCCAGGATGAAATGAAAAATGCTTGAGTTTGAGATTAGATAAAATGTATGGTGTGGGTGGAGTGGGTATATTTTTTAAGATCGTGTTTTCGGGATGCATGCTTATCGAAAATTATGAATACAGGATGAGTAATGACTTATATGTATTTTAAAATTGAGTACTTGTATTTTAAAGAACATGCAAGGGATGGTGAGCTTAAGGGTATTTTAAGATAAAATGTGTGTGCATTTGGTTACTTTATAGATGGACGTTGTTCGCTTTAATTATCGGAAAGTACTGAATATTTTATATTAATAATTATCAAGGTTGCAAAAATAATGGGGATATAGTTTCATTTGGTGTTGTGTAATTTAAAAACTTTCAATAAATTCTGAGTGCATTAAGTTTTCCTTTGTATCGATGAAAAATTATATATATGTTTTAAATCTATAGTATTATTGCAAAACACTTCAAATGTTAGTTATATTTTAAAGACGTATCTAACGTGGACAATATGAATAAAAAAGTTCAAAATGAAAGACATTGAATTAAGTTCCTGTTTTGAAGAGTTTAATTTTTTTTTTGACTTTTAATCTAATGACCATTTATTTGATAACATACACAAATGAAAAAAAACCTGGCTCAAAAAATATTCTATAAAATGTATAGATTAAAAATATCTAATAAAATTACTTATATTTATTAAACCAACCATATTGAATTCCAATTCAATAACTATGCATATTAATAATACCTTATTGAATTCCAATTCCTAAACTTTTAAAAAATTAAAATGAACTGCAAAACTTTTAAAAATTAAAATTGGTGTTATATCAATTTTTTATCTAAGAAACTGCCTTATCCTAAAACAGAAATTTTACAACAATATTTATGAAATAATTTTATATTTGCGTTAATTTATACGTTTTGTATACAATCATTACCATTAAACTGCCTATATAACCACAAGGAACGCTACAATTGACACAAAAAAATTATGCCATAATCAGAAAAGGCGAGGAATCATTGACAGTTTCGTCAATTTAGGCTAGCCTAAGAAATGCCTAAGATCCTTTTATTAAAGTTATATTGATTAATGGAGCTACAGCAACGTTCGGCTTGACACACAGACTTTCTCTTTATCTAATATACATCCACCGTATCATTGATCAACACATAAATAATGTCCAATCGCAAATCTATCTAAAGCCATGTCAACAAGATATATTTGGGTATTATTATTTAATATATTGGCGATTGTTTCTTTTTTGAGACTTTATTTTTGTATGTTTTGTTGTCATGTTTATTCGATTTTTTTTATTAAGTACATTATTTGTATAGTTTCATTTTCAGTTAAATTTTTGTCCGTTTTATAAGTCAAAAAATGTCTTCTGGTGTTGATATAATGCATAAATAAATTTTAAAATAGTTTTCAGCTAGTTTTAATATAAAAATTAATATTTCACAAAATAAAACCAAAGTATACAAATGAAAATATATGCAGTATCTGAAACAAAAGAATAATTAAAAATTATAAAACAACTTAATTTTACAAGTTCCTCATTGATATGGACTATTTTTACTAAAATATTGGAATATGTTGGTGTGTAACATTAAAAAAAAATGCCGTTCACATAAAATTATAAAATATATTATTTGTCTCTAAAATTTGACTCTATTGTATATCATGCTATTCATGTTGAAATAATTTTAGATTTGAATATCATATTATTAAGACACATGTTTCTTAAATCGGATTAATTTTTGGAACGTAAGCTATTTCTAGTTTACATTTATTTTATTCGGTGACCTCCCTTCTCCCCTCTCTTTAAAATACAAGCGGAGATTTTTTAAACAAAGATTCATCAAAGCATATTTTGACACTACATATAATGTAGTCTTTTTAGAATTCTACCTGGAAATATAAATTTTGGTTATAGGTTATTTTCTTTATTTATCCCTTTACCCCTTCATAAATAGTATTACTTAATTGTAGGCAAGTGTATATGCATATTAAGTCCAGAGGCACACATAAACTAATTTACCAACCCTTTATTTACTACAATAAATCGTGTTTGATCCTTAAAATTTAGAAAAGTCAATACTTTCATTGAAAACAGTATTTTTAAATACTCTTTTTAAACTAAATTCACAAAACTATTAGTAATTATAGGTATATAAATATTGGCCATATAAATTGAAGAGACAACAGAATGTTACAGATAAAACTTAATTACCAAAATAAGTATTGATTTATATTCAAGATCATAAATTTGTGAAAAATGTTTTGATAAAATATTTCACTAAACTTGTGAAGCGAAAATTTGCAATGCACCATTAACTTGAATTAGTGGAAGGTTTTGGTAAATAAACATTATCACAGAGTTATGAAGGTGCCTATTATCTTATGAAATATATTGGTTCAATGCTTTGGATAGCGTAAATTTACTTTCTGTAATATATTACGTTATTTTCCATTTAGAAATACTAAATTCAAATTAAGTCAACAGGGGTTGATGGTAACGAAAATGTACAAAATGTTTGATATTTTCCTGAATTTCATAATTATAATACAAGAGGAATTTAAATTCTTGTAAAAATGTAAGTTTTTCAAATATGATTGAACTCTACTACCAATATTAAAATAACAACAAAAAAAACTAATAAATTTTCTTTACATAGTTTGAAAGTAAAAAAAATTCCGGTCAGTCAAATTTTTGTGACTTAAACGATCATATTCTGTACACTGATAATTGAACCCATTCTTGCGCACTAAGTATATATCTAAGGTCCGCAGAACTACAGAAAAATACGGAAATACTTGGGCAACAATACTTAATACTATTGAAAGGGTCTTATCTACTGGCCAACAACTAATATTTCACATTTCCTACGTGATAGCTTACTGTATTGGGGGATAAACGTATGATTAATGTTAACACAGAATATTTTCCTGACATAAATCTATTAGGAAGCACACATGCTCAACATACAAAACATCTACGATGTCTGTCAGGTTATAAATATTTTTTATATTAGGATTTCTTTAGAAATTATGCAAGTACTTAAATTAAGTCGCATGTTTATTTCTTTAATAAATTATAAAGCGTAACTAATTTTTTCAACAAAACGTTATTCCGTTTGTGAAGTACCATTATTGTCAATAAGCCTGAACTTGACCACCCAAGACTTCCTGATTTTTTGCACTTTAAAACAAGCTAAATCCTAATCTGTCTTAGGGGCTGGGGAGCCCAGTCGGTTCGCCTTGCATGCGGAAGGTCCCATGTTCGGGTCTGGGCAATGATTTAGTTTACCGATATCAAGAAAATTTTAATTTATTAATTCATTTTAAATGACGTACTCTATAATTTCTAATTATTTTTGGGACGTCTTAACAAATGTAACACATTAACATGTATAACGCATCGCGCTAAATGACATATTTAATATTATCGTAAAAGTATATTAACAGCAACAACTTTGATGATTAAGTAATTTTTTTTAAATGCAATACTATTATTTAACTGTTGTTTTCCTGCAAATGTGAAAATACTTGGACAGTGATATTATGGTTTTTCAAACTTTTTAAAACCCTCCGAAATCATGTTTAAGATAGCCATTGTTCGATCGGAATAGCCTGAAAGGATTGGAAAATGAAAAAAAAAAATCGGCAAGAACGACCTCCTGTTAATTGCTGTAAGCAGTTAGCAGATTATTATCAACACATTTTTCAAGTATGTTCACTTAATTAAAATAAATATCACAAAGTAACATAATTCTAGCAAACTTAAGATTTTCTTGAAAAAAATTAAACGTTTTTGAGCATTTATTTTTTAAATATGGGGAAGTTCCATATTTCTCTCAATTACCCAAAACTACCACATTCAAAGCCTTCACTTTCAACTAAACGCAGGGAATTTAATACACATTTTAAACTCATAGATTACTTCTAAGCATCCGGTAAATACAAAAACTAATGATCCCATTAAGCTGAAAATTACTGCGTGAATTAACAGGGTGGCTATTATATTTATTTCCCCGCTATAGCTGCGAGTGAATGTTTCAAATATTGATTAATGATGGTCCGTATTTTTAGGGCAATTAATACCAAATTAGCGCGAAAAAATCCGGGGCTAAACTTTTGTAAAGCGACACAATTAAGAAAGGACGTAAGTGTAGCAATTAACAACCTACATCGAGTAATAAATTACACCGTTCTCTTAATTAGGGAACAGCTAACTACGTCACAAACGTAAGCCCTATTCTGCTCTTTTAGTGGGGGGTGAAACCTTGGTGGTTAAATAAGATGGCGGTGGTTGGCGAGGGAAAAAAATGAAGACTCTTGAAAGTCGCCAATGCTTGTTAAGACAGTCTCGAAAAATCAAATAACTTATGGTATGGCGTATGTCAGCGATATTAAGTTACAAATTCATCATGTCTTATGGCGTATGTCGTGACGTAGGACTCGTAGAGATTTTGAAATTACAAAAACTTAATTTTAAATAAAATGCACACTTATTAACTTTCCAAACCGATTGTTTTAAGAACAAGTAATAACTGTTTTCTAAACTATATTCGAATATTCGGGTATGTTTTCATTCCATGGTTGCAACCGATGAAGTCGCCAACAATGTTTTACCGCCGCAAAACGAAATGTCGCATGGTAACGTTTATACCTCAGTTCTTTGTGTATACCTCAGTTCTTTGACTTTGTAAACCTTATTTTGCCACCAGAAAATTACGTTGGACAAAATTTACGTTCGCTAAATAAAAGTGTCGATTTTTGAAAAAAATCTTAATTTTCTTTCACTTTTTCCTTATTTGTTAAATTTAACATCTAATACTGTACTGGCAACATCTTTTTTCTGAAATAAAATAAAATTATTCGCCAAGTTTCTTTTGGGTGTATGAATGAAACGAATACGGCTTCACCCAGCAAAACACGTTTTATATTACTTTTCCTCGGGAAGCCTACTCCTTGTTTTAACTCCATGATAGAAACTGCAAAGGATTTGAGATCCGGTCAGAGCCTGAATTATAGATGTCTTGTTTTCAGGTAAAATATGGACAGCATGTTATCTATAGTGAAACATTCAGAGGGCAATGCTATTTATTTCAATTATCTCTGCAGTTTAAAGTAGAGGGATTTGAGAGACGAGGAATCATTCTTAATTTGCAGTGACTTAATGGTAAATTAAATATTTTTAAAAGTTCATTGTACTACTTATAACTTAACGTCCTGAAATGTGATAATTCTCATCACGATGATTCAGATTTAAATATATTACATGTATAAATGTAATTAAATCACATATTCTTTGTTTGATGATGCCTAATTTTGTAACAAATTAATTAATAATGCTTAGATCCAGATGAAAATGTAGAAACTCTTTTGTCAAAGAATCAATCTACTGTCAAATTTTAATTTATGGATATACTAATAATTCAATTCATTTAATTGTGATTGCTTAAAACTTTAAATTTTTGTAATGTAATGGGGCTTTGAATTTTTAATCCTCACTAACTAGTTTTTTAAAAGATTCCCCAGCAGTTACCTTTAAATAAAAACTTATTATTAATATGTTTCTTAACTTTTTAAGTGTTTTCAACTATATTCAACATTATATCCGATTTTTACTTAAAAAGAAACTACTTTATTTACAAACACTTTCATTAAAATAACGCTAATCATTTCTTCTGTAGAAAAAAATTAAGAATTTAAAGACTAAGTTTTACAAACGTTTTTTATGCTTACATACAACTATACATTTTTTAAAAGGTAACTATTTACTGGGCTTATTTGTAGTTTTCAATAAACAAAAGTTACGCAACTCTTATTTTTTAACAAAAAAAATTTAATGAAATAAAATTTTAAAACGAAATATTGCTGATTCAAAATCGAACCGAATATAGTAAATCGAGCATTAAACGAATTTAACATTACGACTTTCTACCAGTAACTTCATAAACATTCTTCCGATTGAAGTTATCTATCAAATTTCCCATAACCCTTCCGCAACAGATCTCTCAACCCATTTCTCCCGACTCAACTAGTTCTGAGTTTTATGAAAAAAACTAGCAAACTTAATGCCGCGTACGGAGTATTTTAACGATCCATAACTTGTATCGATTTCTCTTAATGGAATCGAGTATAATGTCCGTAAAATGCAATTTCTTCTGGCATACTACCATCAATATAATTACAATGAAAGGAGGATGTCGTTAAAATATTTCGGAGATAAAACGTAAAAACTGAATTTGTGAGAAAAGTATTCATTAATTTTTTTTTTTGTAGAAAGAGCTTTTTATGCGAATGCCTTCATGTTATCAGCACTTATTTAAATCGAATATCAAGCAGAAATGGAATTATTATTTTTTTTTCGTTCTGTTGAGTTATTTGATTTTTTAAATAATCCTGGAGAATATTTTGAGAATTGTAAAATGAAAAACTGCATTTTGATGGAGGTTTATCTTCAAGTTGCCTTATGAACTTTTGCTTTAAATAATGTTAGGCTTATTTATAAAAAAATATAAAAGTTTGCATTTAGATTAGTGTTAAGAATATTTTAAAGAACATAAATTGCTTTAACTATGAGAATGCATCTTTTGAAGTAGTGAATCAGTTTTTTTATTCATGCAGTTTTTATTTAGCATGAAAAATATATTCTCAATTAAGAAGTTTAATGCGAGAGCACTGTCGTCAACGTACTTAACTCGCATGCTAAAGGTGTCGGGTTCGGGGCATGGCATTGCAACAAAATAACTGTCGATCTATTAAAGGATTGTGCGATCAAAAGTTTTGACGAATAATAGACAGTACAGATGAAGTGCTCTTTAAATATGATCCAAAGTATCAATGCTGCGTCCGATATCCAGTTTAAAAAGTTTCGATGAGTGCCTACTCGAGTGTCGTAAACTAAAAAAAAGTCTTTTTTTTTAAATTTTAATTTAAAATGATGGATTTGGTCAACAAAATTATTTTTTTTTATTATTGTAAGATAAATTACGTAATTTTTTTTGGGGGGATCCCTAAAAGGGGAGCCAAATGTTTACTTCGATTATTCAGAGAAAGTAGAAAAACACGCATCAAATACACTAAAATTGTTTAAAGTATTATTTGAATTGCACTTTTCCCAAGTGAAAGGGGCAGTAGAAGTTTGTTCCGTACTAATGAATTCCATTGCTAAAACATCACTTGAAGGTTTTAGTTGCACAACTCCCAAAGTATAAGATATAAGGTCTGATCCGTTCACTGACATTTAACAGGTCAGACTCTATAATATATCTTAGTTAAGCTTAATTAAATAACAGTTTAGTAACTTCACCCTTCAAATGTAGTTGTCTGCTAATAAAATCAAGGAATTTATTATTTTAAATGATCAATTTCTTTTATTAACGGTAGAAGTATCTTAATATATAATTAATGACTCGTATATAATAACCTGCAATAATTGAATAACATACGTATAATTTCAACAAAAATTACAATCATAGAAAAACTCAAATTATTTTACATGGTAAATTGTTATTGATGATAATGTCTTAATTATTTTCCAAGAAAATATTTTTATAGAGTTTGCCAAGCAAATATTTGACAGTTTTACTTTTTTTTACATCAAATTTAATTTTAAACAACACAAATTTTACATAGCTTTAAGGTATATTTTAGATTTATTGAAGAATACTACAGATTATAAAGATATTTTTAAAACACAATTATAACTCGTATGCATCGAAATGTATTCGATTGTTTTTTAAATGACTTATTTGTACTTTCTAATAATATTCATTTTTTAAAAAAAATTAAGTTAAGTTTGTTACTGATTTCAATGCTCAGAAAATAACATCGCTCATTTACTTTTCAAACCAACCATAAACATTACCGATGGAACCCCAAAATCAACCATTTTTGGTTTTAAAACCTTGTAAAATGTCCACCAATAGTATATTATATGAATTTAAAAACCTTTGTAATGAGCTAGCTGTTCGAAAAGATTAACTAAAATGGTAAAAGCAATCAGGTCTACAGCAAAAAAATCAATACACCGAATCGTCTTTCACTAAAATCTTGAAAAGAATAAACGTAGTGAGAAATTCTTCACGGAATTTGAAAAAGAAAAAAAAAATAAAAAAAAAACATCAATCACAGTTTATATAATTAATAATATACTTTTTATTTATATCTTTTTGAAACGATTTTACGTTTTTTGATTATAATGACGTTTTTTATGGGTATTTTTTGTGTTAACTATTTTAGTGCTAAATTTAATTTATTATATTACATTTATTACTAAAAAAATACTTACCTAAGTGTTTGACAAAAATGGTCGACATTACGATGAAAATGGAAGACAAAATATTACGCATAAGGACCCTTTCTTTGTTTCGCGGTTCAAATATGCATGTCTAACAAACGGCATAAAATGATCTAATACATCGTAATAAAAACTACCCTTTATAAAATACTCCGTACATATATTTTATTAAAAGAATTTTTAAATTACGGAACGTGGTTTTTATTAAAATTGCCCCAAAATCGGAAAATTATCAACCTCAAACGGTTTAAAGTAGTGAAACATTATGCACTAACTATTTATATTAAATAAAATATCATCGAAACGCAAAAGAAATAATACACGTTTTTAAATAAAAACAGGGAACCTTAGGGACAACATTTTAAAGATACAACAGAAAAAATTGAAAGAAAAACTTAATCCGCTTAGCAGATTAGCGTTTTTTCCTAAAGATCTTTCTTGGGTGTTTTTTATTTGATATCAGTCAAAAATGCTCGTCGTTTATTTTTTGTTAATGCATCTTATAAAAATGTTATCATTATTTAAAATATATAAAGTGTGTAGTTTTTGCAACACGAAACTTTTAAGCAAAGAAAAGAAAGTTTTAATGAAAAAAAATCAATTTTTATGAATTGCAGCAAATTAAAAGTTTCTGGAATTCCCTACCTTTTCCGTGGCTTATTTTAATAAATCTTTTTTAAATGAAAATATGTGCGTGGAAGAAGCTTTTTAGTTAGTTTTTATTTTAAAAATTACTGAAGTTAGAAATTATTTTTTCGGTAGTATGTCTATATTGCATAAAAATTATTTTGCTTTTGTAGAATAATTTTTATGAAAAGTTTTGTGTCTGCTTCAGATTACCATTTTAAAAAAAATGAACATCTATATCAAAGTTTAAAAAATTTAAAAGGTCACATGTTGTCATCTACAAAAAAATTAGAGAAGTTAAATTTATAATAAGGTATATGATTTTTAATTGTGTTTTTTACTGAAGAAAGTAAAAGTTTTTTTCTGTGTGTATGTTGAATCATGTTGGTATTTGTTATTAGAAATAGAAATATTTTTTTGAAAATACAATGCATTTTAATTCATGCAATAATGATATTTTCAGTAATTGATTTTGAGCATTCATATTTAAACTTCCTAATAATTTAACTTAGACCAATTTTTTTAACCAATCACAAAGATGATTCACTTAAAGGGTCAAGTTACAAAATTCACATTCTCAAAGTATAACTACAACGTTTTATCCAGTTTCTTCACTGACGATTTACATCCAAATGAATTTATCTTATCAAAACTCGCCAGTTGAAGGATCGAACCCTATATCTTAGTTAAACTTTTTAAAATATTAGTTTTGCACTTTTTCCGTTTACTTCATTATATTTCAAACTCATTTCTTCTTCAACCCTCAAATAATACTTTAACTTTTTACGATTGATGATTCATAACTAGCGCTCGTTAGAACGAGAAATAAACGAAATAAATTCAGCTTTTGCATGATGTATGAGGCCAAGAGCAAACCTACCGTAAAACCATTTCCACTTCCCTCGATTGGAGGCAGGTTTAAAAGAAATATCACAATTGTATTTTCAAACTATTGTTTTAGATTTAAAGTAGAGGGTTAGATGAATATTTTAACAATGCAGATTGAAGATTTGTTTCCACTAAACGTGTTTTTATAGTTTCTATTACGTTTACAATTCATTTGACTGAATTGAATACATTAAAATATGCATAGATATTAAATGTTTTTTTTTCGAGGTTTTTATGCGAAAAGCTATCGTTACTTTTAGTAGCTTCAACTTTTTTTAATGTACCCATTTTGCATTCGATGATTTTTCATGAAATTTAATATTTCATTTTCAGATTGATTCCCAATTGATAAAAAATAAGTATATAAGTAATGAATACAAACAAGTAAAAATTAAATGACATAATGAACAAAAATTACAATGGCAATAGCGCTAAAAGCAGCTTTATTGATAATATATTGTGTAAAATAATTTGAATCGAAATACAAAAGAAAACAAAAGATGAAGATCGGAGATCCCAACTGACTTTCTCATCAGGGGGTAAAAAATGAAATAACATCATGATCAGCTCAATTATCAATTGCAATTTTTTTCTGCAAAAACATATGTGGTGTAAGTTAAAATATTTATACACTGCAGAGCTTATCAGACTTTAAACCCTCTGAAACCTAAGAAAATTAGCTGAAGAGTGTACTGAGTTTAAATTTTAAACTGAAAATATAATTTATTTTACATTTTAAAAGACATTTCTGAAACAGATGATTTTTTAAGAACGCATCCGTACTTTATTTCTTTTAATTAAGTAAAATTTACATTATACAAACGCGTCATATTTTTTTTTGTCTGTATACCTCATAGGATTAACCACTCTTCTGTTCTTAATAACTCTTTACGACTCCTTCAGATGGCGCTCAACTTAGTTTACCCGGCTAAGTGTTAGTTTTTATAGAAAAAAAGTTGTCTTAAACAGTACCAACGACGACAGGTCCTAAAAGACTGTCATTTGTTTCTTTCAAATAAACAATGTATACCTGTCAGCCATTTCTGTATCGGTATATTTTCAAATATTGAACATTAATGTTTATGCCCACATAAATGTATAGTTCAGATCATACAAAGTTAAATTATTTCCATACACTCTTAAAACAAACGATCGATTTTAACTCAGTCTGAGTTAATTTTCACTCATTTCCAGTGTCGAAAATGCACTTCGCCAATAAGAGTGGTTTACACACTTTTATTGTAAGAATGTACTTAAAATACAAAATAACTTTTTCCTTTGATAAAATAATACCAAAAAATAACATTAACTTTGTATAATCTAACCGTAGCAGCCCTAAGATAAAATGGCCGATCACCTCCAGCGTGTTTTATACGTGATCTGGACATAGAGTTACGCTTTATGAATGCATAAGCGGTTATCTCAAGCACCCCAGGTTTTTCTCTTTTGATCTGGCGTTTTTAGCAAGGGTATTATGTAGTTTTTCTCTTCTATGCGCGAAAGAAAGTTATCTTTTTTATTGAAGCATAAAGTATGTCATAGTTTTTGACGCTAAATTCGGTACATGAGTGGCATAGGGGGTGTGCGTTGTGCAATCACTTATCTTGAGTTTTAGTTTTTAGAATAGGTTTTGTTGTGGGGAAGGGGGGGGGGGGAGTTCCCGCATTAATATTTTCTTTTTTGCTTGGGTGTTTTTTTTTATATGAAATACGTTTCGAGGGAAAGTAGTCATCTAATTTAAATAAGTCAATGTAAGTTAAAATACTATTACATTCTAGAACTTTAGTGAAAAAAAATTACGATTCTGTATACTTTTTAAATTTTGATGCAAATAGCTTCTCATACAAAGTTACCCTTTTTTTAGTGGTAAGTTCATAGAGAAAAAATTGAATTATTACTAAGATTTTTAATTTTAACTTTAAAAAATAGTAGAATAGCTGCTCTACACTAATTTCAGCTAAATAACGAAGCGTTCTTAAGATAATTTGATTATTTCTTCAAATTTAAAAAGCTTTTTTAATTATGACTTACAATACATATACATAGAATTATTCAAATATGAAAACTATAAATATTCAAATTTCGTGATTTTTTAGACACTAAAATAAAGCCTAGATTTACGCTTTTCAAAAAAAAAAAAAGAATAAATATTGAGGAGTGTGCCAGTTGAGTTTAGGCCTCGTTAATTGATTTGAATGTACTTATTACTTGCTATTACGTAGCTAGTGTAATGTTGTTTTAAATAAACTAAAGAAAAGTAAATACTTTCAGGTATTATACTACATATATAAACACTGCATATTGATGGTGTAACAGACAATTTCGCTAACCTGTATATTTTTACTAACGTATGTGTGGTTAATATATTTTAAGTTTCTGTTATCCATATAGAATCTGTTGATAGGTAAAATATTAGCGTACACTAATGTTTATGTTGCTTTCTATTGTAACATTTAATATACAATACAAATGTACATTTAATGTTATAAAAATATATATAAATTTTATTCTTTCTTTAATATTAGTGTATCCATACATTAAAATTCACTAGATTCTTTTTCTAGTGAGTAAAAAAAAATATTTATTTACCAACGTTCTAAAACAGTAGCTTTCATGATATAATTTTTTTTATAATAAATATTTAAGAATGACTTAGCTGAGTTATTTTATAATGTCCTCAAATATTTTAAATGTGTTTTGGATTTTGCGAAATTAAAAAAAAAAAAAATAATAACATGTTACACTTTATCAATGTAGATTGATAGTACTTCCGTCTCAATCCCGTTCATGTTTTCTTACTGAGAAACAACCTTCGTAGTGAAACAACTTTTACAGAAATGCCTGATGTAAGGTTTTAAATTACGACCGTATTTTTTAATATTAATTTAGATTTCGTACAAAATTAACTGATACAATTTAAAATAATATGTTAATGACCACCACATTATGTTTAGTACTATTTTTAAAAAGTGATACTTACTAAAAAATTCAAATATTTTATGTTTTCTATTAAGTAAGATAAAACCAAACTGATATACTATACAATTTTTTAAGAATAAATATTTTGTTTGAAAAACTATATAATTGCGATATAATATTGTTTGTAAATGATATATGATGAAATTGATGTATTGTTCTGTAAAAATTTAAACAAACTAAATTCTACCCAAAATTTTCATAAACTTAGCTATCTCATATATAACTGAAAATTTACAAAAAAGTACATCAATAACTTAAACGAAAATGCATTGACTAAACTAAAATAAATATCAAGTCTCACCTGATTCCTCAGTATATATAACCTTTTCACTAATGCCAATGAACAGTAATGCTCAACAAAATAGATTTACATTCAGCAATTTTTTTACTAGCTTTTTTGCACCATTAGATATTTTATTTGCATTGTACATCCAAACGCATGTATCTTTATTTGTCGTCTGCACCCAGTTTGACAGCCCTATGTTAGAATTCCACATTCAAGGGTGGGTCGAGTCGAATTATCTCTAATAAGAGCATTGTGTTATTTTCAAGATTTTTGAGTTGAAATTTCTTGTGTTAACTCATTAAAAAATATAGAAGATGTACATATTTCTCCTATTTACTGGTTTTATAATCTAAATTTTTAAATAAGATAAGTACTTATTGCAAATTTGGATATTTTCAATTTTTAATGTTTAATAACTATGCAAAATTTTAATAATATTGATTTTCTTTTTTTTTTACTTTGGATTATTTTGCTAATTGATATTTTTATTGCTAAAAATAATAAACTAATTTTGACGTGAAACATTTACGATGAAGTCTTTTACGAATACTTTTACTCGTTTTCCAACGTAAAACAGATATTCGTGGTGAAACAACTTTTAAAGAATGATAAGCAGAAAATTAAAATCTAACATATGTTTTAAAAAATCATTTGTATGATTATAAAATATATATTTTAATGGGAACTTAGAGCCTTCTAAATGTTTTTGAAGATATATCAAACATGCATTATTTTATGGTTTTTCGAACAAATATAAAATTGTAATTACTTAGAACTTTGAAGTTTAATGTATTTTGTTAATATATACAGTGCAGTTTTAAAAAAAATATTATTTTATTTATGATAAAATAACATTTTATTTTTCGTTTTTATGATACGGAAATCTTAATAAACAAAATAACATTAACTTCAATCCTTATATATTTTATATCAGACTTTTCAAAAAAGTTCTAACACCAGTAAGTCAGATTACAATGTGCAAAATCCCCTTTTCGAATCCATATCAACCGACACCCAGCTCCCAAGTACCCATTTCCAAGGCAGTAACGCCTCTAGAATGTGATACTCAACAAAAAATGTATGTTTACATTATCCGTATTCACTTTTTTTCTATTAATATAGGTTTTGCACTGTTCAGAATTTCGAGATGCTGAATAAAAAATATTTTTATCCTTCTCATATGTTCTTTTGATTTTTTGTTGTTTAATTTCAAAGTTTAAAGATAAATGAGTGACTCTCAAGAAAGGTGTAATTTCAGTCTGTGATTTAGTGAAAAAGTTAATTTTTTAGCAAATTTTTATCAAAATAGATAAGGTAGAGAATGACATTGTGTATGCAACATTGCATCACTAATTTTTACTACTTATTTAAACAAAACATTTTGTACCTATTTGTTTCAAAAAATCAATGAGTAGAGTAATGACACACATAATGCACATCATTCTATATTCATTATAAGTTAGGCTTGGAAAAGATTCAATAATATATTTTTAACTAAGCAAAATTATGATGTGTGACAAAATCAAAAATAATTATGACTCATAATGAAATAAATTTTAGTTATTGGCAAGTTGTAAAAAATAAAGTAAAATATTTTTTTGTTCACTTAAAGCTTAAAATCTCTTTTAATGTCTCTAAGAAACAAAATCAAATCGTTCGGATTCAGGATGAATTCATATGGTAAATGCGGCTATAAACGTAATCTTAAAAAAATCACCTGATTTCCATTCTTGCAAAGGATGGTTATTCTGTCGCGTTTTTGGGAGTATATCTGATTTTCGCCTTCTAACACATAAATTACAATTCCAATAGATGCCCCAAATTACACTTAATTCCTGTAATTCTGCTTTATTTATCAGATAAAAACCATTTGTAAAAATATTTAATGCAGCTAAAGAAGTGTAGCTAATATTAGCTTGAGTTATCGTTTCACTAAAGGTACCCTAGGGATATTGGCTAAGGGCGTCGTAATTTAGATCCACAGTCAGGTGACGAGCCGACACCTGGAAATATGGCTTAGAAAATATGTTTCTTTCTATTTATTATACGCCCTTACAAACCTTCGACAATGTTTGAATCAAACAAATCAGTATTTTTCAACAACCTCAACAATTCATAACTGTTTTTCATTATTAACAAATTTTCTACCAAACTCCAATACCTCTATTTCGCAATGCAGGGAAATTAAACCTAGTCCGAGAGGAATGCATTTCCATGGAGATGAAAGAACGGGAAATTCCTCGGGCTTCTGATGATAGCCTTCGGAAGGTGCGGACTATGTTTGTTGCATGGTTTTTTATTAGTTTTTTCTCTTGCAGCAAACATGCAGCTGCATTCTGCATTTTGCGGGATTCCTTTTTATTTCCGCTTGACAAGGTATATGGGCCGTGCTCGTTAAAGGGTATTGTTTGGTGAGGAGGGATTATTGAACACTGAGAATGCCGAGTTGCGAGTAAAAAACTAAGGATGTTAGACATGCTTCGGTGGATTTTAAAGTATTTTTTTGTCAGTTGTTGTATTGTTTGTTTGCAGAGAGATATTTTGGTGTTGTATTTTTAAAGCTAACTGTAATACGATGGAATGTTTAACAATATGTATTTGCTTAAGGGGGGGAATGTTACTCCAAACCTAAGTCTTCTCAGTTTTAACCCTAAAGAAATAAATAATTTTCCAAGCCAAATTAGTCAGGCTGTATTGAATTATTTTTAATTTGTTTTATACGAAAACTGTAACTGGCTCACATGGCTTGATATTTTCATTTCTTAAAAATTGGTTTAGATATTTTGTTGATAAATTGCATGTCGTATGTAATACTGGTGCAAGTTTCAACCCTTTTTATGTGCCACAAAAGTATTTTAGGCGGTCTTGTGCATAGAAATTATTTTATATATTCTTAAAATATACATTTTATTGACATATTTTATTGAAATATATAATATAACATCAAACATAATATACCTATTAACACAAAAAAAATATGTATACTGAATCAAAAAATTCGTACATTTCATTAATTTTTAAGGGGATTTAAACTTGTATAGTATATTTAACTTTAATTCCTGTACTCCGAACGCTGGCATTTCTTTTTTCAAAAATAATTACAGAAGCAAAGTAATAGGAAAGCCAGTAATAGGAAAGCACAGCCTACATACTGACTCTAATGATAATGGTAATCGACTTATAAGTTTTGCTGCCTCTCGCAATATGGTAGTTGGCAGCACAATGTTTCAGCATAGAGATATTCATAAAGCAACCTGGAGATCCCCCGATGGACTTTATAACAATCAGATTGATCATATAGTGATTGACTCTAGACATTTTTCAAACCTTCTGGATGTAAGAACTTATAGAGGAGCCAATGTAGATTCTGATCACTACCTTGTGATTTGTAAAATTAGGGCAAAGATCTCATTGGCCAGGAAGGCAAAAAAGGTTGTCTCTGAGAAATTTAATTGTGAGAAGCTAAAAGACCCTAAAACTCGTACAGAATATCAAAAACAGTTGTCGAATGAACTCAAAGAGAAAGTAACAGATAATGAAGCAAATGAAAAATGGCAACTTGTTAAGAAGTCAATTGTATCAACGGCTAACACGCTGATAGGCAAAGCCGAAAAATCAAGAAGACCTGATTGGTTCGATGATGAGTGTAGAAGAGCCAATGAATATAAAAATAAAGCCTATAAAAATATGCTCAATAAAAGAGCTACAAGAAGAGCAGTTGATGAATACAAAAATGCTCGTAAAGAAGAAAAGAAAATACATAAAAGAAAGAAAAAAATTTACAGAGAGAATCAACTTAAAGAAGTCGAACTCCTTAGGTCTAACCATGAAAGCAGAGCTTTCTTCAAGGCCATTAATGAGGGACGTAGAGACTTTAAACCCAGGATAATATACCTATTAACACAAAAAAAATATGTATACTGAATCAAAAAATTCGTACATTTCATTAATTTTTAAGGGGATTTAAACTTGTATAGTATATTTAACTTTAATTCCTGTACTCCGAACGCTGGCATTTCTTTTTTCAAAATAATTACAGAAGCAAATATTTAAATACACTATGCCAACAGTATTATAATTCAGATTTCTACTGAAACGAATCGTCTCTTCCGCTCAGCTTTCTAATTTAACTCAGATCAGCGCGCCATCTTTTGTAAATTGCCACTCGTATCTGCACTGGTGCAGGTTTCAATTACGTATTTCATCTGTCGCAAACGTCTTTCGGGGCATATTATTCATGTGGATTCTTAATGTATCGTTAATTTATACGTTTATTTTATCATATTTTATACACTGAAAATATAACACAAATTTTAATTTATGCTTAACATTAAAAATTGAAACACATTACAATCAGTTAAAGTGTCGTTCAGATTTATTCCTTAAATCGCTTTAAACAACGGGTTATATAATATCCAAAATTTAAGTTTCCGTGTATCCAACGTTAATAATTTTATCAAAAAAAATACAGAAGCAAATATTTAAATACACTATACCAACAGTATTCTAAATTCAGATTTCTACAAAAACGAACATTCTCCTCCGTTCAGCTTTCTAATTTAACTCGGATCTACGTGCCACTCTTTTGTAAATTGCCCCTCGTATCTGACACTGGCGCAGGTTTCAATTACGTATTTCATCTCTCGCAAATCTTTTAGAATGTCTTATGCATGATGATACTTAACATACAGTTAAGATGTACTTTAAATTTATCATATTTTATACACTTATAAAATGATATATTGTTTTATTCATATTAAAGTTTAAAAGATTGAAACAGACTGTAATCAGTAAAAAAAAAATATTGAAATGTATTCTTTGAGGCGCTTTTTAAACAACGAGTGATATAATATCCTTTACTTAGGTTCTATATCCCTACCATTAATATTTGTATCAAAATAATTACAGAAGAAAGTATTTAAATACACCAACTCAACAGAATTCTGAATTCAGATTTCCACTGAAACGAAACGTCCCCTCCGTTCAGCTTTCTAATTTAACTCGGATCTGCGTGCCACTCTTTCGTAAACTGCCCCTCGTATCTGACACTGGTGCAGGTTTCAATTACGTATTTCATCTGTCGCATAAGTATTTCAGGCGGTCTCGCGTGGAGATTCTTTAATTGTTAAAATTATAATTTATTATATTTTTTTATTAATGCGACTTGTATTTTACTATTAGTAGGGTAAATTCATATTGCCGTTAAAAACTTAATACAAATTACAATGCGTTAAAGTTTCATTGATAATTATTTTTTTAATTGCTTTAATTAAAGGGATGATATTATATATTTAACTATTGTTCCTGAATCTCTAACATGGATATTTTTATAAAAATAATTACAGAAGCAAATATTTAAATACACTATCCCAACACACTCTAGTATTCCAAATTCAGATTTCTACTGAAACGAAACCTCTCCTCCATTCAGCTTTCTAATTTAACTCAGATCTGCGTGCCACTCTTTTGTAAATTGCCCCTCGTATCTGACACTGGTGCAGGTTTCAATTACGTATTTCATCTGTCGCAAAAGTCTTTCAGGCGGTCTCACGTGGAGACTCTTCAATAAATTGTAAAACTTACTATAATTTATTATATTTTTTATTAATGCGACATATATTTCAATATTAGTACGGCAAATTCATAGATAGTACCATTAAAAAATTTAATCAAATAGCAATATGTTAAAGTTTCATTGATAATTATTTGTTAAATGACTTTTACCAAGCGGATGATTTTACATATTTAACTTTTGTTCCCGAATCCCTAACATTAATATTTTTATCAAAATAATTACAGAAGCAAATATTTAAATACACTATGCCAACAGTATTCCAAATTCAGATTTCTACTGAAACGAAACCTCTCCTCCGTTCAGCTTTCTAATTTGACTCAGATCTGCGTGCCACTCTTTTGTAAATTGCCCCTCGTATCTGACACTGGTGCAGGTTTCAATTACGTATTTCATCTGTCGCAAAAGTCTTTCAGGCGGTCTCGCATGGAGATTCTTTAATATATCATGGAAATAGGGGGAGTGGGGCATCCGCTAAGTAAAACGGTTCTTTCTTATTATGGAGTCGACATCTGTTTTAAAGTATTCCTTGCGTTTGAATTTGTTGGGAGAACTTTATTCAAGACGTCAACATTTGGGATTCAACTCCGAATGTTGCTTTTGTAATTTTGTTCCTACCTTATTTGTTTCATTTGTTTGGCTGTCAAAATAAATTATACTATATTAAAAATGTGTTTGTTATGTCATTTTATAATTTAGTTTTTACCATGATTATTTTTTACAGTTTTTTGCATAGTTATATAATAGAAAAAATGTGGATAAAAAATTAATGGTCCCTTATTATACTATCAAATATCGGTCCATTAAATATTGTAGACTAGCCCCCGTCAGTTTGAATGTTTAAGTTTTTATTATTATTGAATTCTAAGAATATATATATATATATATATATATATATATATATATATATATATATATATATATATAATATATATATATATATATAATATATATATATATATATATATATATATATATATATATTATATATATATATAATATATTAATTTTAAAGTAAAGAAACTTAACAAAGTTTAACCTAGCAAATTACAATGATCTGGATATAATAGAAGTCTTGACTGACTATCTTATATCAACGCCCACTAAAAACTATTGGAGGTACATAGAGAGAATTTTAGGAGCTTATTACTTTATTAATTTTCTTTTAAAAGAAATTTATATGCATATTTGATTCATTTTAGAATATATTTAGTATTCTTAAATGTTTCTTATAATTGGTTTGACCATCTCAAATGGTATTTTCCCAAACCATGTTAGATAAAATTGGGATTTCTTATCTAAATAAATCTATAAATGAGGAAGTCTTGACTAACTCAATCCCTCACGTATAATCACCCAGACAAAACTAAAGACTGTTCAAATTTCAATTATTAGGAATTGAATTGTATTTACTTTCACTGGAAGTGTCATTTAAGAAGTTATTTTTCGAAATTCGAAGCTAAATTGGTCTGGGAGGGCAACGTAAGCTGATTTCTTCACATGAATAGCTATTTACATTGTTGTAAGCTTAGCATTTACGGCAGCTGTTCGTTTATTTTCAATTCGGAAGAAATTTCAATGTGTGCATAAATAAAGAAACAATCAAGTGCGTTTAATTCTAAATATTACTATTTCAACATTATTTGTATTTAATTTATTAAATAAATATTAAATGTTGTATCGAATTTACTAAAATGTTCCAATTATATTTTTGAATTCGATTAGTTTTAAGTTTACAATTAAAATGAAATTGAAACGACGTATGAATATATAGATGCAAAAGTAATGAGTTAGTTCTAGTAAAAAAATCTGCAGCCATAAAAGATAGTTTATGCCTATTTCATTCTGTCTTTTGTCATGTATGGTATGCAGACTAGATGTCTACGGAACTCCGGGAATTAATTGTGAAATGCATTACACAGTAGGAGCGGGATCCAGTCTGACATCCAAAAAAAAAGTAATGCAGAAGTAAGAAAATATGTTGCTGTTATTATATCCTTCAAGGGGGCTGGGGTACCCAGTCGGTTAGGCACTCGCCTAGCATGCGAAAGGTCCCAGGTTCGGGTCCGGGCATCGCCAAAATAACCGTCGACCAATGAACGCCCCGTGCAGCCCAAACTGTTCGATGAATAATACCCCGTGTAAGGGAGTGCATGTTAATTATCCTTCCAAAGTCCTAAAGCTGCATATAATGTCGCCCTTAACTGTTGTGTTGGTGCCTATTCAGGTCATGTCGGCTCGTCTCTTGCTGTGGTTCTAAAATACGACGCCCGTCGCCAATAGCCATCGTATAGCTCTAGTGCGAGGATGTTTCAAAACCTAACCCAATCTAGGCTGCTGACCAGTGAGGAGAGGGATGAAATGTAATAAAAAAAGTTCACGTAATATAGAAGTCGGAATTATTGAGGTCAAACCGTACCAATTACGTGCATATAATGATCGACAAATGTAAGGAATAATTTCGATGCTGGCGTTGTTTTTGCATTTCTTTAACAGCATTTAAGTGTCATTTCGTCAGTTATTTTCTAAATATCTTATTTTTGCTGAGAAAACATTCAGCTTGTAATGCTACGCAAAGTACAACTTTTAAAATTAAAATATAATAGTTTTAAAGATATTTAATTACTCTTCCTTTTATCTGCAATCTTTATAAAAGGAATTCTTCATTAACAATAAAACATATAGAAACAAAGAAAACAATTGGATGTTTTATTTCTTTAAATTAAAATTATAATAATGTTGTTAAAACTAAATTGAAATCCGTTCGAATAGTTAAAAAGTAATTTTTCGTCTTTCAAAAGGCCTCTGTAGTTCCATTATGCCCCCACAAAGCGGCCTCAAAGAGAAACACAACAATACAAAAAAAAAAGGCCCACGCACGTAACATTAAATCACGACCATTTAATTTCAACCCGGCCCCCAGCAAAAACACTAGAACTGGATTTTTTCTCCATTAACCCAAAGCGTTTTCCCGGGAGATGCAGGAATTTCGCGCTCAAAAGAAAATAGGCAAAGAATTTTCTCCAGTAAAGTTTTTCATTCCCGAAACAGGAAAAATCTAACGTTTGTTCCTCCCCACGACCGCGCTTTTCCTGAAAATCCTGCAGGACCTAACAAGCAACTCGTCCGGTGTTTTCCCGTTTCAACTCGCCGGAGAGCGGGAGTACTTTGTATTTTTTCCGTTTTTTCTTTTCACCACTTAACGAGGTAAAAACTTGAGCGTGCGTTGCGTCATTATCAATCCCACACTAGGCATTTTAAAATGGTTAAAAAAAAAGTGTCGTCCAATTTATTTTTCATGCTAAAATAGAAAAAAAGCTTAAGTGGCGATAATTAAAAATTATATGTTAGTTAATTTTTTGAAAACCACATTATAGATCAAAGTTACATTTTAAGCAAAATATGAGTATTCTCAACTTTTAAAAATAATAACATTCAATGTAATTAAAACTACAGATCAAAGTTGTCACAAACTCTTAACATAAACATATGGAACTATTAATTAATATAAAACATATATTTTTATTCAATTTTAATAATTTCATATTTGGATAGATAATATTTTTTATTGTATTGGATCTTGACCCGTTTACAAAGCTTGGCAAAGTATACATAACTCTTACAAGGGAACATTACAAAATAATTTACAAATGAAATATATACAGGCACTTAAATACATAAAAGAAAACGCAACAAGGTAAACTAATAAATAATTTCACTGATGTTGAATATATAATGTCTAAATTATAAAAATATATTTGTATTTTTTCTGTGTGCATAGAGCTCTCTTCTAACCTCAGTCTAGTATCTGTATCATTAGGATAATATGAAATTTGATCTCTTCTTCTCAATATGCCATAATTTGTGTCAATGCTTTTGTTGTCGAAAAAACTTGCATGTTTCGCAGAACAACGGTTCTGCTTAATTAAAAAATAATGCCACATCATAACTTTATACTATTCTTATGAAGGATCTCCATTTTGCGAAACATTTAAATTTTGCACACTTAAACTATTTGCGTATATGATAAATGTTTTTTATGTATATCCATGTATCATGCGCAAAGTTGTGCATATTCGTTTAATACGAGGGCTTTTATTTAGTATATTCCTTTGAAAGTGTATTTACCTTGTGCATCACAAATCAAAGTGAATGCATAAAAATGGTGCCTACTGCATTGTCTAATAATGTAAAAGTGGAATTCTTTTGTAATGTTCTACCCGTTGATATACTTTTGTAGACAGAAATCAATCAAAATATCTGTAAGAGTACTATTTTTTTTCTTACTTGAATAACTTCTCACAGCATAATCCATTTTGGTATGAATACAGTAGAGCCCCAAGCGTAAAACAACTCTCGCCTTCCGTCAGTTCTTCAAATTTTTAATCTTGGGCAAGCACACCGCACAACAGACAACAGCAAAAAGCGTTGTCATCAGGATTTCCCCAACGCACTCAACAGCAACTCAATCTAGCGGTCGTGTTGAGTTGTCCGGCAACGCTCCCGAGGAAACCACTCAAGTGTAATCAATGTCAGTAGTTTGTATGACGTCACTCACCGCACTTATCCGACCGCTTAAATTTGTTGACGGACTCCGAGGAAACCGTGGATAAAGCCTCGGTTTCCTCGGACCGCCAGATTGAGTTGCTGTTGAGTGCGTTGGTGAAATCCTAACAATGCTGTTTGCCGTTGTCTGTTGTGCGGTGTGATTGCCCAAAATTAAAAATTTGAAGAACTGACGGAAGGCGAGAGTTGTTTTACGCTTGCCAAGGAAGAAATGCTAATTGATTTTGTGAGAAATCACGAAGAACCTAAATTTTTCATTTTTGACATGCAAAGACGAAAACCAAAACAACAACAGAGTTAGTCGAGCGAGTTCGATAGGTTTCCAGTTTCGTGTCAACGTAACGTTCCTATGAAGCGGTGGCTGGTAGAGTTACGTCATCCACGTATAATAGCGGTCGCATTTTTCTGGCGACAGGCTCCGAGGAAACCAAGGCATTAGATACACATAGAATCGCATGATGAAGCCACTACTTTAGTCGTTCTCTTGATTAAATGGTGGTGGGACAGAGCTGCTTTAAAACTAACCAAAATTTAGCAGCAAAAAATTAAAAAATACTGCATATTTTTTAGAAATAAATACAGCTTTCTAAGAACTTATTTTTTTTCTTTATTTATGCTCATGCATTTCGTATTAGAGCACAAAAAAAAAAATTCCGGAGCGTTTCGTTTAAGCCGAATTTTGGATTACCGGGATTCGGATAAACAGAACTTTACTGTACTTACAAAAAAACATGCAAAATATGGTCAAAAAATCTTTCTATTTGGGGATCATACAGTGGGATAACAACTAAGTTTGCTCGTCCCTCACTTTGAAAAAAATATCGACAGGAACGCTGAATACGTTTTGTACAATTAACCGAGTTTTCAAAGACTTCCAGGTTTTTTTTTTTTGCCTGTGGTTTTCGTTGGAGATTTGTTTTATGTATTTTATTTTGTGGAAGTTTTTTTTTTCAGGTTATATTTTTTTATCAGTGATGTTGTGCGATTGGGCTTAGGGATTACTTGATTTTAACTTATCACATTTCGCTGAAAGTAACTGATTTAGAAATTTTAATAGTTCAATTAATTTGTGTCTGACCTGTAAACGGGGCAGGACGATAGCCATTAGTATTTAAAATTCCTACTATACTTTTCAATTTTATTTGTCTTGTTAAATATTTACCCTCAATATTGTTTCGGATTTTTTAATGAAAATGTACAACCAATAAAAATGTTTACGAATAAAATATATTTTAAATATTGTTATTATATATGTTTGCAAACGAAATATTTTTGAAAAAAGTGCTGACTCACAAGAAATATGTTGGAAATGGGTCGTACCTGATCTTCTTTCCAAGTAAAATATACACTCTTAAAACAAAAGAGTGAAATCCACTCCAGTTGGAGAAGTGCATTTTCGACACCGTAAAGGCATGCATATTTACTCAGACTGAGTTAAAATCACTCGTTTGGAGTGATCCTGTCGGAGGTTTAACACACAAAGGATCCACTCCAAAAGGAGAAGTGCATTTTATAGTCTATAGAAGTGAAATCCACTCAGACTGAGTTAAGTTAGGTGTGTTTGTTTTAAGAGTGTAGGTAATGAAAATGTGAGTGAAAGTCATAAGCAAGTTATGAATATAAATGAAACATTTCTGTGGAGCAATTAAACGTACATTTAAATAATTAGTTAAAATTACTATATGAATGCTAATTAAACGTTTTTGATTTAGCTTGTCTTAAATTTACGACTTCATTGTGCATTTTTATTGCTGATATATAGTTTCCCGTTGCCGTTTTACAAGTTTTAATTTCACAGTTAATAGCAATACAAAATTACTCGTATGTTGCATTTTTGATCTCTCAGAAATAAACAATTGTAAAAATTTTCATCATGCCTTAAATTGTATGACCTAAATGTCCAATGCATTGTTTAAAAAATAACAAAGAACTCCCAAAATCCTAATATAAACCCATCAATCCTACTGATACATTTCAGAAATAGTGCTGAAAAACCATTAATAAGAATCGTAATCAATATATTTTACAACTTAACTATTAACCACACAGCCTTAAATGTATCTGATGAAATAATATAACAAGTAACCTAACACATATAATTTTTCCTTATTTCATAAATCTCATTGAGCACAGTTAGGTTAAAACTACTGCAAGTGTAATCTGTCATTTACTTAAAAAACCACAAATAATACAGTAACTTAACTATTACTTGCATAGCATTACATACAATTGAAAATAGTATAAAAAAATACAGTTATCAATCACACTAATTCCATCAATTCTACTCTTACACGTGAGCAATACAGAAAAAAATCTTATCTGACTGATAATTATTACTTATGATTCTTTGTACACTCTAAAAAAAAAATCTGTAAGGTTACTAAGAATTCTCTAGGAAACTCAGCTTCCATAAGTTTTTTTAGTAATGTTAAATAAGAAATATGTGTATATATTACTAATTAGAGCTTAGTATCCAATACAATAATTTAAATTGCAAGCATACTATAAAAACTTCAGTAAACGTTTCAAGATATATTCTAGTAATCAATACATCCACTTATGTAGTATCTTTACTAGGAAAACCTTAGTAACCAGCAGTTTCAAAAATATTAAACAAGAGGGCGCCACTAATTTTCTTTTAGTCAAGTATTATTTCGACTTTTCCGGAGCAAGTCGCAGGACAGAACTCGCAACCTCAAGATTAGCTCGCGCATCCTTCAACGAGAAGTAGCACGTTTGTCCACTCGGTCATCGGGACATGCAGATCCTTTGCGTGTAAATAATGAGGTTAAAATCTTGATCAATATAAAGCTTTCGGATATGAAGTTTTAGAAATAATTTAACGCAATTTGTATGTATGTACTAAAATAAAAAAAAAACACGTTTTTTTTTCGGTTTCTCATCGTTGAATTATCGATTCGTTATAATTTTTCGCTGAAACGTACATTGATTGAATTTTCACCTGTGACCGATATCGAATCAGACTTTTATCTCTTAGTCTCGTACACTTTCAATTTACGGACGCGATCACCGGTTAGTTTTTGCTAAATCCGATGGCCGATCGGACAAATTTCGAGAAACAAAACAATGCAACAAGGGAAACTACGCATCTCTCAAAAAGATAACCAGGTGGCGCTGTAAGCGTTACATCAATTTACTTAGTATTGCTTAGTATTACTACAGTAGTTTCTTTAGGTTACAGATGATTTTCTAGTAAATGGTGAAAACCTGTAAAGTTATTAAGTAATCGTTAGTAAATTCAAGCCAAATTTTTTTACAGTGTACTGAAACTTGACTTTGCTTGAAATACTCTAACTACAAATTGCTCAAAAATCTATATACTGTAACTTAACTATCATATACAAAGCAGTACATACAAATGTTAAACTAAAATAACAAATAACATATATAAATCACCCTAATTTCATCAATCCTACCTGAGAAATACACCAAAAAAATTCTCACCTGACTGATAATCAATACATATGATTCAGTTCTTTTTTGTACAAGGTATCCCTTTCCAGAGGGACAGTAAATTCTACTTTAACCTGACAGCCTCGGTGGCAAATAAGAGCTTTTCTTATCTCCTATACTTTGTCATTCGAGTTTTTTTGTAATGTTTCATATTTGGGTTTGAAATAATGGGTCTATTTGGAGTTGGTGGTCCATATTTCTTTATCTACTATTAGTCTTGATTCTGGAAAATATATTTTAATGTTTATGGGTGGAACGAGGATTTATGTATTGTATTTTAAAATAATTTATTCTACTAATAAATATTATATATTTAAGCTTTTCAATATATGTTTATAACGTAAAAGTGTGAAGTATAATAAATAAAATGTAAAAACAATTATTTTTTTTGTTATATTAATTAATTTGGAATGGCGTGTTATTATATCACTTCGTATTTTTTACTGTACTGTTGTAATTATTTCAAACTAATTTATTTTATTACTTCAATAATATAAACGTATAAACTATGATCATAAATTATTTGTATTGGTGATTTCGATTGAAAAGTTTTTATTAAATTATTTTTGTAAATAAAATAAATTATTAAAACAAGCTAACTTTGTCAGGTCTTTGTGCGGCGAATTAAGTTGTAATTTTACTCATTTGTTTGAAGATTTTATTCTTAGGATAACAGTAAAGGTTTTAGGAAGAATTTCTTAATAGTTATAGCCCTTAATGTGCTAAAGCCAAACATAAATAAAGAAAATCCATATTTCTCCTCCTTCTCCAAAATCAAACAACGTGAAACAATGTTTTTTAAGTAGTACTTTAAAATATCGTCAGTAGATAAATGGTTAAATGAAAAACAATATTAAATTTAGGGAAACAAAAATTTAATTACTGTCAATTGAAGTTACGTTGGCTTCATCCTAAAACCCTAGTACTGAATTTGTTGTTCAGTATTTTTAACACTTATGTTAAGGTAGAGTTACCCCTAATTGAAAAAGGCAAGAAAGTTTTTAAAGAGTGTATTTGATGAGAGTTAATTAGCTTGAAAGGCTTAGGCCAATGCTATCCCATTCAACGGTAACTAAAAATATTTAAAACCTTTACCAATTTTACTAGTAAAGTACTTAATATATTTTGTAAGATTAAATTTTTTTAAACTATACGTTGTAAGAATTAAACCCACCGAAAGGTGATTCGGAAAACGCTTAATAAATTTGAAAGCATTAAATACAGAAAACATGTATACAAATATCACAATAATATTAGTTTTACAATCTCAAGGACACCATTCAATCGTAGTACAACTGAAATCCCAACCTCCCAAAAAAGGAAGGTGGTGAAAAAATAACTTACAAAAGTGTAAATACGAACATGAAATTGGCTTCGCAGCAAAATAGTCTGAAAGTTTTAAAACCATCATCTTAACACGGGCACTAGAAAACACATCTACACTGTAAAAACAAGAGAGTATTATTACACTTGTTTTGGGTTTATGAAATACTAAATAAGGTGTAAATATACACGACCTGTGGTGTCAGCACCAAAATAGGTGTCATCATTCACACAAAATGGTTTTTATTTAAACTTAAAAAATAATTGGTGTTAACATACACCAAGAAGGATTAAACTGTAGCCTTTCGGTGACATTTTGAAAACGAAGCACCAAATTCGGTGTTACAAATCAGGCCAATCTAGCAATTCTATGGTTATAACGGGAAAATTAGAGCTGCGTTTTGATAATTTATTCGTGTTGTGCATGGTTTGAGTCTTAGTTTTTAATAGCTAGATAGAAAACTTATTTTAGCGTGCATTTATTACTTTTAAATGATTTTCTGTGTGTTTGCACTCAGTTAGCCCTAAATAACAGCATGAGTTTGATTTTGATGATGATAAATCGCTTTTTTTATTTGCTGAAAATTCAAAGTAAGCGGAACAATTATATTTATTTTTTATAAAGATAAATGAATTACTACTGAATAACTTAATTAAAACTTCAATATTAACAATTCTGGTTGTAACGATTAAATTAGGGTTGTGTTTATATCATTGTGCGAGTATATATGGTTAAAAGATATTGAAATGACTAGTATAATTACAGTATTTTCCCATAAGTAATCATTGATATCTGAATTGTTTCAGTGATTAACTTTTCGATTATGAAATCATCATAACACTTTTACTAATGATATTTTATTTACGTTTTGTTTGAAAAACAATAACATAGTTAAACTGAGGTTAATTGCACAATTTTATAGCTATAAAGATAGTTGAGTAACACATTAAACAATGTTTGGCCACCCTATTGATATATTTCATGCACGTTAAGTATTCCTAAACTTAATTTTGTTTGCGTTATGTTTTTGTATAATATATGTACATTTTCATTTTATCTTTTGTAGAATGGATAAAGGTATCCTCGTTGAGTTCAACTCAAGTCGCAAATCAACTCAAGTTACAAAATTAGTTATTTTTAACATTACAAATATGTTTGTTGCTCAGGTTTTGAAAGAAATCAGTTTACCCCAAAAAATGCTTTTAAAAAATAACCTAATTTTGGCCTTTTGATTCTGAAATAAGTTACCAGAACACCCTGTTAGATCGTTAGTTGTTTAAGTGCACCAAATCACTGGTAGCGTTTTATTACACCAAAAATGGTGGCAACAGAATCGCCACCAAATGTGGTGTTTCTACAGACCAGTCAATTATCGGTGTTTCATTACGCCGATTTACTCATGGTGTTTCATTACACCGATTTAGTGGTGGTGTTTCCTTACACCACTTTTGGTGGCTACTTTGTTGCCACCATTTTTGGTGTGAAGATACACCAAAATTATTTACAGTGTATGGAAAACCAAGCAAGAGAGCTCCGCACACATCAGAAAGTTATTTGTATTAACCCTTTCAGAGTCCCAGTGATGCCATTTGGCATCATCATACTTTCAATATTTTTTTCTCCAAATGTTTATATCCTGTTATGATATCCAAACGCACATCATTCGATTCTTCACATTTGTTCTATTACACAATATTTTACATTAATCTCAATAGAAATCAGAACTACTATTTTTTTTTAATTTAGAAAATAGCTAACAAGCGTTTCACCTGATTTTTGAAAAAGTTCACTTTAGTTCTACATATTTAAAACTCAATTTAAACGATTTCGGTTAAAATATATACTAAAATTGTTTTTAATAATATGGTCGGATACCTTCAAATATATAACTCGAAGTTTCTTTAGGCAAAATATATATTTTTATTTTGTTGTTTTTCACAGTTAAAAAATTTTGGCATTATTTCAAAAACCATATAAAAAATTAAAATGATTTTTTTCTTGTGGAACTCTTATTTTTGACCTAAAATAAGCTTATTTTGTGAATACCAGATGTTTCTGTAGTGTAGTAAATTTTTGGGACTGAAAGGGTTAAAGTGAATTGACTTTACTTCAGATATAGAGATCAAAAATTCCCGGCAACACCACATAAAATACATGTGGCGACACAGTCTTCGTCACATTGCAAAGTTAGCTTTGATAAAATAATGAAAACTCAAACAAAACTAAGAACGTTCCTTATTAAAAAAAAATGTTCAATTTCTCAATGTTGCCATCAATTATTTTAATTATGCATGTGAATACAAAATCACTCTTTTACATAAAATGGTTCTTTGACTTGAAATGGGTTTGCTACTCGAAACAAATATTTTAATATTGTTTATTTTCATCGATAACTATGATATTTATAGCAGATCAGTAATAACAAATCAACTTAACAAGTAAAACCTTACCCACTCTTCGAGGCACAAAAATGTAACAAACTAATCACGAATAAAAAAAAGATCTCTCATTTTCTGAATATTTGGTTTTGTTACCCGGAAGACCTTTTTAAAAATATTTCAGGCGTTCTTACAATGCGCCCAATACTTGAAATTACGGAATTTCTAAAATAAAACATCACTTTCCCGCTCTTTTTCTGGAAACGACGAGCATTAACCTCGTAAACTGCTATGCTATTTCCGAAAAACCGGCCATTTTTCTCTTTTTTCCATCCAAAGCCATGAGAGAGTATGGCATTAGAAAAAATGATTGCCCTGAAATCACCTCCAATGCAAAAAGTAACCACCGAAACCGCTAAAGGTAGGAATAAAAAAACAATAATCGCCCTTCTTCGCGTATCACTAAAATATAACGTCAGAGGGGAAAAAATCCGTGGATTTGTTCAGGTTGATAAATTTTCACCTAGAATAAAACGGGAAGTCTCGTATGTATGACGATTTTTCACCTAAAGCTTCTGGAAATGTCTCCATGCATTTCGAACTTTTGGATGGTTTATTTTCGGTTGTTTGGAATAAATTTGGCATAATCATACCTCTTTCTTTAAAAACAATCCTCCTAGTATATTTTTTTGGATAATTTAAGAGTACTATTTCATGATAACAAAATATTTCGTGTCAACAACTCGTATAATTCCAAAGTCAAAAATTTCATTACAAAAAAAAAAAAAATAAATAAATAAAAAAATAAATTGTGTTCTCACAGTTATTTCAAATTGTGTTAAAACTAAGCAAAAATTGTGTTGTGGCTAAATAATAAAGATTAGTACAAACACGTTTCAGACTAATAGCTATACTTAAGCTTAAAAAAAATTATATTAAACTCTTCGGCGCAAAAGCCCATTTGTGGGCCAAGGCCTGCCGTGACCAATCCAGCTTTTGTAACCAAGGGATCGGGTGCTAGGTATATTTCTCGGTTAGTTGGTCAACCAAATGCGGAACACACAGTAATTAGTTCCCATGCATGATCATTCCTCATTTTATCGACCTAATTAAGGGATGAAAGGTTGAATGAACCTCGTCCAATCTATGATTCAAACCCCCGACCTGTGGCGCAAAGATCCAAAGTACTTCCTCTGCGCCACGGAGCCTTAAAAATCTATATTACGGTGCTTTAAAAAAATGCTAAACACAATTTATTCCATATATATTTAACCGAATTGTTTTTCTTCGTAACAAGGAACTATATTTACATGTGTATATCAATTTACATTTCAGATAGGTAAAGCAGAAGTTTACCTTAGTTTTATAATTAATAAAATATTTTGAATGCTATCTTAATTATTTATTTAGTTTCGTGAAGCATTAAAAATACTAAAAATCTCACTGTTCCTGTAATAATACAGTTTCAATCTCGATCGTAATTAAAATCTAAGTTATCTTTTGCAAATATGGAAATATAGAAAGGGTCAAACATATATTATCATCTCTCTCGATGGTCAATTGTGCCACACACTGGTCGTGTGTCATAATCATTATGTTTTAAAGCTGTATTTATACAATAAATGTATTCCACTTGTTTTGTTTTAACAAAAGTTTATTCAGACTGTAGTAATTAAAATAATATAAATATATTTATTATAAATGTTTGCAAGCACTTTTAATTTCTAAGTCGACAAATATTACTAGAAACATTCCATAAGCTCCCAGTTAAATTACAATATTTCTTATTTTTCAGAATAATCTTACAGTTTCTTATTTAATCTTTAAAAAAAAGATAAAATCTAATGCATAACAATTGTGCAATACTCATAAACAAAATTTCAAGAACTGCAAAGATTAAATTTTTCCTGCATTTTTTAAAAGCTTATTCGTTAGGAAAAATTAGAAAGCTTCCTTTTAAAACACGGACTAAGTTCTTTTCGACCGGAAAGTGCGTAAAATGTAAAACAAGACCAAGTATTTCTCGGTATGCTAAATTTATTCACTCAACGTCTTGAGAAGCTCTAGTAAAAGCAAACATAAGTTAAATTATTAATGCAAACTCTAAGGCTGATGAAGATTAAAAAAACTCCTGAAGTTATATATATATATGCTTCGTAACTTCGGCAACTTTCGGCTAATTTCCCGGGAGGAAGTGAAAAATGCATCTGAATTTTTAAAATTAGCATTTTTTATCTTGAAATTATTTTTGGTTTTGAAGTAAGAACTGAATTTTAGTTTTCGCAGAAGCGGAACACAACGTACATAAATTCCAACGAAGAGTGAGGCTATCGAAAAACATTCCAGTAACTTAGTTATGTTAGGAAAATCGCATATTGAATTATATATTTCCCTCAGGCTATGGTGAAATTCCTTTTTTAAAATGTTAACCTTCAGAATCCTAACAAATGTGGAAATTCTGTGTCTCTCAGCGACGCAAATAAGAACGAAGAACAAGAAAAGAAAAGCTAGGTAAGGTATTCCATATTCACTATGAGTATGACTTTTTAGTTCACGTTCAGTCACAATGCATGTAAAGTAAGAATGATTTGTAACGTCGTTTTTCGATGTTTCTGTTATTTATGAGACAATACATACAGTACACTCTTAAAACAAACACTCCTAAATTAACTCAGTCTGAGTGGATTTCACTCCTCCAGACTGGAAAATGCACTTCTCCTTTTGGAGTGGATCCTTTGTGTGTTAAACCTCCGACAGGATCACTCCAAACGAGTGATTTTAACTCAGCCTGAGTAAATATGCCTGCCTTTACGGTGTCGAAAATGCACTTCTCCAACTGGAGTGGATTTCACTCTTTTGTTTTAAGAGTGTAGGAAAGAATCGTACATTTGAATGTTTCTTACATAGATATTACCAAATTATAGTTGTCAGAAAAAAAGACAAACTATAAAGATACAAAAATTAGTACAAGACCGCAAACGAATTTTTTTCGGTTATCTAGTTGATTTGTTTCAAGTGACGTAGGCCTTCTAGCTTCCATTAATGATGGTTTTTTCTACGATTGGTGCCCTAAATGGTGCTCAGTTCCCATGTGGCATTAGTTCACCAATAAAGGCTTGGGAAAGTTTTTTTTTTATTCGGCACTCCTCTGTTGCTACTCAAAACCTTATAAAAAAACTTTATGCTCCATGAAACGAAATTGAAACCTACGCGAGTAGTTTTATTCGCATTGAAATAAAGTCTTATTCAATCTACGTGATGGTTATACGAGCAATGTAACAAAATAGTGGTTAAAATCACAAAACGAATTGCAAATTTTTAAAACACATGCCTGAAACAATTATTATCTTTGGTTCTAAAATACGACGAATGTCGCCAATAGCACTCGTGTAGCTTTAGTGCGACGATAATTCAAAATAAACTAAAACAATTATTTATCAGAATGCTCACATACTTTGTATTAATTCATTTATATAAACACATGTTGCAGAAAGCTATCATTTGCAAAAATTGTCCTTTTAAAAAAACTGGAAATGATTAATCTTTTGAATTTTTTTGTTCCTTACTCAAGTGTCACAATCACTAATACACCTATGTTTTAAATTAAGAACCTTCATTTCTCCAATAGCATAATCGCGCGCGTGTAGATATGATGGTTAAATGAAACACTTAACGTTTTGACTTAACTATTTATATATAAATCTTAAATGTAAAATATCGATATTTATCTTTCAACGAATTACACTGTTTAAAGCACTGGTTCACATTTAATAGTCTGTGTTCCAATGCCTTGTTGCCAGAAAAGGACGTAGCTCTGGGGTTTTGTTGGGTGTCAGAGAAGGTGTTGATCATGGTTCTCGTCTCTTGACCATGGTTTCAAATGAAATGGATTTAAACAAAACATATTTGATTGTAATACTTCGATATATAAGCAGAATCAAATAAATAAATTAACCTAAGCATAAACGTGTTAGCCTAACGAATGCGCTAAACTGTTAGTCAAACTAATAATTAACCTTTTATGGACAAAAAACTTCAAACATTAAAAATAGACGCAATTTTAATGATGCTTAGCCTTGGTATAAAGTATCTTACATAAGAAACATGTCTTTTTTTTTCACTTCACTAAACTAGTAACAGGATATATTTGATGTTTATTTACCACATTGTGCTCCAGGGTGCCTCAAAGAATTGCGAAATTTGTGAAGATCTATCAAAGAAGTTGGGAGTCCATCGTTCTAATATGGAACCCAGACAGGGTACCAATGAGAGATATCCAAATGAAGATGGACATACGAGGAAAAGCAATTTATTTTTCACTTGAATATATTTTGCCTCCGGGTTTAGGGATGGATGGAGTATATTTGGGTATGTGTGGAGAAAAGGTATGCATGTATTGAGATATTCATCATATAAATAGAAAATGCAAAAGATGCTTGAAAAATCTATTAGGAATAGGAAGTTTTCAATTTAAGGTATTTTTAGGTTCGTTTGGATTTAAATCTTCAAACTTTTGGAAATATTAATGTATTTTCTGCAGCATCAAACATTTTTAAAAAGTATTTTCTTTTTTTTTTAATTTCAAAATAAAATAATATTATAAAGAAGTAAGGTTAAGAAGAGTTGAAAACTCTCAAATTCTAAACGTAAGTCTATTATCGTTTGGGTGTTAATTAAAATCGAAAGACAAACTGAAAACAATCAAAACTATTTCATGAGTTTCTTTCTCTTAAATTTTCTTGCATAATTTGATGAAACTTTATAATCAACATGCTTTTCAAACAGGTTAATTATTATAACATCACGTATATTAAAACATATTTTTATAAATTGCTATCATAAATTCGATATATATATATTTAATCAAATTAATTAAGTAGTTGCGAAAACTTTAAAAATTAACTTAAAAAAAAGAAATAAAGATAAGAAATTCGTTAATAAAATAAACCTCTAACTTCCTCTTTTTTGTTTCGATCAAAAACTAAAAACTTTTAATTTAATATTTTCGCTGAAATTTGAAACCGCATATATTTTTAATTAGAAAAGTTTTATTTTATACAAGTATTTTTGTAAGGTTATCGTCAAAAACTTTTAAACTTTTTACGTTATTTCTAAACGTCATAGAATAGATATATCTTAATCGACTAAGTTTCTAAAAGAAAGTCAATAGCAATAATTGTTATTTCAAAATGCAGATAATACCAGATATTTTATATTAATGTATAGCTTTTAAAAAATATTTTACATCCCAAATTTTATACAACAACATGTACAATTTTGTATTTCTTATTTGTTTAGCAAATTAGTAAAATTAAAATGCAAACTGAATCTATGACATTGTATTTAATACTCGTTGCCTATTTATTGTGCTTTATTCTTTTATGCTTCATTATATTTATTGTACTATTTCTTATACGTCAGAGGTGGACACATTTTTATCCAGACCAAAGGAATTGTCGAAAAAAGTACAATATATAGGCTTTGACATCGTATTTTTATATCCAAAAAAATTAAATTTACCGCTCTGACGGATATATACATAAAATAAGCTATTTGATGGTACGGGCGAATGGATATAGGGTTGACTAACCAGTGAATGAACGTTTAAGGCGCTGCTTTTGCCAGTGAAGAAAAACACCAGGACATAATGACCAGGACAACCAACCATATGTCAGAAAGATTCTTACTAGATGGGAGGAAGTCAGAGTTGCAAATCCATCTAGTGGAGTGATTTTCAATCCTTATTTTTTAATTGTATTTACCAGATGTTTGTTCACTGGGGCCTGTTCACTCACTGGTCAGTCTCCCCTATGGTACATCTCCAGCATGTCGATAACTACTTTTTACATTAAAAATGAATTTTAAAAAGTCAAAAAAATGCAAATGCTAATTTCTAAATGCACTCTTAAGGAATTTCAGCATTTTCAACAAATACTCCTATTCACTGGTTAGCTGGGTTTTTACGTAGCGAAAAATTTAATTAAAAAGTTAATTTTACTTTTGCGGTTAATGACTATCCATGTTTCTTAGTTACGCTATTTTAACAAAATATGCGTATTAATTTTCCCTATTTTTGCTAACAAAAGACTTAGACTGCTCTTCTTTACTATAAAAATTCCTCCTTTTAATTAAATATGTTAATGCTTTAGTAGTTCGTGTTTCTGGTATTTATGCTTTTAACTAATTAAATGAATGAACTAGGCTTGTTTCAAAACCAATAATTTAAATAATAAAATTTTTAGGCATTTGTGTAAAATGAAATGCAGAAATCAAACCTTTTGTTTTAACAAGTTAATCCATACTGTTTTTTTAAAATTGGTTTAAGTTTTAAGTGTATTAAAAGTTAAAAAATAAAGTATACAATGAGTTTTTTAGAAGTATCGTCATTTTACGGGCAAATAAAAATAACAAAGTATATACGGCGATTAAATTATACTATTTATCTCAAATTTAAATTTCAAGCTATACATACTTACATTTTTAAACAGATGAAAAACTAGTTTTTAATTGAAACGCCATTACTATTCTCTCAAAGAGCACATATGCGTCATGTAAACTCAACGTTTTGTTACTTTTCTTCAAACTATGTTTGCCACGGAGATAGGCCAAAAAACAGTATGCTAACACGCATACCTATAACAAAAACTAAAAATAATTAATTTAAAAGAAAACCAATAATCATAGTTTACCCTACGCATTTCAATCAAAATCTGCTGAACTAAAACCTTTCTCCCAACACAAATGGTCATGTTTCATGTCTTGAGAGGCAACATAAAAGTTGAATGAAATTAAATTCTTTCTCGAGCCCCGATGAGAAAGTCAATGCCATTTGAGAACAGAGTCTCAATGGCAGAAATCAGGAATAAAATATTCGAACAATTACATAACCTGACACAAGCCTATTATATCAGATAATTCCTATGTCACCTTGACATATCTGTTTATACAAACCCACTGTTAACAACAAAGTGCCATGAAACTATTTCTGCATCACACTAAAGCCAACGGAACTCCTACCACGGTGATTATAGGTATGCGAAAAGGTTAATCAAAATGATTACAGGACTGAATATTGCATTGCATTCGAATTCCCAGGCAGTCAATGCCGTCAATAGGAAGTTCCGTAGGCAGTTTGATATCGTAATTTCGGAACCCTCAGTGTCTTTCAACTGAATATCTATGTCATTATTTCACATTGATGAGTACAGATTGGATAATTCTGTTAATTGAATTCCGTTTGGTAATAGACTCTAAAGGAGATGTGATATGTTATTAAACTGTTAAACTAGTAATTGAAAATGTGGACAGGAATGATTACAATAGTTAAGTGACACAAGTCCATTTATATTTAGAAGCCAAATCATTAAGTAATTCAACACCAACTAATCATCATATTCCTTATTCTCCAAACTAATAAAATTTATTAAGAAGCTAGGGACACAACAAAATTTTGCTTATTTAAACTTCTATGTGAGATCTTATTCAATTTTTAATGTATGTTAGAACAGATAACTAACACGTTTTCTTTAATACAATAATCCAAAGAAAAAATGTCTTACGTAATTACCATATGAAAATATGAACGATAATTACCAAAAAATATCATCTTTATATTGAAAATTCCTAGTGTTTTTAAGGTATCGACGGTTAGAGAATGTGTTCAATGTAAAAATTTTATTTCAGAACCAGGTCATAGTTTAAAAATATGATTAAAAAATTTTATGCTGTATCTAACATAAACTCTAACGCACAACTATTAATGTTTCTGGAAATATATACAGTTTTTTTTTAATTGAACACATTTTAAAATGACTGCTCCAAAAACGCGTTTCAAAATTGACGTATTCTTGAGAACTCACTAGGAAGTTAAATATAAGGTATTTTAATATAGTTATATTAAATGCATCGAAAAATACGAACTACGTTATCTAAAAGAGAGAATCTAGTCAATTTTATAAAAGTAAAAATCCTATTTTAAATGAGATTTTTATGTCTCAGAACTCCTTAATGTACTAGGAAGTTAAATATAAGGTATTTTAATATAGTTATATTAAATGCATCGAAAAATACGAACTACGTTATCTAAAAGAGAGAATCTAGTCAATTTTATAAAAGTAAAAATCCTATTTTAAATGAGATTTTTATGTCTCAGAACTCCTTAATGTACTAGGAAGTTAAATATAAGGTATTTTAATATAGTTATATTAAATGCATCGAAAAATACGAACTACGTTATCTAAAAGAGAGAATCTAGTCAATTTTATAAAAGTAAAAATCCTATTTTAAATGAGATTTTTATGTCTCAGAACTCCTTAATGTAAGAAAACCAACACATTGCTGAGCGTTTTTATTTAAACTACTATTGTTTTAATATAGAGAAAAAAAATGAGTTTCATGTGTATTAAAAAAATACTTGATTCCGTTTTTATGAAATATTAAATTACTAACTAAAAAATAAATTGCTATTCTTCAATTCTGTTACATTCGACTACATTCAATGATGAAACTTCTTTCATATTTCAAATTCAATACATGAATTCTATTTTTTATTATACTCATACATCGCTTAATTTAAACAATTCATAAAAGATTTTATTTAATTCTTTTTATAGAGTTTTTAGCTTAATATGGTACAATTTCGCTTGAAGCTCCAATACATTTATGTAGGTTAAATGTGATATGCTTATTAATTTTAATATATTTATCTTAATATAAAATGTTTTTTTTTTAAATATTAGTTTTAAGAAATTAAAAACATATTTATGCGATACAGCATTTCTTAAAAATAGTACTAAAAATGAATTGTGTATTGAACAGTTTGTTTTATATTAGACTGTTTGTATTTGAAACGTTAAAACATTAATTACTATATTTCTTTTCTCGAACCAATTGCTATTGAAATGAACAAAAATGCAATTGCTTTTCAACATATGAGAGAGCATTTAATTTTAACATTTATTGAAAACCTCATAAAATACTGAGGGCGTGAGAAATTTTAAACTCGAATGAGGAAAATAATAAACCATCCCCCATATATCTATACTCAACAATTTATTGAGCGCACATCAAAAATAATAAAGATTTTTAATATGCGAGGTTGTTTTCTATAAACCCATCGACATATTCTTCTTCAGGAGGGATACTAAATTTGGAACGATGAGAGGACGAAAAAAATATCGTCTGCAACTTCTCATTTCACTTCACTTTTCTGGGATAATTCATTAGGAATTTAATATTGTGCTCGTATGTAATTGACACGGAGAAAGGAAGAGGGGGAATAGTTCCTTCTAGAAATTTCGAGAATGTGCCTCGCCTTATGACGGCCGATATTAAATTTACGGCTCTCGCTTCTCCGCAACGCTTGGCGTTTTCTTAATTTATGCCCTTTGGAACAAGGCGCAATCAAGTATTGGGAATCAGTAGTTTCCAAACTAGATGAAGTTGAGTTGGAATCTTAAGTAGGTAGAATGATTGGGAAGGCGTATTTTTTTTTGTTAGAGAGGATGATTAAAAGCTGTTGTTTTATATGCACGGGATTATTTTTGTGACAGATAAAAATATTGCTTGTATTGTCTTCTGTAAAATTTTATGCTTCCTGCTTTTTTTCGTTACAATTCAGAATTTAAATTTAATTTGAAGTGTTTTTGTGCGTTTAAAACACTTAGTTCAGCAATTTCCTCGAAAAAGTGCAAACTGATATCCCCATTAAGTAGGAGTGATAAAGATATAATTAATGCTTAACTTGAATAATGCTAGCTTGAATTAATGCTTTCCTTGTATATGGTGGTCTGAGCGAGATCAGTTCAAGAACTACGCATATCAACCACCCCCATTATATTTGTATAACTAAATTTCTGCAACTATAATATTTGTATATTTACACTCTGATGAATTTATGGCAGTTGCTGCTACTTTAAGTGTACACCTTCCATTCGCTAATTTATGTATATAAGTTAGTTATATTTAGTTTATCATGTTAATTATTGAAGGCTAAGTTGAGCCGAAATATTAATTATTTCTCTTCTTTAATACAAATGATTGTGCTCGTGACAATAAGTGCAGTATAACAGCTAACATTGCAATACAAATTGTACTAATAAGCCCATCACGAGTTAACTATAACCAGACTTATTTAACAAGTACAATAACTAGATTATACGAGATTTTTGTCAACACATTTCTTTATCAAAAACACAATTTTATGTACTTCAACTGTTTAATTGTAAGTTTTACAAAATAACTTAACCAACTACTAAAAAAACGGACTGTCAACAAGAGTTGTCTTAGATTTCTTTACTTTTCTTGTATGTAACATTTATCCCTAATAACTCTGCTTTAAAAATAAAAGAGAGTCATGCAAATTATTTATGTCTGGCATTCTCATTCAAAAATGGTAAAAATATAGCCTGCTTGAAATATTTCTCCTGCAATCCCATAACATTTTAATGCCATGCCCTGCAAGGAAATTGGCTCGAATGACAATGACTTTTAAGATCTCCCAAACAACAAATGACTCAGATGGGTGCCATAAAAAGCGCTTCCGGCCGCCGCTACCACCAATTTTAATGTTCAAAACTGCAGAAAGTGCTTTAGTTTTGAATAGTATGCAAATTTGTTCTCCAGTGCTGTAAAGAGTTTATGAGAATGAGACTGGTGGAAGAAAAAAAATGTTAGAAATGTTTTACATGCCATTAAACCATAGGCTTTGAGCCCCAGGAGTTTGACTTTTGAAAGTTGGTGGTCACAAAAAAAAGTATCTTGCTGTTTGATTGTTGTATTCTTTTGAGGATAAATTGGGGAAACTGAAATTTTTCTTTTCGGAAATGGAATTGGATGTGGTATGCATTTTTTTTTTAAAGAGAAGGAAGCATTCATAATGAGCATATGGGTTTTGAAAAGTTGATTTATAACAATGTATTATTAAGTCAACTATTTTTTCTTAAGTTCTATAATAAGACAAGATTTTTTCGGTTTAAACCACTGTCTTTAGAACTACTGTTCATCATTCCACACTCACAATAAAATTGTTTTTGTCTGTATGTCTCTTGAGGACATGTCACTCAAGAATGCAAAAGATAAGGGTATTTTGGCAAAGACGTATTTGACAATTTTTTATTCCATAAATTATACTTATTCATAATGATTGATTATTCATAATATTTCAGCTTTCATGGCTTAAGGTTCAGGGTTGCCAGGCATATGTCCCGATAAGGGGATCAGCCTCAAGCGGAACCCAAAGTATCTAGTTCCCAAGCATGCTTGGTACCCATTTTATATAGCAACTCAATGGATGAAATTATGGGTCAACAATGCCCAATCCGGGATTTGAACCCCCTTGACCTATGGCATGGCTAAATTTTCAAAATACTTTAAATTCATTAGACTCGTATTTTAAATTATCATTAAAGAGGTAGATATTCATTAATCTCAAAGTTAGTTGTTATTATTCAATGAATATCTACATTAATTATATCATTTAAAAACTTATCCTAAATATGTAACATGCAATTCCTTAAAAATATTTTTAACTGAATTAAATCAAATAAATATAATATTTTTCAAACAAGAGCTTTACCAATTGTGGTCTTCAAAAATAGGGAGTGCTATGTTTTGAATATTACTCGGAACTCTATTGTGTCAATCTGTAGTTCTAATGAAGCCCGTTTTCAATAACCAGCATGGTGCATTTGTGTAGCATACGCTGACAAAATCATGTGTTAAAGTTTCTACTAATTAACTTTGAAATTTAATGCAGAGAACTAGATTTAATGCAAATAATTAAAACGTTAATGATGTATGTTTGGAAAACTGGTGATCAATATAATACCCCACTATTTTGTGCTGCAACACATTGAAACATGCTCCAAAAGTTGTCTAATTAATAGAAAATATATATATCATCATTTAAAGTTATAAAATGTCTATATTTCATCAAATTAACATACAACTTATTATTAACCACTACTTATTGGCCATTTAAAATAGTTTCTTTCTAGTTTTGGAATGAATATGTAAATGTCAATTTTACGGTGGTAATGGATTTGAATTAAATTAATTTTTTTATTTGATATGTACGGTTAGGTATTCCTAAAAGCTATTTTGTAAAATAATATCTTTAATATGTCTTATTGGAGGAAATATTTAAAATATATAAAGTAAATATATTTTCATTTGGAAATGTTTGCAAGATTTTTTCTTCAATTTTGTGAACAGCAGTGAAACAATAACGAATGAACTCTTAATATTTAAATATCTATTTACAAATAACTTGAATTTACTAACCGTAATTATTTAAAAACCGTAAAAACCGTGTTACTTACTATGTGACTATGGAAGCACATTTTTTGAAACCATCCAACTTGTTTACGGAGCAGCAAATTTTTACAGTGTAAAAACTTAGCTGTATCATTTGTCAAATGTGTCTCAATCTTTTAGACGAGTTTCAAGACAGTTTTTTGCCTTCAATTAAGGCAATTCAGAGTGGAATAGCACAAATATATAAAACTTATTTCTCAATTTGAGTGACTACGTTAAGCAAATCTATGGCTAAGTCTGTATCGTTTGTAGTCAGTTAATGCCTATTTTTCTTTCAAGTATCAGTGTGTATATTATTTTTATTACGTACCATTGTTCATAACATTTCAATATTTGCTCCCAGTAAAAGCAAGTAAAAAAGGAAGGAAAAAATTGTCCATGTCCCCAAAAGTAAATCTTACTGTCTTTCTATGAAACTGAAAATTATGTTTTGTAAAAAAAGAAAAATGTATTCCTAGAGTAAATCTGCATACTTATTTTAAAGCTGCATCAACGTGTGGATCGTTATTTTGAAACTTTGAAAACACATTCTTTTGATCCAATCTTAAACCCAAATCCTCCAAACTCAAAATTACAAAATTAAACTGCAAACAAACACAAAAACCGGGACACAAGCGCACCAAGTCGGCATAATATCTCAGAGACAAAAGGTGCATCATTAATGTCTCCAGAAATCACCTCGTTAGGGACATGCTGAGTGGTGACTATCACTCAGGAAGCTAATGCTAATGGAATTCCGCAGCTGATAGTCAGGATACGACGTCAAAGCTTCGGATAAATGAGTGTTTGGAGCAGATTTCGGATCAGAATGTCAGAAATTGTCATCTGGAGCAGATATATAATGTCCCCTTATCTCACATTTACTCGTCTCAAATTAATCATGTGTTGTTATAGGGAAATTTTCGGGATGATGATTGTAGGTTGTGTCTTTCGGACCGACTGAGTTGGGGATACGCCAAATTAAATGTTAGTGATTATGGAATTGATAAAGGTTTGTAAGTGTTGTTGAGTGTGAATGCATTTTGTACGAGGTTAAATAATTGTGAAAAGAATAACTTTTACTATTATTTGAACCAATGTTTAAAGAAGAAAAAATGTCTGATACATAATACATTTAATGTTTTTTTAGTTTTAATTTAAAATATATTTAAGGTTTTAGCTAAAAAAAAGTTAAATGTTTCTGTAAAATTATTTGATTTTTGATGTTTCAATCTTCGATAAAAAATAAAATGTATTGAAGGTCTTTTTTTATGAGTATCCAAGTAAAGAAATTTACGTTGTACAAATTTTGAGAGGTACAAATGCACAATTAAGCTAATTATTCATATTTTATACACTGATCTTTTTTTTCTAAATTTAACAGGCTGCAATAATTTTTCAATATTAATATAATTGCTAAAAATAATATATTGTAGACTATAACAACAATTCAATCTATTATAAAGAATTTTGTATATATTTTTAAAATTATTACTTAATTGGGAAAAAGAAATTGATTGAAAACAAAAAAAAAATAACAGCAGAAGTAAAATGCAGACATCAAATAATCAAAGCTAAAAAGCAGAGTTCAGGTAGGGCCAGCCCGCTCTAGTTTGAGTTAAGAACTGGCTTTGCCAGTAGAGCTGGCACATGGTGAATTTTTTCTTTGCATAATGGTGTAGTCCACGACAAGCAATATGTTTGATAGAACCAAGACATATCAGCCCCCTCTTCTCTTGCTATCTTTCTCAAGTCATAGATATTCCCCAATTCTGCGATGGCCACTGCATTCCAATGAAGTAAGGTGAAACCGTAGCCCATTGCCTAGGGAAATTCGTTTCTGCATTGAGCTGTCAAGTGTCGATACCAAACCCCTTTACTCATTTTAGTCATACCCAAGGGACACGCGCATGTCTTAGATATGTCTTTGTCACTAGTAACAGTATCTTTCATTATGTGCAACATAAATGTATTTTTTAATAAAACCTACTCCTTAGGCACTCGCCTAGCATACGAAAGGTTCTGGTCCAGGCATCGCCAAATTAACTGCCGACCTATAAATGGCCCGTGCAGCCAAAAATGTCCGAGTCTTAACGCTGCGTACGATGTCGCCCTTAACGGTTGCGTTGGGTGCCTATTCAAGAGACGGCCCGTCACTTGACTGCTGTTCTAAAATACAACGCCCGTCACCAATAGCTTTCGTGTAGCTCTTGATCGACGATAATTCAAACATAACCTACTCCTTGAATATGTTCTTCGATAAAGCTTACCCCGTAAATATTTTCTTTATTACAACATATCCTTTCAATATTTGTTGCACTTATTCTTTTAATGTCAACATTTCTTTTTCTGTTTTAGTGATTCGAGTGAAATATGAGATTCGCACTTATGACGACTTCATTGTGAAAGGCAACACTGCTGTCTTAAAGTGCTACGTACCATCGTCGGTGAAAGACTTCGTTCCTGTAGTTTCTTGGGAGACAGATGAAGGTTTTACAATTCACCGAGGATCAGTTGATAGTAAGTTTGCACATTAATTTGTATGTGTGTACTATATCATAGGAGTTGCTGTATTAGACTCAAAAGAGCTCATTTCAACAATGTAACAGTCGCAGCAACTTAAGAGCTACAGTCGCGTAAGTTCTTAAAAGGAAGGTTACAAATATCCATATAACTCTAGGAAAAATTACCCTTTTTAATACTTACAACTGGTCGAGAGATCATAAACCTGCTAGGTTTCTAAAATTAAGCATGGTTTATAGAATTTTTAGGGTTTTTTTAAATAAATTTTTTCACTTTCAATAAAGTTTTAAATTTCAATTAACCATTCAATTTTAATAAGCTTTAAAATAATAAGTATGGAGAAGTCAGTATTGCAAGTTTTTTCAATTCGTAAAATATTTACTGCAGAAATAAAATGTTCCATATATGGAAAACCACAGTTAATTATTTAAAATTTTCAATTTAAAACTGATGAAGTAAAAAATATACTGTTACAAATAAATTTACTGTTTGGCCAAATAGCGTTTTCTTTGGAGGTTTAAAAATTCCCTTAAAGGGATTTTCTATAAAAACAATAAAAAACTCAATATTTTTGGTTTAGTTTAACTGATTTTGTAACAAAAGTTTGAAGTGACAATGCACAATATGTTTCAATGAAAAATTTGTTTTAATTATAAAGAAACCTTACTATGCGGCTGGAAGTAATTTATCAAAGTTAACTTTATTAAAATTGCATTTCGTTAAACGAATCCTTACTTTTAAACTACCCAGAAATAAATTATTAAAAGCACAGCAAATATTTTCATTCAAAATCATTTTAAATGAAAAATCTGTTATTAAACGGTATTTTATAAAATTTTAAAATGGCATTTGTAAATAATTATTAATAAAAGTATTATTAAAAATATATAATTTATTTAGCTTTGCAGAAAATTTTACAAAAGGGTTAAAATAAAGAATCAAAACAACCAAACAAGCTGTATTTGACTCGAATGAATCCTTACACATAAATTACTTTCAGAAAAGCAATTAAAAGTTCAACAAAAATAAAAATTCAAACATATTTCCAAAAGAAAGTAAAAACCACTCCACAATTTCAAAACAACACAAGACAAGCACAAAAGAAACCCCGAAGAAACATGTTTCTAAATCACTGAAAACAAAAAGAAACATTCAACGATACCCATCTTTAAACATGACATTTTATTTACTTCTACTGTCTGCAATAGAAGTTAAATATTTTTTTCTTTCAGTTTTTTCTCAAGAGTTAAACATTATAAGAGATTTATCTCTCGATTCCCACAGAACGCCTTAGGATCAGAACACAGCATGTCTCAAACTTTGAATAAGAACCGGCTTGGGACAAATATCGCGGAACCCTGGAGGCAATAGTAAACAAATATGTTTCTTTTGTGATAGGAATCTTTAGAGCTGCATTCCCGAATATATATTTTTTTCTGGGTATTCTTGGAAAGAACTGCCTTATATGGGTAACGCACTAATATTTTCGCATGTTCTTGGAAACATTTGAGAAAGTAGAGTTTGTGGGAGCTTTTGCATTTAATTTGAGCCGGCGGTAGCTCAGTCGTGTGAAGCGTCGTGCTCGCATCGGAAGGGTAGTGGGTTCTGTCCTCGGTGGTGCTAATAATTCTGATAGTTGCTGGGTCGGCGCTTGCATTCGTCTAAAAACCGCCGTGTTGACTAATATAGGCTGGATTACGTTAAATATGTCATTATCATGTCAAGTATTCCATGTTTTCATGCCAATTAATACCTCTGGGGATAACAGATCAGGGGGTCCTCGGCCTTCGATCTCGATCAAAATTCCAATATGAGTGAGAATGGATGTGTGAAAGGGACCTTCCTGTAAAGCGGATGTTCCATGCTGACGAGCAAAAGTCGGACTTCCTCCCTTGTGGCCCTCAATAAAAACGAAAGCTCTTTGCTTTAAAATCGGGTATTTCTCTACTCCGGGCTCGGTTATACCGAATGACATTAAAAACAACAAGCAACAACATTTAATTTTGATATTTTTTAATATTTTATTTAATAGTTCATCAATATAAGCATAACCTAAACCAAAATGTTATCGTATATTTATTACCAATTAAATTTTAAACATAACTTAAATCGTATTATGTTACATACAATATATGAGACACTAGTTATGATTTTCCAGGTCAGATTCTAAAAGTTATATAACATTATTTTCAGCATATTGAACATGTTGAAGAAATTCACAGGTTACAGAAATTATAATTTTATCGATGTATTTTTTTGTTTAAAAAATATTTAAAAAATTAAAAATATTTGTAAAGTATAAGGCTATAATTAGTATTTGGTGAATAGATTTATCAAAGAAAACCCAACAAAATACAGGTTAATTTGCACTTACATATAATTACCGATATTATTACTAGAGTATTTGTTATTGAAATTGACAAATTGTACGACAGATATTGAAAAATTAACTAAAAACATAAAAACCTTAGCTTCTTTAATGATATTCCCTCAAAGTAATTGTATTCAGTTAGATCTATTCTCTTACAAGAGCAAAATAAATTCAAAAGAACATAGAATGTTACTTTTCCTTATGACGTAACGTTATGATGTTCTTCCCAAACGAAAGAGCAGCTTTCGTGGGGCTTGGTAGTAAGTATCCGGTCTCGGGGCACACTATCCAACATGACAGAATGTCATCCGGGATTTTAACATAAATTTATATGGTTATGAGCAGATGTATGTCATAAAGGACTTGCCTGATACAATAATTCGCGAATTTGTGAAGTTCAACAAAAATATTTTATATAAAATATTTAATACATAATTATTCTGCTAAATTAAATGTTTTAATTCTGATTGTGTGAATTAAAGCCAGATTTAAGTATGTTCAATGTATTTATTTTTTAACATTTACAAAGGTTTAGCTATGAAGGTTGAAGTTTCAAAAAATAAAACTTTTTTTTTCTTAAGTTCACTTTTACATTAACTATAGCCATTTAGAAATATAAAAAAAAATAACCCAGAATTTTTTTATTAATTTCATCGTCACAATTTAGATCATTCACTTTCACATTTACTATAATAATGTTGTTTATATAACATTTATACTAAATCGAGATTAAAAATATTCTAATATAATTGAATAATGCAAATTATTACTAGTTGGTAAATGATTTTTAAGCAACACTACATGTCATTTCTAAACCTACGCTTCAATACTATTACTATTGCTATTCAGAAGATTAGGAACCACGAAATAGATACTCTAATCCCATTACTTACATACCAATCTAATTTAATGTATCCACATACTTATACCAAAAGAAACAATTCCCAACCAGAAAGCCCTTCAATAAATTTTTACCAACCATCCCAATACACGATACTACTCTTAACAATATTAGTAGATATCAAAAGCGAGTACATATCTATGCAACACAGTGTTCGTGTGGTACACGAAAAATCCTATTTCAATAGACCTTTTGCAAATGAGCTCAGAGCTTAACTGAAAGACTGTTGTTAGTACATTTAATGAAAATTAGTTTGGGGGAAATGAGTAGAATGAAAATATGTTTTGCCGTGTGGAATTTCTGGTCCTGTGCATTAATTGGAAAGTTAATGGGAAGTGTAGCATGTGGTGTGGATAGTGTGGGATTAAGTAAATAGATATTTTACACTTATGAAAAGGGTTTCTGATGTATGAAGCTGTTGTTTAGTTTAAGCTTCTGTTGAAATGGGTTTCTAAAAGCAAACATGGTTTTGGCTGTTTAATAATTTTAGGCTTTAACGTAGTCAACTTTATCTCAGCAGACTTTTCGATGAATTTCTATTAATATCAAAATATTGTTAAATACATGTGCATAAATAAGTCATTGTTTCTATGCAAGTAATCGTTTAATGTATACGATGTTTACACAAGGTAAAGTTTGTAAATTTTTATTGTTCTAAACAATTATGATCTGCAAATTAAAAAAAAATCATTTGAATGTGGGAATCATTTAAATAATCTACAGTAAAATTTGAGAATAAATGTGCGTATTTTAATACAATGAACTTAGCTTTCTTTTGAAAATGTAAGTTGCCATAAAAGATTTTTCAAGGAAAATAGTTCTATAACACTTTTTTAGGCATGCCATTACAAAGACCTATTTTTGTAATCACATAAAAAATCTTTTAAATTCTTTTCAAGTTAAATAATGTATGAAATCATCATTTTCAAGAAAAAACAAAAACATTGTGTTACATTTTATAAACCATAACCCGTGCATGATAACAGCCACTTTAAAATTCATATAAACATAACCTTGTTTCCATATTTATTCATCCAATCTATCTAAAACCTTCCAGTCATAAAACATCGATAAATAACATTCTACGCTTATTCCTCTAGAAATACACTTCCATACTTAATAAACCCTGTCTGGAGAATATTTCATACACACAAACCCTAAACTAAAATAATTTCCAGGTGAACTTCCTTGAATTTAGAATGATTTCCCTTGAGCAGAAACTAAGTTTGGGAGCAACCAGGCCTTGATCACCTTTTAAATCACCAGCCGAGTTTCCTGACTGTATCTTTTACGACGAAGGAAGAGGAACTGTTAGCCTGCATGTAGCTCCGCGAGATGTACAATGCATAGTAGATTAAGTGCGCCTTGGACTGCGTTTAAAGTTCTGAGAAGTTAGTTGGTAGACTGGTGGAGAGTTTGATACTTAGAATCTACTTGAATGTTCGCGTAGGCGAATTAATATTAAATGGTTCGAGGAACATACATGTGCATGGCTTGTTTAATAGGTTAGGTTTATAATTCATAAAAAGCACTAGATAGCAGCGTTGAGATTACTTATGACAAGTCACAGTTACGATATGATTCGCATATATCCATAACATTATCATATACAATACTAACTAATAAAATTCTCGTAACTGTAACAAGAAAATATACAATAAGATTTTATGTAACTAAAACCAAAGTATTCTTATGAAATTAATAAAATTATACCTTTCTGAATTAAATACAATATCGCAATTTTGAAATACAAATTTTATTCAATTTCTGGTGTGCCATACCCACTATAAATTTCATTTATTAACTTATTATCTTTATCTCAATTCTACATATGTTTGATATAAATTCGTTAAAATACCTTGACTGGGAATTTAAATATTTCAATTCCATGTTGATATTTTTTATTCTTAAGTTAATTTTATTAGTTAAGATAAAGGGTTTTTTTTTTCTTTGATATTTGTTAATGTAAATATAAAACCATTAAGCAGTGGACATAATGTTATGCTATTCTCAAAATATTTTTAGTTTCCTTATTCCACTCTAGTAAATGCGTTTAAAGTAAATGCATTTATTTTTCTGAAATACAACGTTGAGTTTTTATTCAATAAACATTAATAATATAACTGTCATAGTATCAATTTAATGAGAATTAAAGAGGTAAGCTAAACGGTACACTGAAATCGTATTATGACTGAACACACATTGATAATAAGACAAACAAGATGTTTAAGGTCACTGGAGAGTAGCTGTCATTGGAGTATTTACACATTTACTTATAGCAGCATCAAAGATTGAATCACTTGTATCCCTTTACCACAACAATATCTGCCTCTACAGCAACTACTTATTTCACTTAAATTCAATGATAAAAATTTCCTTATACCCTTCTAGTCTCCTCGATTTTTATTTATAATATAAAACACCATAAAAATAATACATGTCCTCAACGATAAATAATCCGTTGAAAAAAGTAATGTATACACGTAATAAACTACATTCAGTACTGCATATTATCCCATTACTACTTCATTGTTTTCCACAGGCAAATACAAGATTACTGCTGACGGGTCTCTGGTGATCGAAAAAGCCGATCTAACCGATGGCAAGAAAAAATACCGATGCATCTGCAAGGACGAAATGGACAATGAGTCGGTTACAAGCATCCCCTGGGGACAACTGATAGTGACAGGTATTTACGATCGTATAAAACGTTACAACACGGATTTGACAATTGTTACTTATGATGGATTTCGTGTGGTATTGGCATCCGACATAAGGGGAGGATTTATCATTATGTTTATTGGGGGAGTTTGTCAAAATACTCTCGAATCGTAGAGTCGATAAGATATTTTGGTTCCGGGTAATGTGTTGTACAACAGAAAGAGTGTTCCAAACGATGTATTTCTTTATGAATAGAATATCGATTAAGTGCTTGATGTTTTCGACATCGATAATCTAATGTGTTTGAACGTTTAAATGTTTTACATATGAGTTTCTATTTTTTCGATAGTTATTCATTCCAAAAAAGCATGTAAACGACGAGTGACGTAGTTAAATTGGTAGTCCAAAATGCAATATTTGTTAGCTTTGTGTAATTTGAAATGAGTTATAGATGAAATTCTAGCAAAAAATAGAAAAAAAAATGTGGATAACCACTAAAAATTCTAAAACGTGGAACGATGGTAATTGAACTTAATTATGTTAATTCTAAATTAAAAATATTTTCTAAAATTATAAATACATTAAACAAACCCTTAAATATGTATCAAAATTAAAGAATAAGAAACGAAGAAGAAATGCTAATAAAAAGAAATATTCGTAAATTAATATGTATGTACATTTTTTCACACACAAAAAATCTCAATAAATGCTTTATCTGACATCACATAAAATTAATAATGTATTCTTATAAAAATTACGTTTAAGAAAATGTTTCATTCACTATTAACTTTCATCCATATTCTTTCAGAACCCACAACCTTGCTCGTACCCCGCATACGAAGCGGCGGACGAGAGCTGCACTCGAAGGTTGGTGAACCAGTTGAACTATTCTGTGTAGCCCAGGGTTACCCAGTACCCTCTTATACCTGGTACCGACAGGACGGGGCGAGACTGATACCTTTGACAACCAACAGAAGAATGCAAGTGCTAAGGTCAACTGTGCTCATACACAAGGCATCGAAGATGGATACGGCAACTTATGTCTGTGTGGCTAATAACAGTGCTGGTGAGGATCGAGCTCATTTGCAGCTTGTGGTGTTTGGTAAGTTAAGTGTTTTTTCTACAGTTGTTTGGTGTAGTGGTGTAGTGTAATCGTTTCCGGCTGCCTATTTCTAGCCTCCATTAGGAGATTTAACATAGCCAATAACGCCTCGTAATTTAGAACCCTGGTCGAGTGACGGGAGTGGTTTGTTCTGCTTGCTTTCATGCTTAAGATCCCAGATTTGGGACAGGGCATTGCCAAAATAACAGTCAAACTTTGAACGGCCTAAACATCCGAAAATCTAGATGATTAATACCCCAAGGGTAGGGAGTAGATATTAAATATGCTTCAAAGTATGATGTCGCCTTGAAAGAGTTATGTTGGTTTTCTACTCAAATCTCGATTTTTGTTACCTTTTGATAACTTTGACAACCAACAGAAAAATGCAAGTGCTAAGGTCGACAGTGCTCATACATAAGGCATCAATGGATACGGCGACTTATGTCTGTGTGGCTAATAAAAGTGCTGGAGAGGATAGATCACAATTGCACCAGGTTATATTTGTTAAGTACTTTAATTATGGTTTTTATGCTGCGTGTCCTGCTGGCATGCGGAAAGTCACAAGTTCGGGACAGGACATCGCCAAAATACTAGCCAAACTTTGAACGGCCTGAACAGCCGAAAATCCAGAGGATTAATACCCCGGGTGTAGGGAGTGGATATTAAATCTTCAAAGTGTCGCTTTAAATTAATTATGTTGGCTGTCTACTGAAGTCTCGATTTTTGTTGCCTTTGATGACTTTGACAACCAACAGAAGAATGCAATTATTAAGGTCAACTGTGCTCATACACAAGGCCTCGAAGATAGATACGGCGACTTATGTCTGCGTGGCTAATAATAGTGCTGGAGAAGATAGAGCACATTTGCAGCTTGTTGTGTTCGGTAAGTTACTTAATTGTTGTTTCTATAGTGGTTTGTTCTACTTTCTTGCTTGAAATCCCAGGTTTTGGCCGGTCATTGCCAAAATAACATTGATTTAAAATATGTTTTACAAAGGATTTCATCATTCAAAAAGCCTGTAAACGGCACTTGATGTTTTTAAATACAATATTTGTTAGTTAAATAATGTGATTTTATAAGAACAATAGACACAAAAACTTTAAACGGAATAAACTGCTAAAAATTTAGTGGAATAATATCCCGGGTACTGGGAGTGAATATTAAGTATGCTCCTAAGTACGATGTTGCCTTGAAAGAGCTATGTCGGTTGTCTATTCAAGTCTCGATTTTTGTTACCTTTTGATAACTTTGACATCCAACAGAAAAATACAAGTACTAAGGTCAAATGTGCTCATACACAAGGCCTCGAAGATGGATACGGCGACTTATGTCTGTGTGGCTAGTAACAGTGCTGGAGAGGATAGAGCACATTTGCAGCTTGTTGTGTTTGGTAAGTTACTTAAGTGTTGTTTACATAGTGGTTTGTTCTGCTTTCATTTTTAAGATCCCAGGTTCCGGCCATTGCCAAAAAAACAGCCAAGCTTTAAACGGACTAGGCTGCTGAAAAGTTAGATGAATAATGACACTGGTATAGGAAGTGGATATTAAATATGCTCTAAAGTACGATGTCACCTTGAAGTAGTTATGTTGGTAATCTACTCAAGTCTCGATTTTTGTTACCTTTTATAAATTTGACGAACGTCAGAAGAATGCAAGTACTAAGATTGACAGTGCTTATACATAAGGCATCGAAAATTAATACGGCGACTTATGTGTGTCTAATAACAGTGCTGGAGAGCATAGATGACATTCGCATCTAATTGTGTTTGGTAAGTTATTTTTTATTAACTAATAAGGGTACGGCATGCAACAAAGGTATGGACCTTATAACCTGATTATACTGCAGATAATAGAGCAAGCAATATGATAAATGGAAAGATAAGAGTAAATAGAAAATTGTCCTGCATACGAAGGTCCCAGGTTAAGAACCGAGCATTTCCAAAACTACGACTAAATAGTTCAACAAATACTAGGTGCAGAGAAGGTATACGTGAAATCTGTTCAAAATTGAGATGTCTCCTTTGAAAGAAATGTGCTGTGCCTTCTCGTTTCTCACTTGGTTAAATTAAATTTTTAACTAATATATTACAGTACATTTGGTTTTCTAAGTTATTATTGTTAAAGTGTTTTATAATTTCAAAATAATTTTAATCGCAATGAAAATTATCTTTTCTTTTTAATTAAAATTTTTATTAAATGTATTTAAGATAAAAAAAAAATAATACATCTTTAAAGATTACATTTATTTTAATGAACTCTGCAATAAAAATGTGCAAAATACTAAATTAATATTTTTTTTAACAAAATGCGAAAAAGTGGTTTGTACTTCCACTTATATCCTTTAGACTTTTTTAATTAAATAATAAGTATAATTTTATTAAATAAGCACTTTTATTCGACTCCCACATTTCTTATTTAGAAAAGATGCTTTCAATTTGAATCACAAAAAATACACTACTTTGATAATAATATATATAAGCATTGGCATTTAAAAAAACAAATGAATTAAAAAATATATTAAATCCTTCAAAAACATATTAAGTAAAAATTATTAAAGGAAGACGAATATCATAACATTGCTTCTTTTAATTTAACTGTCTAAAACAAATAATTGAAATTTCCTAGAAAAACTTCAAAACCGTAATAAGTTTAAATTAGTAGATCGAATTTAAAAATACGATATATTGCTGCTTCAAATTTTATTAAATAAGCGCCTTCATTCGAAAAATGCATTTCTTACTAAAAATATGTTCTTACTTTTATCTCACCATCTTGCATTTTCGATTTATTAATTAAATAAAATACATAAGGCATCCTGTGTGTGTGTGTGTGTGTTTGAGTTTTAGACTAAAAACGAATTATCTAACTTTCTTGAAAGTGTAATTGGAATTAGTACACCAATAACTAAATTAAATTTAATAAAATGTCACTCATATTAAATTTAATTTCCAATAAATAATTTAGGAAATGTGTCTTTAATTACCTCTATATTATTTCGTACTTTTTTTTAATCAAGCAGATTTATATGAATGTTTAAAAATAATAAGTGCCCAAAATTTATTTTCAATGCCCAGGAAAATGCATCTTTACCTTTTTACGTACGTTTTAGAAAAATAAAAATATATTTTTTCTTTTATTTTGGTTATTTTCGGTGTTTTTTTTTATAAGACGAAATGCGTTGTCTGTTAAATTAAGCTTTCTTACAACCTTTCAGCAAAAACATTTGAAATAAACTAAAAGCTTTTAAAATAAGCTATATTTTATCTCAGGTACATGTATTAAATTACACTCAAGAATCCATTAAGGGATCATTATTTTTTAAGAAAATAGCTAACATAATGGCAAAGCTAAACTCCTTTTATGAATAAAATATACATCCTAAGTCATTTTTGATAATGGATAATTTGCCTTTGTTACTTATATTTCTATGACTCCATATATATTGACATCTATCTACATTGCTGAATTGAGTTTAGTTAAAAGGAAATCATATTGAGTATTGAGAGTATGTGACACAATATTAAATTAAAAATATGCAGAAAGTCTTAACTATTTTTTATACATAATAAATCTGTATGCATCTTAATATTGACAAGATTTTTTATGTAAAAATAATTTAAACTGATTGGTTTTATATATCTTTCGTTGATGTTTGTACAATCAATAATAAACCAAACCGCTGTACTGTAGCGAATAGTCTTAATTTTCGGGGTTTTCGATATGTTGTCATGTAATGAATCTAAAAGATCAGGTAAATGTTCCTCTTTAACAAAGCTTGATGCACACAGAAATATTTATTTGTTTCACGACCACCAAATGCTGCTAATAAGATACCAATATAGATATATATGAAAATGATTTTTCCTTTTCACAGAAAGCTTATTTATTTTGTTGTTCATTCAAGAAATGAAAAAGGTTTTGGACGTATTTTCATTAGTTCATATGAAATATTTAAAGTATTAAAATGTAGCCTGTACGGCTATTAAGAGAAGGCCAAGAACGGCCAACAAAGCACACAGAACCTCACATCTCGAGGTCAAATTAAGAAACCACGGTATTCTTAATGGTTGTGAGAAGAGTGGATCAGAAGTAAAAGCAAATTCTGCTGCGTCTGCGATTCTATATTCTATATCAAGCTGTGTGAAAGGCGAAGTGAAATATTTACCACTTTTGGACGTTTTTGTCACTTGACAACGTAACGCAAATCCCCATTATGTCATAGCCGATTTGAATATTTGTTACCGTACCTGAAATGCAACATTGTAACATATCGATCCTAATTCTCTATAAAGTGTCTCACAAGTAATGACGTGACTTCCTTAAACATTTATTATGTACACTGCGTGACAAAATAGAGGAGAAAATGAAATGCATGCGCTGTCTACTGTATAAGGTATGAATACTGTATGAAGTATAAACTTCTCATTACTGCATGCATTTTCCTCCGTTTATTTACATTTATATAATCTTCTTATAAACTAAATCGAGGTGAGCAAACTTATTAGGCATAACAATTCAAAAGTAGAGATTTTTTAAATATATAAAATACAAATAATATGGTTGAAATTAAAATCTAACCAATTAAAATTACGTTCTTATGCCGAATTTTAGTTAGTTATTCCAAAAGACTGGAAAGTTAGCATCTGTCCCTTGTAAAGTTTATGATATATACATTCAAATGTCCGAAAATAACTTTCGAGAAAAGAAAATTGCAAAAACTTTTGAATTAATAGTCCGAATTCATCGTTTTATTTTGGCAATTTTGGCTCCGTTTCCAAATCTCATCGTTTTGGTGGTTCATAGATATATTTTAAACAAACATACTCACAGTCACACATTAATATCATAGTACAGATATGCGTATCTTTCAGCGAACTCGAAATATTTCAAAAGTATTTTCATTCAAATTCCTTCCAGTATCTGGGTTATTTAATCATCGTACAAGGTCTATAAAAGTTCGGAATCCCTCTTTTCAAGAATTTCAAAGTTTTTTTTTATACCTTAAATGCAAAACAGCGGGTTTTCGGGTATTTCTTCTCAGGAATTTTTCACTCGTTTTACGATAGTTTCCCTTAAAAAAAACGGCGTACCATTTGCCATTGCATTACGCTTGAACAACTAAACTATTTTCAGAGCCCAAACTTCGCCATCTATTATAGGCACCATTACACATTTTTAGAGTATCTTGGTAAAACAATAGACCAAAAAATATTTAAGGAACATTTAAAACAATTTTTAGGTTTTATATTTTTTACATCATGAAGTTACGTAAAATTATACATCGGTCTTTTTTTTTAGGTTATGTAACTTACAAGAGAATAACACTTAAAACTTTGAATCATAAAAATAAATATAAGAAATGAAATTCTTTTGCTAAAAAATAAAAAAAAAATGCAAAAAAGGAATTAAATCCTCTAAAAGGTTAAAAACCAAAATTTTGCTTTGAAAGTATTTTTATTTAAAATATTTCTAAATCTTAGTGCTGAAAATGAAACGTTACATAAGATCACCATTTTAATCCATGAACAAAAAGGATTAAAAAAGTTCATATAAAAATGTATGTCTAATTATATTTAAACATTTATATTATGTTGCAAGTTTATTGAAATATATGCAGATTTCAAACAAGAAAAAATATATGAAACAATTTAATAGTTAAGCTTTACAATAACCTAATCCATCAAATAGACACGCATATGATAAGTTTTAGTGAAAGTTGTGTCAAGAGAGAAACTATGTCACGACTTTTGGGAATTGTACGAGATATGACACTCAAAAATTAATATTGAGTTCTATATTTAAAACGTCTATTCAATCATAATAAAATGTGAAACAAATTGCATTTGGGACTAAGTTGCTTTTCTAAAAGTAAATTAGTTTTTGAAATTGTTTTTTAAACTGTATTTATTAAAATTTGCATTAATATAACTTCTAAATGTCCGAAAATAATAATCTGGAATTTTGGTTTTTCAATAAGTTGAATTGATTCAAAGGCATGACATTAACTTTAGAGCGATTTTTGTGCAGACGCGAATTCAATATTCAATTTTTTTTTCTTGTCTTTCATTTCGTTGAAAAGCAATTTATTTCAAATATATATAAAATTATTATTCCTAGTAATAAATATTTATATTTTTAAACGGTTCTTTAAAAAAAATTTATATAAAATGATAACTTAAAAATTAATTAAATTTTCAAGATCAAAAAAGGGAAAAGGGAAATTCGTTTGTGCTGGTGTGGCCAGCATGTGGTTTGACCAAAAATGAATTGGATAGTTTCTCCATGAGACCCTACGTGGATAGCGACAACACAACTGTGTATAGTTTTAAAATTATGTACAATATTAAAAAACAATTGGCCAGATTAATTACTACTATAGTTTTAAGTAATGGGAGAAACAAAAATGCATTTGTAAAGTATGACCTTAAAATGCTATTTTATGGCGCAAGCCTACTAATACTTTTAGATAAATTGATTTTTATTTTTGTGTTTAAAAATAATTAAATAAAAAAAACTGTTTTGAAATTGAACTGTCAGTCTACAACGTTTATAATACCGACGCATTTTTAGACAACTTAATTTTTATTTTGTTTGACTTTTTAGATTTTGTACGTAGTATAGACTCTTCTCCTCAAAAATACGCGTAGTGGACCGTTTTAGAACTCTGTTCCCGACTCTGTTTTACAATTTTTAATACTTGATTTCCTATTATAAACTAGAATGTTAAATCTTTACAAAAAAAAAAAAAAACATTGTCGAAGCAGCTGTATTAAAAGTCAAAGGGCGTACCAAGAGTTTCTAACAGATTATGAGTTTTTAAACAGGTGTTATTAGAGGTTACATTGAACTAGATGGATTAATTAAAGCTTCGATTTAATTATTAGTAACAAAAATACTTTCCAGATGTTGGTAAATTGTTTATTGCACACGAAAAATGTGTATTTTTACCAAACAAAACCTCGAATTACAAACCTCGTTGAAATCGTCCTCAGCAAATATTAAACGGTAAATTTTTTTCAAAATGACTTGCAAAACATACTTCTAAATATAGCTCTATTTGAAAATGAAAGCGTGTTTACATAAATAAAATATGCGTAGGAGTTTGTTTTCGAGAATGAAGAGGTTGTAATACAAAGAACGATCGTTCTATGGCTTATCTTATACCTTTAATTCGAGATTCCTTCCAATTAAAAAACGCACTTGATACCATTTTTTTTAGGTAAATCTTATATTCTCTTGTTCCGCAATTCAGTTTTTATTTGGTGTATTAGACAGTAACTATTCATTGAATATTTTGAAATACATTCCGAAGTCAATAGAAAGTCCCCGAGGCGGTAAAAGTGTTATGCAATCTTTTGAAAACAATTTTTTTTTCGAGAAGATTTTATAATGCTTATAATGTGTCAGCAAAAATTTATTTTAGAAAACTAATTTAATGATTAGTTTTTCAAAGTTAGTTCTATTTTAAATTTAAATTATTTTACACATTAATTTAGGGTGATTTTGATAAATAAAACTTACGCTAAAGCAGAACTTATTAATGTAATCAGTGTTGGTAATTAATAACAAACTGTGATCAGACGCTAAAAGCAGAACTTGAACTTTGGAGTAAGCTATGAGAAGTTTTTGAGATGAGAAATAAAAAAAATCCTATAATGAAATATGAATTGTATTTAACTGTTCTTAATACCTAACTGTGTGCATACAAGAAAGACGGATAATTAAATAATAGGATAATAAGAATATTTGGATAATAAAGGTACTAAAGGTAATGAGATCATATTGATAATTGGATAACTGCATAATAAGTCCGGATATGTTTCATTTCGGTTCGGGTTTCAACCTTTTACTTCTCACATATCAGTTTATATCATATTTATCCTCATATTAGCTTTAAGACTATTATTGTCATAAAACAGAGCATACGAAACTCGCGCAAGGTCAATCTCTTAGTCCAAAGATCATAGCATTAATTGTCCCCCTTCCCCCTAAAAAAATATTATCTATACATAATTAAAAACCTCTTAGTTTCTTACTTGTTCAAACTAGAACATATTGGTTTACTTCCTCATTGAAATCGTTATATTTTATAAACAATGAATTACTCCTGTCAAATGTCAATTGTCACCATATGCTCGAAAGGCGCATGCAAAATAAAAGTATTTAAAAGAAAAGTCATAAGTAATTGAACTAGAAACAAAAAAATTAAACACTTTAAACTTGGAACAAATTTCTTCTAAAAATCTTCAAGTGCAGCTTCAACAACCATGTATTCATGAAAATATTCTCGATTAGCTGTACTTTCTCGATAAATAAACTCTGCTTCAAAGAAGAAAAATATTTTCTAGCACAGGACAAAATTGTTACTTCCCATCCAATTTCATTTTCCTCTCATGGCATCATTTTCTATCGGTACCGACACTATAGCCAATAAAACCTAGAGCAATAAAATTTCAAACATCTTGTAAGTTAAACCAATTAAATCCAAACATCCAATACTATAAATCATTCCCTAATTTCGCTAACCACATACAATCTAAGTCTTAACACAGACATTTCCGGCACAAGGGACCCAGCCCTTTATTTAAGAAATAATGCTTTTATTAGCTATTTTGTGTATGAAACTAATTATTGTTATTTTTACTTTACCTTTTATTTCTCGCAACGGTTTTCTTTCTATAAAAATATTGACTTGAAAAAATATTATCATATGTGTTAGAGTAATAAAATGAAACATAGAGTAATAAAAATTAAAACTACTTGAATGTTAAATCAATTCGAACCAGTTTTCTAATACTATAAATCATTCCCTAATTTCGCTAACCACATACAATCTAAGTCTTAACACAGACATTTCAGGCACAAGTGACCCAGCCCTTCATTTAAGTAATAATGCTTTTACAAGTATCGTGTGACTTACTCAGCAAGCTATTTTGTGCACTAAACTAATTATTGTTATTTTTACTTTACATTACTTTTTAATTCTCGCAGAGGTACTCTTTCTATAAAAAAACATTCGTTTAAATAACTGCGATCATATGAATAAGAGTAATAAAATTAAACAGTAATAAAAATTGAAACTACTTGTGCAAGTTAAACCAATTAAATCAAAACTTTTAATACTATAAATCATTCCCTAATTTCGTTAACCACACACAATCTTAGTCTTAACACAGACATTTCAGACACAAGGGACCCAGCCCTTTATTTAAGAAATAATGCCTTTACAAGTATCGTGTGACTTAATAGTCTAAGAGCTAGCAACGTTTTTGAGAGAGAATTTCAGGTGGGCCAGTTTTAAGATATGCTATCTCTCTCACTCTCCCGGACATCATACGGGCTATCTGGCTGGCGGTAGTGGTTGCGTTCCTCAGTGCGCATCCTACTAATACAAGTAAAAAATTGATTTTTCAAATCATTTTAGGACGTTTTATTTTTTTATTGTTATTTTTAGCGAACTTTTTGCAACATAAATCTATTATTGCCAGACATTTTTATTGTTGTTTAAGCTGTGCCAGACGCTAATTTCGATTTTAAAAGCTCAAGTGTTGCCCAAATTATCAGCTCATTACAAGTATTGCCACATGGTATTGCGCAATGAATGACGATGACGTAATTACAATGATCGGTGAATTTACACCTGAGCTGGTAATTTGGGCAACACTTGAGCTTCCAAAATCAAAATTAGCGTCTGGCACAGCTTAAACAACAATAAAAATGTCTGGCAATAATAGATTTATGTTGCAAAAAGTTCGCTAAAAATAACAATAAAAAAATAAAACGTCCTAAAATGATTTGAAAAATCAATTTTTTACTTGTATTAGTAGGATGCGCACTGAGGAACGCAACCACTACCGCCAGCCAGATAGCCCTTATGATATCCGGGAGAGTGAGAGATAGCATATCCTAAAACTGGCCCACCTGAAATGCTTGTTTTTCCGACGTTGCTAGCTCTCGTACTATAATCAGCAAGCTATTTTGTCTATTGAACTAATTATTGTTATTTTTACTTTACATTACTTTTATTTCTTGCAGTGGTACTGTTTCTATGAAAAAAAATTCGCTTGAATAGCTGTGATCATATATGTGTGTGTGTGTTAGAGTAATAAAATTAAACAGTAATAAAAATTATACTACTTGCAAGTTAAACCAATTAAATCCAAACTTCCAATACTATAAATCATTCCTTAATTTCGTTAACCACATACAATCTAAGGCTTAACACATAAATTTTAGGCACAAGGGACCCATCCCTTTATTTAAGAAATAATGCCTTGACAAGTATCGTGTGACTTACTCAGCCAGCTATTTTGTGTATTGCACTAATTATTTATTTTTACTTTACATTATTTTTTATTTCTAGCAAAGGTACTATTTCTATAAAACTCATTCGCTTAAATAACTGTGATCATATGTGTTAGTAATAAAATTAAACAGTAATAAAAATTAAAACTACTTGCAAGTTCAACCAATTAAATCAAAACTTCCAATACAATAAATCATTCCCTAATTTCATTAACCACATACAATCTAAGTCTTAACACAGACATTTCATTCACAAGGGACCCAGCCCTTTATTTAAGAAATAATGCCTTTACAAGTATCGTGTGACTTACGCAGAGGCGTCTATTCTTCCAGGCCCACACTTAATTAGAGCTAATGGTCCTTCCCCCCCTCTTGTGTCTTGATCGCCCTATCATTACGAGACAACATGTCCCTCCAAGCAATGCACACCACAGGAACAGAGTCGATCGTTAGTTTTGGTTGTGTGGAAATAACTATTGTGAGGAGGCACTTGTTGTTTAAAATTCAGGGTGGTTATAAAATAACGCTCGCTATTCGGAGTGGTCTGAAGCTTGAATGAATAATCCAAATGCATCAAACATTGAGACACTTACTAATCAAGAAGCGGAAAAAAAGAATTGAATCGTAAAAAAGACAGAATCTTAAAAAATAATCATAAAAAAAAACTCGTCTCTTGACCGGGGTTCCAAATTACGAGACGTCATCAATTATGGCTAATTACGGCCAACACATCCAATTACGCCTCGTAATTTAGAACCCTGGTCAAGAGATGAGTTTGTTTTTCATGATTCCATTCTTTTCCCCCCTTCTTGATTAGTAAGTATCTCAAAGTATTTTGCATTTGGATTATTCATTAGAGCTACAGACCACTCCGAATAGCGAGCGTTATTTTATAACCACCCTGTAAATGAAGATAAGGTGGATTTTAAAAGCGAAATTTGGTTTGAGTTATCGTCGCACTAGAGCTACACAGGGGCTATTGGCAACGGACGTCGTATTTTACAACCACAGTCAAGTGACGAGCCGACACCTGAATGGGCACCCAACGCCGACATCGTACGCAGCGTCAGGACTTTGAAGGATATTTAACGTACACTCCCTTATACAGGGAATATTCGTCGGACATTTTTGGTTACACGGGCCGTTTATAGGTCGGCAGTTATTTTGGCGATGCCCGTACCCGAACCTGGGATCTCTCGTATGCTAGGCGACTGAATAACCGACTGGGCTCCCCATCCCCAAAGTTAAATTTGGTTTTCAGATTTAAAATATATGCATAGTTTTATCCAAAGTCGTTTCGAAAGTACTAATGGTAACTTTCTCATAGATTGATAGAGATAACTTAATAATTAAAAAAAAACTAACACCAGCCATCAAATTTTTCGTATGGGTCTCGCCACAATTGCATAAAATGCCACAGTCCCTTTGCTTGTAAACGATAACTTTTCTGTATTGAACTAATGGCTGTTCTTTTTTTCTTTACATCACTTTTGCTTTTCGCTAGTGGTACATTTTTGTATAAAAAATACTCTCTTTAATATCCCATAGGAAATTTTATATTTTCTATTAAATTTGAACTAATAGCTTCACTATTTCCTAAGCACTGGAGGATTATTTATACAAAAAAAGAAATTCAGCATTTGCGATGTACGTTTAGGTTATATTTTAACGAAAACGCTTGCAGAAGCTTATATAATTATCGGGAGATAGGATTTATAAAATGTTGTCACGCATATTGTAAACCAGAAGATAAATATACATGCTTTGCAACAGCTCCAATACATATTTCTTGCTGATAGAAAGTATTCTTTTTAATTAATAAGCTCATAAAATACTCAAATAAATTTCAAAGCTATTTTCACGAATGTTAGTTTACGTTTACGAGTTCACTAAAGAAAAGTTTTTTTGAATTTTAATTGAATAAATTAAATACAAGTTCTTTACTCTAAACTCTCCGAGGCATGAGTGACTTTAACTTCATCGGTAGTACTAAATTTAATTTGATTAATATTTGTTTACTGTTTTTATTATAATTGAGTTAAATATTTTATGTAAATTATTTTTTTTCTTAGCGTTTCTATGGAAACAATAAAAGTAAATTTGTTTTTCGATGGTTTATATAAACTTTAAAAGAATAATTCAGGTGTAGCAATAAAAACACTTAACTAGATTTTAGGTACGTAATTCAACGATTTAAAAAACATGGAAACATATTCATTTTTTTTTTAGTTTAACAGAGCGCGGGTTTAATTTGTAGGTTATTTTCTTTTTTGCTTCAAAAATATTTATTTTTAATGATTGATCAGATTTTTTATACAATTCGATTTTAATTACATTTCCACAATCCATTAGTTTTTGATATTTACAAACGAAAAAATGTAGAGACATTTATGTATAAAAACTAAGTTCGAGATGATGCATTATTAATGGTGCACAAATGCAACTATGGGTAGATAAATGTAGTACATATAATATTCATCTTCTAGCACAGCCATTTAAAGTAAAAAATATGGCATCTTTGTCATAGAAACAAGTTTAAAGAATTGTTTTCACAATATGGAATTGAAAATTTTAATTCTGAATATTATGAAACTTGTTAATACTTTAAGACAGAGTAAAACTTTTAACGATTTTTAATTTCGTTGGCATCGAAATATTTCGATCCATCAATATTTATACCTACATGTTTCAAATCATATAGTTTTAAAGTAAGTTGGCCGTGAAACATTCACTTTTTAAAAATATAGATGAATAATATATTCATAAACAACATTGTCAATAATTGGTTTAAAAAAAATTAGGATTTGCAAGATCAGCAATTGAAATCTTTAATCAAGACCATCATCAAAATACGTTAAGGGAACTCAACAATAACACCAATATCTGTCTTCGAAAAATAACATACATTGTTTATTTTCGCAATCATTAGCTTCAACCCAGTTGTAAAGGTCTAGAATTAGCACTGCGAAATGTTCGATTAAATTAGAACGTCCATTACTTTTGTCCTACACCCCGTCTCTTACTGGTGCTAATTCCAAAGCTTATTTCTTGCGTGTTTCTAACTGTTTCCATAGATCCAAGGGAAAAAGGGCGGGGGAATTTAAGTGTCTTAAGTACTATATATTTTTTAATGTTCTAGAATAACCTTGGAGCCTTTTTTTGTTCTAGAGAGCATAAGAATGTTTAGATTTGCTAATGAAGGCATGTGACGTTTATAAAGACTAAAAGTCTTCTGGTTTATAGTTGTATCCTTCCGTATTTTTTTGCATGCGAGAAAGGCTGTTTGAATATGCATGAGTTTGCCTAGTTAACACCCCGTCTTAAGCCTTGATGCGTGTTGGTAGATAAAAATAAATAAGTGAGGTAGTATTAAAAAGTCCAAAGTATCATGTACGAATGGATTTAATGTTAATTATCATGATACATAATAAATAATTAATGAGGACTGGTTCAAAAGTTTTAAGGTTATAATCACGATCAAAACTTAAGTATACAAAATAATCTATTATATTTTTTTAATATTAGAAGCAATTATTTATTAGATTTGTTTTTTATATTAGAAATATTTAATTATAGAAGATACAATTTCAAATCAATTTATACACAATTATGTTCAACAATTAAGCATATAATTTTTGAAAAATGAATATTATTTAATATTTAAAACTAATAATTTTTTTTTAAAAATCTGTACTTGAAAATAAGTTTTTTCTTCTTCTTTGAAAATAAATTTTTTCTAAATATAAATTATCTGAATTCTTGGAATAAAAATAGAATATCCAAAACACCATAATATCAAAATATGGGTTATTACTCCGTGTATGCGGGAACGGTGGACTTTAATTCTGTCTTTGGTCCTAACTCCTGCAGCCGTTTACCATGCCGCTCTATGGTGGCTGATCAGGTGGTGTGGGCTCGTAACTTGACAGCCGTTCTTAATCACAACGACATCTCTCATAAACCTCGTGTAGATCAAGCGTGACGTTAATGTCCCGCCAACCACCATGCTGTTATGTTTTTATTCTAAAAAAGTATTATTCCAAAAAAGCCTACACATAGTTTTACTATTGTATTTTACTCTTATTTATTAACATAAATTTATTTTTCATTCTAGAAAACTTACGTGCGTCTGTGTACCCCGAAAAACTAATCGTCAAAGAAGGCATCAGTGTCACCTTCACCTGCAACGTAACAGGTCCCCAGATCACGTCTTTAGTGTGGACAAAAAACCTCAAGCCTGTCATCACTTCAGCAAGGACAAAACTTATCAGCTCCGAGGTTTTGCAGATTTACTCCGTAATGCGGGAGGATAAAGGGATGTATCAGTGCTTTGTCAGGAGCCATGATGATTCGTATCAAGGATCTGCTCATCTTAGTTTGGAAGGTAAATTTATAAATTATCAAATATTATTAACCCTTTCATTCCCAATGACAACTTGGCGTCGTCATTTTAGAATTTTTCTGATTGTCTATAGCCATTCGCGATATTAAAAAGCACATAGTTCGATTCTTCAAACTGTTTCTATTAGAAAATGTTTTTTATCGATCTCAATAGATCCCAGCCCTATTTTTTTTTTTTTAATTGTGATTCGAAACATGATGACAAATGGCATCACAGGGACTGAAGGAGTTATTCAGGATGAGTGTCTTGGATGAGTTAACTTTAAATAAGTTTATAAAGCAATAATGAATAAACCTATTAAGAAAAATATTAATATTTTAAAAAGTATGTGTTTTAGAATTATTTAAATATTTTTTAATATTTTAAATTCTTTGAAAATAATATTTAAAATACTTTTTGTAACCAAAATTTTAAATTAGTTTACGCAAATCTAAATTTGAAATATTAACACTTCAATCGCCCTTAACAAAAAATAGAAAATGATCTTGCATGATATTTTGAGTAAATTGTTAAGTTTGACAAATTCTACTTCCGTTTTATTTTTAAGATGGATTAGCCATTAAAATAAAAATTAGTAGAAACACGTCATAAAAAAGATGACCTACTTCGTAAGTCATAAACACCGAATCTCGATCAGAATACACATGTATCTTGCATTTTTCGTTATTGTGAAATTTTTAAGACTTAATATTTTTGTGAATGAAGAGTAAACTTCATTTTCTTTTAGCTTCCACACTACGCTTATATCGTAAAAAGATTACGGTATTATAAACGTTCAGTCAGTCACTCTATCAGTCATTTTCCCAGCCCAAACTAAAAATGCTAAAAACAAGTGTGATACGTCAAAAAGTTTAGCTCATCGCAATTAGAATACATTGACAATTTGAGAAAAGAATTCGAATTCGAGGTACTTCAAATATTTAAAAAAAACTGCAGCATTAAATGCTTATTTAAAAAGCATGCGAAGCCATTTTTATTCGAATTAAATCGCCATTAACATTTGCTACAATATCACAATCGATAAATTAAAATAAATGTGTTTTAGATCATCATTTTTTTTTACAAACGTTTCAAATTAACATTTGCTTAGAGCGTTAAGTTAGCTGTGTCTGAAAATGACTATTGAATAAAAACTTAAATAATTAAAATTTTAATTTTTTTCAAAAAAAATTTAGTAGCTTTTCTTTTGGAAATTTGTTACTTCTGATCTGACTTTATAGGAAAAATTTAGCTCAGTTTCACACCAAGTAATACAAACAGTAAAAATAAGTATTTTTCTAGACCTTGCAAGTTTGTTTTCTAACTTTTTATTACAAAAAAGCTTTATTTATGAACCATAATGTTAAAATTCCTTACTCCATGCATCACTTATTATTAATTTGATAATGGATTCCGCTCTCTTATCATAAATAACATTCGATTTTCCTCTCGCTATTGTGTATATTTGAGGAAATTTCCTAGTTGCTGGAAAACTTTAGATTGATCTTTCTTTGTTATTCCGTGTTTGCCGCCTATTTTCCATCATTCTCATCTCATGAGTTAAGATAAACAAAGTGGCTAGTTTTTTCATCAATGGTAAACAGAAAAAAAATGAAGAATAGAACCTGAAAAACAAATGGAATATATTAATTCGCTTTTTAACAATAAAAAATTCAAAAAAATAATATCATTTAACATATTATGCGTTTTCATAAAATAAATTAAAGTTTTATTCAATAAACAAATATCCGTGAATAAAATACTGATTTAACGTATAACTAAATATGCTTTTGTTATTAAATCATATTAAGTAAGTACTTATTCAGTTAAAGCAAGGTAAAAACATGCTTAATATGAACATTTACCATTTATTAATATGCAGATAAAAAATATAAAAGAATTATTTTACGAAAAATTTGCTTGAAACATATTTTTCTCCAATACAATGTTATTTATTTCTCTGGCATGGACACGTGTGTCCAAAAGAAGTATAAAAATATTTGAAAATTAGTCTTCTTTTCCAAAGTTATATTTTTCCAAATACCCCCGTAGTTCTCTTCATTTCCAGGAAAAGTTTAGTTTATTTATTTTTCTGACATAGACATATACATCCTCCAAAAAATAAAAAGACATATTTAAAAATTATTTTCCATAGTTTATTTTTATTTTCCAAATACCTCCATAGTTCTCTCCATTCCCAACAAAAAAACACACGCCCATGGCGAAACATGATTTATACTTCCAAAAAACACAGTAAGAGAGGAATTTATAGTTCTTTGAAACATGGTTGACTTGTTTTTGCCACAAATGTTCCTCCCCAACATTTTTTCCTGCCCCGGAAATAAAACCCATTCGGCAACGGAGCCTTAAATGCAACGCAATCAATAACCCCGTGTCAGTGACGCCTTAGCTGTAATCGCTACCATTGTGTAAACAGCACAAGGAATATCCATAAAACAAAACTCAAGAAAACCTCTTGGCTTTATTTTCGAAGCGGCAATACTTTATTTATTTTCATGGTGTTCTTGGGCTTTCGCCAGCTATACTTCTTTGATTTATTCATCGATTCTAAAGGGGGTATGTTTAGGGGAAAAAAATTACTTGACGCTCGAGTACAAGAAATTAATTGTGGCCTGTCAAATAGATGCTCACGCTACGTCTTTTTTGGTAATGTAGGCAACGAAATAATGTAAACAAGAAGTCTTTTTGATTATTCAGAATGTCGCGCTTTATGTCGACAAATAGTGATTGATTCGTTTTAAATGCTAAACCATTGTGCTCGATATTCAATTAACTCATATTTGTTCTGTTTCTGACACTTGCTTTGTCATTTTGGCGTGACAAAATGTTTCGATAACTCGGAAACAGTGAAGTGATTACTATGCGAATCGACAAGGCATTTGTCACATTAAATGAGTATTTTCTTTCATTTGTTACATTAAAAACTATTTTTCTTTCTCAGGCTTTGTATTTAACGACATGTATCATAGAAACTTTTTGACAATTTTTATCACAAATTGGGACTTAATTAGACAGTTTTTCTAGTTTATAATAAGTATATTTTTATTTGAATATTTTTTAGAGTATATTTACCATTTTATAATTTGCGCTTATTTGTTACTCCTTGCTTCTTACAGCCATTCTTTTAAACCTATATTTAATTTATTTAATATATTATGTTTTTCATTTTACATTAAAAACATAATTTAAACATTTAAAAGATCTTATCTTTAAGCCTCTAGTACTTACAGCTGAACCATAAAATTTAATCTACATTATGATACGAAAATAGTTTATGTTCTATAACTATAGAAATGTGATATTGGATGCTAAATTGGTGCTTCATAATGAAAAAAAACTATATATTGAAATTAAAATATGATTTTACGATTATATGATTTATTTATATGTTTTTTGCTCTGTTTCTGACACTTGCTTTGTCATTTTGGCGAGACAAAATGTTTCGATAACTCGGAAACAGTGAAGTGATTACTATGCGAATCGACAAGGCATTTGTCACATTAAATGAGTATTTTCTTTCATTTGTTACATTAAAAACTACTTTTCTTTCTCAAGCATCTTCTTTCTCAAGGCTTCTTCTTGAACGACATGCATCATAGTAACTTTTTGACACTTTTTATCACAAATCGGGACTTAATTAAACAGTTTTTATATTTTATAATAAGCATATTTTTATTTGAATGTATTTTTAGAGTATATTTACCATTTTATAATTTGCGTTTATGCGTTCATGTTTTTTAACAGCTAATCAGTTAAACATATATTTAATTTGTCAAATATATTATTTTCATCTTTTTGCATTGAAAATATAATTTAAACTTTTAAAATATTTTATTTTTAAGCCAAAATGGGTCAGCTGTAAAAGCGGTGTTTGGTCAAGAAGAACATACACAGCTGTTTATCACATTGTAATTATTTTTAGATAAGGCGATCTCATACAGAACAGAATGTTGTAGCAGGCACGCTACTTATAAATCCAGATTACTCGAGTTGAGTTGTTGCATGAAATAAATAATATGTAAATTAAGATACATGGTTGCAGGGATACTGCAGTAAGTGCAGCTGACATTTTAAACCACACAATTTAATCCACATTATGACACCAAATTAAATTATGTTTGATAACCATAGCAAGGTGATATTGGAAGCTATATTGGTGCTTCGAAATGAAAAAAATTATGTAAATAAAATATGTTTTCACGCTGTATACAAAGAAAAAGATACAATTTTTCCAAATGTAATGCATCTTTCTCAACGTGTTCAATGTTTAAATAATTATGTTAAATGCAAATATATATATATTTTTTAATTATTTTTCTTGCAAAATATGACCATCACAGATCGATATATATTTTGGAGTAAGAACGAATAAAAGCATGTATTCCTTTTAGAGGACATTATGCTTGTTTTTTAAGATATGCATTCATAATAAAAAACTGAAATCCAAAAGAAAAATAATAAAAACCTTTATGACAAAAAAAATGTTCAAGACCAAAAAACATACATAAAATATATCCAATATTTCCATTTCCATATTTTTCTAAGCACTCGTAATTTCCAATCCATTACATTCCTATTTCCTACCTTAGTTACAGCTAGATTTCTCCGGCGGTTCTTCCTTTCGCAACTCCTAATTTGGGTAATGGCACACGAGAGAGAAGCGACGTCACAAACATTTCATTATAATTCATATCTCGTAGCTGCACGTTCGGGGCAGATTCACGAGAATCGTAATAACATTCCTAGTTTGCTGCTGAAAATAATGTAGGAATAACAACGAAATATGTCGCTTGTTATGGCATAAAGGGGTCTAGGAAATAAATTTAAATCCGATGCTACAAATTAGGCTGTTTATTTCAACATGCGTTTCTTGTATGTTTTTGAATTATTTATAGCATTGTGCGGTGGTTTGTAGATACGTAAATAAAATTTTATCATTATCAGAAAAGATAGTTTTTCCTTAAGTGACGTAAATTATATAAAATGTCTAGGATTCCAACATTACTATTCCTATCCCTAGGCTAGAGCCTAGAATCACAAGAGTTATTATCCAACAAGTATTTTCATTTACAAACATGTTGTTAAAATATGCTTCTTTTTATGACTTAAAGTTCTTTTTGGTCGCATTCTAATCTTTCAGATTTTTTATGTATCATTTTTAGTGTACAAATTAAAAAAAAAATAAAATTTTAAAAATATTTAGTTTTCGAAAAAACTTAGTTTGATTTCTAGTTACACTTATTTCCAAATATTTGTATATATAAAGTGCTATATTTTATTGCGTCACAAAAATCAAAAATAATTTACAAAATTACCAAAAACTGTCACAGTTAGACCTTTATTAACATTATTAATTTTTCAGTTGCGATTATGGTTAAAATGTAGCAAATGCAAAATACCAGACACTCTCCCACAAAACCCTATTGTAAAAAAGCAATATTTGCAAAACTAGAAAAATGTCCATATCGTTATAAACCTATTATAGACTAATCGATACTGTTGGTGGGAGTGTAACAATATTTCCAATACATTAACGTGTAATAAATCTTTCGTTTCTATGGAAGAACTTATTATCTTGGTATGAAATGTCCAAAGGGACTTCCAATCAAATGACATCTTCGAATACAAAAGGATCATAATTATGACAATCTCCAGGGATATTTCGCTCGGTATTAAACTGCCATGGTCTATGTTTAGCCGTTAAAATATCGATATAAGTCATTTTCATTATTTATTCATAAGTAATGACCATGGTGGAAGGATCTGTGACGATTTGGGAGATGAATTGCTGCAAGGTGTGATTATATATCCCTTTGTGTGGTATATCAGATATTGTTTGCATAAACGCTATATCATTTAAGTTATGCATTACACTCATAAAACACTCATTTAAGAATCTTAATCATAATTTTCTTTACGAATGGAATATTACCCTTTATCATTTAATACAAATTATAAAAATGACTCGCATGTTGAAATTGGCACATCCGGTTTAGAACATCTTTTATCCACTGAGTATAATGCCATGCCACTAATTATATAATTATGATTTAATAGGTTTTGTTAAATGTTTAAAAATACTTTTCTATGAAATCATTTTGTAATTTTTGTTGTAATTATTAATTCCTTTTTGAATTGTTTATTATTGTTATTGGGAAATCGTTTGGAATCCAAGAAAATTTGATAATTACCAATTTAGGTATAATTAAAATCAAATTGTATTATAAAACTATTTTTCTTAACTATGACTTTTCACACTTTCTATTTATAAAACAAAACTACACGTATTTGGCAACATTTAAAAGTTCTAATTTAACCTGTTCTGATTGCTTAAATCATTGTAAAAAGTGTTATTCGAAAATACAATGCGTAGTTGCACTACTCTATTTTTTCTACCGAAACATAGTTTTTAAAATAACTATCATATAGATTGCAAAATTAGTTCTTTTAAAAGCACTATTATACGCGATATTGACTAAAATAATAATTTAACTGATAAAATGCATCATTGTCAAATATGTATTACATCGAACATGTTGTATTAAATTTTAAATATGCCAACTTAAAGCGATTATTCATCCGATTAAAAATACGTAATGCATCAAACTACGAAAATTTCCAAACCCATTATTTCCTTTCAATCTTAAAATTAATTTTTAAAAAACAATCACCAATTCAAACTCCCAAGACTTCGCTAATAAGACCCATTAAAACTTCAACAATTCTTTGGAATCGCTTAAAACTCCCAAATTACAATTTTAACATCAAACCAAGAGCCTACATCTCTCATTAGTTGCAATTTATTTCGCAACAAGCAAAATCAAGGGATCCTTGTCGTCGAATTACAATGCGATTAAAGTCTTGGATGCGATGTGTGCTCAAACCTTAATGCCATATTAAATAGCAGCTTGTGAAAAGTTAGAATTCGTAGCAGATGTTCAGCATAATGACTTTGTATCGATGCTTGACTTGGGAAGCGTGTTCATGCTTGGCGTTCATAGGTGGTGTTGCTGGTGTGACGTTAATGTAAGAAACACATTCGATTAATATGAATGATAATGTTTCATCAAAATCGGGAATTAAATTAAAAATGGCTGATGAAATGGAAATCGACAAAGCATTAGTCAACGATGTAATCCTCATGTATAACAAAGAGAACAATTTCTACACTCCTTAAACAAACGTGGATTTTAACTCACTCTGAATTTATTTTCACTCCTTTCGGTGCCGAAAATGCACTTCCCCCTAAAAGAGTGGAGTCACTATTTTGTTTTGTTAAATATCCAACAATCTTATCAACAAACGAACGATTTTAAGGCGATTAGGATCGATTTAGGGCGGTTACGAGCAGTTTAGGAGTTAATTTCACTCATTTCCAGTGTCAAAAATGCACTTCTCGTATAGGAGTGAATTTCGCTCTTTTATTTTAAGAGTGTACCTCTATCACACAGTATAGTTTGTAGATGACTAAAAAACTTTCGGTAACAACCGGAAATGCGATTAAGTAGAGAAGTTTAATATCTCAAATAAACTGAATAAACATTACATATAACGTATATAGTGGTACCAATGAAGGAGATTTTAGTAACGGTTATAATAAACAAATCCTGTTTCAACTGATTAAATACAAAATAATTTCAAAACTTCCGTCTACTCACCACTTTTTCTCTGTACAGTATTTTTAATTTCCATGACAATTCGTGAAAGGAGTCTAAAATCAAAATTCACATTCTCCAATGTCAAATATATTCCTTTCATTGGCCTCTTCACTCAATTAAATTTACGAATTCCCTTAGTCGCCATTGTACGGACCGGCCCGTATATCTTATCTGTACTTCAGAAAATTTTACATATTTTTTTTTCAACTGAACCCTTCATTAGTTTTTAAACTTACCTTAAATAAAATCTGTCCAGGGTGAAGATACACTTTTTCAAAACTAAGTCCGGAACATGTTAACGATCTTGCTTTCACGGCATTCTTATTCACATTTTGCGACGCCGGTAATTGCGATCAGGTAATTAGTCAAATTTAGGAGCGGTATTTTGTTTTGGTAGTTAACAATGCGCTTCTCTTGTTTCCTAGATGGACACAGTAAATCATCCGTACGAAGGCTTAACTTGGATCATTTCGCTTATCCTATTAATTCGCAAGTGATTAAAAGCTAACATAATTACACGGAACTAAATGTTTAATTCCTTGCTGTTTGCAATTTATCTAAATTCAACACATTCATAAATTAAGCTATTTTTAACTAAAATTGATCATAATTTTTACACAATACCTAATACAAAATTTGATTGTTTAAATATGGTATGTAAAAAATATTTTGAAGGATTATTAAATAAACTAAACAAAAACAAGCATATGTAACACATTCTTAACTCAAGACAAAAAAGCAACTAATTATAAATTACTACCTGAAAATTCAAATAATTCTTTCGGTGTTTCAAATTGTTATGTTATTTCGACTGGTACTGGTTGGCATTGTCACAAAGATATTAAACTACAATCCAACACACTATAATATACCAAAGCTTTTTTAGTACGTTGGAGGTCTTAGTCTATTTTATATTCGCAAACTCGAGGGTCTGATTTAAGTGCGATAATAACTACGAGGAAAATGAAAATCACTAACTCACTATCCTGAATATTTCTATTAATTTTACCAATAAAATGCTTCGGATTGGCAAGCGTCATGTCTTTACTACTTCTCCAATGCATATTTGTTCTTTTACAGAAGACCCACCAGAATTCCAAGAAGTCTTCTCCGACCGCCTCCTCAGACCAGGAACCAAGACATCCCTCCGCTGCCTCGTAACAGGCAATCCTCTGCCCCAGGTCTCCTGGCGCCTGTACAGCCGCCCCGTCATCGAGGGCCTCGGAGTCAGGATCGGGGATTTTGTGGACTCACAGGGTCTCCTCACGAGCTTCATCAACATATCGGCTGTGAGTCCGGAAAACGGCGGGACCTACTCGTGTCATGCCAGAAATGACATCGGGGCCGTGAGTCATTCGGCTAAATTGTCGGTGTTTGGTCCACCGTTTGTCCATCCGATGGATAATGTGACAGTGGTGACTGGGGATGAAGTGAACGTGGACTGTGCGGTGTCTGGGCATCCGCTGAGGAGCGTCAGGTGGAAGAAAGGTGCGTGTGTCTTTCTGTATTATTAAGATGGATTGTCAGTCCGATGGAGATAATTGCACTAGTTTTGGAATCACAACTTCAGAATAATTATTACTTTGTCACGTTAGCTATTTCCCCCCAGGTATGGGAATCAACATAAATCGAAATGAAAAAAAAAATGAAACGAAAATGTTATCTAGGGTAGACGAACCAGTGAATGAAAGTTTAAGGAGCTGCGTTCACCTGTGAATAAACACCAGGACATAATGACCAAGACAAGCAACCACATGTCCGATAGCTTCCTACAAGATGGAAGGAAGTCAGATTTGGCAATCCATCTAGTGGAATGATTTTCAATCCTTATTTTTTAATTGTATTTACCAAATGTTCATTCACTGGGGCCTGTTCACTTACTGGTCAGTCTACCCTAGTTATTCAATTATATATCTTAAAGTTCTATAATGCCAAAATGATGAAACAGATTGCGACACTTATTTTAGAACTTTTTTTAAATAATAAAATAAATAACCGGCTGTTATTTTCAGTTTTATTTTTTATATTGATGTTACGATGAATCCAATACCTGGTGATGATGGAATAACATGGCAAAACAATTTTTTTTTTTTTTTTGCAAAAGTTGTGATTTCAAAACTAACGCATTAGCTCTATGTTACTGACGGTAAAGGTGATGTTTCTAACCATAATATACAATCGGAAAAGTGACGTTGTGGAAACTTAACTTTTGGCAATTTACGGAAATGCAGGACCCATATGTGAACATTTTTACATGCATCTCCTCTTTTCCTCCAAGTTGTTGCAGAAAATATTTTCCCTCTTCATTGAGTGGTTTGACATATCACGTAGACACACACAACAAATCGCCAACGAAAATGTTGTTAAAAATGCTTTGCTAACGTCTTTGAGGAAGTTGGGCGATGTTTCGCAAAGGTTCATGTGTCCTGTCCCATATAAGGTCCTTCCGTGTATAGCTAGCTTTACTGACGCATTATAGCTATAGGACGCCATTCATTACAGTAAAATAAAGGTTGTGATTACTGATTGAGGCATCAATGGCAAATTTGTTTCTTCAATTTATTTTTTACAAGATTATTGTTAAAACTAATTATTTTGATCCTAATAGCATTTTCCCGATAGTTTATGAATGGAATTAAATTATTCCAAGAAGTAAATATTATTCCAACAATAATAATTAACAGTGGGCTGAAAAAAAACCACATTGAGCCCATGAGACATTTGATAAGATTAATAGCAATATCAATTTGTCCTTCTAATGGATAATGTCACCGGTGATGAGATAAATGAGGAGTGTTCAGTGTCTGGACAATGTCTGAGGAATGTCAGACGGAAAATTGGTGTTAATCTATCCGTTTATAAAATGTCAAGTGGGAGTGACATCAAATTGCACTGGAAACGTAAATCTTTAATTAGTCCTTTCAGAAAATGTAATTTTATATCAGAAAATATCATCTGGTGTAAAATTTATTTCAAGTTTTCGAAATTTTATATTAAGTTTTAAAATTGCTGCGTTCGAATTCAACAGGGTGTATCAGGTTTTAAGTTCGTTTTATTTTTATTGATGCTGTAAAAAGTACGGACAACTTTTCTACCTATGCCTATACAATACAATAATGGTGTTAGCATTTATGATCCAAAGCGTTTAATTAAAATGCTTATAGGTTATTTTAATTCTGCACTTAAGTAAAACTAGAGCTCTTCCTAGTCAATTAGTATTTTTTTTAATAAATTGTCTGCTATTTTTATTCAAAATATTTGGATTCAAGATAAAGTCCATTATAAACAAAATAAACACTTAAAATATATTCGTTTGCAATATTGGTTATTAAATAACAAGAAAACCTTTTCCGAAATAAATTGGATATTCTTCTAGTATTACATTTTGTTTTTTACATCTTTCGAAAGATGTAAAAGCAACGCTATATAATAGCAATCGGAAATCATAATACTTCAATAAGCGAAAAATCCTTTTACGGAAGCTTATGTAAATGGATCAGCATATTTCAAGAGCAAAATCATTTAAGAGCACGATGCATATTTTGTGAAACCATTAGAACGCATGTTTCAAAACAATACACTAAAATTATTTTAATCCAACATGAATGGCGTTTTCCCCGTTTTCGGAACGTGTAGCGATATATATTTTTATAAACGTAAATAAATGCATTAAGCAGCTGAGATAAAATGTGTTGATTCATTGAGAAATGGTTCAAGTCGCCCATTTCATTTTGACTCATTGTGTTTAGTGGAGAGGTCGTGCAACGAATTTTTCTAGAGATATTATTAAATTATGAAATAGAAAACAAATACAGATAATAAATGTAAGTTCCTATTTTGATACTTGATTACTCGAACCAGTTATAATAAATGTACAATGCGTTGCGTGGGCTATTTAGATTGAAGTTTTATTGAAGGATTCGATAACTGAATATCGAAGAAAAAAATAAACTTTTATATCAACATATTTAAAAACTAATAATCTTAAAAAATAATTTATTTTAATTTATTTAAGAAATATAATATCAAACAAACACTTTTACAACCGAAAATACAATAAACGGACTGAGAGACCCTGAAAATGTAATTTCTGTACTAACAAAACGTGCCTCAGTGATGGATAGACTAAACTTAAATACTTCAAAATAGTAAAGTGTAAAGAAAAAAGAATTGGTGTTTTTTACAACACTTGTTTTATTTCAAGCTGTGGTTAGTTCAGTTAGTAACCGGCGGAATATGTTACCATTTATATGTATTCTCTTGTTCAAGTGTCTCAACTAAATATGATGTCCTAGGTACAGTTGTAATAAGCTGCAAGTATTCATCAATTCATTTGCAGGCATTAAGCGTACGTGAATAGCTGATTTAACCAGGCTATTCATTCGATTTGTTTAATTTACTATGTTAGAGTGAAATGGTTACTTGTTAATTCAAAGTTAAACTTTGACAATTTTCAAAGGATAATTTTCTTAAAGATTAACCTTTTTTATAATAAAGTATATCTACTGTAAAATTTTAAATTAAGTAGAAGAAGTCTGTCGATTGTATTTTAAGAAAAATTTTCAATGGAGAAGTACTTTAAATTTACATAAAAACTTCAAAATTGTTCTCTCAAACTTAAAAACGAAACTCATTTCACTAAACCACTGAATCTAAAAACTGCTTCACTTCCTTTTTCTCCATTATAACTTTTCACTGAGTACGGAACTAGAAAAATGAAAATGCGATTTCAAGAAATGCATGATAACGGAATGAACTATAATCTCTTTCCCATTTTCTTTCCCATTTCTCCAAACACCCTGTCAGAATTGCACTACGAGAAAGAAAGTAAAAATAGGATTTTATGAAACACCGATGCATAAAAAATGTGAATTTTTTTATTATTTCTTTTTTAGGGGGCACTTTTATTGATTTTTGTTCTGTCGCTTAATGGTAGGATGGGAAAAATTCGTCATTAAAGCATCATTTGTTTTGTAAGGTTTTGTGTTTTTGTGGAGTAGTATTTGTTTTGTTACTTGTTTTTAGTTTTTGTTAAGTTTTTTTAGGATCATTGTAATAGTTTTAGTCAGAAGAAAAAGTAATAACATGCTAAAACCAAGTTTGTTAAGGACGTAAATGACATAAAATTAAACTTTTACCTCAATTACTTTCTATTTATATGATCTAGGTTTTGTTATTAATACAATTAAGTAATTTTATTGTTTAATTTTCATCTTTTTAGTTAAAATTGCTGATTCATCAAAATAAATATTACTAAAACAACTTTAATTAAATTTTATCTTTGCTTTTTCAACGAGATAGTTATTACTCAAAATACAATTTCAGGAATGTTAAAACAAAATATTAAAAACTAATTTTTACTTTTAAAAAGTTTTTACTTGTATATAATTAGCTTTTTGAAAAAGCAATTCTGCAAATAATTTCAGTTTTGTGCACTACTGCAAACCGTTGACTTAAATAAAGAACCATTGAAATTCAATGTGTGGAAAGGATATGTTTATTATTTTGTATTATCATCGTTTCTAAATAATTAGCAATCTATTCCTCTAAGTTTATCTTTAGTTGTTATTTTTCATTATTTGTGATAAAATTAAATAAAAAAATTTATAATATACTTACGGTTTCCTTACTAACTTTAAATCTCATATCAGACAAAATTCTCTTATTACGAGAAGTAAAACAATAATTTTGTGTCGAAAAATAAATACAAATAAATTTTGTCTTTTAAACGTTAGTAATCCAATAAACTTTGTATAAAAATTACGTGGGATTGCATATTTGAGTTATTGAAACTTCAATGATGTTGTACATCACTCTGGAAATAATTCGTGTTGGTTAAATTATCAAAAAGATATCTTATCTAATATTTAAAACACACTTACAAATTTCGAAAAGTAAACTATCATTATATTTCGCATATAAGTGAGTGATGATATGATGTAATTTTGGGACTTATTTAATTTTTGTTCTAAAATGTTTAATGATTTTTTGGACGCTCTGAACTTATTGACGGATTACACGTGTCTCTAGAATTTGCAGTTTGATATCTGAAAGTGGCTGGTGAACAGATGGATCAATTCTTTGAAAAAGGTTCCATAATTTACGTTATGGACGAAGTGTTAATCTAAAAGTATTCGTTTTGACATCCGCAATTAAGGTGGAGGCTAATTATAATATCGATACCTTAAAAGGATGTTAGCAATAAGTATTTGATACCAGAAAACAATATAACGTTGCCCTTAACATATGCTATTTCAATGTGTGTTGAAACATACTGTATTTATAACTTAAATGAATAACATGAAGAAACGTCAGCTACTATTGTTAGCTTATATTATTAGAACAAAATAAGTGTGTTAGCAAATACAAATGACGCCAACCAAATCCTGCGATTGATGAATATAAAAGCAATTTTAATACTATATTCGAAGATAATATAATTGTGCGTATGGTTACATTCTATTACAAAATCTTTTGACTTAATTAGGAAGACAATTATGTAATGTGAGGGTAGATAATGATATAAAGAAGGTTCGTAACAAAATCTATCACTTATACCGCTCCAACATACTTGGTTTGCTTCTGATAAGAAAATTTGACACTAAAAAAATCCCTTAAAAATAGTATTAATTTATTCGCAGAGTTTCTAGAAAAAGTTTGATGAGGCTCAAGATAATATCAAGTATTCTAAAGATTTATTAGATAAGTATACATTTTGAATTAATAAAAAAATACTAGCACTGAATTAACTTTTATTTCTACCCCTTCTCTTTTTTGGATTTCAAGTATATAACATGTAATTGTTTTAGTTTAAATTGAATTAAAGATGTAACTAATTGTAATATTTAAATTTCGTTCTGTTAATTCAAATTTAATTTGGCTTGAATTACCGTCGCACTAGAGCAACACAAGGGCTATTGGTAAAGGGCGTCGTACATTCAAAATGGTGAACAATCCTGCCACACTTAAGCACATGTTAGTTTGGTTTGGTCTGAAATATCGTCGTACTAGAGCTGCACGAGGGATATTGGCGATGGGCGTCATATTTTTTTTTTTTTGAGCCACAGTCAAGGGAAGAGACGACACCTGTGTAGACACCCAACACAACTGTAACGGCGACATCGCGTACGCAGCGTTAGGTTTTTGAATTATATCGAACGTGTACTTCCTCCGCACGCGGTATTATTCGTCGGAAATTTTTTATAGGTCGGCAGTTATTTTGGCGATGCCGGGACCCGATCCTGAGACCGCATGCTAGGCAAATGCCCAACCGACTGGGCTCCCCAGCCCCTCAAACTTAATTTGTAAGCTGCCTTAAATTTAGGCTGTGTACTTTAAGTCAAAATTAATTATTTATTATTTTGAATTGTACTACTTAAAACGAAAACCGATGGAAGTGACAGGTAATAGTAACGGCTAAAAAGAGTGCGTGACACACTTCTATCACGCAAAATTCAATTCGCCACACGGCTACACAACTTTATTAGTTTGAATGTCGACTTTCCAACTTCGAAAATCGATGGACATTTTTCACTTTTACGTCCGTTTTCGTCACTCGGGGTAAAAAAAAAAATAGAAAAAGACGTCAAACACAAAATCTAAGTTCTCTGGAAAATTCTCATATGATCGTGTGTCGAGCCAAGTTATAGAGAAAAGGATATTTTCACATTGATTTCTTTTTTCGATCGAGTGCGAGATCAGAAGTTTTTCGGGAAAAGTAGATAACGTTCTTTGTTTTATGTGATATCAAACTGACAGGTTAAATTTTTTGTTTCCTATCTCAGTTTTTTCTGTACGTAATTACACTAGCTAGGGATTTTCGTGTTCGGTTTCAACAGCAAATGAAAAGTTTCGACACTTGACACTTGTCAAATGAAACTGTCATGCTTGTTTTGTGTTCAATTTGTATTTCGGTTTTTTACACTTATAATGCAAACACTCGTTTTTTATGTTTTTCCTTGTCATATAGATTACTTTTTATTGTTAAGGATTCTGTTGAAGACACATTCTGTATTTTAACCTTAAAAAGGATACGGACAAATTACTCCCTTTAAGAATGGTCAGTTCCTAACTATGCATATATTTTTGTACTGTTGTAGGTTTTAAAAAAATATTAAATTTTTGCATTGTACATAAAGTATCAGTTACAATTGAAATCATTTACTAAAATAATGAGCGGTTTCTTTTTTTGAGTAGTTTTCATGTTTAGACACATTTATAAGAGGTCAAAATTGTAAATGGGCCTTCGTGAGGTGATCAATTTGATCCTACATGCTTTTACAAAACAAAAAAAAAATATCTGGCTCATTTGAATTGTTCCCACATTTATCAAATGGATATGAATCTCAAAATTATTGCTACATGGGTAATTGTTTTGCTGTAATAATTGATTGAAAATACTTGACTAAAAGAAGGCACCGGAGGTAATTAAAATAATTTCTTGAAGTTATATCAAGTCATGTTCCTAAACATACCCCATTTACATTTGTTGAACATAAACACTTCATTGGGGTAAGGAATAGGAGGTATAAAAAGTTTTTCAAGATTTTAACTTCAGCCATGTTGAACAATAATATTTAATAACCTTGAACATGATGTTTCTTGTTCTGCATTTTATGAACCGAATTTTATTGCAATTACTTTTACATTGTTCAAAAATATGTCCACAACATGAACAACTAAAGTCTCTTTTATTATCTACAGAAAATATTTTGATTGTAGGCATTAAAGTAATTTCTTGTCATCTTATTTCTTTTCTACCACTTCTGAAATGGGATTCCACGAAAGTTAAACGGAGTGCAAACAGATTGAAAAAGGTTATTTTTTCGACTTGGTTGAATTTAACGACACGTTAAAAGCAATCTTCCTTCCAAAAGAGAATCAAACATTGTTTACGAATGGAAAGACACGAAGATATTGGGAAAAAAAAACATGAAATAAAATGCAATAACTTTTTCATAGAAATATTTCTCATAAAAAGTTTCTGGGTGACGTAATATAACTTTGCAGTTCAAATTTTCTAAAATGTGCTAGAATTACTTTTTCAGTAATCAATTGTGTCTATAGTTATCCTCCTATTGATTTTATCCAGAAATATTTTTCAATAACTTAATATCACTAGAAAAACATACTAGATTATCAATTGCTAAGAAACATTAAATAAAATGCATTTCCGATGTTTTTAAAAGCCTAAAAAACTGTATATTTTATAATCCTATTTTAGTTGTGATAGTTTTATGATTTACATTTATTAACTATTATAAATTTGATTAAACCCCCTTGTATAAGTCATAAACATCATAACTTAAATAATGTTAAATAAAATAATGAGAAATTAGATTTTATTTTCCACTTATTAGCGCAATATTATAACATATTTATTCTTATGAGCGTGTATAACAGCATTACATACTGTTTTAAAATGAAGCAACCTGCATCTATAGTTGTAAAAAATTAGTTCACATACATTGCATCTCTCATCGAAATTCCTACAAGTTTATTGGGAATTAAAGCTCTTTTCCAAAGTAGAAAAGTTAATTTTAAACTAATATAGACTTGCATTTTACAGCATATTTTACTGTATAAGATCAAAAGTATAAAAATATGCCTATTTAAAATGATACTTTAATATTTTAGTAGTAATCCTTTTTTAATTATATAATGCACAGTGCTAGTAAAATTGCTAGTAAAATTTTACTGAAAGAATTTTATCTACACTATTCATTTCAGCTATTTTTCAATAACTAAAGTTATGAAATTACTACGTCAATTTATTAATTTCATCTTAGCAATTGAAAGCAGCATTCTAGTAATTTTATACATTGCTTTCGACAAATGATTTTCTAAAGAATACAAATCTTAGCTATGTTTTATTGAGCAGTGTGTGACTTAAGTTATTTATTTATCTTATTTTATTTATTGTGGCATGCCAGCTCGGAAAAATGTCCTTTAAATAAATTAGTCAGTCTAATTATTCCATTTGAAATACACATTATGATTAATGAGCATAGTTTAAAATGTTTGATGCCGAAGGGCAGCAAAAATATAGCCTTTCGGATTAATCTGTGACAATGTCTATATGAACGGAAGTATTAACCCTGAGAGTAATCATGATAATGCTTTAATTTACTCTATTCTATGATGTGATATATTAACAATGATATATTATATGGTAATGATTTATTTATGGATGATATCTTATCTGAAGAGAACACGGGAAAAACCGCTTGACTTCGTAGGTGGCTTTCCTCGTCTAGCCTCATTGGCGATGATAGCGAATAATCGCCTAAACTGGTGTGAGGAAACCAGTTTCTGACTTTCTTGTGCTTCCCTCACTGTAACCCTGAAATTCAGTTCCACGTTTTATTCAAACGAAAAGACTTTCATTCATCATCATGTTAAGCTTTAAAAATAAAGTGCGATTGATTGAAAATCGTGTATTTTTATAAAACAATTGAGAGAACTTTTAAGATTCGTAAATTAATTGAAAAGTCCTAAACCCCGACTTTTCTACCTACCGATATACACGCGATGCACGATTCCGACGAAATAGTCCTCGTGTAGCTCTAGTGCGACGATAATTCAAACCAAACCAAACCACGATTCCGACGATTGGAACAAGTGAAGAAAAAAGAGAGAAACCGGTTTCCTGTCGCCGATGTCCGCCAAGCAGATACAGTGAGGGAAACATTCTTAACAAATCAAGTGGTTCTTCCCGTGTACTCTTCATATGGTTAGAATGTATCCGCGTTTTAATAAGTAGTGAATCAAATAATGTTATGCTGAGTATCCATAAATAAACTGATAGTAGTAAGACTTTAAATGAAGCAAACTGCAATGAAACTACACCAATTTTTGCACAGTGGCTACTGACGACGTAATAAAAAATATTCGATAAAAAATCATTTACTATATAATTTGATAAAGGAGAGAAGATCACTGTCAGTATCTATTTCCCCCACAATACCGGTATTTCGAGTTCATCTTTTTTTTTAGCTGTGAATACACAAAATAGTTAATTAAGAAAAATAATGAAATTACTTTATCTACTAATTAAGTTCCTAATAACCTCATTTGTCTTCAACTGGAGATTCAGATCCAAATATTACAAAACTATTCTCTTAACTAAACGCAGGAATTTTACTTTTAATAATCAGATACAACCTGCAACACCCTCAATAAATCAGCAACATTCAATGCATTTAGGATAAGACTCGGTAATCATTGCTGTCAAGAAATTGCAGTAAAAAAATTTACCGTGTAACTGGGCCTCAACAGATTTTTTAATCATACAAATTTTCATGTATTATTTTTTTACATCATCATTATCTTCTCCACAAAATTTAGTGCAATTCTGATTTTTTATTTTGCTTTTCAAAAAGCCCTGTCAGTTTAATTATGGATACTCCCGATTTATAAATATTTTCTATTGACACTTTGGGTTTTCTTCAGTGCAATAAATGTTTTTAATCAATGGTCATGAGTATTGATTGGCAACAGGAACGATGGATAAGTTTAAATTATTTATGGAGCATCGATTAGTGAATAAACGTTACTTGGTAACAGAGAGCCAATCGGATAATCGCTCGGTAAGGCATGAATGAAGACTGAAAGGAATTGTCACTTTAAACAAACCGATTGTCATAACAAGTTAACACCATGCTAACTAACAAGAGATGGTTCCTCTTTTTTTTTATCTTGAAAGCTTAATAATTAAAAAAACATCCTTTCAAAATAATGAGAAAAATAATTGTAGTTCTAAAGTAAATTGCACTTAATTCTATTCCGCTTTTCAGAGTCTCATTCAAAATGAAAATTAGCCTTATCTTTTTAAACATGACATTTCTTTTAAACTCATCGTTGCGAACAAAGCTCCATTTCTAAGACGCCCCCAAAAAACCTACTTCCTCCTAAGCGTTTAAGAAAGCGACGATGTTTTACTCACTTCTCGCGTTCTTTTTCATTATTTCCCGGGAAGATATAACTACAGCAATCCGTCAAGCAATTTTTTGCTCCACATCCAACAATGGTCCGAAAGTTACTGGCAACTGGCCAGCTGACGGTAATAACTGAAGGCTCCAGAAGTTTTATTTCATTCTTATCGCCCAAAAGTGTGGTGCCACATAAAACATTTGCTCTGCTGGACGGAAAAAAAATTAACTCAAATACAAAAGATTGGCTGCAGTGCTGACAGAGGTACATATTACGTGTGCTGTAACTTATAACGACTTTACAAACATAGCTGCCAATTTCTTCGGAAGTTACCTAAAGTTTTATACTTTTGGCAGAAACAGGGGCTGAATTTGGACTTATTGCTTTGGGGTTAGCTTATGTTTAAAAGTATGTTGTAATGAGAGAGTATTTACTTTATCAAACCTCTTACTGAAGAGGTGGAGCTTTGGATAAGTTTTAACTTAATTTTAAATTGCTTTGTTTTTTTAATAATAAGAACAAACAATATAACTGAAGGCTCCAGAAGTTTTATTTCATTCTTATCGCCCAAAAGTGTGGTACCTTATAAAACATTTGCTCTGCTGGACGGAAAAAAAATTAACTCAAATACAAAAGATTGGCTGCAGTGCTGACAGAGGTACATATTACGTGTGCTGTAACTTATAACGACTTTACAAACATAGCTGCCAATTTCTTCGGAAGTTACCTAAAGTTTTATACTTTTGGCAAAGATGGGGGCTGAATTTGGACTTATTGCTTTGGGGTTAGCTTATGTTTAAAATTATGTTGTACTGAGAGAGTATTTACTTTATCAAACCTCTTACTGAAGATTTGAAGCTTTGGATATTATTTTACTAAATTTGAAATTGCTTTGTTTTTTTTGAATAAGATGAGCAAAGCACAGTTATACAACAGCATCCAATGCAGTTGCAAAACTGAAGGCTTCAGAAGTTTTATTTCATTCTTATCGCCCAAAAGTGTGGTGCCACATAAAACATTTGCTCTGCTGGACGGAAAAAAAATTAACTCAAATACAAAAGATAGGCTGCAGTGCTGACAGAGGTACATATTACGTGTGCTGTAACTTATAACGACTTTACAAACATAGCTGCCAATTTCTTCGGAAGTTACCTAAACTTTTATACTTTTGGGGGAGAATTTGGACTTATTACTCATTGTAGCTTATGTTTAAAAGTATGTTGTTCTGAGAGAGTATTTACTTTATCAAACCTCTTACAGAAGATGTGAAGCTTTGGATATTATTTTACTAAATTTGAAATTGCTTTGTTTTTTTTTAATAAGATGAACAAGGTACAGTTATACAACAGCGTCTAATGCAGTTGCAAAACTGAAAGCTCCAGAGGTTTTATTTCATTCTTATCGCCCAAAAGTGTGGTGCCACATAAAACATTTGCTCTGCTGGATGGGAAAAAAATTTAACTCAAATACAAAAGATTGGCTGCTGTGCTAACAGAGGTACATATTACGTGTGATGTAACTTATAACGACTTTACAAACATAGCTGCCAATTTCTTCGGAAGTTACCTAAAGTTTTATACTTTGAGCGGAGATGGGGGTTGAATTTTGACTTATTTCTTGGGGTACAGTTAACCTAATTGCAGCTTATGTTTAAAAGTATGTTGTACTGAGAAAGCATTAACTTTATATAAACTCTTTTATTTTTGTTACCTAAGAGTATGTTAAGCTTAAAAATTATTCTTCAAAATAAAATGTTGCTTTTTTTAATTGAAAAGCACAAATCAGTTACGAAACTGTGTCGAATGTACGAACTTTTACAATTGCTACTGGTTTGCTTAACAATGAAATATAGCTCAACCAATAACCATTCACCGTTAGTTTTATGAAGCTAAAGTAACTAAAATATAGTTATGTGTTCGAACAACAACGCAAGTCAAACTTTACTTGCCGCAAATACAAATAGTACCTTAATCCATTGTTCCTCCACTTCAAAAAGTTTCATATAAACTTCTTCGCCTTAAAAAACAAACAAATTTGTATGTTATTGATTTTTTTGTACAGTGAAATTGCTATATAAAAAGTTAATTACTAAGTGTACTACTACAACTTTTTATATTATAAACAAATACAGTAAAAATTAAAAAAAAGTCTTACTTTAAAAGAATGTGCTTGCCAAATAAATGATAATCAGCATTATAACCTAATGTATATTTTATTTCCAAAATAATACTATGGACATGTATAACTATCACTCATAACCATTATATACTAACACTTTTTCTTTCCTTACAGATAACACCCTTTTGTCTGGTGGTCAGAGATTAGCAGATCACAGGAACGGCACGCTTTCTATCGCCCAGGCCGCGAAAGATGACCAAGGGTGGTATCACTGCGAGGTCACCGGCGGACAAGGAGAAAAAGCAACGGGAGCGTTATTTGTTAGAGTAGTAGGTAGGTAATAATTATATTGTCGGTCAATGGACAAAACCACACATTTGTAAATTCCAGGGATGGATGTTTTCTACAGCGTTATGCTTACCGGTATCCAGTTTTCCATGTCTGTGTTTTTGCATAATCTAGGCTTTGTCACTTGACCGACGATATGCAGCATAGATATAGAAAGTAGCAGATATGCCCATCGATTGCGCAATCCCGTACAACGCAATACAAATCCCGCGATTGTGTGATGAATCCACATTTCACCGTTTCGCAATGCATCATGGGATACTGGGTCAAAAAAAAAAACTGCTTTTGCCGAAGAGTTACATGCAATAAAAATTGAATTTTTAATATGATCCTTTTATGAATATATACCTCATATCTACAGGAAATTATGAATACATGTCCAGCTATTAACTTATGCTAGCAAAACTGCTATAAAAATTTAAGTAGTTAATATTAAAGATGTATTTTTTATTAGTCGGATTGCCATCTGGTGGCTTAAGGCACGCAGTATGTTTCGGCTTGCGAACTGCCTTATGGGACACTGGTTCAAAAGTGGCTTCCCCTTTTCCCCTAGGAGCATATCTGCTACTTTCTAAATCTATGATATGCAGTAATCCCTTGATAATGGATGAGCCGGAGAGCTAAGTCAGTAAGGCGCTTGTTTTGCAGGAGAAAGCGTTCGGCTTACTTGTCACTAAGTCACGCCTCGCTGTGAAAGAAATAGTTTGACAACTCACCCATAATGCGGTCTGTCGTTACTTTAGTACGTATTATTAAATAGTAAAGAGCTAAAAGATCTACAGGTTACATGACTTGGTAAACAAGTGACGAGACGGGCATTAAATTTTTTAATCACTTTTTTTTTATAAAAGTTACTCGGTTACCATTGAATTGAGCATTAAAAAAACACGTCACCTGATTGTGTGCTACAATATGTTGCAATTGAATAATTATATTCTAAAATGAATAAAGTGAAATTTTTCTATAGCTTATTGACTTCTTAAAATTACATTTTGGAAATATTAATAAATTTCGATACAAAATCGTATGTATTGCAATCGTATTATCGTATGTAATCGCAATCGCATCATATTGTGTACTACAGTTGCAATTGAATAATTATATTCTAAAATGAATAAGGTCAAATGTTTCTATTGCTTATTAATTTTCTAAAAATTAGGTTTTTGAAATATGAATTACTTTCGATATAAAATCGGGTTATCTTAAGGAAAACTGTTTTATGTATGTTGTAAGGAAACATATTGAATAAACATTGTGCTAGAAAAAATTAATGAAAACAACAAACGTTAAATTTTAAATTAAAATAGTAAGTGGTATTTGAAATATATCCTATTGTGAAAAATATATTTTTCGTTGAAATAATAGCTTCTTAAATTATATCTTAATTTCAGTATTTGAAGTAAAAGTTATCATATTTCTATGGGGGTAAATAAGTAACAATTTCAATTCCTTACCACTATAAGCAAAATATTTTATTTCAATTATTGTTACAAAAATTTAATTAATTCGAAATACGCATAAAGTTGAATAAATAATCTAGTATAAACTTCAAGATTATATTATACAATGGTTCTTAATCAAACATTATTTATTAAATCATAAAGACTGTTTGAGTTATTTTATTAAAATAAGCAACATATTGAAAACAAAATTACTAAATATGTTTCATTTCTTTCCTAACTACACATATATGCAAATTATCCATCTTATTAGTAATGTGCCAAACCAGCGCGCTTTAATTTATTGTGAAGGGTATCCAATTGAAGACTCTACTCAGAATAAATTAACTCTGGTTAGAAAAGAATTCCATAAATACCAATGAGCTCTCTCGGGGCAGAATTACTTTTTATATTAACCAAATATCTTAATTAATTCTGCCTAAAGATTTGTCAAATAGTTTTGTTTACTATTCATTAATGGCTTTTATTTACCTCCCATTCTTTAGGTAATTCGTTAACCCCTCGAAGCTTTCAAAATATTTAAACGTAATTGATTTCTTGCACGAATAGATCATCAATCTATGCTGGGAAACAAACATTGAAAAAAAAGCTAACATTCTTTCAGTTTGGTCCGCCGCATTTTTCAACGGTTTGTAGCATTCTATGGGGACATTACGTATTCATGCAAACATGCATCAACTAAAAATGTAAATTTTCTATTTGTTTTCACTCTAAACGTGTGGAAAAGAAGTGGGGATTGTAAACATCAACCACCGGTGGGTAATGTCGTTTTGGATTGGAATCTTATTAAAAAAAGTAATGAATTTTAAAGTTAATTAAATGCATTATATTTATTTCTAATTAAAGCGACCGCATTTCATGTTAGGGTCTACAAATAATTTGACTTTTTAAAGGACATTCAAATGTTAAAAGGGCATAAATTTCATCAGAAATCAGCTTTGCATATACGAGCAATAAAGGGTAGCCAACTCGGCGACGCAATGGCCCTTTGGAGCCTCTGGTTTCGGGTTCGAATCCCGATAAGGCATGGATGTTTGTGTTTGTCGAGTATATTCGGAGTATGTGCTCGTTAAATCTGTTGTGCCCGAAAGTTCTGTGTATGGTCATTACGCAGTTTCCCATGGGCACAGAATCCTGGAGACTATTTTACTTTTCTTCAGGGAAATGTATAAATTGTGGAAGTGGCGCACGATTGATGGCAGCATCTGCCACGTATGTGCGTGTTGTGTCTGTCGTAATTGACGAAGGTTTATAAGCGAGTCCCTGACCAAGAACACAAGCCTGAAAATATGTCGACCAGACAACCAATAAAGGGTACACAGTTAAAAATTGTGATGCAAGATTGTACCATTATTTTGAAACTTTCTAGTTGTAACACCTTTATTTGAGCGTTGATTTCACATGTAGTTTTGTATATGTGTGGTGTATCATATATACTAATATGTGGCGTATCGTAGTAACTGTTTCATTACAACATTGATAAAATCATGCTAAAAATGGCGGTCGCAGTTGGGCATTTCCAAGATTCTTGTGCACGTGCAATCATGCACCATACTTTTTTTAAGAACTGTTTATCAAAACGAATGTTATGCAATTTTCAATTGCTTTGATGTAGCACAATTACTTTGCTCAGGCAAGTATTAATAACATGAGATTTTTGTTGTCAAGAATATCCAAATATTTATATAGATTTACTTTATTCATGTACGACTATACATGCATGTTCAGCAATTAACATTCTTCAAAACTTGACATTCTTCCTGTCTACGCTTCTGTCTTTACATTCTTGAAAATTGAGCTGCAAAAAAATATAATTATATTTTTAAAACACTTTGTTTTAATATTCAATGTAGCCAATATTATCAGAACCTATACTTCAAAACTGAAACGCATTATTATTAAAACACATAATTAATGTGTATTTAATCGATGTACGTACATGAGTACAAATGAGTTCATTTTTGAAATTCATTTGTCCATGCGTGGTACATGTATAAATACATGTCTTCAAACATGTCCTTCCTCAATATGAACTAACACAAGAATATATTCCAATCTGTAAAAAAAAATGTATGTTAATTCACATTCAGAGTCAGTTTTTTACAATAAACAAACTTTTGGCAAACATCCCAAAACTAAACGGAATTCATAGGCGACGAAGAGAAAAATATGACTTTTTTTCTGTAAATTTAGCGAAACTTGCACGCTGAAAAATATTCGACGTCTCAATGGAGTTTGACATTGAGTAATGCGTTTTTGGAGCCTTCCCAACGTGTCTTTGAGCAAGGCGTTACATATGAATGTCAGTTTCCGTTTAGCCGTCATATAAAGGAATACTATAAATGCCAACAATTCTTCGGAGCGTCTTTATTTGTCAAAAAAGACTAAAAGATTACGTTGGAGAAAATATTCATTTTTTTTTATCTAAACTTTGTTTTGAGCACATAAATAAAAGTTTCAGTTAAAAAATACAATAAAATCGAAGTAATGTTTTAAAGTCATTTTTAAGTTACTAATTTCATTGAACAATTTTAAAATATATTAAAATAAATAAAAAAAAATTTAAATGTATTAATGGAGTTTTGGAGTAAATTGAGCTTACTAGATATAAATAGTAGCCTTTTAGTATAGTTTAGATCTAAAACCAACTAATAAATCGGATATTAGTTACTAAATTAGTAAATATCATTTGGTTAATAATTGAAAAACCATATCATGTGGTTAAAAATTGGAATCGTGAGCAATGGAATTTGACATTGAGTAATGCGTTTTTGTAGCCTTCACAACATGTCTTTGAGCAAGGCGTTACATATGAAAGTCAGTCTTCGTTTAGACGTCATAAAAAAGGAATACTATAAATGTCAAAAATTTTTTGGAGAGTCTTTATTTGTCAAAAAAAGTTTATGACAAAATAAGAATTTCCTTCAAAGAAAACTTTGTTTTGAACATATAAATAAATTTTTGTCTTTTAAACTCTGAATATAAATTTTGGTTAAAAAACACGAAATGAAATTTATTTTAAAGTACTTGGAGATATTTTTTAAGCGAATTGAATTGTAAATCAATTTAAATCGATTGATTTAAAATAACAGATTATATTATAAAATTATATTTTTAAAACAATTTTAAATTTTAGATGCCAGAATATATATAAAAAATACTTTTATTTTTCTTTGGCTACAAAAAATACATGAACACACAAAAATAATTATTCGATCATTACCTCAATTATCCACGCTCAATTAATGTATAAACTTATGAATATAAATTTGAAAGTAGTTATAAATTTAACTGAATGTCCATTTTTGACGGAACGAAAGATAAATTAATGCTTCAAACTCAATTTATTAAACACGCTGTTATGCGATGTGTCGTGTTTCGTAAAAGGAACAAAGTGTTACTAAATGCGATGATTAAATGTTTTTATAAAGTTATGAAAGTTTCAAGTTTAATCACCCTTGAGACCCCAATAAAATCTTTCCCGCATTTTCTTGATGCTAACACTTTTTAAAAAATTACACTATGAAAAGTATGTTTTAAGGGGAGGTAAAACAATTACGCTTGTAATTTTTGCTGGTGGGGAAAAATGCGTAATTCAAGAGAACTACAAATACATAAATTTTGAAAATGAGATTTGTTGAGATTAGATTTTTATACTTTTTGTATGGAATTTTCGTTTGATTAGTTGTCGGTACACAAGAGCTACTGAAAAAAACTTCACACTACCAGTTTCGGAGAAGATATATAATTCACGACAAATTTTAAATGAGCTGAATTAACTCAAACAAAATTTATTTTCAATTCGAAGATTTATATCTTTTGGCAGCCTCCTCGACATTATTCGATCAAATCGACTTTAATTTTGAAATAGCAAGTTGCTCGCCATGTTCGGGCTGTTTTGTTTAACCTTTTTAATTGTTTTGAATAGTATTAAAGTACAATTGAATTAAGCAATTTGTATTGCTGTCGTAGTCTTCAAAAGCACATCTCACCCAAACAGTAAGGTTGAAATGACGTTCCATTAGAGCTACACATTTCATTTTCTTACAAAGAAAACACACTGAATCACGGCCAACTTCAATAACAGAACTAGCGAAGCTCTCCCAAACATGAGCGTAGACGGAAATTTTGACGTTACTGTTCCTAGTGCCGAAGATCAAGAAACTAGTTCGAACGCATTCGAAACCCTAAAAATGTTGTCGACGTGAACGAGTGTCCTGAAGAGGCTTCGAGACAGGTTCTCTTCATCTTCGAAACAACGTCCCTCGGAAATATGTCATCCAACTTTCCGTCCCAAAGTGTGTTAGGGAGAGCTTCTTTGGGCTTAGTAGCTGAGTAGGCCGTGCTTTAGTATGGCTTTTGGTATTGCAATATCTAACAAACTTATAGGTTCTATCCAACAGAATTATTAGAATTATTATTATGTATAGTATATAATTATTATTAACATAAGTATTAGTTTGAATTATTACTCCAGAATTCAAACAGTCTAATTATCCAGAATTCAAACAGTCTAATTATCCAGAATTCAAACAGTCTAAGAGTCTTTAAGAAAAATTAAAAAATCTTTGTAACGAATATTAGTATCGCTGATTTAGAAAATTTCTTTTTGTCACTGCAGATATGTGTAATTTGTTTCTTTTCGTGGGTGGTTGTCCAGATTTTCCTCTTTGTGTATTTATGTATACTGTATAACTTATTTTTATTTTGTTCTCCGCTTGTACAATATTTTTTTTGTTTTAGTATATCCCATAACTCTGTAAGGGCCTTAGCTGCCCACCAATGTTTTTTTTTTTTTAAACTTTTTCATTGCATCAATAAATTATTATTATTATTTTTAGAACGCCCAGTCATCAACCCTTTCATATTCGGTGACTCAGTCATGGAAGGCATGCGGACAATGGTTTTATGCACAGTTTTGGCCGGAGATCCTCCCATTAACATCATGTGGTTGAAAGATTCCATTCCTCTGTTACACTCGGAGCATCGGGATGGAGTTCATGTGACAAGTTTGGGAGAGTTCGCGTCTTCCCTCACCATACCTTCCGTGTCACGGTATCATGCTGGGAACTATACATGTCAAGTCACGTCTGGAGCTGCTCAGGAGTCGTTTACGGCAGTTATGACTGTCAAAGGTAAGTTTAAAAATTTTTTGTACATGTTGTTTCTTATCCTCTTTAAAACATATGACATGTGCCAGATCAACTTCAGAAGTCGTTAAGGTTGTTTACAAACAGAAAATCGATAACAAGAAGGGGATCAGATGCTAAGTCTTATTATTCTCAGATAAGGCCTGCATGCATAGGAGCGAAGACAGACTTCAACCGGTAACCATATCTGACTTTCCATAACTTTTCCATATCTGACTCTTCCAGGATGCTCCAGACTTTTGACCACCGGTCGAACTGTAGCTGCACATACCCTCCTCCTTTTAATGTTGTTTTATGTACATAACTTGTTTCATTATTTATAGTATCATTATGGGAACATTTGTCATAAAATAACTGGTTCTGATTTGGTGAATTGAGTTACGTTTCCAAACAACGGAAATATACTAATGTGGTAAACATTCCATCTGATATTACATGCAACTCGATATGTATAACGATTCCATGCTAATTTTCAAACTCTCCAAAATTCAACGAGATATCATAAAGCTGGCCTTTATGTCATTGATGTTTCTTATTATGAATCTGTAACTGAAAGTGAGCTTGAAATGATAACTTACAATTAATGTATTTAAGCTATTTTTTTAGGGTCGAATACAAGCAACTTATCCATATAAATGTTGGTCTACTTTGAATTATCAATATTTATTACTAATTGGTAAACTTATTTTTATTTTGAATGTATTGATAAAATTTATATATTTTTACGGCGACGTAATTTTAATAACATTAACATATGGCCGGCATACTGTCCAGTTGTTGTATTCCAGTCCCCCGTCTGCAATCCCACGATTATGGTATCGAATGTCCCGTTATTAAATAATTATGCGTTTTTTTACTTTGAGTAACCTCTGATATACCTCAAATACATCTAATTACTTAATAGCCTGGTGTAGAACTGCACTTTTGTATCTATTTCAGGAGTGACGGAATCTTATTCGTTTTATTGCTTGTTTGTTTTAATTAAGTTACGTTTGTAGTTAAACACTTCCTTATTAGATTTATATTATTTCCCAAAATTTTTAAGTGATGTGTTGCGTATTTTTTCATTTGTTTCAAGTATGTAATAAAACTTTAACACCAAAAACCCAATTAATAATAGAACAGTCTTAGTTTATTGAGTCACTTGTGAAATTCAATTATCTTGAATAAACATGTAAAAGGTTATTTTAATTCGCACTGCATTAAATTGAAAGGAAGTTCGCTTAATGAGTTACATTAGCCAATGTGTTTCAAAGAACTTCTCATTCCAATTTAATTAGTTTGAACAACACGACTTAAACAAACATATACATTTAAAGATCTTGCACCTATACTATTAGCGATTTCAACTATTGTTATTTCCCGATCCAACACGCTTTAATAAAATACGATTAATAATCCAAGAGGATTAAAAGATTATTTAGAATTACCATAAAATACTGTTGATCATTGTATCACTCGGAAATTTAGCGTTATTACGACGGATTCATTTAAATTTCAATTTAACAAATGAAGATAAAGAAGATTAATTCATTTGTACTATAATTATTAGGAAGTCGGAATTAGTAGGTACATTAAAAGTTTTAGCTATAAAAAAGACAAAATAATATAATAAATTTTACCAAAGATTTAAGGAAGGTTGTCTGGTTGTAATGGCATTTTTTGCTGTGCAAGTAATTTTGGTAAAAATGATGAATTGCAATGTTAAAATTACATCATGTTTCTTCTAGTTATGTTAGTTATCTGACACGCAAATAAACTAAAAATGTAATGTTTTAACCCTTTAATGCATATTGTTGCCATATAGCAAAAAATAACGTAATACACTTTATTCTATTAAAGTAGAGCTCCCTCTAGACAAATCTGTGTTTACATCGATTACATTCCATTTTGAAGGTTTAGTTACTAATAACTCTCATAGGTGATATATGCCCTCATAGTAGTAAAAGTGTATTCAAAATTATAGAGTAAAGTTATTTTGTGAAATAACGTCTTTGACAGTATTCAAAGTATAATGATATTAGTACTAAATATAAATAAATCGTTTTGAAAATAATTATAGTTCAAGAGGGATATTTTAAAATATATTTAGTAGTTTTCTAGTCAGTCTTATCAAAATTGGAATTTTGTAGTTGGTTTTTGCAAAATGGGAAAAATTAAAAAAAAAAAATATTTAAATTCCAATGCAGTTAATTTTTCAGTATTTTTCAAATAAAAATTTATAATTATTAACGATACAAATATATTTTTTGGTGATGAAAAAAAATTCCTGCAATACATGGCTAAAAGTTATAGCTATAAATAAGGCACTGTATAATAATCTACATAAAAGATTTAATCAAGGTTGTCTGGTTGTAATGGCTATGTAAGTACTTTTGGGTAAAAAAACTATGTATTGCAATGATAAAATTACATCATGCTTCTTCTAGTTCTTTCAGTTATCTGACACGGAAATAAGCTAAAAAACATGTTTCATCATGTTTTAAAGAAGACTAAATTTCTCTTTCGTAAAAATGTTTTTACTTTCAATTGCCTAAGATCAATTATACAGTAATGAAAGTATTGCGATGACATTGAAAACCTGAAATAAATAATTGTGTGTTTTATACACTTTTTGAAGGGTATTGAATCTAAAAATTGGTTTCGGAGAAAATGCCTGTGTGTGTTGGTTTATTTAAAACCACTCTTCAGCTTGAACTAAAAGAGCTGGTGACTTCAAATTTGATACGCGCGTTAATAATACATATCTAACGTCATAATAAGGTATTTGAAAAACAGCGCTTGCGCAAAGAGTAGCTTTTTTAAAGTTTATTTTTTTTTAATATTTCGGTAAAAAAAAATCTTCTTGCACAAATCTTCACTTGGTTCTAGCGTATTGAAATGTAATTGAAATTCGTGTAGTGTTTCGCTCTCCTAAATTTTACGTGCGACCACTTTGGCCCTTTAAACCCTTAAATTTACTCACCTAAAGATTTTTTTTAAATAATAGATTTCAAACGTTTAACTATTTTTTATTTAACACCCTAATAATACACAAATTGCAGTTTTAGAATGAGATAGAGTTTAAATAAAATACCTAAAAAAACTAAACTCCTCGGCGCAACAGCCCATTACTGGGCCAAGGCCTGCCGTGCCCATTTCAGCTTTCGTGACCAATGACTCTTGGGTTATAGGCATATGTCCCGGTAAGGTGGTGAACCTCACGCGGAATCCCCAGTATTTAGTTCCCAAGCATGCTTGGTACCCCTTTTATCGACCCACTCAAGGGATGAAAGGATGGGTCAACCTCGCCTAATCCAGGATTTGATCCCCGGACATCTGCCATGACAATGCGAAGAACTACCACTAAGCCACTGTGCCTCCTAATTAAAATACCATATGTACAATTTTTTTATTTATAACTATATTATTTATATATATATATTTTTTATATAATTTATTATGCCTTTAGATATATTTTAACTCTATGGCGAGAGTTGTTTTGCATTAAAATATTTTAGATCATATACAGGTTATGTTTTACACAAACCATAACCTGTTATTGAAATCGCATCCACCAACCATTTTTAACACAAATTCAATAAATAACTACAACCAACAGCTATTTCTTTATCAAACCGAAACCTTAGGAAGAAATTAACTTTTATGAAAATTGCTGAAACGTGAAAGCAAATAAAAGTTGTAAAAGTTGAAGAAAAATGGATAAAACCAGTAGAATAAAACAATAAACTGGTTCTCTCTACTGCAGCGGATTCATTGTCCATTATTTCCGACTACTTTTTTCAGATAGAGAGGCAAGCAATATCCCTATATATCAAAGTCTAAGACAGTTAGATCCGAGGCTTAGGAGATTAGAACCCCAGTGAATGCGATAGTAACTCCTTTAGAATGTAAAACGGATTAGCTCGAAGCCAAGCTATGAGGTGAGGAAACACTTTTAAAAAAGATCTTTTTCCCCAACTCTCAGAAGAGATTGTAGAGATGGGATGGCTAAGAATGGAAATTCATGTTCTATTTTATCGGTTTTTCAGATTATCGGTTGACTGGAATCGAGCCATATAAAACTGTCACATAAAGTATGGTGGTGCAACTTATCTCGGCGAGATTTCAAAAATGAATTTCTTCTGTCAGGAATGAACAGATTTATCCGGTTTCTGAACGGACCAAGCAGTTTTCAGAGTTACAAGTGTACATTTGTCTGGGAATAGAATGCTAGATAAGAAATCATCGCGAAGTATTCAAACACCAAAATATTTTTGTTAAAAAAATTTGTGGTATATTGATAATTGTTGAACGTTAGTTACTGATTTATAAGCTGCCGAACAAGGTTTAAATATCAATTGCCCCTTTAATCAGTCCGTGCGCATTAAATTAGTATCAAAATTGGTACAGCGATGATGTAATGAACTGTATATTCATTGGTAACTTTAGGTAACATGGAAATTTGATGTAGGGCTGCTATACCTTTCGAATTGTATGAAATATGAAGTGGAAAGTTAACCACATTTGGGAATGTTCGTTGCTTGCCAACGGCAACTAAACTTAGGCAAGTCATTATATCTTAGCTGTTACCCAATCTCTTTTTAATAAGTTTGCTGTAAATTCATATATTCACTCTACGTGGACTTCGGTGGCAATGATATACCTGGCCTATAGTAAAGAAAAATATAAAATATGTATTGAATAAGGACTATTTTAAAAATACAAAGGGTTTAATGATAATTTAGAAAAATGAAACTTGTGTGAATGATTTATTAACTATTTTATTTTCACAGCCTTAATAACAATAAAAACGATTTTTGGAATTTAAAAAAGGATAAGGCTAAAACACTTATTTTATTTAAAAGTCGTTTAACAAGATTAAAGAATCACTGTTATTAAGTAAAACGCAGTCCATGATTTACATCTCCATTGTAAAGCGACGTCGTCATTGCAGAAATAATCTGAATAATAAAAAAGTACCCCAGGGTGGATTTCTCTCGACTTTCTATTGATCACAGCTAAGAGGAAATAATTTAGATTTTTTTATGTGCGAATCCCATTGAAAACCGTGATCAGGTGTGGATGGGAAATGGGGATTGGGGAATATATCTTATGAATTTCCCTTCGAACTCTATATTGATTTGCTTATTGGGTATTTTATTTGAAATGTCTTTGTGTTTGTAAATTGTTTTTAAAGAATTTAAGCTTAAATAGATTTGCATTACATTGTTTGTATCTATGCTTTGGAAAGTCTTACTGTACCCGCCTGCCTTCAAGTCACTTAGTTTGGACTTGTAATAATTCGTTCAGAGCAAGGCAAGTGATAGTTTTGGTAGATTGACAAATGTTAATTAAGTCGATAGCAGTAAATTGCATGTTCACAAAATTGATAATCTTGGCGGTTGCAGTATCGCTATGATCGTCACAACATCGTATTAAGGCCTTATCATACGAGAGCTCGCTCGTTCAGCGACATCCGTACGCCATATCAAAAACTGGTTATTGGAGCAGTTTTTGCTGGCTGAGCTTTTTCCGAGTTGACCTGAAAAAATCGGATCATTTTTGCTGTTCGAACGGCTGCTCCAGTCGTGACGTCATGGCCGAGCTCCTCGAGCAGAAATTGGCACAGCTGGCCTTGGCCATAAAAGAGCTATCGTTCAACTAAGTATTGTTTAGTCTTATGAGAGTGTCCCATATAAGACTTAACTTTTACTGTAGTTTACAAATGTCATTAAAATAGACCTATGCGATAAATTATAAATTGCATACCCATTTTTATACTGCCTGGAAAAAATACATTTCAAAAATCCGATATTTTCCGACATATATTTTAATTAAAACTAATGATATAATTTGATTATGCTAAAAGTAAAGAGATTAATTGCACAGTGTCTACAAATTGTTTTTCAAATGAGATTAATTTGCATAACTAATTGCCCTTCACCTGTCCTTTGAATAAATTTCAATAATTACTTTACTTTGTTTTACTTCTTGAAAAACTAAATACTCCTTGAAATATTATTTTTTTAAAAAAAATACGAGTGTAATAGGATTGACTTCAAGTGAGGTTAAAAGTAGATTATTATTTTTTCCAAGTTGAGTAATACCAGGTTCCCACATATAATTTCTTTAAATACTTGAAAAAGGCATGCTCTTTTTAAATATCTGTATTTTCACAAACTGAATAAAATATTAAATCATTAGTAGCAATATGAAAATTAATATTTTTTTTTAAAATATATTTTTTAAAATTATGTTAAAAACTATTATAAACTGTTTGATGGTAATAATCGATGAATTCTCAAACTGCATTTGGGTTGCTGTCGAGCCCAGTCCTTTAAGGCCTTCACCATGCGGAAGATCCCAGGTGTTCGGGCATCGCCAAAATAATTTTTGACCTATAAATGGCCCATGCAGCCAAAAATGTCCGAGGAATAATAACCCGTGTAGGGGGAGTGCACGTTAAATATGTTCCAAAGTCCCTACGATGTAGACCTAAACGGTTTGGTTGGGTGTCTACTAAGGTGTCGGCTTGTCACTTGACTGTTGCTCTAAATTACGAAACCTTCGCCATTAGCCCTCATGTAGCTTTTATGCTACGACAATTCCATCTGAACTAAATTCAAACTTTATTTACACAATTGTAACTTAAATTAAAATGGTAATAAAATTACACTCCATACTAATAATAATTTTAAATAATCGCAATAAAGTATTTACAGATGTCAATGAAAAAGGGTAAATAACCTTTCGTACAAACCTTCGTCCTTAAACCACAAACGTAAAATAAAAAGTAACTAGTATATCAACCCTCTGATGTATACATAGTCATAAACCCATACTTCACCTGGCTTTAAGGTTAAAGCAACACACCAAATTTAAAAAAAAAATGTCTAAGTTTTTAATTTAAGGCATCTAGGAGCCATTTATAACTATCTACAGCAAAATAAAAAATTGAGAAATTAAATTTTCAGTTAAAAATTTTAATTTATAATAATTCTTATTTTTTACCTCGTAGGTTAATAAATTTTATTGAGTTTAAAATGGCTGATCTTTTTTGTGTACTTATAAGTTAGTGTTTTTTCCAGCTACAAAAAAATCTTATTTAATTAAATTACTTAGTTCGAGTAACATTCATTAACTTATTCTGATGTCTCCACCAATCAGAGTCTCGTTAACAAACAAGCTTGAGCCGAAAATACCTCGATTTCTAAAACAGATCTTTTTTTTTTGTAGCTTCAACGTTGATCGCAAAATATCACGAAACTATCTCCTCTTAATTAAAGAAAAAGCGAGAAGAACCCTATAAGCTTTGGCGATATCCCTAACTTAGTCCGTCTCCGTCACATTACTTTTAATTAAACAAAATATTTCTTCCTTCGAAACGTTAAAAAATCAGATAAAAAAAAAGATGAACGATCAAGAAAGAAAAGTATAAATTTCCAAAGTTCGGGGAGCAATTAGCTTTCTTGGAAGTAATTAAGTTTCTTGACTTAAGTTGACATATTACTAGGAGTACTCAGACGTGTTAAAATTAAATGTCAACTCGAGAATTACTGTTGGAAGATATAGCTTGGCTTTTTGAATTTTTTATCGCTTTTTTTATATTTTTTTGGTCCTGTCTTACCTGGAAAGAATTTGTTCAATTAATGGTTTGTAATCAAGAAGTCGATATTTTCCATTCAATTTGTCTTCTTTTTTATAAGGAAAGGGAAAAAGAAATGGTTGTGTGGTTAAATTGGCAGACTGCTATGCAAATGGAGAATGGTAGTTACATAAATTTCTAAAGATAACGAGAGGTCACCATACACAGAAAAAAATAGTTAGAAAAAAGCAAACGTTTTAATTTTTTTAAGTTTCAACTGAGTCATGTTTTTTTAAGAAGTAAATGTACAAGTAATTATAGAGTAACTTATTTAATTTAAAAAATTAAGCAGTAAATAAATGGAATAAAAATAAACATTAAGAAAATCATTTATCTTTATTGGAACTGATTGAACTATTTGTTTATCACAATTTTCCAATTAAATGTTTACGGACATTTAATCGAATAGGATTGCAAATAGAAAATACAGAAATATCATACCTTAAAACCATACGTGTAATGCAATAATTCAAAATATTGGAAATATTAAAATACCGATAATAATGAATTTCATACATTTATTTAAAATTAGTTCATAAAATATTACAAAAGTATTCAAAGCGCTTATTCGTTAGAAACAATTCAAATAAACTTCAAAATGTACAAATAGCTATCTTGCGAAAATTTCCTTGCTGTATATGTAACTCCTTTGAATATATACAAATAAATATACACATAATATATACATTGTTTGCGAAACCAAACTAGGTAACATCTTCAGTACTTAGCCCTCCGTTGCAATTGTAAGCATAAACTTAATTATTACTAACCAAATCAAGGTGCAGTAAGAGAAATAGCACTTTTAGATAAAAAGCACTTAATATCAAATACATATGCTTCTGGCCGATCGCCAGAATCCACTTAACCAAATTGAATCAAGATGAACTTTTTTGCGAAAAAATCCATTTGTAGATTTATTTCACTAAAAGAAATGTAGAGACGGTTCAAAACATAGTATAATATCGTCAATCACATGGGCTGCAGTGTACAAAACTGCAGGATTTATAGCTATAAAAGTAAATGGTTCCATTGAATGGATGCCGAATATCCCACACAATGGACATAAAAAAGTATAACACAATGAAAATCGAGATTTTTATTGTCCATTGAAGATATATAATGCATTTAATGTACGTTTATTTGACCCGTAAATTTTTGAATTTTTTTAATGCTACTGGATATTTAGAATTATTGTTGATGTATTTGGATTTAAAAGCTTTCTGTAGAAGCAGATGTATTACTTTTATAATAGAAATGATGAAATATGAATTCTAATACTTGCTTGTAAAAATATCTACGATTTTTTTAAAGATGCTTTTTAACGCTTTTTTTTTATGTAAATGGAGTTTGTCGGCATAAAAGTAATACTAAATTCAAAAATATCAGCCATTAAAACTTTTAGTTCCATTAAAAAAAACTAGTTTCTATTCTACTTTAAAAAATCGAGTATCACAAGTTAAATAGCTTTGTGAAGAATATATTTATAATTGTCCAAAATGGTCCGAATTATTTTAGCTAGATTTTAAAAATGATTGACATGTTGTTGTATATTAAGTTACTTGTTTACTATATTTTTAGTTATCAATTGCAGGTTCATTATAAGCTTATCCGCAATTTATTCCTATTAATTCAATATGAATAGAAAAAATTATTCCAGAAGTTTTTATTAGAACCATAAAATTTAATGATTTAACTATTTACAAAATAACAAATTAACTCAAACTTAACTCTTCAAAGAAGTATCGACATTTATAAAATCCAACCATTCGCTTGAGAAAGTTTTGTCAAATTACCTAACAAGACTTCAATTTTAATATCCTTTGCAGGTAGACAAATAAGGTTTAGGATCAATACGAATTGATAAATACTTCTCCCTGAAATTCCCCATCTTTCAAATTCCTTCCTCATTAGAGTATGCCCAGAAGTTTATTGAAATATTTCTCGGAGGCATTAGGCTGAAATTTAGTAATCTAGATTCCTCGAAGGGGGCTTTTCTTTTAAACGCGAAATTTTTTCGCAAAAGAATGGGCCCGGGCTTCAATTTCATCATCCATCTACTCGTAAACTACCTTTTCTAGTTTACCCCTAAAGGTAAGAATACGAATATAGAGATGCCTTCGGGCAAAAACCACTGCAGAAACTGGTTTGCCATCTGAAGACACCTATCGCTTTAAACTAAGCCCAAAAGAACGCTATTCCTGAGCTATTCTACCATGGGTTGGTAAACTGCAATAACCACAACAATCGGTTTTACCATTTTTGCTGTGAAATAATCAGCTTCTAGAGTGCCAACCTAAGTTGGGTAAATGGAAATATGCTATAGAAAAGATTATTCCGCGGATGTAAAGAGTTCCATAAATAATTTGTGAATCCATTCAGAAACAAGATTAATTTCGTTTAAAATCTAACAATTTTGAATATTATTTGAGAAAATTTTGCCATTTTATTGGAATGAAAAGTGTATTTTAATTAAATTATATTTATATCATTTTGTTATGTAAATATTTCCTTACAAGAGTTTCCCACTAACAAACCAACCGCTATTTTCCCTCTGCCTTTTTACTCTTTGTTTTTACCCAAGTTAGGTTGACACTTAATGTCGACAGTTTTTGATTGCTTGCAACAACGGCCCAAGTCACTGTGTTAGTTATTGCAGTTTATCTGACTGCGGCAGTATTCTACAGTGGAAATGGTATGGCACATATATATTCCAGCTTGTGTGCTTGTTCAGGAACCGCTTATAAGCCGCTTATATACTGCTTATTATTCTACTGTGGAGTTTTTATATGGCTTAATACATCGACTTAGCGATTTTTGGCCATGTAATATAAACTATAATTACAACTCATATGTCCACCTGTGAAGGAAATTATAATCTTGTATCGATTCAGATTTCGCGCTACAGCCTACAACTGTGCAAACAGGCAGTTTTTAATTAAGGTATTTTAAGAAATAAAATGATGCTATTTACATTTAACTAAAGTTGAGTGAGCAGTTTGCTTGGCCTTACTACACTCTTAAAGCAAAAGGTTGAAATCCACTTCTATAGGAGAAGTACATTTTCGACACTGAAAATGAGTGAAAATTAACTCCTAAATCGCTCGTAATCGCCTTAATATCAATGGTTTGTTGTTAAGATTGTTGCAGGTTTAAAAAAAACAAGAGTGAAATCCACTCCTATGGAGGAAGTGCATTTTCGACACCGAAGGAGTGAAAATTAACTCAGACTGAGTTAAAATCGCTCGTTTGTTTTAAGAGTGTAGGGTTGCTTGGCGACTTTCTGATTTCTTCACTTGTTTTCTCGCCAAGCATTTTCATCTTTTTCTTAACTCGATGAACTTACCCTCCCAAGAAAATGGCAAATAAATCTTCTTTTCACATTTTACCCCCATCTACAACAGGCGTTCACGCAATTAAGGTTTTCCCTCCCTCAGTTTCCGGGGAAAACTTGTGAAATAGAAGCTTGTTTTAAAAGGTTTTTGGAAAGTTATGAATGTTTTCGATGGGGGGATTTTGAAGCTCTTCAAGTAGTTTCAGAGTTAGTTTGGTCATTGCAATAAAAACTGAAAATAAATTCTTACCGATTCTTAGATTCAATGGGGATTTTGATGGCATTTAACAAGTTTTAGCGATGGGTTTGGTTATTGCAATAAAAAACTGAAATTACTGCCATTCTTAAATAAAAATTTAAAGCGCGATTTTACGCTTTCTTGTTATAAAAGAGGTTGATTCTATTCTGGAATTGAAATAAGTAAAGTAAGTATCCAACATACTTAAGTTTTATACTTTAATAAATCATACTTTTACTACATATTTTATTGTAATATTTAAGTCATCACCCTCGACCATCACTTTTTATACTTGTAGAACAAAAAATAAATACTGAAAAGTGCAAACAAAGCAAATTTTGAAAAATATCCAAAACTTAATTCGTCTCCATTATAGAGGACTTGTAATGCTTTTTCAACAAAAACTAGAATTTTCAGTTAATATTTTATTTTAATTACAAGGTTTTTTCGCGATAATTTATTGAAAACTCCTTTAATTTTGATAACATGATAAATTATTAGCCCTTTTCAAACAAACTTCTTACATTATATATTTTAAATAAATAAATAACATTTATTGAAACCATTCAAGTCCAAGAAAATTATCTTAATATCCCTATCACGCACAATTATTATCTTGATTAATACATGAAGCCTTTACGGGTAGTTTTTTCATCCATATCCCACGAGACACATATATAACTAAATTAAATTACATATTCGTATGTTAAATAGGGTGCAATGTACCACAAATATTTGCATAATTCAAAATGTAATCAAGCATGATAGTATTAATGAAAATATATTTAATTACATGTTACGAAAACTGTAAAGCCTAAGAGAATTAAACATTCAAAGAGTACTTAATTATTTGGCTTATTAACCATCGTTTGCACAATGTGCAATAACAGTGGTATTGGAACTTTACATATTTATTTTAGGTATGGAGCTCATTTTACAAACACAAACTAATTACTCGTCTGTTTGACTTATGTTTCTAATAGTATCATCAAAACACAGAATATTATACAAACTTTAATTATAATTAGGATGGATTAACATCAAAAATATATTAATATCTAAATACATAATTTGAAATATTCTAGTCTAATTTCTAAAGAAAAATTAAAACAAATAGTGACTTTTCCTTAGCGATTACAATTTGCTATAAAAACATTTACTGCTTTGTTAAGTTGTTTGTGTCTATGCTTCTATATTACCAAAAAAAATTTAGTTTATAGAAAATAATCATTATTTCAACTTGAATATCCGTAATCTTACGATTATATATGCGTAGCTATTTCTAAGGACAATCGCGACTATATTTTTAAACGGCAAATAGTATGTTTCATTCAGATACAAATAAGAACATAAAATCCCCAAATTTTCTTGAATTACAATTTTTGACAGAGTATCTGACAATTGTTTCTAAATAACATCGTCTTTACCAACTAAATCATTATGAGGCTTTTTATTTTTTCATTTACATCAATTCAAACTACATAAAAATGGCAAAGTTTTGTAACACAATAATAACGTTTTGAATACAGTAAAAAATGCAACAAATTTACTATTCTTTGATGCATTTAAAGTAAGTAAAAATACTATGTGAGGCTGTTGTCATCCAAGGATTTTGTATTTTATTATGTAGGACTTAATTGGTGAAGCAATTCTACCTATAAAAAATACCAGTAACATTTTTATATAGTATTATACGAATGCTAAAGGATTCATTACCGATATTAGTTCAAGAATAGAGTTTTGATAATAATAAAAAAGCATGCATCCAATTACTGATCTAATGTCTATGTTACCGTTATATTCCCAGAATCAGCTAAAACTGGAATTAACTACTGAGAACTAGTTCTAACAGAAGCATATGGTGAAAACTAGTTTCCTCTTTCTATAACTAGATCTCACTAGTTAATACCGGTTTTGACCAATTGTTTTGGTTAAAAATAGTTGTATTTAACCAAAACTGGAATTAACTAACAAGTTTTGATAAAACTAGAATTAACTGCGAATGCTTGACTTTTTATTTATTATGAACGTTAATTTTATAACCTTATTACGACAATGGAGTCCTTAAAAAAAACTCGATGCACGGTTCTTAATGGTTAATGGAGTGTCTTCCAATATCCAAACGCTTTCATTGCAATTCAGCCCAATAATTAACTAAACTAATCCAAATCGTGCTATTTTCCGTTAATTCTAGTTCTATCTAATATAAGTGTGTTATAGTTAAAACTAGATTAAACCAATCTATTTCGTCAAAAATAGTATTAACTGGCAATAGCTGGTTTTAGTTAGTGAAAACTAGTTTTAACTAATGGCATCAGTTAAAACTATTTTTCACTAGTTAATTCTAATTCCAGCTGATTTCGGGTTTTAACGGTAACATCTACACACTACCAACCTATTTAAAAATATATAAAATTTCAAACTCTTAAAACACTCATAAAATCCATACAATTTAAATACTTCATTCAATGAATATCTACTACAATTTGGACTTTAAATATCATGAAGCTATCCTTAAAGCCGTACAAATTTCTTTCATTTTAAAATATAATGTAATTTGTGGTACACAGAAGAGTGACACTTTTTCCATGTTAACTCAATGGACGATACGTCGTTTTCCTACTGAATTCGCTTTATAAAAATATGAACCCATCAAAATGTTGATCACGAAAACGAAGTAAATTCTATAAAGAACTGAAACGTGACATTACAGCTGATGTAAGAACTCAAGAAAGCGTTCCTCATCGGCAAATGCAACAAACGTCGTTTCGAATAAAAACTTATTGTAATGGTCTTTGGTATCTGCCATTCGATTTCTAAGTTTAAACTTTATGAAAAACGTTCACGTTTCTCATAAAGGCAGTGGAGTAATTGAGTTAAGAATTTTAAGCAATCTTTTCATTTCTAATAACACTATAAAAGAACTTAATTGATGAATAAATGTAGCGATATTTATTCATACAATAAGGAAAAATCATTAAATTTTGATGGCTATTCTTAGTACGTAACTTATTTGAAGTACTGTAAGTTTTCTTACTGTAAGGAATTCTTACCAGTCTAAAATACCGATCTTTTTTTCAAAAACAAACCAGTTTTGGCCAGAGCCTACCACATATCAGATTCCTTACCGATCCAACAACACTGATAATGGAACAGTTGATGGGATTTATAACCAATGAGGCTTGGAAGACAGCAAACAAAGAATACCGCGTTCCTATCTCTTGGGGTGGTTGATTTGAGTGACAGAGTAAGAGCTGAGTTTGTCGAGTAAGTATGATCCCTTCTCCCCCCCAGCTGCATCCGATGACTGTAAACCCCAAAACAGCTCTGCTGAGTGTCACTAAATTAAACCTAACCCACGAGATTCGATCCCGGTATTTTCTGATTGGGATCCCTATCGTTATTGGCTATGTGCCTCAAGAATCATTTAAAAAAAGTCAATTTTGGCCAGAGCCTACCACGTATAAGATTCCTTACCGATCCATCAACAATGGTCATGGAACAGTTGATGGGACTGTTAATCAATGAAGTTTGGAAGACAGCAAACAAAGAATACCGCGTTCCTATCAATTGTGGTGGTTGATTTGAGTGATGACCCCTTTGCCGCTGAGTTCGTCGAATAAGAATGAACCCGTCTTACCCTAGCTGCATCCGATGACTGTAAACCCCAAAACAGCTCTGAGGAGTGTCACTAAGTTAAACCAACCCACGAGATTCGATCCCGGTATCTTCTGACTGGTCTCCCTATCGTTATTGGCTATGTGCCTGAAGAATCATTTAAAAAAAAAGTCAATTTTGGCAAGAGCCTACCACGTATAAGATTCCTTACCGATCCATCAACAATGGTCATGGAACAGTTGATGGGACTGTTAATCAATGAAGTTTGGAAGACAGCAAACAAAGAATACCGCGTTCCTATCAATTGTGGTGGTTGATTTGAGTGATGACCCCTTTGCCGCTGAGTTCGTCGAATAAGAATGAACACGTCTTACCCTAGCTGCATCCGATGACTGTTAACCCCGAAGACAGCTCTGAGGAGTGTGACTAAATTCCACTAGAGCCCTACATCACTACTGTCTTGTATAGAGATGCGACATATTGGCAGCCGCTCCTGATTGGTCGAGGTCAAAAATTTCCCCCCTCGGGTGGTCTAACAGGGCTCTAAATTCCACCAACCCATAGAGTACAATCCACGAGATTCGGCACTGTTTTTGTCTAATTGTAGTCTCCTCATCCTCATTGGCTATGTGTCTCAAGAATAGTTCTTTGCCCATTGTTGCATTGGTAACTGATCTGATTATACGTGTGTGGCAGTCTACCCTACCAGTTTAACTACTCGTCAGTAAGCTTACTATTATGAAGTAATGCTATCTCTATTGTCAATTTCATTTATACATATCTGATATAATTTAATTGTTTTTCTTTTTCTTGTATATGTTAAATATAAATCTTAACTTACATTAAGTACTTATTATACATCGATAATAATAAAAGAGTGTATGTCTGTGTATATGCATGTGGATCGCAAAAGACCTACTTAGACTGCTCTAAAAAATTCGAAATTTTTAATATAGATTAATTTTAATACCTTCGTGTGCACTTGAGGCTTAGTTTTTTCATATTTGATTGTGATTTTTAATTAATATAATTAGTTTTTTAGAAAAAACGTCATCCAAGTGGGATTGCGGGACCATAACAGGGCTTGAAAATACATGGACCGGGCAGAAATGGGGGCTTGACGCCATCCTCTAATAGCTTGATTGATTGAGTTTGGTTGAGATATGCGCTCGCCCTAAGGCTGCTTCATCCTCTATTAGTGTTTGCTTTTTTAAGTGCGCATGCGCCAATACGAATTAATTTATGTTTTGATTTTGAGTGTATTTTCACAAGTAAGCATGCCTCTGCCGATCCGGCGGCGTAGTGGTTAAGGCATTGGCCTCTGGAGCTGCTGGGTCCGGGTTCGAATCCCGTTCATACATGGATGTTTGTGTTTGTCGAGTATATGCGGAGTACGTGCTCGTAAAATCTGTTGGGTCCGAAAGTCCTGCGCGTGGTCATTGCGCAGTTTCCCATGGGTACAGGTCCCTGGAGAAAATTTCCCTCCCCTTCAGGGACATGTCTAAATTGCGGAGGTGGCGACAGATGGCAACATCTGTCATATGTGTTTGAGTGTGTCTTGTGTTGTCCTACTTGACGATGGTTTATAAGCGGGTCCTTGCGACCAAGCACACAAGCCTGAAAATATATGTCTACCAACCAACCAACCAACTAAATATAACTATCAACCTAGGTTAAGTATTTACTGTACGTTTCTACTAAACAAAAATGTAATCATACGTTATAATATATGTATTTTTTTCTCACAGCCAGTCCAAAGTGGATAAAGAAGCCAACAGACCTTGAAGTTATTGTAAATCAAAAAGTGATATTTGCTTGTCAGGCCGAAGGAATTCCAGAGCCCATTCATCGCTGGAAATATCGTTCAGGTATGCAAATAAACTTGCTGTTACACACATTGTCACTGTATATCATAAAATGTTCGTATAATGTCGTGTCGGAAGAGTTTAGTTTTTCAGTCTGAATTCGGATTTCCAACTCATTTTATTAATTCTGAGAAATAAAGCTTTTTGCCCAAAGTGTAAACTTGCCTTTACAATACGAAACTGAAACTATCATTAATTAAATTTTTAAGCGTTTAAAAATTTTTACTCGTGTAGTTAGCGCTCTTAAAAATCTCATCAATACATAAAAATTTTGAGTTTCTAGAAATTTAAAGTAATAAGTGTTTTAAGCAACATCGATGTTGCTGTAAAAACTAACAGATCCTCGGCGGGTTTATGAGTTTGTAACCTTCAGGTAGCTTAAGAAAAATCTAAAAAATATATTTCAACTATTATACCATTTACTTAAGGAATTCAATAGCTAAATCATCAAATTTAAAAACTGTGCCCATCCTCTACTTTAAAAGTCAGACTTGCCAGACAACTCACTTTTAAACTTACAGTGCTATATAATCAGGCAGTTAATGTCGCTTGTTCATCATGTTGTGAGTTCATAATATCGCGTACCGGAATATTTTAAAAAACAATAGTACACCATACTCAGAGAAGAAACGAATTAATTTTAACAAAAAATGTCAATTTTTGTTGTGACTTCAATTTTTAGCATACTGTGTGAATCTACCCAGTGGATGATTTTTTCCAAGAAAATTAGCAAAATTGCCTGAAAAATAATTTTTATAAGATTTATAAGATGTTTAAATTAAAATATTTGAATATAACTTAGAGTGAAATAATTATCCTTCCTGTGCTGATAATTCAGATTTTATGGCGTCTTTAAAAAATAAAATTTAAATTTTAATATTTAAATTTAAAACAAAGACTATGAAGTATGCCAGCAGAATTTTGCAGCTTTTATTAATTAAAATTAATAAAAGTCATTAATATTTGATGTCACGATCTTTTAATTGACTGTTCAACCAAATAATTATTTTTCTGAAGCTTTCGCTTATCAACTTCCTTTTTTCAGCTCCTAAATCTAAGTAAAATTCAATAATTTATGTCATTTTCTAATTTCAAAAAGCTATCGTGATAAGACACTATTATACTAATTAGACTTTTGGAAATAAATTAATTAGTTAAGGTAAATTAATTTTAGTTTAAAAACTACAAAAAAAAAATCTTGCAAGTTTGCGTCTCCATTTTAAATATGCCTTTTATCAGTGAACAGGTTAATTTACATTTTAATTTTACCTAATACCTATGCATTTTTAAATTTACCTTTTATCTGTAATTAGGTTAAAGCTGAAACTACTTGTAGAGTTGTACCTGTAGACAACATATTTTTTTTCTTATTTTGGATTCTGAAAATAAAATTTTTAAAATATTAACCTTTCTGTGACGAAGAAGTGATAGACGCTCCGGGCTAAAATTCTGTCTACCATAATTGGTAGGCGTATCGAGTCATGGATTCACTATATTTTTACCTTGTCCTGCAGAAAATATCTGCAATTCACGAAAATTTTCTTTGTTACTTTGTTATAGAAAATTTCAGCCATCATACTTTTCTTAACGTTGCATAACGTATATTCTGTGGCAAATTTGCTGCCAAAAATATTTTTTTACGTAACATGACATTTTTACGGTGCAATTAAATTAATTTTTAGACATTTGGTCTTCAAAATAAACACTTTATTAACACATTTTGATAAATAGGTTTCATCGATTTTTTAAATTTGATAAAAAAATTGAAACTGCTCAGAGTATCCCAACTGTTGCAGAGGTTGTTCTAACGTTTATACTAATAACTAGAATTGGAAACATTATATTAATTGCAAAAAATTGGTCAGTTGCGTCAATCGCCTAAGTACTTTTTTAAAAATAGACTAATCATTAAGAAAGCATTAATAAAAATCTGATCGAATACCGAATATCTTACGTTTTATAATGAACGAGTGCACAAAATAGTATATCCAATGGAATGTCGAAAAAAAATTACAGCTCTAAAAAAGTCATTAAAAGGGTTTTAACTAAAAAAAAAAAAGATGCACAGTGTGAATTTTTTGTTACTGAAGAAAAGCTTCTTTTACCATTAGAACTTTAATTACTCAACATTCCTAACTGAAAGAACAGTAATTCATCGCATAATTTATGGTTTTTACACGAAATTATGATCTTGGAACGGTACTTTACGAAACATTAAAAAAATAAAATTCTACATAATTTTTTCCTAATATTCTTGTTTCAGCACAATAGCGAGCTTCGTTTTGTTGAGATAAAAAATAATAATTTAAATTGGAATGCTAAGTTTTTTCGGAAATAGTTTGAGACCGTATATTAGTTTTTTTTCCAAATTGTGGAATTTTTAATTATGTCTTGAAAAGTACATAGTCCAGGAAAGCTGAGAACAAAGAATAATTTGAAATAATATTGGTTTTAAAACCGTCAGTACAAGACCATTAGTTTTAAGACGTTCGGTTTTAGTTTGAGAAAGTCTAAATGTAAACAGCTTTAAACTTGCAATTATTTTGATTCAAAATAAAAGAACATTATAATATTTTTTATTTAAAGTTAACTTTGAACAAAAAAATGCTTAAAATGACAATTATGTGCATATATTGTTTTTTAAGCTTATGTGAATTGTTTAGAATATGTGCAATTTATTTTATTGAAATTTTTTATTTCTATTACAAATTTGTTAAAACGTCAAATTGTTTTATTTTTATGCACTTAAAAAAATTCTGCACAAATTTGTCATATTTTACAATTACGTTTTGCACAACATTGTTGTAATGCTTGTTTTGTAGAAAACAAAATTCCGTTTCCTTTTTGCGTACAAACCAACACGAACAACTTACACCAATAGCGTTTAAACGTAGAAGAGAGTTACATTCAATCATTTCTAGAAAAGAAAAGATTTTCACCGACGCCGCACGATAAATTTTACATCATATAAAAATTTACAGCACAGCGTGATGGCATTGCTTTATACCATCAGACTATGATGTTAAATAAGAGGGATCCTTATAGTGTATAGAATAATATGAACTGAAGCAAATATATTTCAAAAATAGTACAAATGTTTCAGAAAAGGTAAATTTGAATTTAGTTACATACAACGTTAGTTGCATACAACGTTAGTTACATACGTTTTTTAACAACAATTCATTCAATAATCCAAGGAATATTTGTTAACACCAAAGTGATAATTTACTAGTTTTCTAAATTCAGCGAATCCATTCATGAAAATTTATGGGACATAAGTGATTACTGATCTTCTCAAACTATCAGCCACAGTGTATAATTCCAAATTATTAAAATTTGATTTAGTAGTTGGAGAGTGTTCAAAATTTAGCCTTTACTTCAATACCTTCACAGTCCTACCTAAAATTAAAAGTACATAAAAATGCAGATTTCAATGTCTTAAATTTATTCAACAAAATACTGATTCTGTATAGACTACAAGTTTTTATTTCATCCAGTTACTTTTTTCTAAAAAACGACGAATTCAATATAAAAAAATGTTTCTTCTGAGCTTTTTGATTGAACTCAAACAATAGAGAACCCAACAACAAACATCCTTTATGCTTTCTTCGACTCCCAATAAATTCCTAAAAAATAAAACGTGTATCAATATATTGGTTTGTTTGTGATGTAACTGGAATTATAGTTAAGTTTGTTTTGACGTCAAAATGATTAGGTTTTGAGGGTGATATTTTGTTTAATGTTAATTGTAATGTAATCGTTTCATGCTGCCTAATTCTAGCCTCCTTTTGGAGCTTTAACACAGCCAATAACGCCTCGTAATTTCAAACCCTGGTCAAGTGACGAGGTCGACACCTGAGCGGGGGCACCCAACGAAACTTCGAGTGACATCGTACGCTGACGCCTTCGGGACTTTGGACTCCACAGATTTAACGAGCACGTCTATCCCAGTGTACTCGGACCCATCCGTAACGAGTTGGATTTTTCTACTCTTTCCAGTACAGATATCCGATTTATAGGATGACTGATAGTAGGTGGGATTCGAACCTGAGAAGGTTGAATCCTGAGGCTGATGCCTTAACCATTCGGCCACGAACGGGCCTGTTTAATGTTATTTTATGTTAACATGAAATGTTTTGCTTCGATTTAAGAGCAGGGAATGTTCCAGATTTTTTTTCTTTGAAATATAAATGAATTTAGTAGACGATAATAATTATTGAAATTCTTGAAGAAAACAAATGAAGGTAGCTAAATTTAGCGTGTAAAAGATGAAAACATAATATTGGATTAGGCGCTTATTCGCTTGTTGAACACAAATGCTGTGTCGAAGCTTTCTAAGTGATAGATTCTGCTACAAACCTACTGTTTTTTTTTCTTTAAAACTACTACTGTTTAAAGTTTTTTGCTAATGAAACTATGAAAACGTAAAGATTACACTTCTACCTTTATGGATATATATATTTTAATTCTTATATCAGTTTCGTATTTGTTTTTCTTATATCATTCTTATTTTACTTTCGTATATCTTTAGTCGTATTTGTTTTGTATTTAGTTGCATTACTTTTGTATATTTGCATCAGTTTTTTATTAGTTTCTGTTTTTGCTGCAATCTCATTCTTCGGCCTTGGTGCCAATGCTGTATAATCAAGTGCTCTTGCAATAAAAAAATATCTTATAATTAAATAGTAAATTAATATGTGATATATTTTTTCTGAAGATCGTGGTTAATTTGACGTTTTATCAAACCAACTTCGTGGTATGTCGTACTAGTTTTGTCCTACTTTTTTGTTCCCTTCAAAGAAGAGATTGAAAATGTTTCATTTCAATTCTCTTACTTCAAGAAATCTGAAATTCCCCGGCCCCCCGAAAAAATAGTTTCTTCTGTTTAAATATATACGTTAGATGTATCTATATGGATACATTCCAATTGTTTCAATACTTGTACTGTACCACCTCTTTATTCCCAGTTTTATATTTACTCGACTGGGAAATACAGAAAATTGAAAAATGCATTATAGTATAACGTATCCCTGTTATGTGCTTACTATTTTTGGTGTCTATGTCTAACAATTAGAGGAAGAGTGACCGAAGTCCGTAATGTTAAGGCTATGGAGAAATATCACTAATGCTCGTATGACAGGAAGTGTTATGTGGCACTCTAGAGTGAAAATGTGATTTGAAATTTGTTGTGCAACTCAAAAGCTAAAGTTTCTGAAATGGAATAAAACTGTATTGAAATGAACTACAAACCGATTTGGTTAGGAAACTTTGTGTTTTGAAGCATTTTTTGTTTTGTATGTTATATACTGTGTGTGTGTCGTTGATTGGACAATGATTCACAAATTTGTAACTTAGACGAAAAAGCCTTCATCAAATTGTTATAGCACGATATTTTGATTTTCTAGTGAAGTAAGAGGAAATTGAAGTAAAAAATGTGTTATATTGTAAAGTAGAATTTATACCACATTTTTTTTCTATTAAACTTAATAGTCAAGACAGAGTCAAACTTGTGACTTTGAATTGCGCACAAAATCGTTACAATAATTATATAATTAAAATATGATATAAATTGATATTTTTTTTGTAAATAATACAATTGTGTGCTCTATGAGAGATTTCACTAATTCCAAATGATAAACATAATTAGTTAATGGGAATTTATTTGAAAGAGATCGGACACTCATCGACAACTAATCATTTGTTTTCACTTTTTGGATAAACTTTACTTTTCTGTTATATCTTGTTGCGCAGAATTTCGATACTATAACGCGCCCATTTTTAAGAAACTACCTTAAAAATACAATTTCAACAATTGTATAAGTTAGTTACAAAAAAAAACTGATTCCACAATAAGAGTAATTGCCATAAAATTGGTGGTTATAAATATAGAAATGTAGCTTTCTGTAATAACCATCTACTCAATGCATTTTCTCTCTGAATTATTATAATTAAAGGTCGAAAACAAACGTAGAAATAGAATTGCGGAAGTTCCGGTCTGTAAGTGTTTATCGGATATCAAGAAGAAGTTACAAAACTTGCTTACTTCAAGGTACAAATATTAGATTTGGGCATCTTTATTGCCGACTTTTGATGATTGTTAGTTCAACTGAATGAACTCGCCAATAGACGGACAGGACCACATACTTTGTACTTTGGATAATGTGAGTTAAGTATCTACACCTTTTTATTTACATTTTATAAAGTGTTCGACATAATGGTAGCCAACAGGCTACCTTTCGCAGCTTATTCTCAAACATCGGATAAAAAAATGGTGTAGCCCAATTTGCCTAATCATATTAGATCTAACTTACTGTAGAAAATTTTAAATGAAAATAAATAGTTGATATTTTGTTAAAGGCGTAAATAAAATGTTGAATTATTCCGAAATTTGTTTCGGTGATACATTTAGGCTTAACTTATACGAGCAAACTTTGTATTATTTTTACTACCTAATATACTTTGTACATTCAAATAAATTTGTGTTCCTATAAATATTTAAAATTATTTCCTATCAATATTTTTCATTCGATGTTTACTTTGAATATAGAAATATCGCACAGTATGGGTAAAGGAGAATTTTTTTAAAAAAATTAGTTCGTACGCATGACTGAAGTTTAATTTTTCAAAATCTGTTTGCAATCTTATGAAAAATAATGGTATTGCGTAATCATGTTTTATTTAAATAAGTGTATACTATAAGCTTATATCAATACTAAATTATAATTGGCTTTTCCCTTACACATTAAAATTCATTTTTGTAATATAAAGTCGGATTATGTTACAAAATGTCGGACAAGTTCCTATTTTTCAGACTTGGGCATCTCTAGCACTAGGTTTTACATCGGATATTAAACTTAAGGACGATATGACAGCAGGTTTAAACCCATTTCCAACTTACTGAAAAATAGAGTTTATAAAAAGGTATATTTGGAGTTCTTTACTTTTCATGAATTTAGTTTTAGACTTCAGTTTAGTTTTATCACCGAATGTTTAGGCTTTTCTAAAAAAAAAAACAGATGGTTCTAGTTTTAAATCATGTAATTTATATAATATCATTTTACTAATACTTTGAATATTACTCAAAATTAAGTGATAGCAAAACTTGAAGAGATTGATTTTTCACACTAAACAAAGTTTTAGATGGAAAAAAAATTAAGAAAGGTTAGAAAGTTTTCGTTTGTTAAGAACTCGTATTATAATCGTTTACTGATGAAACATTTTATTCTTTATTATATTTATCTGCACTAATTTAAATTTACTTATCCTAAACTCACACATTTTTAAATCTTAACTATTTAATCTTAATCTTAATCTTTGAATCTTAATCTTTAACCTTTAAATCTCATTAAGAAATCTTAGGCTACTATTTCCATTTTGCATTTTATTCGGAGAACTTAATACTCATCCACTTAGTTATCATTAGCACACCTTTTCTGGGTTAAAAGGGATAATGTTTGCTAAAGGCCCATAAATCACTGGATGCTTGTCATGTCAGTCTTAGATTTATTTTTGATGAAAAAGCTTCCATTTTCTGCAAAATTTATAAATGTAACTACTAGAGTAATATTCAATTTCTAAGTTTGAAAATTATTGAAATAAAATCATATTTAAATTAGTCCTTACTAAGAAAAGGGAAAAAATTCATATATTTTGTGTCAAACACAATTATTGTGGTATTTTTTTTTGTTTTATGACAGTATTGGTACCTTTTTGTGTATGCCTCCATTAGTTCTTTTATAAATGTGTAGTTCACAAAAGACAATGATTGTATAAATTACTTTTGTTGGAACAAGATAGTCTTATTAACCCTTTATCTCCCTCCAATTTAAACTTTCCTACTAATTCATTCAATTTCTGGATGTTCAATTGACATAAATAATGTTTACCTCACTGTAAATTATTCATTGTTTAATTTTTTCACAAGGAGAAATTGGTGTAAAAAATAACTTTTTGACATTAACAAATAACTTTTATTTTGGTAGTAAAATACAAAGATGAAATATGAAAGAAAACTAGTTATGTTGCCATGCAGAGATTATTACGCGTTTCATAATTTGTTTTTCATGAATTTTTCAGGACTAGGGGCTTCTTTTGTCTTACATTTTGATTATATTACGATGAAAATAAAGCAGAAAGTTCACTTTTTCAAACGTTGTTGCCAATCATTGTTAATGGGTTAAATAGGTAAAATTGCTGAAGCTTGAGCAGATAAAAATATTTGCTATAACTTTGATACATGCATATGAATTGAACTCTACATCTGATAAGTCTTCTTTCTTCTGGCTAATAAATTTTTTAAAAAGTAAAAGGTTTTGTAGAATAGTTATATGGTACCGATTAATGACAGAGAAAGAGGTTGATTTTGTTTTATTTTTTTTCTTTCATAACAAATGTACTTCATTATTGCGCACATCATGCTATAGATTTCATTAATTATTTATGTTCATTAATTATTGCTAATTCATGAAAATTCGAGGTTTCGCAAATTGCTAAAAACTAAGGTTTTCAGCGTGATGGCGTACAGAAGGAGAGTCTAAGTACCTTAAAAATTTTGAAATTAATAAAATATATAAGCGATTTTCGTAAAACAAAAACTTTCCAAACTTTAAAGATGATTGACTTGAAAGAGTTCTTCATTAGGGCAATTTCATTAGTTGATTTTCTACTTTTTTCATAAAAATAGCGACAAGTATTAGTGGTTTAGTAGCATAAGTACCACAGTAATTAATTGCAAATTGATAAAAAATACTTAATATATTAACTTCATTAAAACTAACACGTATACATCAAAAATAGTAATCAAATCAGTTTTAGGCATTTATTGGTTACCATTAATTAAAATTGTTTAATAAAAAGAATATACGCAAGTTATACGAATAAAATTTAATAATAAGATTACTTTATTTCGCATTTCATTTGCAACTTAAATAAAAGTTATAATATATATTCGTTAAAAAAATCTCTTCTATCAAAAATATTAAAAGTTTAATGATGAAAAGTAGATTTTTAAAATTTAATAAAATATTTTTTTAAAAATCTAAAATATAAGAAAATAATTTTAAGATTTCCAGAAGAACCAATATTAATATCGCCCAGTTGTGGGTGTTTATTTGTCATTGTATTTTAAATAATACATGTATATCTACTGAGCATATTAGAAATATACATATGTGCATTGGTTTTCCATAATGTGATCACATTTTTTTCATTTAAAATGAAAAATCGTAAATTCTCCCATAGAACACCATGTAAAAGTGGGGTAGATAAAGGTCCCTTTCTCCCAAGAGGGAGGGGAAAGCTTTTTCGCTTCACGCCGAAGGCCACATGACTACTCCTGTTCTTTCTATCCTCCTAGATACTATCAAAGAAACACAAAAACAATGCATAATTGGCTTGTTTTACGAGACTATGTATATCCATGCTTTCATTCCTGGATTGTATTGGTGGTTTCGTTGAATTAGGTCTATCTAGAATGCGAGCTTCGAAAGCATTCTCCTCCCCCTCCCCGCATGTGATTTTCTTCGAAAAGGCGTGAACGTCGAGGTTTCAGTATTTTCCCCACCCTACTTGGGTTTGAACTGCTCAGATTTTTAACCTCACAACAGAACCTCAAACGCATTAGGTTTAGAAAATCCTGAAATCCTCCTCCGTTTCCAAGAAAACCAAGCACAGGTATGTGGGAGGAAAATCTTTTTGAGGCTCGCATAGTAAATAGACCGACTATAGTGTTATGACACGGTAACCGCTACATTGATTAGACAATCGAGAACTCATTTTCATTTATGTGATCCTGTTCCCATTCCTGGCTAAGAACATATCCTTTAACCCTTTCTTTACTGAAGCGCCCCAAAACACCCGAACAACTAAGGATTCGATAATGGTATTCCTATAAAATATTACGAGGAAGCAAAAATACTTCATAGCAAAAGGGTTTATAAACTTTGAAATAGAAATGTTGTTTCTTAATTGGAAATTTAAAAAAAAAATTAATAATCTAAAATTTTCTATCATAGGTGAGGGTGCCGTACAGAAAACCGACTTCCGCAGTGTGGTGAGCAGTTCGCATATGTACGTTCTTGAAAATGGATCCTTAGTCATCAGAGATGTCGAAAAGCAAGACGCTGGGTTTTATCTGTGCGAAGCGAGCAACGGAGTTGGAGCTTCTTTAGCTGAAGTCGTCAAACTGTCTGTCAATGGTAAGATTTTATTATTTTTTTGTTTGAAAAATACAGGATTTGAATTTTAAGAAACCTATTGCAATCATTGTTGTTTTCTTTTATAATTAAATTATGTCTTTGCCACGGCAATGTTCTGCGCTGTCAAAAATTTGACACTTGTTTCCACTTAAAATATCGTTCCTATTATTTGCAACGTCTTTTTTACTAAATAAAGATACGGAATACAACAAGGCAGTATCTACATAACATGTATTTACTGCAACGTTTGTGTGCTCAATTGTATCTTCGGGCCCAGATGGCCGAGTGGTTTGGACCATTACACCAGCCGTCTGCGCGCTGTAACGGGTGTGGGCTCAATTCCCGCCTTGGCCCTAGGTGTAATTTAATTTCTCTGGGCCAGTAAAAAATTTTATTCTCTGTATTTCTTAATTGACGAAGGCTTATACAGGGTGAGGCAAACAAAACCGGCCCCGATCTAGAGATGGGAATACGTTGAAATGCTTGGCGAGAAAATTTCTTGAAGCCGCCTGAAACCAGTTTTTGCATTGGTTGGATCGGATTCGCTTCACATTAGAGCTACTCATAGACTAGTGGCGAGTTCAGATCTTAGTTCGCATTGTATGAAGACGTCCAATAATGCAAATTTTGTGTCTTGCAATAAATTTAGAATGTTTTGTATTACCAAAAGCAAAAAGGTCCGATTCTCTAGGATAAATAACAACCGAAACAATCAAATAATCACTAAATCTTGATCAGCTCTATTAACCTTGTTTATATTCCATTTCAACTAGCTTCTAAAAGCGTAGCGTAGTTGCTGGCAAATAAGTCGCCAAGCGTTTGTTTGGGCCTAATATTGAAGCGATCAATAGCCTCAGTAAGCAAACCTGTTTTTGTATTGGTTTTAGACTTGGCAACATTTCTGTCGTATTCTTATCTCCACCTCGGGGCCGGTTTTGTTTGCCTCACCCTGTATAAGCGGGTCTCTGATCAAGCGCACAAGCCTGAATATATATGTACCACGTTGTGAAATAATTGCAATTTTACTTTCTTCACTTTAAACTCGATCAATCAAGGATGGTAGTTAAAAACGAAACTCGATGCCTCTCTTCAATTTTAAAATTTGTGCAATCTGATACAATGGCTATTCCTAAAAGTCTAGTCGGTAGAAAGGAGAATATAAGGGTCGAATTTAAAAGAAAATGGTATAATATTCGAAGGAAAGTTATTTTAGTAATTGTTAACAAAATATTTCGGAATTATATCGATAACATTTGTTTGAATTGTTAGTAAAATATTTCTGAACATTTGGTAAAATATTTTCGAAATTTTAGTAAAATAATTTGGAATCGTCAGTAAAAAAAAATATTTCTTGAAACAGTTCTGAATTTTTTCTGTGATTTCAAAAACATCTTTCCAAAATCTAGTAGTAGTTATTTATTAAAAAAACACTCTATTTATTTGATTTACGCAAAATCTCAGTATAGTCGACAGTGACATAAACGCACTCTTTGTCGCTTCGAAAACATCGATAAACGGACAGAAAAATGATTTAAAATAACAAATCTTATAAAAAGGATGGTAATAATAAATAATTATAATATTGAATAATAATTATTGAAGATTTTAAAATAACTTACCATTTTATGTACGTTTTCTGATGTTTCCGAATCGACGAAGATAGTCTTGAAAGCGCAGTAGGACTATTATCCAATACATAATAATTAGCTTAATCATTTTTCTATAGAACAAATCAAGCATCATTTCACATACAGTAGAGTCCCGTTTATCCGAATCCCGGTTATCCAAAAATCGGTTCAGCAAAAGCCTTTCGGTTAAAATATGAAATGTATAAGCATAAATAAATACACACAAAAATAAATACGTACTTCAAAAATGGATTTATTTCTTAAAATACGAAGTACTTTTATATTTTTGCTGCCCAATTTTGGTCCCGTACCTTTTGGGTAAGCGGGACTCTACTGTATTCTAAAATATTATGCACGAGAGTAAAATTTTATACCTCTGTTGCTCCACATGGGATATTTTTAGAAACCACAATTATCCCACACAATTCCTAAATTTGATTCTTTCCCCGGTTTACACCCAATCAATCGAATTCTGGATTCTATAGAAACCGAAACCCGATATTTTATTCCATCCCACAATACAGCAAATTGTGAAACTCGACACAAAAGCCAAGTTTCCTTGAATAGGGGAGGGAAGGATTGAAAAAAAAAAGGATCATGGAATAAAATAAAATAAAAATATTCCGATAAAGCAAGATCATTAGTTCAACCTATTGTACAAGTTAAAAGCAGTGACGGAAATTTCTAAGACGGATCAATCCGTGTTATTTTCGCTGATTCGGTCGGTTTTTAACCACAGTGAGGGGCAGACTAGTAATTAGAGTTTATGCAAATGTGGAAAGTGCTTGTTGTTAAGTTGTGGGTAGTTTTTTGTTAATATATGTCAAATTGAATTAGATATTTAAAGAAAGAAGCAAGAATGTTGGGGAAATAAAAACCTACATAGCAATCCTTTACTTAAAGGGCCAATTCATTTATATTGCAGAAAATATCGAGTATTCTTTTACAAATGTACAGTTAAAAATTTCAATTTGTTTATTGCGTGCCAAGCGCAAAATCGTCTGAGACATAAGAAGATTAAAGGTGATTTATTTATTAATTTATTATTTGTTTTTCAATTTGTTATACATGGGTGATTTTTTCAATAGTCGAAAGGGGTTGTCCCAATAGATTGGTCATGTAACCAGGGACTATATCCATTGGGAATTTAGTTGGTCCTTTACACTTTCAGTAATCATTTAAATGTATCTTACTAAACAAAAAAATTTCATCAAAATGTCATATGTAATGGATTAGTGCAATAAAAATACAGTGTGGTCCAAAAGTAGGCCAACAATGCTGATCCATTGGTATGGAATTTGGGTTATTTAGAACAGGGGGTATTTGACATAGTCGTGCTTAGTTTTGATGGTTGGCTAACATAAATTCGTACTAAAGCGCATCTTATTCAAAGAGTAGCGATTCGTGGCCTTAGTTTGATTTAGCTTCGATATAGCTTTGGAATAAGCAAATAATGTGTTCAGAGTATGAAACTTCGAATCTCGCCATCTGCCAGCTATCCCCAAAAAAAATGATTTGTGCTGGTGGAAAACCCATACCGCTCAGATATTAGGCCTTCTTGTGGGCGATTGTAATCACAATTCTATGAGATAATGCGCAATCAACTGACTGAACTGAACAACCAGACATGCTTTCGAAAAAATAACTGTTGCTGTATAAATAACAGCATACCTAGCTAACTATAAGCCCACTTTTGGGGCATCCTTTATGTTTTCTTCCAAAGCCTCAAGCCTCATAAGTCTCAGCCTCCTCTCATCACTGAAATTTAAAATTCTCATGTTTATCACCAATAGGCATTCTTTAGTTCTAGTGTGACATTATTTCATTTATATAAAAATTAATTACTTTAAATTAAGCAAAAGTTTTAACTTATTTCATTTCTGTTATTTCTTTTAGTTCTTCACACCAAATAGTTTTTTTTAAATGTAGGATAATTTTGATTGTTGGTGTGAATAGCCTATCAAATGCTAAACGCCACAATTATGCATTTGGATTTGATAACTGCCTTCCAATCCATATTTCTGCAGTTTGCTTTTTAGGCGTGTTCCTAGACAGTTATTTTAATATTCTGTATGTTTTATAGATATCAACTAAACGTTATTTGCTTTACCCTAACCGTTAAAGCTGAGTTCTATCAACACTGTAAGAAATTTTCTTAACTTTCCGTATATATACCAGGAACTTTCCTGGCTTTTTCAAGTATCCATCGCTTCGTGATAAGTTCCTGGGATTTTCAAGTTTTCCCTTACAAATCTGGCAACGTTTGCCATGAACCGCCGCCATTGCTGGCGGCGCCTTGCTCAAAATCTGTTGTTTTGTAACGTTGTTGGTATAACGAAGTTCATTAGCATGTGACCGAGTGGTTAAGGCATCCGCCTCAGGATTCAGCCTTCTCAAGAGTTCGAGGGATCAAATCCCACCTACTGCCAGTCATCCTATAAGTCGGATATCTGTACTGGGAAAGAGTAGAAAATCCAATTCGTGACGGATGAACCCGAGTACACGGGGACAGACGTGCTTGTTAAATCTGTGGAGTCCAAAGTCCCGATGGTGTCAGCGTACGATGTCGCTCGAAGTTCCGTTGGGTGACCGTTCAGTTTCCAGAAAGGTTCCAGGTATTTTCCAGAGAAGTTACTGGCTCTAAGTGGGATTGTTTCTATATTTTTGGGGAAGGTTACTGATTAATTCCAGGAACATTACTGGTAAAAATTGGGCAGCTCAGCTGCCCATTATTTCCCAGTAACGTTCCTGAATTTTTTTTACAGTGAATATTACAATGGAGTGACTAAATACCTGCCCAAAACTCGCAGACGAAACCAGGAAAAAAAACCAGACCGAAACCAGGCCTGCTTTGGATATTACGCAGTATGTAGATATTCACCAAATACGTTAATAACTCAAAATTACGCATGCGCAATATAACATGTTGTTTGTGTTTCGAAATTCGTTGTTGAATTTTGTGTATTTATTATATAGTGTATATTTATTTTCTTCAAAATACAACTCATTTTAAAAAACTAAACTAGTATTATCAAATATTAATATTTATTATTGGCTCGGACTAACTAAACTGAATTGACTGCGATTACATTTGGCGATTTTAGAACTGACAATCTAGCTACAATTAGCCAATGCCTTCAACCTCTCAATAGTTGTTTGGGCTGGTTTTGGGAATGTACTGATAGTACGAGAGCTAGCAACGTCGGAAAAACAAGCATTTCAGGTGGGCCAGTTTGAGGACATGCTATCTCTCCCACTCTCCTGGACATCATACGGGTTATCTGGCTGGCGGTAGTGGTTGCGTTCATCAGTGCGCATCCTACTAATACAAGTAAAAAATTGATTTTTCAAATCATTTTAGGACGTTTTATTTTTTTATTGTTATTTTTAGCGAACTTTTTGCAACATAAATCAATTATTGCCAGACATTTTTATTGTTGTTTAAGCTGTGCCAGACGCTAATTTTGATTTTAAAAGCTCAAGTGTTGCCCAAATTATCAGATCATTACAAGTATTGCCACATGGTATTGCGCAATGAATGACGATGACGTAATTACAATGATCGGTGAATTCACACCTGAGCTGGTAATTTGGGCAACACTTGAGCTTTCAAAATCAAAATTAGCGTCTGGCACAGCTTAAACAACAATAAAAATGTCTAGCAATAATTGATTTATGTTGCAAAAAGTTCACTAAAAATAACAATAAAAAAATAAAACGTCCTAAAATGATTTGAAAAATCAATTTTTTACTTGTATTAGTAGGATGCGCACTGATGAACGGCAACCACTACCGCCAGCCAGATAACCCGTATGATGTCCGGGAGAGTGAGATAGATAGCATATCTTAAAACTGGCCCACCTGAAATTCTCTCTCAAAAACGTTGCTAGCTCTTAGACTATTAGCTTCTGCGATATTAAAGCGTATACTGCTAGCAAAAATTTTTCGTGGCGTATTTGCCTTTATTATTGACCTGAAATTTTTATAATTATAAAAAAGTAATTGTTCTAATAACCCTAAAAGTAAGACTCCAATTTATAAAATTAGTTTTCTCTAATTAAGCTATAGTATCCAATACTTGAAGTTCAATTTCTACAAAGTAAACAACATAATCATTTACTAATGTTCCCCATTGTAATTGCTAATTAATAATTACCCTTTGTAACTCTATAAATGAAAGCTGTTCTTAAACGGACCTGCAAAAGAATTAAAAGGGCCAATATCCAATGATTTACCGTCTGTCATAAGCCCATTTTATAAGAACAAAATCTATTGGTGCATTGAAGCAATTTCTATTTTAATGCCCAGCCCCTTTTGTTTTATACGCAGCGCTTAATTCCTCGTGTGAAAATAAAATGCCCGACAGTTTTATCCTCAATCGGCGCATGTCATTACAGGGGCCTAGCACTAATGGATCCGATTCTCTAGGGGTACCATTAAAATGCGCGTTTTTTTTTTATTATTTCTTGAATCGCCCCATTCAATGGATGTTAAGGAAAATAACGAGAATAGTTGTGATACTTGTTATTTTGTAGGACGAATCGAATATTTTATTACCCGGAAAATATAAAATATCAGTTTTTCGTGTAGTCAACCGCATATAAAAGTTATTTCTCAATAAATATTATCGAATAAGTTTGTATCTAATATAAAGCGGATTTGTGTTGTGAATATAAATTTTTTTATCTTTATGCGGTTAATGCAAGCTAGATAAAATATAGCATGGCTTAAATAAAGCAATACTATTAGAAGAAAATAAACAAGTATAAATGCAGCGAGAAGTTTAATTTGTAACTTCAATTTTAATATATGATTATTGAAGAATTTTAGCGATATTAAATACCTTAAAATAAAATGATTAACAACATAAACGACATTTATTTTTCCGAAGATTTTTCCTAGTAAATAATATTTTACACTTACCCCTAAGCTATGTGAAAGTTTGAGCAAATCTATTAGTACACAGTACTACATATGAACAATTACACGCTATACATGAACAGTTTCAAGTACCTGTAATACGAATATACGATACCATCTAATACGATAATATCAGTAACTTACTAAAATGTAAGTTTAGTAATAATTTTTAAGTTTAAAGGTTAGTAAAATATAAATGCATCCTAAATTTTATATTTTAATAGGACTTATTTACACTTTGTATTCATTGTCAATTAAATGATGAAATAAGGATTTAAATTCCCTTACTACTGGTATTTTCCCTTACTTTTTTATGCTAAATCTAACTATGCGTACAGTAAATACAATTTTGTTGAAAAAAAATATCAATAATTCTTGGGGTTATGATTATTTGTAGTTTGCAGTTTTAAAATCTAGGAAATAAAATGAGTTTATTGTCCCAAACTTTAAGGTATTTTGCAGAATTTTATGCCACATTTTAAAGGTTCAAATCCACAATGGGACAAAATAACTGTCGACCTATGAAACTGTATGTGCAGCCAGAAAGTCCGACAAATAACATCCGGTGTAGAAGGAGTGCACGTTAAATATGCTTTTAAGTCCCGGTGTTGAATACGATACAGATCATAAATGTTTCTGGGTTGTCTATTCAGGTCTCGGCTCGACACTAGACTGTGGTCGCCTAGGGCCATCGGGTGGTCCCGATGGGCATCAACAGCCCAAGTAGCTCAAGAGCAACGATAACTGAATTCAGCTCTGAAATAACATAACTTATTTGATAGACCTGGTTGGTAAGGTCTTGGACTGGCATCCCTAAGGTTGCGAGTTCGAGCTCTGGCAGCCGAAGACCCCCGTGTACGCTAATGGTGATTGGTGTACGATGAATTCCGTTGTGGTCACAAAGTCCTCCAAGTTCCCATACCAAATCAATGCCTCTAGGGGTGACAAGTCAATTCTGGGGATCCTCTAGTTGGCCTATGTCTCTAAAAATTAGATGGATAAACTTACTAGCGGTATTGAGAGCGAGTCTGCTGATATTTGTATGTGTTGTGTCCGTCTTACTTGACGAAGGTTTATTAGCTGGTCTCTGACCAAGCACACAAACCTAAATATATATGTTTACCAGCCAACTAATATTTTAAAGAACAACGATTATAACTGTTCTCACTAAACTAACTGAAAACCCCTTCCTTTTTTCTATTGTGCAGCATGTAAAGAGAATAGAGGTACAAAAAAAAGCTATTTCCCACTCACTTTGAACAATGGACATGTTTAAGTTGTCTCAGTAGCCGAAGGGAATTGCTTGTATCCAGTGCTTCTATTCTTTCGGTTTTGTGTGCATTGTGCTTCTTTTTTGGATATTAACTTCAGAAACTTGAAATTGAATGATGAAGGGACATAGCTCAAGGATTTTTTTTTTTTTTTTTTTTTGAAAAATTCAGTTTTTTGTTTTCAATATCAGTAAACAGTGTTTGTTGGGCTTCTTTGGGATTTGAATAATAGAGTGTATTAATTTTTAAGAACTAATATAAGTATGCTATTGGTTTTTATTGCACGATCAAGTGATAAAATATATATTAGGCAAAGTTAATTTCGTAAAAAAAGCGTAGTTTCTGTGTAGTTTCGAGTCACGTCTATTAAAATTTATTTCATTAACATTTGAATAAAAAATAGTGCAACTAAACAAAGAGGTTGTTTTTCATCTATTATATTGTAGTAAAGTAAAAACTTATTTTTAATTGCTGTCACTTCTAACATAAAATTTACAATTTCATCATCGAGGTATCTCTTGAAATTACTTAATCATTCTTAAATATATCTTGCAATTATTATGTTTGTTAAAATAATTTATTTAAATCGGGTACTTGTAATGGTTAGCCAATCTCATAGAACTGATGTATTAGTTTTGAAATCAAAACCTCGGCAAAGGTATTGTTTTGCCCTTAAGCATTTTTTTCAATAGGTATGAGAATCCTCATAACATCAAAATGTAACAATTTTAAAGTTAAAAATATCATTACTTATTAAGTTATTGATTTTTTATTACCAATAAATCTTATAAAGAATGCAACACAAATTACAAACTTTGCAAATAAATTATTATGAATTATTTTTACTCTAGTTTCCTTTCGCATTTGTTTTATTTTGGTATTGTGACGATTCTCGTAACTGGAGGGAAGACTTACAATGTAAGTCTTCTTACAATGTAAGTCTTCATTCCAGTTACGAGAATTGGGATATATTATTGCTTTATATAATTGGGATTATTAGAAATATTATTGCTTTGACATGTAAGTCTTGCATTGTCAAAGCAATAATTTCGACTAGCTTGAGATTTCAAAACTAATGCATCACTTCTATAGGACTAAACCTCCATCTTAATTCGTGTAAGTAAAATGTTTCATATTAAGTACATACTCTTTCGTATGATTTCGTGTTGGTATTTTAAATTCAGGTCATTTCAAATCCTTATAAGATTTCACGATAAAAATATTTAATACCAATATGTCCTTTACTTTTATTTAATTTATTCCAAATAATGCATCTAAGAGGTTAATTCTGTTTAAAAAAATATTTTATAAGTAAATGTAATCGAAATTTTTTTCAGAAGTCAATAAACACTTGCTCAAAGCATAACAACCCAATGTTTATTTAAATAAATATATTGTTCCTCAAACTATGTTTTACAACTCAGATTTTAAATCTTACATTTTGACAGTTGTAGAACAAAATTTATGACTGTTATCATTGATTTTCTTGAGTTTTTCCCCATCCGTCTAAATCTCGTCGATAACTATGCATCCGAACTTGTAGCAATAAATCACACATATTCCGCCTTTTCATCATGCACATTCTTAGCATGAGAACCTTTCTGTTAAAAAAATACTTATTCATATTTTCTTCGATATTTTTCGGTAATGGAAAGTAGCAACGGGGAAATACATTGTTTAACGGGTAGGTTTTTGAAAAGGTTTTGTAATCAATAAATTTAAAAAATAAAACTTGATCGGTTTTTATAAATTATGATTCATTTTTATTTTTTAACTGAATGTTAAATCAGATGTTAACTTCAAATATTTTAATGGTCAGCAACATACAAGCATACAAGTTGCCTATGTACAGTTCTAGTGAAATGGTGCCAGGTTTTCTGTTTGTGGTGCGACGGACATCAACGGTTTTTAGCGGACGCAATTTTCTGGTTATTCTGGTATAGCTTTTGTAATATAGAAAGCCAATGATTTATAGGAATTCCAAGGAATACGAATTTCAACACTGGTTAGATTAAAGGAGATAATTTACCGAAGTTTAATCAGCTCAAAATATTTGGATAAAACACATAATTAGTTAACGTTACTTTTAAAACTAAAATTCGAAAGCATATTCTGCTTTGAAAACTTTTATATATTTTTCTTTAAAACGATTCTTCGCATAAACAAAAAAAAAACTTATACAATACAAATTCACAAAATAATATCAAATGTTTATTTTAAATGCTACTCACTTGCTAGCTACACACTTGCAGGCTTTCCCTTACAAACAACTAATAAATCTCGTTAAAATCGTGGATCGAATTTAACACATTGCAAATATATAATTTTTGTTGCATTGTCCAAGTATAAGTAATTGATGAATATACATACATTTTATTAAAAGTAGTTTTTAAAATACCACGCTATTTACATTAGATACATTTAAAAATACCATGGGTTTCAATTTCATGAAAACAAAACCAATTTACTTGTTACCGGAACCATATTTGAGGAGTTTAGAAGCCGAAGGGTACAAGTGAATACATATTGGGGGCTGGGGAGCCCAGTCGGTTAAGCACTCGCTTAGCATGCGGAAGGTCCCAGGTTCGGGTCCGGGCATCGCCAAAATAGCTGCCTACCTATAAACGGTCCGTGCAGCCAAAAATGTCCGACGAATAATACCCCGTGTAAGGGAGTGCACGTTAAATATCCTTCAAAGTCCTAACGCTGCGTACGATGTCGCCCTTAACGGTTGCGTTGGGTGCCTATTCAGGTGTGGCTCGTCACCTGACTGTGGTTCTAAAATACGACGCCCGTCGCCAATAGCCCTCGTGTAGCTCTAGTGCGACGATAATTCAAACCAAACAAACAAATACATATTGATCATGAGAAAACAAAGTTTTAGAGACTCAGGGTAGAAGCCAAAGTTGCTGGTTATTCTTATACAATTCGTATAGCAGCACCATATGAAGAATTACTTGTATCTCTTTAACACAACAATATTAAACTCCACAGCAATTGGAGAGGAAGATCCTAAATGACATTTAAAAAAATGGAAATATGTTGAGTTAATGAACACGTTATTTCCTACTTTAAAAATGAACCCGTTTTATAAACTTTAATAAAGTTTTTTTTTTTTTTTTACCTTTGTAAGGGGCCGTTTTAAACGTATCTAAATGCGAACGCAGAAAATTAGTTCTATTATCTTGTTTCCAACTTTTTATCACTTACCACGTTTTTCCACTAAGCTCTTCAATTACTTAGTGCACTTAACACGTTCAAGTCGGGGCAAATATCTACGTTTTTCCGCGTGAAGCGGAACTGTCTTATATCGTTACAATTCGTCGGGCGGGAATGTTTATGATACTCGAATGTTTATGAATAATGTTTATGATACTCGATATTTGTATGCATAATGTAGAGAAAAAATAAAATAAACTTTTTTTGGGGCAACTTCTTTTCGGAAAATAAGTGACTCACCTGTGATGCACGCTGCTTCACGGGATAGTTAAGTGTGACCCACTGGTGGGTCAGACCGCACCATGGAACAGTTAAGTCTGATCCACCGGTGGGACCCATCGACACACCGACGACTTAACGTGTTAACAGCAATAAAAATAATAATAATTAACTATACTTGTACCCCTTGGCTTCTTAGCTCCTCACTTAATACTTACTATTCGTCACTCTCTGAAAAATATAGGTCCTTTACATCAAAATCCTGTTTCGACAATTTTCAAAAATTCCACTGTTTACTCTAGAGTGATGAAAAGACAACAAATCCAAAGAGTTCGTGAACCAACTTTTGAAGCGGGAATCTGACTGATCCAATAGAGTTGATTTATTGCAAATATTTGAACACTGCGATATATTCAAATAAAGGAGATCGAGTTTGTTGGTTTTAGCAAAATCTCGACTCAAGTGTCGGTTGAAGCAGAGGAGGCTTTTGAGATGTCAAAAATATTTCACTGCTTTTGATATTTTTAACGGGTTCACTGTGAGTGATAGACGGAAATAAAAGTTAACGCTTTTAGTTATGTCACATGTGCTTGTTCACATATTACTTTATAGAGTTGTTTTGTTCCGGGAAATAAAATAAGTTAAGTTAGAAAGTCTGTTGAAAGAATGGTTGGCTTTTAATGCAATGTGCTAATGAATTGTTGCTTTAACCTTAATTCATTTGAAATAGAAGTATTTTATGCTCAAAAGCAGAATCTGTGAAAATTCCTTAAAATTATACACTAAAAATAGGTATATAGTTTTATTATCATCTTGTTAATAATCTTGATTGTTCAAAGTAATTGTTAAGTATTGTAAAAAAGGTTGTATTAGTAGGATTAACTTTTGAAAACTATTTGAAAAAAAAAAAAAAACGTCGGTCGAAAATAAAGAGTTTTAGGCTTTAGTTAATATAAATAAATTATACGATGAAAGAAGACCAATACTTGATAAATACTTATCGAACAAATCAAGTAGCATTTAAAAGTTTTTTTTTTTTAATTGAATGTTAAATACTTATAAAGTAAGAAAGTTATTAATGCATTTTTAAAATGTGTTTGAAATGGATTGCAAGATAAGAAATAAAGTAAAATTATATTATTTAGTAGTATATTTGTTATTGGATCCGTTTAACATATGACTTTCTTAATCTTTTAAAATAGATCAATTTTTTTTTGTTGTTCAACATTTTGTTCAATTATTTACAGACGTCTTATTTCCTTTCTGGGACTTAAATTAATGACATCAATGAAATAGGTCATTGTGTTTCAAATTTAAAATATTAAGTCCAATAATAAAAAAAGCTTAAATAGCAAATATTTTAAATAAAAATAATTGAATTTAAAAAAGATTTGAAGTCACCCAAAACATTTCTAACTCGATTCTTTCACTAAAATGTACAAGGAAGGAATACGAAATGTACCTTTCTAAGGGACACTAAATGAAATGGGAATGAAGAATGAGGGAGAATGAAGAAATGAGAAGGGGAAATGAATCGGCTTTCTAAAAGATACTAAATGATGGGGGAAGGAATACTAATAAATTAACTCTAAATACTTTTCACTAAATGTATAAGGAATTCGAAAATGTATAAAGAAGAAGTGTGGTGGAAACTCCCATACGGACTTGGCCCCTTTATTCATTTAACGATTCATTATGTAGTATATTGATATTTACTTTTTAAAATTATCATATTCTTTACAGTGCCCCCTCGATTCAACCAGAGCTTCGAAGTGAAGACCGTAAAGGAGCTGCAGGAAATTGTGCTGAGCTGCGATGCCCATGGGGAAAGCCCACTTACGGTATCCTGGAAGAGATACCAGAGACCCATTGACAGAAGCGTACTCTCTAGGTGAGATTTGTAAGGTTTCTGAAAATTTACTCATAAACGAGGAAGGGCATTTTTGTAGTGCGGTGAATCTTATAAATACAAATACAAAAATTGTCGACTAATCACAGGCAAGAGGCCCAGCAAGGTTGGTCCAAAATATATCTAATCCCTTACCAGTTTCCAATAGCTATCGAGATTCTTCTTAAAATCTTCCACTCTCTTCGAATACACAACGTATTCTGGTAAAGCATTCCACTCATTGACAACTCTAATGTAAAAATAATTTCTTACCTCCCTTCTAAAGCAGAATTTATTCATTTTCTGACCATGTCCTTTGGTCCGGCTATTTAAGGTAAAACCAAATCCCTTCATGTCTCCCTGTTTATTTTAATTTTTGTTAACTTTCTTTGCTTCGGCACCCCTTTTTAACCCCATTTTTGGAAGTAAAGTTTTGCACATGGTTCTAATCTTTGCACCCGAATCCTTCAAAATTACGAACTAAAACTAAAGATCTGTCACTCAAATTTCTCACCCAATATTATAAATTCTAATACATTCCTTTATCCTATCCCTGCACAGTAAAGGTGGGACAAATTCATTCCCAGTGAGATTCGAACCGATAAACGCATCACTTTTGCTCCTACTCTCAGGCCAAAAGGACCTATGAAGTTTTCATCCATATTTACTTGTTATTTATTTTTTGTGTAGTTTATTGCTGTTGTAGTTGAATTTAATGTCTTAAAATAACCTTCCAATAATATATTTTCACTATTACTTTTCAACACCACCACCGGTCACCACGCCTCAGTAGCATAACCGAGGCGATTAAGTCGTACAGTACCTCAAGCAAAAGTTCCTATCCTGTGAAGGAAAAGTTCCTATTGAAACTTAGGATTTATATATGATAGGAACATTTTTAAAAATTAACACTTTTTTGTTGCAAAACACTCTTACAATAACTTTTTTCTTTTAAATCGATGAGGAAACTTTAACGTACATGCACAGTTAGTTTGAAGTTCAGGTTTTCAAGCAAAATGACGTTTTTAAAAAATTTTGGGGGAGTGTGTTGGCTCACCTTCTTTGTTAAGAACTAAATTGATTAGTTTTTTTTTAATTAGGGTAGTTACGATCCAATATAAATTAAAGAAAATATAATTTTAAAAATATATTATTTTACAACAATTTAATTTACCGAAGAAAAAAATATGAGCAGTAGTTTTGAGTGAATTTGTTTGGATAGCAACTGAAATATAATTTCCTGATTGTAACTAGACGTTTTACTATTTACAGCTAGTGTTTTATTTAAAATATTTCTATATATTGAGATGTATAGTACAGATTCATCCTATTTAATGTTACAATAAGGTATTTTATTAATTTTAATTGACATAAAAGTGATTGACTCTGTCATTTAATCTTTTAGGTACGTCCTAAGAGAGCACGTGCACCCAAATGGATTAAAATCCCAACTCTCCATACCCTCCGTACTGAGATCGGATTCGGGACTGTTTTCCTGCGAAGCTAGCAACGATTATGGACAAGAAGAGAAAAGCATACAGCTTATTGTACAAGGTATTGCCTTTAAATTGTATCTGGTTAAATTTAACGTTTGTAATGAGTAATTCAACCTCATTATATTTTAAAGGGAATTTATAATTAAGGGGCCTTTTTATAATTATATTACTTTAGTTTCAAAATCTCACCTTGGCTTAAAGTTTGAGTAGACGCATGGAATTTTCTTACGTATGAAACTCAAAGTTGCTCTTTTGTGCAACAGATCAAAACCACCAACTTTCATAAAGTAGTTATTTGATGCCTTAACTTAAAATATTCCGTTTTGATAACGCTACACTAAAGATGCATGTGATCTTTTGTATGTATGTGGGTTGAAATGAACATATCACATGAAATCATGATAATCTAACTCACTGCAAACGTGCTCGTGGTTACATTTTGTTTAATTTCATTTCTCCTAATTGCATATTGGTAGCGGAGGCAACCGAAACTTTGCGCTATCTATGTCGTAGTACTTAATACAAGCTTTTTTGTAAATATTGCTTAGTTCGGTGTCTAAATCAATCTATTCAACGTATTTTTCATATATTATTTTTAGATGCTTAAAAAGTTAATGTAGTTTAAAACTAAACATATTAAATAAACATGCAATATATACATTTTTATAGTGTGACCACTTTTAAAAAGAACATAAAAAATCCCATGACTCAGCGCCCATCCTTTTAAAAAGAAAATCGTTTTCTTTGAAGTTTTTGGGACGAAGAAAATAACACTTTTATTTTATGACAAAATAAAAATTTTACTAGACTCTCTACAACGAATATATTACCCCAATAAAATACACAAGCCAGCGTTATCTCCCCAAAATAAAATCTTCTTCGGAATATTCGATACATAGTTTATGAAAAAAGCTTTATATTGAAGGCAATCTAAATATGCTCACCGTTATATCTTTTTTATTATTTCTCTGAAACCAATAGCATTTTTTGAAAGATGCTACATAAGAAAATGCATATAGTCACAATTTGGCAATGATGAAACGTTTTTATAATAAGACAGAAAAAAATGCAAATATAAATTTTATTTTTCTGTTGTACAAGGCTTACTTCTTCGTAATAAAGTAAACATTCTGTTCATTTGCGAAAGTCAACAAGTTTATTTAGCAAAACGTCTCAGCATTCTATAATAAGTCAAACAAGTTTTCAACCCTTTTAATCCCTGTGATGCCATTTGGCATCATCATTTTTCTGATCATAATTTAAAAAATAATGGAGCTAACATCTATTGGGATTAATAAAAAAATTAACAGAAAAAGTTTGAATAATCGAATAATGTGCTTTTTGATATCATAAATGGCTAAAGACAAGAAAAAAATTTCTAAAATGATGTTTAATTTTAATTAGGTTTGAAAGGGTTAAAGATTTTAAAAGTTGGAATAAGTAAGAAATGGAATTTTACGAAGAATATCTATTTAAAAACTAAATTTTTATTCCGAAATCCAAAATGTCATTAAAGGTTAAAATAAATGTCTCGTAAGAAATTGGCCTAAACGAAAAATTACTGTATTTTTAAAACTAAAGTTTATTTATAAATCCTTTCTGATCATTTCCAAACCTCTACTTTCCAGTCAAAACGATTTCGAAAAATCATTTGAACTTTCTGAAAAATTACGAAATTATAAACTGTTTTTAAACGTTCGATCTCATTTAAAATTCAAAATCCAAACAAATAAAAAAACAATGTTTCAACTGATCTACTTTTAATTACCCCTTAGGCCGTTTAGTTTTATTAGAAAGTTTATAAAAATGACTCCTTCCAGAAGTTTGGGCGATCTTTCTAATTTTCCGATACTGTCGTTAAATACTTTCGGTTCCTTAACGATAGAATAATCAGTGCCCCTTGGTAATTTTGTAGGAAGCAGTGAGGTTAAAGAGAGAGGTTCGAATGAGGGGTTGCCGTAAAAGAACTATAAACTCGCCAAATTTTGAAGGGTTATGATGATAAATCAATAAGACGCTAGAAAGAAATTCTAATTGTTTGAAGTAATTAAACTTAACATTTTAGTGAGTAAATAAAGGTTATATCGAGTTAATAAATTATGTAATATACACTCTCAGAAATAACACTTTTATTTTTGACGATTCATGAATCCTCAAGCCTCATTTCGTTAATTTTGAGGAAATGTTTCGTCAAACTATCACGTGACTTTGGAGTAAACGCGAATCCTCACTTTTACGATCGTGATTTGACGATTCTGTATCTTGATTTTGGGGAAACTGAATCGCATTGTTGTACTCACATGCTTAAAAATGACGAAATATTTCTTTTGTTTAGACGACATTCAAATCCTCATAAAAATGACGATTCGAATTTCCTCACTTTGAGGAAACGAAAACTCGGAGCATTTGCCAGTAACGGAATCGTCAAAATTAAGGAAAATTTCGCCGTTTTTGAGCATTCATTTTTGAGAGTGTATAAAATATGATATAAAAACATCTATTCTCTTTCACTTATATTAACAAGATAAGGTGTGTCCATTTTTATAAAGAAAAATTTTGTAGAGAAACACATACATTTATTTCATTTTAATTAAACCACAAATGTTGAATATTAGTAGCATATATTGATGAAAAATAAAAATACCTTTTTTTATAATGGTTTAAACCACCTTTATTGATTTACACAATATTCGTCAAATGTTCTGTAAATGATTGTAAGTATTTATTTTTAAATGAATGCAAGTTAGTACGCAAAATAGCAAGCTTTCGTTTTTAAAACATTGCAGAAACAAAATTGTTGCTTCGTTACTAACAGAAGTTATCAAGTTGCTATCAAGAAACATTATAAACTCACATATATGCATATTTTGGAATACTAATTCCCAACTACTTTAGCAACCTTTTAAAATGGTTGAAAAATTCCTGTTAGCTTCCATACTACGTTTATAACGCAAAAAGTTTAAGGTTTTATAATCGTTCTGTCCGTCTGTCGGTCTGTCTGTCTGTCCGTCACCCACTTTCACAGAATGAACCGCAAGTCTCGCAAACAAGTAAGATACGTCGTTTTGAAGCAAAAAATCAGTTTAGGCTGCATTCCAAATTTCATTAAAAAATTTAAATAAGAAGTTTATTTAAAATTTAAATAACTAAAAATTTAATATACATTGAAATAACATGCGAATTCCATTTTAGCTTCCACACTACGTTTATAACGTAAAAAGTGGAAGGTTTTATAATCGTTCCGTCTGTCTGTCCGTCACCCACTTTCACAGAACGAACCGCAAGTCTCACAATACGTCATTTTGAAGCAAAAAATCAGTTTAGACTATATTCCAAATTTCATTAAAAATTTAAATTAGAAGTTTATTTAAAATTTAAATAACTAAAAATTTAATCTACATTGAAATAATATGAGAATTCCATTTTTATTCAATATTTTCACTGTTGCCATGATATCAAACGTACGAGAAACTTTATTTAAAATAAAAACTAAATACTTAAAAAAAATATTTATTTTTGTGTAATAATTCAATTTGGATTGTTGTAATAGCACAATAAAGTTATTTTGATGGTTCGTTATATTTTTGGGAAGAAATATGCATAAAAAAATCGAAATTTGCATAAAAATACGCTAATTTCCGCTTTTTTATTTTTAAAGCAACAATTTTGCCAATTTATTTTTCGAAATGTAAACTTGTGACTGCAAAAAGAACTTTATTAAAAAGAAAATCACCACTATTCTTCTAAGTTCAAAAAAATTAGCAAACGATAAAGATTAATTATCAAATCTGCAAAAGAAGATTAAAGAAAGTTATTAGTTTTTGCTTATAAAAGTTTGAATTAGAACTAGCCAAAGGCCCTGTTTGGTGAATTTCTTTTTGAGGTGTTAGTGTTTCCTGTTGAGCGTAAAATGTTATGTGGAAGCGGTGTAAGTGACGGATTCTGTAACAAACCAACTTGTTTTTTAACGTTTTGTAACGAAAAAGCAACTCTCTTTTACCTATCTGGCATCCAACTTAAAAATACATCGTACGTTTATTTCGATAAGACCCTATATAATTAATGAAAAAGTCTGCCTCCGTGTACAACAAATCCTGTCATTTTACCTTGCCCACATTTTACCCAAAAATCCCAATATATAAGGTGAATGACACGATGCTTTGACGACAAGAAGTGACAGAAGAAACTACCCTTTAAAAAGTTTAGTTGCTTGAGTGAAACACTATGTCCCGAAATACAAAGTTAGAATTACTTTAAAGTAAAATTTCCCTGCTGTGTTAAAGCTACTACAAGGAGGCTAGAAATAGGCAGCCAGAAACGATTACACTAACATTTCCCAACGATGTTTTTAGGAGACGGAAATGTTAACGTTTTACCAGATTGCTATGTTTTAAACCTTTTTAATTTGGTTTAACTGTCCAAAAGAAACAGTCTGAATACTCTCCGAAATGTTACAATCTATAACTAAATATATTTCCCAAAACATGTGCTCGATATATTTGTCCGATGCATATTTCTAGCATCTTTAAAGCAATATAGTAGCTATCAAATGGTGTTTAGACAAATTTTCTATACCATTACAATATAACTTTCACCAAACCAGCGATACAGAACCTTCTCTATCCCAATCCTAGCCTCATTAACTCTTTTACCTGTTAACACTTTTTCTTGTCTTCTGCTTATCACTTAACAATGCTTACCCCTTTTGGGACCTCTTTACAGCGCCACCTGAGAGCCCAGAAGGATTGCAATTGCTTCAAGCCACGAGTCGTCAAATCACATTCTCGTGGACAGCGCCATCTAGTGGGAATAGTCCCATAACGGGGTACATTATCGTGTACAATCAGACACGAAGTAAGTTGGTTTTAAGGTAGTTAATAAATGATTAATTTTGGGAATGCAGCTTTGTTAAAAGACAGGTATGGGATTTGGGAATATTGATAATGCAGTCTTAATGGCTGTTTGTGTTTGAAATGAAGTATTTAAATTGTCATTTTAGACAGCTGATTCTGTTCAATTTTAATTAAGTTATAAATAATTAAATTAAAAAGGTATGGTGTTATTTATACATTGATGTTTTTTGAGAAATTTGAATAGATTTGCTTTAGGGAATCCTTGTATTATACTAAATTTTTAATAAAATCATCAAACTTTTATTTATCACAATTACCCGATATAACATTGAGCGAAATGTACTTTTTTTTACTACGACTGGGTATTGGACTTTTTGAATGTATAAAGTATTTTCCCCTTTTTAAATCGAAAAAATGTAAGTGTTTCCAATTTTTAATTTTTAAAGAAAAAAAATGCGTGACAACTACTTTAAAAATGTTTGTGAATTAATAGTATTTCATACTTAATTTCTCGTATATACTGTCTTAAATTAAAAACTTTGGTAGTTTACTTCATAGTTAATTGATACCAAAGGATGATTGGCGAATTGATATATTTAAATTTTAAAAATATATATATTTAAACTGAATACCTCATACTTCAGCTCATATACATTTTCACATAAAAATTCAAATTAAATAACTTTTTTTGCAGAATCAAAAGACGAAACATTAGAAACAATCCGTGTATCTGCATCAGATAATAAAGTGACAATTACCGGTTTAAGTCCTGGCACAACTTATGCTTTTAGGGTGCATTCAGAAAATGTTTTAGGCAGAAGTGGTCCTAGCCAAGAACTGACAATTACTACAGAGGATGAAGGTAAGAAAGCAAATATTCTATATTTGTAAGCGTCTATTTTAGAAAAATATTCAAAAACACATTTTCAATAATGGCTAATTATGGTTTTTATATTTTATTTCATTAAGATGTACACATTTTTCAGATGCAGATACTCGTATATAAGTTAACTATATTAATGATACGTCAGTCAAGAGTTAAATTCTTATCTGACATCACCGAGGAACAGAATTTACAGAATTAGATTGTTTTCATTGATGCGAGGCCGAAAACAGATTTATACTTCAATTAGTCGCCAATAGATGGCAGCAGCAAACAAAATACCGGTTGTTAGCCCTCTATACTGTAGATGGCAGCACGAAAATTGATTTTTTTATTTCTTTTATATATCAAGAGATGGCAGCACTATAATTATTTATTATTCCTAATAAGTGTTTAGAGATGGCAGCACCAAAATTCTAAATTGACTACGACTTTTTAGACTGACAAACAAAAATATTTCCATTTTATACTCATAATGCAATCGATGATGAAATCAAAACGAATCGATTGATTTGGATTTTTTTTACGTAAGTAACTTTATACAATAAGTAATTTAATGAATTGGGGACAATTTTTTAAGAAAAATTACATTAAATACTTTTATAGAAAATAATAAAAAAAAAATATTGCTTTTCTAGCACCAACAAATTCTCCTCAAGATGTTAGAGTGATTCCTGTCAGCTCAACAATGTTAAAAGTTACATGGAAGGTAATATTATTTTATTAATTTAGTACAAATGAAAGATTGATTTTTTGTGTGTAGATATATATTTTTTTACGGAATTTCGCTACTTATGATTTAAAAAAAAATTAGCAAAAAACCCATTTAGTTACATAGCGTTTTGATACTTAATGAAAAGCGCTTTTGTTGGTTTAAAGATGCATCTTGTGTATTTTTTAATGGTGGATTATGTAAATTACATAGCATCAAATATTTGCGTTTTCAAATGGTCAAATTATGATGACGGATATATACATCTTACAAACGTTCGTGGCAACCTCTGCAGGCTACTCGTAGATTTAAAATGATACTGGAAAATCAAATTTGGTGGTGCCGCCATCTATACATTTTATATAGAAATAATTTTAAGCAGAGGAAAATATTCTTTTTTGCCATGTAGAAATCAAAGGTAATTTTATTGTTTAAAAATTGATTTTTTGGGGGTTAATTACTCAGTGGATTATCTGTTTTGTGGTTTTAGATTGGACATGCTTAAAATATTGACAAGCAAACCTCTTGCACAATTTTACGAAAAGTTGATCCTATTTGCTTAAATGCTAATAAGTGAATAAAATGTATGTTTAAAATTAATGAGATAAAAAAAATGAGAAATGAAATAGAAAATTACATAATGCAACATTAAATTGTATTAATTTAAAAATAACTGCAATATTTCATCAAACAGCACCATCTTATACAATATGCCTCTGAGGATAAGCAAATGGGCTTACGAGTAAACTTTTTTCACTGCTTGAGATTTATATTATACAGTTTAACTGATATATTAATTTCTAATTTCTTAATTTTTTTTAAACATGTATCTCTCTGTGAGTGGTTATAAATTGCTCAACAATGCTTTAAATTTTAAAATTTAATAAAAAAATTTAATTTATAATTTTTAGAAAAAAAATTGTGTTTCTAGAAAACCGGGTTTATAATCCTGTATCCTTTAGAGGAATATTTAACTCACAATAATTAAAAAATAATTCTTTTTTTTTAATATTTTAGGGTCCAACTGCTTCAAGTTCGGGATATCTTCTCGGATACTACGTCGGGTATCGCGATCTATCGATGAGTGATCCATACATCTATAAAACCGTTGACATTTCCAAACAGGAAAGAATGAACGAAGCTCTTATATCGAACCTCAGAAGAAACACGAAATATTCCGTTACAGTCCAGGGATATAATAGTAAAGGGGCTGGACCGGCCTCGAAAGAAATTATTGTCCAGACACTGCAGCATGGTAAGCAATACACAAGTTTTGTTTAAAATTAGTGATCAGAGATGGCAGCACTTCAATTCTGCAGTTCGAATTAGTGATCAGAGATGGCAGCACCAAAATTTTGCAGTTCGAATTAGTGATCAGAGATGGCAGCACCAAAATTTTGCAGTTTGAATTAGTGATCAGAGATGGCAGCACTACAATTCTGCAGTTTAAATTATGACAAAACAACTGACTATTCGACTCAAATCAATATCATTAACGATTTAAAATACTAATAGATATGTATTTTCACTTGTCATTTGCAATATCAATATACAATACATATTTTAACTGAGCATAGGCAATTTTCATTTTAAAATAAATGGTTACAACCGAAATAAGTGAGCACTTTAAAGTGTTTCAAAATTTTGTTTAATTTATAAAATATAACAAATAAAAATAATGTATTCAACACTTAGTTAAATTATAAAATAACAAATAATAATGATGTTTCAACATTTTTGTATATAAAAAAAAATATTAAATTTATATTTTCATCTGAAAATTATTCTATCATCTGTATTAAATCATTCATAAAATTATGTATAGTACCTTCAGTTACTTTAAACATAATTGAGCTGATAGATCCCACAAACATCTTAAGGAGGATTAGTAGGTTACTATTAATGGATATCGAATTTTGCAGCAATTGAAAATTTAAGATTCACTTTAAAAACATTAAGAAATTTGAATATTTAAAATTTCAAAATTATGCCTTCAGTGTTAAATTGGAAGCCAATGGGAATGGAATTCAGATATTTAAAATTTGTTGTTAAATGCTATATGTAATTTTTAGTTGCATTCTTTTATTAAGAAAATGCCGATGAAATATTAAGAAATAAGTTGCAGGATGATTTTAAAAAGATTGCATGAACTGTCGTTTGTTTATTCAGTATTTTCTAAATGTAATTATACTGTTACCCTTGCTATGATAGACAAAAGTTAAAAATATTTTTTAATTAAGACTCTAAATGTTAAAGTAAAACTCTATTTTGTTGATTGATAAAGTAGATAAGCATTCAAATTTAATGAAATTTAAGAGCAGAATCAGTAAAGTACCAAAATAAAAAAATGTAATTAAAATGTTTAAAATTATTTTATAATTCAAAAGAATTGCATCAAAATAACCTCACTATTTTAAGTGTATAAACAAGAAGTTGTTGCACCACTTTAGAAAAACATTTCTGTAAAAAGTTTTTTTTTTTTTTTTTTTTTTTTTTTACTTCGTTAATATGCAGACAAGTTGAATTTAATATAAGGTTCGGATTCATACAAAATATTTTGAAATTGTTTAGGTCCGTTTTACTTAATATATATGGTATAATTTAAATTTCTCCTCTTCGGTTAAATGTTAAAATATTTATAACTTTCCTTGCAAAAAGCTATGAACAAAATTTTTACTTTATACACTGTTAGATGGCGCCACCAAATTGCAAACATTAAGTTTTTTTCTCTGGAATTCGTATCTGAATTACTTTACTGAGTCTTCTCAACACCTTGTTATATTGCATTAAATAGATTTTTGACAATAGCTCAAAAATATTGAATGCGTATTCACTTTATCAATCAATAAAAATATGATTTTATGTTATAACTGTTATGTTATTCTAAGAGAAGTTCAGTTTCATAAACTATTCGAATAAACCGTTAAAAGATTGAAAATTATACCTCCGTATATTGTAATTAAACCTTCAAAAACTCCATCGTTCAAAATTGCATTTAAAAAACATCAGCTATGTATTTATCATTAATCGAGATTACTTTTTAACATTTAAAAAGTTTTGGAAAAAAATTATTACACAAAAAAATGTTTTAGCTTTTGAGTTATTTTATTAAATTGAGAATTCAGTTTCAAAAAATGTCATTTTCCAAAACTTCATATCCTTAAAACCATACTTAAAGTATTTAAATTTTCTTACTAAATAGGTACTGAGCTAATCTTGCTAATCACATGGACAAAAATCTAAGGATTACTTGAAAAGGGAGAAAAAAAATATTGATTTTCGAAACGCAATAATAAGAATTTTCGTACAAAAATTGCCGATTTTAAAACTGTTAATAATAAATAACTATTAATAATACTTATCTTTGCAACTAATATATTGTAATTGTTACAGTAAGTAAAACAAATCCATGAACATACAAAAAAATCTTTACGATATCTAATAATTTTAAAAAGGAATCATCTTTTGAATAAAAATTGGTAAAATTTACAAATTTTAATTTCAGAAATTTAAAATTAAAGAAAAAATAAAATTCAATTAAAATTTAAAAAAATATATAATTTAAATTAAAAATTTCAGAAATCTTAACTTAAACTAAAATTTTTCACAAAAAAAATCTTTCAACGTATCAATATAAAATAGAAAGAAAGCGTCCTATTTATTAAAAAATGTCTCTTAGTTGTAGAATGTGTGAAATGTCTATATAAGTGTCTAAGTCTTACAGCAATTTCTAATGTATAGATTTTTGAACGAATGCGTATTTTTAAACAATATGTTGTGTGTATTTTTTAGATCCACCAAAGTCTCCGGTTCTTAAAGTTGCAGGCACTTCGGAATTTTCGGTAGAACTGCAGTGGTCAATTTCAGATGAAACTCCTGTCACAGGTAAATAAAATTATTCTCATTTTTAAATATATATTAGTTAATTCTTCGCTGGTAGTTGTTTCTTGGCAAAATATGTTGTTTTATATAGAGCTTATTATATGAAGCATTAAAAATTTAATATTGACCCTTAAATGCAAATCGAAAATTATGGCCGTTTAAATGACATACTCCTGTTGTATGTCATTTAAACGGCCCCTTTTACACTAATATGCATTGGAAACATAAGATTTCGAACTCTTTAGCAGAAATACCATAGGGGTAAGTGGTGTACCTCGGACGTATGTGTACCTCGAACCTATGCTGATTCTAGCTCGATTAGCTTAGATATTGAAACAACACCATATGCAGTTAAAGTATTTGCTACCAGGGATCTCAGTGAAGTTCTATCTGTTTGTTTAAAAGGTCAATTTATTAAAGAGGTTTCGAAAAACTAAATTCACAGTTCAAAAGTAAATTTTTGTCAGATTCTGTAGTGTAATTTTATACTCAAACATGTAGTATTTATTCAGAAACGATGGTTATGCAATATAAAGCAAAGTTTTAGCTATAAAACAGTATGCTTGAAATTAAGTTAAGTCTAACCTTAACTTGGTGATTAACTATTTTGTTTTTAATATCCAAGTGGTGTACCTCGAACCTAATACAGGTAGTGTACCTTGGACTGGTCCAAGGTACACTACTATAGGTCTTATATGTGCTTCAGATTGTTGAAAACCTTTTTTAAAATTCAAGTAAATTCTTTCCTTTGAAAAATTAAGTATTTTAAGCTATTAATATGCAACCCTGATTTGTAAAATCTAGAAAAATGGAAATTTGTAAGAAATTTTGATGTGATAAAGAATTTTTTTTAGTTAATTATTTAGATTTATGGAAGCCTATAAAATTTTTACCATATTGATATAATATAGAAAATAATTATTGCATGCTCATCTAAAAAGATATTTTTTATAATAAATATCTAAGCAGAACATCCTTTTTACGTTTAGGCCTAGTTGAATAAACATAGGGGGAAATATTTGAGTTTTTTTTTCAAATTTAAGACAGAAAGATAGCCAAATGGCATGAAATAACAGTTTAATTTTTTGCTGCATTTTAGCGAATACACCCGAGAAAGATTGCATTGCAGCTGAAAAAACCAAAAGGGCACTAAAAAAACTAAGGCAATAAAACCCCTTACTGAGCCAATTGACCTAACATAACCAATTACTACAATCTTGGCTAGAAATAAGAGTAGGTTGTAAAATGTATTTTTGAATTTTATGTGGCTAATAAATATTGGTTTTCGGACTGTAAATCGGGTCTCTATACCTATTAATAATTGGTCCAAGGTACACTACCGGTTGGACCAAGGTACACCGCCGGTGGTGTACCTTGGTCCTAATTACAATTTTCTGTATTTATTTTTTTAATAGTTGAAATCATTTAAATAACATGGTAAAATAAATATATGTTGTATATAACAACATAAAGTATTCAGTAAAAATATTTTTATTCACTTTTTGCAAGCAATTAAGAAAATAAAAATTGAAAAGTCAAAATAGGTCCGAGGTAACCCACCTTCCCCTATATTTTACAAGATTTGGAGCGCAAGCCTTTTATTATATTTATAGTTTAATATGTTTTCTAGGTTTAATGCTAAGGTCATTTTCAAAGCACATTTAGGTTGTTTTTTTTTTAAAGTCATCCAGAAAAATTCAATTTTGAAGGAATAAATATGATTTTATCGTGACAAAGATTAAAATTTATTTTGCTGTTAAAAACTATTTAAAAAAACAGTATGAAAGAGATAGGAAAATCTTGTTTTGTAATTTAAAGATTTGTCTGATTTCACATTAGATGCGTTGAATTCGATTTTTCTGATACATCTGTATGAAGTCAACTCCAAAAAACCGGTTCTGATCTCATATTAAAGATTGAAAGAGTAGGATTTTTAAGTTCAATGGTACACACAAAACTAGCATCTTGCACACGATGGTGTAACCATAAATAAAATAATACACCATTAACCACCTAGCGTAAATCTGACAGCTTATTAACGTATATTTCATGCAGAAACTGGGGCTGATTAACCCAAGTCAGTGTGACACTCGCCTAGCATGCGAAACGTCAGAGGCTCGGGTGCGGGCATCGCCAAAAATAAATGCCGACCTATAAATGAACCATGCAGCCAAAAATTTCCGACGAATAATACCCCGTGTAAAGCCAGTAATCCATTCACGCTGTAGCTATGCTGTAGCTGGATTTTGTGACGTAACTGTCACTAGTACGCATGCGCGCGTGGTCAAAGCTGTACTTCTGAAGCTGGATTTTTGAATCGTTTTCCAAGCGATATCAAAGCTGTAAATTGGTTTCGGGCATGAGAAGTCATACGAGTCATTTAGTTCTTAATTGTCCGTGGTTTTTAACTTAATTTTCTTGTTTGTTTACTTTTTATTGAGAGAAATAACCCATAAGTCAAGAAACTTCCATCCACGCTAGATACAGCAGATGACGTCACAAAATCCAGCTACAGCATAGCTACAGCGTGAATGGATTACTGGCTTAAGGAAGTGCACGTTAAATAGCCTTCAAAGTCCAAACACTGCTTACGATGTTGTCCTTACGGTTGCGTTGGGTGCCTATTCAGGTGTCGGCTCGTCACTTGACTATGGTTCTAAAATACGACGCCCGTCGCCAATAACCCTCGTGTAGCTCTAGTGCGACGATAATTCACACCTAACCTAACATGCAGAAAGTACTACGGAAGTTTCACAAAAACTAAATCATATTTTAGCTGAAAATTCACCAATGAACAAACTATTTTTGGAAATATACTACCTCCCCAAATGTAGGTAACCCAAAAGATTTCTTAGAAAAACCCCTTTTGAAGACTTTCAGTTCCAGCTCTGATAAATGGTCCCTGTCAACTCGGCCCACCTCCATTGTTAACTTCTGTCACTTCTTGACAATGCCTTCACCTTTCACGCCCTTCTTCGGACATTTTCGCAGAAAACCCCTGTACGTGGACAGTTTCGGATGTTTTTTTTTCGTGATGGCTTAAGCTTTTAAATGATCGGGAACTATCAAAAGAAAGGCTAGTTTTGTGCGTAGTAACATTACATAAAATAAATAAAAAGGCATAATTAATCATTCCCCGTATGTTCCAAACTTGTAACTCGTTAACGTATTTTAATTAATAGAGAATGAAACCAGCACTTGTATTTTATGAAAGGCGAATCCTAGTTTAACTAAAAATTCATCAATGATAAAACTATTTTAGGAATTATACGAAAACAAATCATCACTTAAGTTCCCACTTGTGCTATCTCATTTTCTCAACTTTTCAGGAGAGCCGCGAATATATGTAGACCGATATCATGCAACAAGGAAGTCCAAACAGCCGGTTTTAAATGAACTAACACGTTTTTCGGCTCTCCTGAAAAGTTGAGAAAATGAGACAGCACATGTGCTAACTTAAGTGACGAAATACAAAAATGTCGACCAACAGCATGCCAGAGGACCAGCAAGGTTGGTCCAAGTTATAACAATCTTCTCCACGCTATCTATAATAAAAGATTTCTAAGAAAAAAACCTTTTCAAGACTTTCAGTTCCAGGCCTGATAAATGGTCCCTGTCAACGGGGCCCACCTCCATTGTTAACTTCTGTCACTTCTTGACAAAGCTGTCACCTTTCCCGCCCTTCTTCGGACATTTTCGCAGAAAACCCCTGCATGATTTTTATTCCGTGATAGCCACAGCTTTTAAATGATCGGGAACTAAAATTAGATAAACAAATATTGTATTAACCCTTTCGCTACGAAGGAATTTTGCTTCCTCGTAATATTTGATAGGAATAACATTATCGAATCCTTAGATGTTCCGGCGTTTTGGGACTTTTCAGTAAGGACAGGGTTAAAAGAAAAAAAAATACGTTAGCTAGTTATCAATTTTGATTATGCGTATTTTGATAAATGCTGATAAAACTTTCACGAGCATTTCACACACAAAAAAAACCCCTCATATTTTAACAGAAACTTCATACATTAACAAACTATTTTCGGAAAAGTACTACCTTGTGAACAGTACACGTTAACATTACAAGTCGACCATTTAACGAATCTTCATAAATTTTTGAACGGCCACAAAAACAAATAATGTTTTAACTAAAAACTCACCAATGAACATAAACTATTTTTGGAAACATACTACCTTCCCAAAAGCAGATAACCCAAAAGATTTCTTAGAAAAATTCCTTTTGTAGACTTTCAGTTCCAGCTCTGATAAATGGTCCCTGTCAGCGGTGCACACCTCCATTGTTAACTTCTGTCACTTATTGACAATGCTTTCACCTTTCAAGCCCTTCTTCGGAGATTTTCGCAGAAAAACCTTGTACGGTATCATTGGTATTTTTATTTCGTGATGGCCGAAGTTTTTAAATGATCGGGAACTATTAAAAGAAAAGCTAGTTTTGTACGTAGTAAACGCGTCGATACTAAGAATGGTTAATCCGATTTCCGTACAGTTGACCTTGCAGCGTAATGGTTAGGGAGCTAGCCTTTAGAGCTTCTGGGTTCGGGTGTCAAATCCCGTTAAGGCATGTATGTTTGTGTTTGTCGAGTATATACGGAGTACGTGCTCGGTAAATCTGTTGAGTCCGAAAGTCCCACGGCCCATTGCACAGTTTCCTACGGGTATAGGTTCCTGGAGACTATTTCCCTCCCCTTCAGGGATATGTATAAATTGTGGAGGCGGCACGCAACTGATGGCAGCATCTGTCGCGTATGGTGTGTGCGTGTTGTGTCTGTCTTACTTGACGAAGGTTTATAAGCGGGTCTCTGACCAAACACACAAACTTGAAAATATATTTCCACCGACCAACCAACGTAGTATAATTTTAATAAAATAAATATAAAACACATAATTAAACATTCCGAGCCTGTTCCAAACTAGTAACTCGTGCATTTTAATTAACGGAGAATGAAGCCAGCACGTGTACTTTATAAAAGGCAAATCATAGTTTAACTTGAACAAACTATTTAGGATACCACTATCTATTTCAAAAACGTTTCTTAGAGAAAACCCCACCAGACCTGATAAATGGTCCGTGTCAACGGGGCCCACCTCCATTGTTAACTTCCGTCACTTCTTGACAATGCCTTCACCTTTCACGCGATTCTTCGGAAATATTCGCCCAAAACCCCTGTACAGTTTCGTATGGCTTTTTTTCGTGATAGCCACAGCTTTTAAACGATCTGGAAACATATAAGAAAAGTTAGTTTTGGAAATACGATATCGTAAGATCTATATTCATCATGTGTTTTAGCACTTGTTATATTTGCAATTTTTTTCGTAACATACATAGATATTGTATTCATCTACGGTAGGTTATTATTGGTACGGCCTATGCAGTAGATGTTGTAGCTCTACCCAACAACCTACGCTTTTCCTACTTGCTATTGTTTCATGATAATTGTATACTTATATCTTATTATCTGAAGTGAATTAACTTATCAGTTTGTTGCATCAGGCCACTGCGGGCATTTTTTTTTTTTAAAATTCTATTTGTGTCTTGTGGCGAGTTGGATTTTAACTAATATTTTATATTGAAGCATAATTTACCTATTAGACGCTACAACTGGAAATGAACCTTAGCGCTAAATAGATCTAACAAAGATATTGAATGACTTAAAAGCAACTATTTCCAGACATTTTGGGCTAAATAACACTGTAAAAAATTTCCTTAACTTTCCGTATTTTTACCAGGAACTTTCCTGGCTTTTTCAAGTATTCATCGTTTCGTGTTAAATTCCTGGGATTTTCAGGTTCTTCCTTTCAAATCTGGCAATGATTGCTATGAACCGCCGCCTTGCTCAAAATCAGTTGTTTTGTAACGTTGTTTGTATAACAAAGTTCAAGGGGGTCAAAGTGAAAGCCGAGTGGTCCGTGGCCGAGTGGTTAAAGGCAATCCGCCTCAGTATTCAGCCTACTCAAGAGTGCGTGGGTTCGAATCCCACCTGCTGCCAGTCATTCTATAAATCGGATATCTGTACTGGGAAAGAGTCGGTTCCAGGTATTTTTTTAGAAAGGTTCCTGGTATTTTCCAGAAAGGTTCCAGTTATTTTCCAGAACGGTTCCCGGTATTTTCCAGTGAAGTTACTGGCTCTAAGTGGGTTTGTTTCTATGTTTTTGGAAAAGGTTACTGATATATTCCAAGAACATTACTGGTAAAAATTGGGCTTCCCATTATTTCCCAGTAACGTTCCTGAATTTTTTTACAGTGAACTTGACAATAATTTTTGTAGCGACAAACTTTTTATAAGGCTAGTAGAATACACTGGTTCAAAAATGACTCTGTCTTGTTTACATTGTGCAGTAGAATTTCTATTACATTATTTCATCACATCTTTTTAAGAAAATAAAATTATTTGAATATCCAACACAATCTGAATGCCTGTTTTACTATAAATATACATTTCAGTTATCTAAATTGGATTGAAGAAACACCGAACAAATTACACCTAACAGTTTTCAAAATTTAATTTGTATTTGAGTATTTAAAAGAAAAAGGGCATCCGTCCAAAACAAAGATTATTTACCTCCTTGCATAATGAATTGTGTATGAAAAATTTTATAGGTATATGAAACAAAAAATGCGCTTTTTTAACACAGTTTTTATTTTGATGATGCAAAAAATAGCATTTCTTTGTACATCTATTATTCAAATAAGTTTGTTTTACATGATGCGGATATATTCAAAGTTTTCCTGAAAACAGCCTTTAGAATATAAACTAATAAACCTCGTGTTTATCCGTTCTGAAAGCTCTGAATGTCATCCGGAATTTTAAATCAGAAAATCCCCGTGTTCATAATCAACTTCTTTTTTGATCCACATTAAAAGCCGGCTTTTTCACAAATAAAGTATGCAAATCTGCTCATAAAATATTTAACTAAGATAAAATATTCATAAACGACTGCAGAAAATTCGCGTAAAAAGATGGGTCGACATAAAAACGCCGTAAAATTTCCTCCGTTTCTGAGTTCCTTTTGGGCGAATGCCTTCTTCGAATGCTTACGGATTTTTTTTTTTTTTAGTTTGATTAGCATACATAATTTTGATTGAAATTCGACTTGCTTTTATTCAACTTATCTGCATCGTGAAATTGATAAGAAATGGAAGGTATGTTTTAGCCTGAACATATTTGTTTTTGAGATTAACTTTTCGACTATGGAATCCCCATTAAAGTTTCGTCAATCGCATTTTATTTACGTTGATTTTGTCTGAAGTAACCATAAACAAATAAAACTGAGATTATCTGCAAATTCTTCTAGTGTTATGCTAGATAACTGAACTATGGGCCCACAAGTTTCGAACATAAGCGTAATGTTTAATTATGCGTTTTATTAATTTTATTAAATGGTACTAAGTACAAAACTAGCTTCTCTTTTAATAGTTACCGATCATTTATATTGTTAGATAGTTCAATGGTGCCGCAAAAAAATGGCTCTCTGTTCTGGGGAATATGTCGAGTCTGCACAAGGCTTGACTGCCAAAGTTGCAGCCCCATTAGAGAGAGAGAAAAAAAGTTCAATTATTCATTTTATTGCTAGATAGTTCACTCATAACTTAAAATCTACTGCCGGAATGAAGTACATCTGGTCACCCTAGATTATGTTATATTAAGGCGCATATTCAATATATAGGTTTAGTTTCGTTAATATGCGATATTTGTTAAGTTTAACTTATTTACATTGAAGAACTTCTTAATAGAATATTTTTTTTATTTGCAAGTAATGCACACTGGATTTGTTAAGTTTAACTTATTTACATTGAAGAATGTCTTAATAGAATATTTTTTTTTATTTGCAAGTAATTTGCACTGGAGTACGAGTGTTTTCTCAAACAAAACAAAACCAAAAGGGCAAAAGAATGTAGGTCAGAGTTATCAAAAGTAGTAGAAAACAAAATCAACTCTTAATTAAACATATTTTTAACAGTATTCAAATATAAACGAATTCCTTAAGGACTGCTACAACCTTTTAAATAAAAGATGTTATTTTTATTCTTATCAGAAGTTTTTGGTTAGAGTTAATAGACTTAATAGTTTATCATAATAAAACTATTTTAAAGTTTGGAACTGTGAAGTTTCAAACTAAACCAAAAATGTGTCAAAATAAGGCGTTTGTGCTGAATATATTATGTTGGATAAATTAAAGTCAAAACAAATTCATTAAAAAAATGGATGTAAAGGTTTTAATTTGGTGAGAAAGGTATCGATTTCGCATATCAATTTTGTACTTAATAGTTTAAAACATTAATTGTGCTGCACCACTTAAAAGCACCGAAAAATTCCCCCAAACGAGCCATAATTTGGTACATCAAACTATTCCCATCCCCTTGTTTAGAAAAGTAAGACATTTCTTGGGTTTCCCAAATTGAAGAATTAATTTGCCGCCCTCTGAAGCGAATTTAAAGATTCTTACACCCCCCTTCTAAAGCTTCTGGGCAGCCCTTTAATGTCGGGTTCATATCATAGAGGTGAGAATAAGAACTAGATGCTGCTGGGTTAAAAACAAAGAATATATCAGGTTGCCAATTGATGCGCCAATCGCTTTTGTGATGCGCCAAAGTACGAATTTATTGGGGCTGAGTATAATTAATAAAATTAATGTTTAACAAATTTACCTTACACGAAAAGACAAATTAGGGCTGGAATTTTTTTAGATATTGTACCAAAATTTAGAATTTATTTTTATTTTGAATCAAAGCTGATAGAAGGTAATGTTAGACAGACTAGTGGACCTACAGACAGCTGGAGCAGAGAAAAATATTGCTAGCTTATTTCAAAATTTATGAATAAAAATATATATTGTAAAGCGGACGACAGTTATAGAGGAATCGGAAAGGAATATGAAAAGACTGTTGAAACGACAGATAGACAAAACGGGTAAAATATTGTGTTGTTATGTCATACCTTTTTAACAAAGTAGTTTTTGTTTCGAATGTGTCGAAAACTGGATTTGAAAAATAAGTTGGTGTTACGAGGGAGTAGAAATTTCTGCTATGGCGATATCCTACTTCTATATTTTTTCAATTGAATTTTAAGAATATATTAATAATGATTAATTTATTACGTAAATTTTATTGCTAGTGCTGAGGAAGCATTTTTTTTGGGTGCGTATCTCATCGATTTGGCGACTTCCAGACAACTTCTCTCATTTTCTCGCCAAACCAGCTCGTTTTCAACTTCCAACGTTCAAATAACTTAACGACAAATTAAATGCATGCCCAGGGCAGATAACCGGCTTTGCATCCTTTACAGCCAATTTATTACTAATCTTTCTCTCCGGGTCCTTTATTAACCACTCCGGATTCGCGCCACGGCCCTGTCACTGGCAATAAATCACGTGATTAATGGGATTCAAGGGGGATGGGATTAAAAGGCGATGTATTTTGGTCCTGTTTTGAATTTGTTAAAGTTTTCTACGAGTTTTCATAAGGTGGATTAAAGTAAATAGTGGTTTATATTCAAGAAAAATGAGATAAATAAATTTATAATGGGGAATCGTCACTTTATTAATCCAGTAAGGCACAAGTCTTAGTATCTAGAAGATAATAATAATCCTATATGCAAAATGGATATTTGTTAAATTTGTATTTTACCGTAATGAATGTATTGAATAACACAGTAGTAACGACTTTTTATACAGTTGGTGTGTTGGGTAAGATGTAACAAATGTTTTATACTGATCCAAGTACCCAAATGAATCTACTTAGCCTAAGGAATGTGCTGAGTAACAGTACTAACGGCATTTTTTCATACTGTTAGTCACATGTCAATAATTTCAATGTGGATATTAGCAATGGAAAACTTTCTTCAATATTAACTATTAACATTATTATGGATACCAATTATTTACTTCTGAACCATTTAAAACCATTTAGCAGTCAAGCTGCTAAAACATAACAATGTATTTATACAGGAGGGTAATTTTTAAAGAAGCCTCAATCAACTATTATATGTTTGCTCTTAGGCATTTTAAAATAGTCACTATATACCACTGTTGAGGTGATGCCTAATATAACAGCATTCTGTTTCGATAGATTTAGAGTTGATTAGTTATAGCATGTATGATTTATTAGTCAATTTGCAGCTTCCAAAACGTTATGTCCGTGATAGATGATGTGTCCTAGAATATTTGACTACACATTTCCCTTCAAAACGATTCCTCTATAACACACATTTATCAAATTGATATATTGATTATTAAAATTAATAATCACTTGTTTTAAATTGAAAACTTAGTTAAAATAAATAACTTTCATGCATTGAAACTTTAAAAGATCAATAAAGAAAAAAAAAAACGAATGACCAGTTTTGTGCATTAGAATAGCCGAAGTTATTCAGTTGTCATTTTAAAATCTGAAAACAAATCAGAAATGTCGTTTCTGAATATTATGCCTCAAACATTAAAAATTGGCTAGAAATTAAAATACCAGTTTTGCTATTTTTAGAACATAACTATTTTCATGTGCTTGGTTTAGTATTTATCCTGGATAAAAATATTAATACAAATCCAGAAAACCTACAAAGTATCAAATAACTTTTATCAGTATGGCATTTATTATAAATTTTTCCTTTTTTAAAAACTGAATTTAAGACCTTATGCTAGGGGAGCTTGTTTAAACTTCTTTTGGCTGAAAATTGGTTTTCATTAGTGATGCTTGCGTAATATAAATATGCACTGCAATTAAAAAAAAATGTTTTTGATGGGGTATAGGACCCCTTAAAATAAATCTTTTTTATTCTGATACAGAATGTAAATAGCTCACTTTTTATTAAACCAGCCATTTATTAAACAAATACAGATCCTCATTCATTCCACCCACCAGTCATATTTTAAACATACATTTTTCTACACATAAAACCCGAAACTTTCCCTCGCATTTGGTTACTTTACATTTGAAACCAAGGGAATTTCTCCGTACCCCAGCGCGCTTAAGTTCAGTAAATATTTGAAGAAAGATTTGAGTTTATCCAAAAGGAACCCTAGAAATTAACAATATCGTTTATTTTTCCTCTGATGTGTATCCGATATTATTCTGATATTCTGAATGAAAGCTAACATAAAAAGGGTAAGGTACGGTATTGTGTAGAAAATGATCTAAAAGAAAACTGGCCATCATAACCTTCCAATTTCAAAATTTCTACTATTGAATTAACATTGTAACATCGTAACATCATAACTTTTATGTTCAAGGTTTTAAATAAATGAAAATTTTTAATTATTAATGTTTATAAAGATATTAAAAAAAAAACTACCTCGCATTTACTAAATACCTACCTTATAATTAAGTTGCATGGTTATATAAAGATTGTATAATTTTGCAAAATACATATTGTTAAGGAAAATACCACTTTATGTAACTGAGCTTCGATTTAATGATAAAAAATGTACGATTCGTTCCAAAATGAACCTGATTCGAATAACTTTTATGGCAAACATATATTTAAATCAAAAGTATTACTATGCAAGCGAGAAATAATTTTTTTTGACTGGTTCCTTAGGAAATGGACGGGTAACCAAATATCCATAGCGTTACCTTTGGATACGCCGTCCAGTATTCGGTAGGTTTACCAAATACTTTGTTTTTGAAAAGGTTAAATTATTTTTATTTGGATCGATTAATTTTACAAAATATATCTTTAAACATAAAAGTACCGAGATATTAATAGGAATAAATGTTTTGACTGGTACCATTGGAAGTGGAGGTGATAATTCAACAAAACACAAACAGTAATTTAACTAGATTATGTTTTATGTAAATCGGGTTTCGTCCTTCAATACCCAATCGAATATCTCGAATAAGATATCTAGTATTATGTACATTTTGCGAAATATAGTGCCAAGTAGAGAGGCAAAAGAGTTCTGATATCCTTAATAGATCTTTATGACATTAATATCCGAAAAAATTACAGACGCGGTTATCAAAACACATGGTTTTTATTTATCTTAACATTCACATTTCTGTGTCGAAAAAAAAATAAGAACCACCTTTTAACAACACATAATCAAGTTTTTAAATTTGTTGCTTTCAAAACGACTCCTGCAGTATATAGAGGGAGCCGGGGAGCCCAGTCGAGATACAAAGTGCTAGTCTTGCATGAGAAACGTTCCACGTTTGGACCAAGGCAATTAAAAAATAATTCCCGACTAATAAAGGGGCTGCAGCCTTACTTTGGATTGTGCAGTCAAAACGTTCGATGAATGGAACCCCGTTTATAGGCCGTGAACGTTTAAATATTCTCTAAAAAAGGTCCTACGTCTCGTACGATGTCGCTTTTTAAAAGTCGTATTGGGTGCTCAACTCAGGTTTTGGATCGTCACTTAACTGAGGCTCTAAACAATGACGACCGTCGGCAAGACTGCCTTAGGCAGTTAAACTGCAGTATCAAGAGACTTGAATCATTAGTAAAAGAACTCGATAAACTTTAAAATACAAGAAAGTATACTTGGTCATTGATCCAATTTATCTTTGTGGTTACTGCAGTTTACCTGAAGACGGTAGAATAGCCGTTGTGGGGCTCTAGTGAGACGATGCTTCAACCAAACTCGATCTTGCAGTACTGACGCGAATCTGGAGTATGCAGGGTAACGAGTACAGGCGATTGTCTTCCTCATTCATTATTGAAGCTAATAAGATGTTAAATCCCAAAATACAGTGGTGGTCATAATTATAAGGACAATGGAAAAACAGCTAGATCTTTTCGACAAATCACGGTTGAATTATGCAAATTTTATGTCTGCTAGCTAATAGTAAATTAAGAATTTTAAATAAGATTCTTTACAAATATACATTAAATTCATAATTTTAAAATGCGTTATAAAATTTAACATACAGCGAAATTGGACAAAATTATAAGGACAATTGTATTTCTGTAAGTTTAATGCATAAATTAGCATAAAATTCGCAAAGTTTCGGCTTGTACACGTCATTCCATCGTGTTATAAAGATTTTGCGAGTGTTTGAAATTTTCATTACACTTATCTTCAACCATGCCCCTAGGTACGAAGCTTTCAGTGTTTGAAAAAGGAAAATTAATCGCTTATAAAAATTCTGGACTTACTGGACGTGAAATAGCATTGACATCGAATAGATCAAAGACTGTAATATATAATTTTTTGAAAAATCCTGGAAATTATGGAGAACGAAAACACCCAGGTAGGCAATTTTCTGTATCTTTGAGAGATAAAAGACGAATTACAAGTAGAGCTTGCTCAAAAAAGCAAACATTGACGGAAATAAAGCGTGAACTGGACTTGAACTACAATGCTCTAACCGTTTTCCGTGTTTTACAAAATGCTAAACAGGTTCGATACGGAAAACTGAAGCCACGACCCCCTCTTACAAAAACCCATAAGAGACTCAGGATAGAGTTTGCAAAAAAGTACATTTCTATGGGTGACAAATGGGATGATGTTGTCTTTTCTGATGAAAAGAAGTTTACCCTAGACGGACCTGATGGTCTTAAGTATTTTTGGTATGATCTTCGCAAAGAAAAAGAAATCTTTTCCAAGCGTTCATATGGTGGCGGTTCGGTAATGGTCTGGACAGGTTACGCAGCCTCTGGAACTACAGAAATAGTATTTATTCAAGGGAAAATGAACTCAAATAGTTATGTTGATATGCTGGGTGACAATCCTTTGCCACAAGCACCGTTGATAACCAGTGGTGACTATTTATTCCAGCAGGACAATGCATCCATACACGTGTCCGCAGCTTCAAAATCATGGTTTAACGCTAATTCTGTAAAACTATTGACTGATTGGCCACCTAAAAGTCCCGATCTGAACCCAATTGTGAATTTGTGGGGTGTTTTGGCGTTCGAAGTTTACAAAAATGGCACTCAATACCATAACAAACGAGAACTGATGACATCAATTGAAAAGGCATGGAAAAATATCCCTGTGAGCACCCTAAAGAAGCTAACGAGCTCTATGACGTCAAGATTAATTAAAGTAATTGAAAATAAGGGTGAACTTTATTAATTATTAATTGTTTGGACTTGAAATTTTTAAATGTCCTTATAATTTTGTCCAGTTTCCTAACAATGCAATTTTTGTTTATTATTTTTATAAACTAAAATTTTCTAGTTTAAGTTTTTTTATTGTTCTTAAATGATTTATAGCATAAAGAATTATTTTATGTCGAAATACATTTTCATTTAATTCAGAAATAAAAATGTTCTGTTCAATTTTCAGTTGTCCTTATAATTTTGACCACCACTGTAGGTGTGGCAATGGTTTTTAAGATCCCGCCATTAACGTTTTCCATTGGCAACAGTGCACCAACAATCGGAAAAGCAATATGGCCGCTAAAGTCAGGCCAATCACTGTACTTGTTACTGTAGTAATTGTATTTAAAAAATATTTTAAATCAACTACTTTGCAGTAAAAGTAAGCAAACCTACATTTTATAAAGATTTTGGTTGGTTCCTTTTAAATTACTTAAGATTCAAATATCCCTTACATTTCTTTTCGATCAGGTTACGTCCTGCAGTATCGCAGTGAATCTGGAGCTGTCTCGGAGGAATCCCATGTGGCCCCTCAAAGAAACGGGGCCAGCGTCAAGAACTTGAAATGTGGGACCCAGTATCACTTTTCGCTCACTGCATTCAACAATGCTGGGAGAGGGGAGCCCAGTGAAGAAGTGTCGGCCAGCACAAAAGGAGGAGGTAGGGTTTCATTTGATATCTTTACGTTTTTTGAGATTGCGGCATTTGAAGAAGTTAATACTGAAAAAAAAATGCGACTAATAGATTTGGAAGCTTGCATCTAAGTCAATCACTAAACTAAAATGTTTTGTTATTTAAAATCCAAAACTTGCAGTTTAGATGGGTATTCTGGTTAATGGGATAGAATTAATGGGATATAAGTTTGTTGGTTGTGCTTACAATAAAAATGTAGGAGTCAGTACCACTTTTTGGTCACTGCTTTCAACTGTACAAGGTTGACAGCGTGAAAGGGTTACCTTGAAATTATTTGATGACAAGAAAATGTGTTTTATATATGAATTATACAGATCAATTTAAATCCTATCACATTAGAACTATATTTTTTGTTTTATGAAAAAACTATATTAGTTTTATATTCAATTTGCTTTTACAGTTTCTTTTGGTTATGAAAATCAAATTTTGACATAAAATGCAAGATTGGAAAATGCAAAGTTGTTTCAACTGCATTCGAAGTTGAAAAATATATATAACGTGTTTCCGAAAAATCAAAGTGAAATATTTCTTTCTATCTACTGAGAAAACAAATACTTTCGAAGAATATCGCCCACACTCGGAAAAATAATAGTATTGTTTTTTCCAAAGAAAAGGTATCGGAAAAATACAAAACTCGCCTATAACAAGACACAAAATGCAATACCTTAGGGTAGGTGAAAACTCTGCAATTACTATTTCGAGCATCGTGTTTCTGGCAAAATGTGTTCTTGGTAACAGGAGCCCTACTCGACAAATAGAAACTTGCAAGCTATAGAGAAAGCTCGGAAACACATAAAATATGGAACCAGTAACTTTCGAAGATCTTTTCTCGAGTTATTGTTTTGTTTTCAAAAGGTTTCAGAAAGTTCGTGTCGAAGTTTGTTTAGTTTAATAATTTAAAAAGTGACAACAATATATAGTTTTTTGATAAGCTATTGTTAAGAAAATATTTTTTGGAGTCATAATGAACTAAAATACTTTATCAAATTTGAAAAAAAAACTGTTTTTAGGACAGACAGTACCCGATATCCAGCAAACATTCTTGAATTCAACAGTGGCTGGGGCCAGTCGGTTAGACACTCGCTTAGCATGCGAAAGGTCCCAGGTTCATGTCCGGGCATCGCCAAAATAACTGTTGACCTATAAATAGCCCGTGCAGCCAAAAATGTCCGACGAATATTACCCCGTGTAAGGGAGTGCACGTTAGATATCCTTCAAAGTCCTAACGCTGCGTGCTATGGTGCCGCGTTGGCTGCCTATTCAGGTGTCGGCTCGTCACTTGACTGTGGTTCTCAAAATACGACGCCCGTCGCCAATAGCCCATGTGTAGCTCTAGTGCGACGATGATTCTTGCCTAACCTAACCGGAATTCAACTTGATACCTAATTTAGAAGGGAATTACGTATCGACAGATGGACATATCCAACATGCCAATTCATTGCTTCCCTTTTTTTTAGTTATTTTCAGGAATAAATGAGGGAAAGTTGATTGAATTCGAGTATTTATTAGATATTTGTATATCTTTTAAAAATGAAGAGGGATTGTTGGTTCCATGAATGCCGTCGCGTTGGCTGCCTGTTCAGGTGTCGGCTCGTCACTTGAATGTGGTACTAAAAATACGACGCAATTCGTCAATAGCCCGTGTGTAGCTCTAGTGCGACGATAACTCTTGCCTAACTAACCTGAATTCAATATAAAACCTAATTTAAAAGGGTGATACGCATCGAAAGATGAACATATCCAACATGCCAATTCATAGCTTCCCTTTTTTTTAGTTATTTCAGGAATAAAATAAAGGAAAGTTGATTGAATCGGAGTATTTATTAGATATTTGTATATCTTTTAAAAATGAAGAGGGATTGTCGGTTCCATAGATCTAATGAATTAGTTTTTAAATCGCAACTTCTTATTTCTAGTATTTCTTTGCCATGTTAGCCTTTTTCCCCAGGTATGAAAATTGACATAACTTGGAAAAAAAAACAAATTTGAAACGAAAATATTTTTAAATTATTTATTTATATGTTTTTAAATTAATGATTTGATGATTCTCATACCTGGTGAAAATGGTTTTACCTGGCAAAGCAATTCTTTTGCAAAAGTTGAGATTTCAAAACTAATGCATCATCTCTATGGGATTGACAATTCCTTTTAATGTTTCCAGATTTTTAAAGGGCAAATAAGTAATTAAAATTAACTTAATATTATCAACAATTGTTTTTAGGAAGAGTTCTACTGCTATTAATCATCTAATTATAGAACTTTATTAACAGCGAAATAATCTATATTTCTAAATGCATGATCATGGATGTAATTATTTCATGACCCGTATTTTTATCAATCCCTAGAAAAAAAGTTCGAAAAAATGGTCATGAAATGAACTCGTTTATGTTATAAATAACCTTTTTTTGCCCACCAAAAACATAACTTCTTATAGCATACATTATCCATTTTTCATACCGAGTATACATTACTAACGCGTTTCAATGACAATAAATAAAAAGAAAGTTAGTCTCGCATCCCTTTTCAAGCAACGTCCAAAATATCTTTCAAATGGACATTTTTCAGAATTAGTGTCACCAGCATCCCCGACTAATGGTGTTTTCGTTCTTGAATTATGGCTCGATTCTCTCCCTCGAATTCCAGAAAACATCATCAGTAGAATCCCGGGCATTGTTCGTGGGGATCATATCAGGAATTCTCCACAGCCTAACACCGAAACTATTCAACAAATCCCCCGGAAAAATTTCGGGAAAAGGGGAAAAAAAAACTGGAATGGGGTAAACACAAAAACGAATGTGTCACCCGTAGCAACGTTCCTGTTTAAGATGCAGCGCGTTTGCCAGAGGGCATGTTTCAGGTTACAAATCGCCTTGTTGACGCTTGCTAAACGCAGCGGGCTTCAAGTCCAAATGGTAGTAAAATAAAGTGGACTTATGTCCTGTGCTACGCAATTGGATATGGGACTTCTTTCTACTCTAATACATACTTATTAAGCTGCTTTTTTATACTGTTGTTGGGATAGATGGTTGTTTTTCTTGCTGCCACTTCACATTGGGAAGAAACAAAACGGGGTTAATGGATGTAGTTGATGTATTTTTATATGAAAACAGTTTATCCCCAATTCTGCTTACTGTTTTGAGTATTGTTTTATGTAACATATAAGCTATTGTGGCTTATTTTTACTTTAAATAAAAACAAGAAAAACATAGTAAGCAAATATAAATGAAGAACTTAGTGAAAGAACGTGCTAAGTGACGAAAAGGTGAAAACGAGAAAATGGGCATTTAAAGTTTTTCGTCGGCACTTAAATACGTTAAAAACGGCACTTACAAACGGTAAAATGTGTGCTTAATTTAAAGTTCATGAAAAGGAGATTCTTTATCTTTTTTAAATAACGGAATAACAAGTTCATTGACACAAAAATTTCAATTTTTTTTTTCAAATATGTTACTTAGCACCTTCTTCTAGTAAGCTCTTCAAATTTTATTATGCATGGTATTCAATTAACATAATTAATTGATTGTATATGCAGAAAATTCATATTATGTTCACATGGAAAGCAACATTTTTATAAGGGTTTCTTCAGTTTTAATAAAATACGATGAACATCAAGTAAAACCAAAATTCCCACGTTTCACACTGGCTACCGTTTTTGATAATCCAATATTGTAATTGAAGTATATACGTCCATTATTAATTGTTTAGTAACATATTATTAAGTCATCTAAATAAAACGGGATAAAAATATATATAAAAGATACAGAACAGTTAGTAAGATATTTAAAATTACATGAGTATTACATTAAAACTATCTTCTAAATCACTGATGAAACGTAAGGCAAATAATGATAAAAGTGCAGGATTTGTCAAAGTTCAGCATATTGGTCTTCGCAATGTCAATTTCAAACAGATTCATGTTCGGACAGGGGAGCCTAATTGGTTAGGCGCTTGAGTAGCATGCGAAAGGTGCCAGGTTCAGGTCCGGGCAAATATAAATGCCAACCTATAAACGGTCCGTGCAACCAAGTGTCCAACGCATACTGCCCCGTGTGGAGGAAATGCGCGTTAAATATTCCAAAAAATCCCAAAGCTGTATAAGAAGTCATCCATAACGGTTGCGTTGGGTGCTTACTCAGGTGTCGGTTCGTCACCTGAATATGGTTCTAAAACATGGCGGTCGTCACCAATAGATCTAGTTCGACGATAATTCAAACTAAACTAAACATATTCATGTTCACAATCTATCCCTTCCTCAACATCACCGTTGTGTCGACCGAATAAAACAAAGACCAACGTTCGGCGAAACAAAACAAAAACAGTCTCTTCTCCCTGGAGTAATGGGACACAGAGGGTCCGAGGATGGATTCGAACATTAGAATCAGCAATGATCCAGGACCTGCAGTGTTGGTACATGATGTGGAACGTAATCTGCCCTCGGCTAGGATCTGTGGTCAGTGGGCATGATGATCAATGGAGATGATATGGCATGGCATCGATCTGTGGCGGAGATATGCTGACCTGATGACAGCTTATATGTCTTTTCAGCTTGTGTCTTTTTGGGGTGATTTGCTTTGAGAAAGAATCATTGGGGATAGGCATTTTTTTTCGTACAGAGTGGCACTATGAAAATGGGCCCCAAACAAAGACGGAATTACGTTTTATGACATCTTTTTTGATTTTAAAATTAGTGGTAGGCATAATAACAAAAAGTGTATGGGCTGTGGTATCCCAGAGCTAAGAACTTGGTTTTTTAATCGAAGACTTCCACGTTTGATGCACAAAGAATAGCTGACACCCTAAAACATACATAAGATATTAATAACTTAACTACTGTTCTTAATCTTGAAGTGTTAGCTGAGCTCTTAAGGCAGATATTATCCCAATCCTGCAGTGTTGGTACATGATGTGGAACGTAATCTGCCCTCGGCTAGGATCTGTGGTCAGTGGGCATGATGATCAATGGAGATGATATGGCATAGCATCGATCTGTGGCGGAGATATGCTGACCTGATGACAGTTTATATGTCTTTTCAGCTTGTGTCTTTTTGGGGTGATTTGCTTTGGTTAAGAGAAAAAATCATTGTGGATAGAGCATCTGTGTTTTTTTGCACAGGGTGGCACAATTTAAATATGCCACAAAACAAATAATGAATTGCTATATATATCATCATTTTAAATTGCTCCTGCATAGAATGATTATTTTAAAATTAGTGATGTGCGTGATAAAAAGCCGAGTATGGGGTATCCTAGTGTATAGAACTTGGGTATGGTCATCGAAGACTTCCGGGTTTGAAACTGTGCATAAAAAGTGCCGACTCCCCACCCTATGACATACGTAAGCTATTAGTAAGTTGACTAAAGTCTTAATGTTGAAGTGTTAGTTGAGCTTAAGACAGAGATTTTCCCAATACTGCAACGATGGACTTAGTGGGACATGTGTCCTCGTATAACCTGCCGAGTCTAAAGTTCCTGAAAAGTTAGTCTCATAAAAATTCTGTTAGATGTCAGGTGACGTGACGCATTGACCTTGTATATGTATATCGACCGCAGTTTCAAATTACGAAGCGTTTATTGAGCTAAATACGGACTCCTCATCAATCCTGCAGTGTTAGTGGTACAAGAAGACAAACCATGTTTTCTTAACAAATACCATTTCTTTTCCAGCACCCTTAGCACCAGAAAAGACAAGCCTCCTCTCCCTCAACTCAACCTACGCCATAATCCGCCTTTCTTCGTGGATCGATGGCGGATGTCCTATCCTCTACTTCGAAGTCCGCTACAAGCCCAAACTTCAGAAGGAGTGGATTCTGCAGTCCTCTAACATTGCCCCCGCACAATCCACAGTGACTCTGAGTGATCTCACGCCCGGTACTTGGTACGATCTCCTGATGGCTGCACACAATGACGCCGAGTCGACGGAGGCTGAATATCTGTTTGCTACTCTGACAGCATCTGGAGGTAAGGTTTGTTTAACAATTTCAGACCCAGTGATGCCATTTGGAATCCTCACTTTCAATATTTTTTTCCAAATGTTTATATCCCGTTATGACATCCAAACACACATCATTCGATTTTTCATACTTTGTTCTATTAGACAATATTTTACATTAATCTCAATAGAAGCCAGAACTACTATTTTTTTATTTAGAATATAGCTAACAAGAGTTTCACCTGATTTTTGAAAAGTTCACTTCAGTTCCACGTATTTAAAACACAATTTAAACTATTTTGGTTAAAATAATTACTAATTTTTTTTAATAATATGGTCAGGTTAATTGTATTATAGAACACTCCTTGCCAGCCTAAGTTGGGTAAATATAAATATGCTATGGAGAAGATCCTTACGTGAACGTAAAGAGTTCCATAAATTACTTGTGAATTCATCCAGTTAACATGTTTAAAACATTAATGTCGTTTAAGGTGTAACAGATTTGAATATTATTTGAGATAATTTGGCAATTTTATCAGGATAAAAATGTGTATTTTGGTTAAATTTTATGCAGATTATTTTGTATGTAAATATTACCTTACACGGGCTTCCAACTAAAAGACAAATCGCCCTTTTCCCTCTGTCTTTTCACCTTTTTTTTTACCTAAGTTAGGTTGGAAAGGAGTGTAGTAGTTATTTGCTTTACTTAAAGAGCCTATATCTCCAGAAATTTACGTTATGATATGAACTTAAGGGTTTGCGTTTGACCACACCAGACCGGTCATCGTAAGAATATGCGTTCGTTTCACAATGATGAAAAATCAAGAATAATAAGGTTATTATAGTCATACTACTACTACTTAATGAGAAGTCAATACTGGGTGACTTAATGGAAAAATAAGGTTTTTGGGGGTTAGATGCATCGGCTGATGATATCGCAACTCAAGCAGAAAACCTGAAAATACTGATAAAGAAAATTTTCGATACATAAATGTATGAGTATTCTTCCGAAATTTTGGTTGATAAATGCAATAAATAAATAAGTGAAACACAATCAGCATTTTTGACATGTTTTCGAAATAAATTGCAATTAGAATACAAAACCTGCAACAAGTCATTTTTTTTTCGGAAAATACAGCTTCGGAAAACAAACTTTTAATAATGTTAATCCCATGAAAAGATATAGTTTTTTTCCCACAACTGCATATCATTTTTTCGCTAATTGTATGTTTTAGTTTCATATTTTGAAGCCGGAAATAAAGTTTTTCAGGCTAGCAAGTAATAAAATTGATCATCGTAAAGCAATTGGATACACTTAATTTAAAAAGAATTTTGAGCTCGTATAACATCACTTATATAATTATAACAACATAAATTAAACTATGTCGTATTTTTTAGTACTAATTGTTGATTTCTAATGCATAATACGATCTAATGTAATAACAAGAGGACAAGTAAATTTAAAAAAATAATATTTAGAAAATATGAAATCAAATTCTTCCCTAAACTAGTAAACGCTAGACTAACAACATTTTAAATCGTTTTCTTATTTACAAAATAGATCGAAATATCAATTCGAATTTAAATATTTATTTTTAAATTGTTTTTCCTGAAATAAAATAGATGAAAAAAGGGAATTGCATTTTAGAAAAATACAAATCCCTATTACTTTTAATTTAAAACTTCGATGACGCAATGAAGTTCTTATTGAAATTTAAAAATAACTATTATAGAATTCTATTTAAGAGTGTTTTTAACTATTTATAGCAAATAAATCTGTTTGCGTCAATTTTGTCGATCTATTACATTATTTAAATTTAAAAGATTTTGCCTGATAAATATGGTAATGGAATTTGCTCTACTATGAACCCATTTCTATTATAAAATACTTATTGATTGATATGTGTGCTTATTTGTACTGATTTAGCTTCTTTGCAATTGAAAGATAAGAATTAAAAAAATACTAATAAACTCCTAAAATTTTAAAGAGATGAACAACTGAAAGATAAGAATTAAAAAAAAAATTAGCTTCTAAAACCTTAATTCAATTCTGAATTTTCGTATCAACATATAAATATTCACTTTATTTTTTTAATGAAATTTTATTATAGAATAATATGATTTGAAGTGGGATTAACCAATGAAAGAATGACCTTATCAAAGTACAACAGTGTGCAATTCTAGGTAGCTTGATACATTATCAACAGAAAGTGTTCTAAACTAATAAATTAAACTAAATAGGTGACATGATTTTACATATACTACATAAGTAGTTATGTTTGTTTGCATATTAAACAAGATATAACCACTAGGAAGCTAACAAAACTAACTTCTTTTTTTCTTGTTTTAAATTCATTTTTTTAATTCACCAAATAAAATAACCAATTTTAGCCAAAGGTAAAAGCAAGAAGTCTTTGGCTTAGATTTATCTACTCTTTTATACAGGTAGCATAAACTATTTGTGTACCTCCTCTGTTTTTTTAGTAAAATATGTTTGATATGTTAAAATATGTTTAGTATCATAACTCAAATAGTTCAATAATTTATATGTTTCATGTTATCTAGTTTTACTTGTCACTTACGAGAGATAACTTCGCCCTTTTCATATTACAAACTCTGATGCTGGTAATTGAACTTTTGAGTCCCAAACCCGAAGACAAGTGCTCAATTGTCAACAATAATGTATTTGAGAGCTTATTCATTAAATAATAAATATAGAGTCAACAAAATTAACTGCAGAAAACTTGATTTATCCGTCAATACTTGGCTAAAAGTCGTCAATAAACTATACACTACTTAATATAAATCTAATAAACGTTTCTAAGTAAAAATCCTATATCCTTTGTATAAATATCATCATTAATAATAACCTAGTATAAAGGTCCATAAAAATATGAAATCATTATTCTTAGAATAAACATTTTGATAATGGTTGCTTCTTCTACTCTTATAACGGTTTCATAACGACATTTCGCATTTCCCGACTTAAATTCCAAAAAGTAAGCTATTATTTATAACGTGTTGCACTCGCTGCTATCATTTATTTACACCTGCATTCAAGCCCTCGAAAACAAATGGCTTCTTATGGGCTGCAGACTAGGATTTATGTATTATAAAATGGAGGCTAAATAAGATGGAGGTATGCTATGGACGGAATAATAGTAATGCCTTACCCGGTCTGACAAGTGAAGCCATGATCGCTTTAATTATGCACCCAAACTGAAAACTTGGCGAAATATTTCAATTTATTCTAAGAAAGAATAGTTGTTGCCACGGTTTCCATAAGAACTTTTATTAATTTAGAGCCAAAATTTAAAAGAATAATTTAAGTTTATCAAATAACTTTCTACAGTTATGACCTACTCAAGTTTTCATAGAAGCTCGTCATGACGTCACGCTTTCCATACGATTCGGATGATAGTCGATAGTGCTGTGCTAAACCTATCTATACAGTTGTGACTATACTTTTCAGGTTGGTAGATATAGACTTATATATTCAGGTTTGTGCGCATGGTCAGAGACCCGCTGATAAACCTTCGTCAAGTAAGACAGACACAACACGCATAAGTGGATCCATCTAATTTTTAGAGACGGATGCCAACTAGAGAATAACCAGAATTGACTTGTCAACCCCAGAGGTATTGATTTGGTATAGGAACATGGAGGACTTTGTGACCACGCTGGATTAAACGTGCACCAGTCACCATAAGGGTCTTCGAAAGGCAGCGGGGCTCGAACTCGTAACCTTAGGGATGATAGTCCAAGACCTTACCGACCAGGCTATCCCCGCCACTTTTCGGGTTCCAAACCATGGTTTGTTCTTCTCTTCAAGAAACAGCCAACAGCCCCAACCGGATGATTTGTGAAACTTCACAGGCCATGCTATTGCACTTAAATAGTCGTTATTTGTGTTTAAATAATTGATAGTTAAAATCAAAACAATGAGTTCCTAAAACCAAAGCAGTTTTTCAGTTTCGATACGCGTTTTAATTTTCGAATCTAATTTCGATGCGTGTTTTATATCAAAAATCAATACATATTTATATACTACTTGTGATGGGCATTTTGTTCGTGGAATTCAAGAAACTAAAGTGGCGATTTTTAGGCGGCTTTACTTTGTTTCTCGACAAACATCTTATTCTTTGTTTTTACCTCCACGGTACTTTCTAGAAATAAAAAAGTCCATTATTTGGCGGGAATAAAAAGTATTTTTGTCTCGGCCGCATTACCTTCGAATTCCCCATTAATCATTCAGCTCTCCACTCAGGACTTTTGTTTTCCTTCCCACTCCTCTTTTACTAAGGAAATCCTTATTTTTTTTGTTGGTAATGGTTACCAGATTTGGCGAAGAATAGTGTAGCATTTGAAAATCTTCTTATAAAAGAGGGCGTCACTTAATAAATGCGAGACCCTTTGAGAATGCAATCAAAAGGTTGCTGGCTTAAGATTATCCAGTATATTTTTATTTGTAATGTTTTAACTTCTTTTTAGAATTGTTCAAACCTCTTTAACACTCTCCTTGGAAATAGCGCATTGATTTAAATTTTTGAAGATTTAATTCTCAATTTTTGATAAATTGAGAATCAATACTGGTCCTCCTTATATATGAGGTTCTATGCAGAAAAACCCTTCAGCCATACCCTTTAAAACAGTTCCAATGAATTGATGGCAGTTCAAACGAATATTAGGAGACTGAAATTCTTAAGTAAAGTTTAGACAAATAAATCGGCTATAAACTTCTAAAATATATCGATTTATACTTTACACAAATTATTATTTAATTAAGAACTTTGTCATTTGTAAAGATCTTTAAAACCAACGAATAATCAAACGATTGATTGCATAACATAAATATGTTCTCTATCTTAACACCGATAAAGAAATGCATCAGCAGCATCCACCTATGGAGTTTCTTTTATTCATTCAGTTCTCTGTGACGAATTTTGTTTTTCTTTACATTCTGGGTTTACTTGAAGAAGTAGACTCTTTTTGTTGATATTCGTTTCCGGCTTAAGAAAGGAGTAAGATGCTTTTGAAGGGCTGCATCAAAGGTTTGTTGAGGAAGCTGTATTATATAAGCAAATATAAGAAAATACAAACACGTATACTATGGATTATGAACCCCATTCAATATATTTATTGAAATTTTATTATTTATTGCTTAAAAATATTATACTAGCCAAATGTAAATTCTTTTTATAACAACATATTAGTAAATGTAAACGAAGATGAATATTTAACACAATTAGCTTGTGCTTATTAAGTAGAATATTTTTATTAATTTAAAGTTGCATTACTTCCTGAAATTCGCATATTTTCAGTTTTCAAATTTTAATTAGGGACTGGGGAGCCCAGGCGGTTAGGCAGCCGCCTACCATGCAAAAAGTCCCAGGTTCGGGTCCGGGCATCACCAAAATAACTGCCGACCTATAAACAGCCCGTGCAGCCAAAATTTCCGACGAATACCCCTTGTAGGCGGAGTGCACGTTAAATATCCTAAGTCAAAACGCTGCGTACGATGTCGCTCGTAACGGTTGCGTTGGGTGCCTACTTAGGCGTCGTCTCATCACTTGACTGTGGTTCTTAAATAAGACCCCCATCGCTAGCGTGAAACTATAACTTAGCTATAGTGAAACGATAACTTAAACTAAAATTAAAACAAAATCTAAGCAAAACAGTTTATTTTGAATTTCTATTTTTCTAAAATTGACAATTTTAATCAGTGCTTTCGGAGTTCAAGTATGGAAATCTGAAAAAAAAAGCCTATCATTTACCAATTTGGCGATGAGTAAGCGTCGGCAACCCTACCCTCCGTAAAAGGGTCGTGAGGCACATTTGTTTTTCGGGTTTTATCCGCTGTAACATTTTCCGTAAACGCTGTTTTCCACGGAAGTTTATTTTCTGTCTCTTTACGCAAGCCCCTTGCCTTACCATCGTATGTCCGCTTCACTAGAAAAAAAAATGTGGGTTAATGTAAATGAAGCGACTAGGCTTAATGCGCGGAAAAACAAGGAGTTAGCGAAGTTTTGTGTCTAGACACGGTTGTGATGGGATAAATGGTTTCATTTGGGATAAATTAAAGAATAGTTTCTATTGGTACAGCTGGAGAAAAAAAAACGCTCCACCCTTCGTTTCTCGGCTGCTATTGGTCAAGGAACTTTATGAAAGGTGTCATTTTTCAGGAAATAGCGTAAGTAATTTAGAACTGGCAACAAAAATTGCATAAGGGGTCGTCTACATATTAAAATGAGTACCAACTTTGAAAATTCCAATGACAACACCCAATTTTTTTTACATAAAAATGTTCAGCACCTTCAAAATACCCCATGTATAAAAAATTATGATCTAGTTCGCATTATTTGCTGAGATATTAAAGCATTAATTTTGAACTCGTTTAGGGGGACATTTCTAAAGTGAAAACAGTAATATTTGGATTGCGTCTTTTCAAAACAACAAACTAACTGGGTTAACATAATCTCGCCAACGGATGCTAGAATTTAACTTTCTTCACTAATATTGTGATTTTTTTAATGTTTTTTTTTATTTTGAAATTATAAATTCAGAAATAAAACAAAGACTAGAAGATAAAAGTTTTAATTTTAATTTAAGTCGCATATACGGTTATTTAAAACGAACAGATTTTCAGATGCGATTAGTTATAATCGCATTGACTAACATGATTATTGCATTAATGTTTCACATTTTTTATGCAAATTTTTGTTTCATTAATATTGCTGCAAAAAGTTAGTTAAAAATTTGTCGCCCTTTATCGGTAATATAAACCACGTATTTCAAAACGAGGGTTACAACCTTAACACGATATTTAAGGAAAGCAAAATAAAATTATTCGGAATGATTGGGCAATGATTTATAATCAAGGAAAGTGGGCACTAATAATTTTAAATAAGCAATGTGGTAACAATAAACTGTACTGAAAACCGAATTCCAATTATATTTTAGCATATTTATTTTTGATACTCACTTCTTGAAATTGTATTGGAAATAACACATATTTAAAAACATAGTAATCGATATAATTTAAAGTTAATTCGACAAACAAAATACATTGCATGCACTTGAAATAAGAAAAGATTTTTAGATTTTTTTCAGACATCAATAATTTGAATAAACATTTATCAACAAATGCTTTTCAATCACCAAACGATAATGCAAGTTAGGATCGAATTCGCCAAGTAACTTTTTACACGATCCCTAAAATTCGTCGTTTTCAGTTTTTTTACAATAACTCGGCAAATAATTGTTTTTGAATTAAAAAATTTGGGATTTTGGTTCTACTTGATCTACTTTATCGATTTATGTAAAAAAAATTTGGGGTTGCTATTCATGTTTTATTTTTTATTATTTAAATTTAAATAAAAAATTATTAAAACTGAAAAATTGATGAAAAAACTTGTGTGATTTGTTTTTGGAAGATTAAGAAGTATATAATGAAAAAAAAAACTTTCTTTAATTCCTTTTATTTGTGGAGATATGAATATAAGTTTATGAAACTTTTTTAACATTATGGGCGTTCAACTTTGAATGCTTATAGCTCAGCAAATAATGCAAAGTAAATAATTCTTTTTTACAGATGGGGTATTTTGAAGGTGCTGAACATTTTTATGTAAAAAAAATTGGGTGTCGCCATTGGAATTTTCAAAGTTGGTACACATTTTAATATGTAGACGACCCCTTATACAATTTTTGTTGCCAGTTCTCAGTTCCTTACGCTATTTCCTGAAAAATGACACCTTTCACAAAGTTCCTTGCCCAATATCAGCTGAGAAACGTGGGGTGGAGCGTTTTTTTTTTCCTCAGCTGTACTATTCAGTAAGATAAAGTGATAGTATGAGGCTGGGGAGCCCATTCGGTCAGGCATACGCCTAGCATGTGAAAGGTCTCAGGTTCAAGAATAATTAAGTCTCAGTATCAGAATAATTTTTTAGTTTTAGTACAGTAGAATCTCGGTTTTGTTACTTAAACGCTGCCTTATTGACGAGTGCATTTAATTGATATATTATATCGGCGCCTTAAAGCTTTGTAAAATTGTCTTCATTTACTTAATGAAATTGTGTAGCTATAGTGCGATGATAACTTAAACTAAAATTAAAACCAACTCTAAGCAAAACAGTTTATTTTTAATTTCTATTTTTCTATAATTGACAATTTTAATCAGTGCTTTCGGAGTTCAAGTTTGGAAATCTGAAAAAAAAAAACTATTATTTAAAAAATTTGGCGATGATTAAGCGTCGGCAACCCTACCCTATGTAAAAGGGTCGTGAGGCACATTTGTTTTTTGGGTTTTATCCGCTGGTAACATTTTCCGTAAATGCTGTTTTCCACGGAAGTTTGACCATTTATTTTCTGTTTCTTTACGCAAGCCCCTTGCCTTACCATCGTATGTCCGTTTCACTAGAAAAAAAATGCGGGTTAATGTAAATGAAGCGACTAGGCTTAATGCGCGGAAAAACAAGGAGTTAGCGAAGTTTTGTGTCTAGACACGGTTGTGATGGGATAAATGGTTTCATTTGGGATAAATTAAAGAATAATTTCTATTGGTACTATTCAGTAAGATAAAGTGATAGTACACTGAGAAAAAAATACTGTAAACATACAGAAAATTTTTTAGTAATGTTACAGAAATAATCAGTTTTACAAAAAAAGTTTTTGTAATTAGGACAAGAAATCTTGGTTTCTACAGTTACAAAGAAATGTCTAGTATTTTCAATTTCTTCCAGCCAATCATCTTCTTCTACATGAAGTTGCGCGCGCATCGACGACTAAAGTTTGACCTCGATCGTAATTTAAGTCGCAAATCGCCATTTTAAGTTTTTTCGCAACACACGTTTAAAAATAGGTAAGTACTAATATTTTTTCAATTATTCTATTTATAATTCTTATTAGGGTATCCAGCATTGTTAATGATTGTTTAATGTTTTTATGTTCATGAAAATTTCGTGAATATACCATGAAAAGTGTTCTGTTTGCGAGGATTACTGCTTTTTTGATCGTGTTTAGTTTCGCAGAGTAATTATAGACAAAATATCATTTGCGATTGGTGATAAATTAGTCGAAAGTCAGCTATGTTTATTAAACAAAGAATAAGCAATTTGATTTTTTTTAAAGTTCCTTTTTTTGGTTTTGTATGGATATTGTGTTTGCTGTATTTATAACTTATGTAATATGTAGTCCCCAGGAGGCCCAGTGGCTTAGTGGTAGTGATTTGCATTGCCACGCTGCGGGTTCGAGGATCGAATCTCGGATTGGGCGAGTTGACCCATCCTTTCATCCCGTGAGAGAGTCGATAAAATGGGTACCTAGCATACTTGGGAACTAAACACTGGGGGTTCCGTTCTAAGAAACGCTCTGTTTAATAAGAAATCTGGTCGGGTTTAATTTTCATTTTTTGGAGCAGTTTGGAGTAGTTTCATGTTTCTTTATTTTTAAATGTATAATTAAATTCAAACTGAAATAAAATTAATGCAACTAATCGATTTTTTTTCTTTTAAAAATTTTGGATATAACCTGGATGCTGTGTTTGGGGATTTTTCTACTTGTTTTACGGTAAGAATTTCGGTAAGTATTTAAGTAACAGGAAAGTAGTCTATTTTAGTTCTATTAAAACTTCTTGTTTGATTTTTCAGGTGTTTGTATTTTTTTATGTTAAACATATTGAATATTTTTGTTAGTTTTTATACTAAAGAGGTACTGATAAACATTCCTTTGATAGAATATATTCTTTAGTAAGATTTTTTTTTTTTGCTTTGAACTAAATTTTGGAACAAAAGTTTCGTTTCTTTATAATTATATAAATACCTTACATGGATTTGAATTTTGTAAAATGAAATTTTAGTGGCAAAAATAAATTTTCCAAAAAAATATTTTTAGGTAACTAATAAATATTTGTGTTTGTGAGGTTAGTGTGTTATAAAAGTGATAAAGTTTTAAGAAAGTAGATGTAAATTGTGATTTATTTGTAAAATTATAACATCTTTTTTTGCATAACTTATTTATTCAAAAATTTCCTGAATATTGAAAAAATATTATTGAAAAAATTGTAATTGTTTTTTATAAATTTACCTACTTTACCCTTATTTGCAAACTGCAATATCCTTGACCCACTTCATTATTACACCTGATCTTACGCCTTTTTAGTCAATTCTTTTAAATAGAAAAAAAAATGAAAACAGGGTACTGATACCGTGGAGATTTCCGTCCGTAAAAGTAAATATTTGAACAAAATTTTAAATATTGATTTTGTACAGCTGCGGAAATAAAAAAAGTACCACTAGTGATTATTTCTGCCGTTAGTCACCCTATAGAATCGGACCTTTTTGAAATTGTAAACAATTAACATTCTGAGTTAATTGCATATCACATATTTTGCATAAGGGGTCATCTTCATATTAAAAATGTTACTAATTTTAAAATTTCCAATAGTAACACCCCTTTTTGAGTCCATATTTCAAATCTATGACCTATGTTAATACGAAATGCAAAGTTTTGTTAGTTTTTAAGCATTATTAGGGGAGTTAGAGACGTGCAAAGTTTAGGTCCCGTAATGTTAAATGATTTGCACATAAAAAACTATCCCGATCTATAAATAATTAAAATAATGAAACGAATTTTTTGCTGAAAGGAAATTATGATAACCCAAACAAAATGCATTCAATATTGGGGTATTTAAAACAATTTTTGTATTTTTAAATTATTATTATATTAATTTTTTAAAAAAAATATGAATAGAAACCCCACAATATTTTTGCAGAAATGCATTTAAGACAGGAAGTTTAAGCGAAGGCCCAAATTTTAAAAAATTTTATTCATAATTTGCTGAGTAAATCACAAAATACTTTTTAATTACCCTTTAGGGGACTGTGTATAACATTATGTGTAATTGATAAATAAAGACGGCCTTGCAAAAGGGAGAGCTAGACTGCACTTGTCATTTAAGGGGTCACAGGAGTCTTAAAAATGTGCAAAGAAGATACTACATAGCATAGTTTGATCTCTCTTGTAATTTTTTAACTACTCAATAAATGAGTATAATTTTATTATATGTAATTCTACAAGATTTATTTATTATAAAACAAGTTTTAAAATTTATGAAACTTTAGCCAAAACTAAAATAAATGATATTAAACATGAAGGTACAGCTGTGGAAATAAAAAAGTACCCACTTGAGGTTATTTCATCCGTTAGTCATCCTATAGAATCGGACCTTTTTGACATTTTGAACAATTAACATTCTGAGTTAATTGCATGAAACAAAATTTGCATAAGGGGCCATCTTCATATTAAAAATGTTACTAACTTTAAAATTTCCAATAGTAACACCCCTTTTTGAGTCCATATTTCAAATCTATGACCTATGTTAATACGAAATGCCAAATTTTGTTAGTTTTTAAGCATTATTAGGGGAGTTAGAGTCGTGCAAAGTTTAGGTCCCATAATGTTAAATGAGTTGCACATAAAAAACTATCCCAATCTATAAATAATTAAGATAATGAAACGAATTTTTTACTGAAAAGAAATTATAATAACCCAAACAAAATGCATTCAATATTGGGGTATTTAAAACAATTTTTATATTTTTAAATAATTATGATTAATTTTAAAAAAAAATATGAATAGAAACCCCTTATTATTTTTAAAGAAATAAATTTAAGACAGGAAGTTTAAGCGAAATCCCAATTTTTTAAAAATTTTATTCATAATTTGCTGAGTAAATCACAAAATACTTTTTAATTACCCTTTAGGGGACTGTGTATAAGATTACGTGTGATTGATAAATAAAGACGACCTTGCATGCATGCTTGCTTGTCATTTTAGAGATGCTCCCCAAAAGGTCCACAAGTGATTCGATTAAATAACTCGTCAAATATTCATCCAAATGTAACACAAACTTAGATTTAAGGGTTTTCAAGAGTGCTTAACGTTTCTAAGTTATTAAAATTGGGTGTTGCCATTGGAAATTTCAAAGTTTGTTATATTTTTAATATGAAGACGGCCCCTTATGCAAATTTTGTATCGTGCAATTAAATCAAAATGTTAATTGTACACAATCTCTAAAAGGTCCGATTCTATAGGGTGACTAACGGATGAAATAACCTCAAGTGGGTACTTTTTTATTTCCACAGCTGTACTTGAATACACTGTGATTAGGCTTGCGCGGCAAATTGTGAGGTCAAAATTGAACAAATGACCAAGAAAATGACTATATTGTACAAATATGTACAAACTAGGACTTATACCTAAATTCTCAGCTCAATTTTAATTAGAAATTAGTTTAAGAACTTTTTTCTAAAAAAATTAATAAAAATTTAAAAATTTTGATTTTAAATTTTTTAAAAAATAATTTCTAATTAAAATTGAGCTGAGAATTTAGGTATAAGTCTTTGTTTGTACATATTTGTACAATATAAAGTCATTTTCTTATTCATTTTTTCAATGCGGAGCCTTGAGCTCCTCCGTCGTAGTTCTGACTTCTATTGGGATTAAAGAAAAATGTTGTCTGATAGAACAAAGTGTGAAGAATCGAATGATGTGTGTTTGGATGTCATAGCGGGACATAAACATTTTGAAAAAAAAATATTGAAAGTGATGATGCCAAATGGCATCACTGGGACTGAAAGGGTTAAACTTCTCTACAAAATCAATCGGTTTTTCCCATGTACTCTTCAATTACGGAAAGACTCTAATGAAATCAATCGGTTCTTCCCGTGTACTCTTTAATTTCTTTACTTGTGATATTTATACAACTAATTTCTTAAATTCTCTAACAATTTGGTTTTTTTAAGGATGCAAAAAATTCTCGCAATGTATGAAGAATATACATAAGACTGAAAACACCATATGCTGATCTTGTACAGGAAGGAGAAATGTCTTGGTCCATTAGGGCAAAAATGTTTTGCTTGTCAATAAATATGAAATTTGTAACTGGTGTTATATCATTTGTGTACATTATGTTAGTAATCTTCAGTATTGCATTTTTTTAGTATTTTTTTTTCGGTATTGCATTTTTACTGCAAGCATTAGCTGAAATTCCTAGTTACAAACAAAATTTCTAATTCTGTCTTGAAAGTGTTATATAAAATGAAACGATATTTCTATATAAATATATCTCAACTAATTTTAGTCATTTTAAGTTTTAATTTATTCCCACAGCTTCGTGAGTTAGTGTGGAGTTATTGTTTTTAGCGTTTTCAGTTTTTTAGACTTATAATTAACATTTATTAGATTTTTTAAATATGTATTTGTTGCCGAAAACTTATTGTGTATCATTATGTACTGGAAATAGAAAAATCATACATTCTTTGCTTGTTTTAGTTTACCACAAGGGATTTGAATTGTAAAACGTTCAAGTCCTTTGTGGCAAACCAAAACGTTAATCCAAGAATTTATATTTCTGGAACATTTATTGGTTGGTTCGCAAGAAATTTTTGGCAACATAATTGCAAGTTGGGGAAAAAAAACTTGCCAACATTTATTAAATTAAAGATGAATTTTCTAAGAAACAATACTTGTGTAGGCTACATAAATTAGTCGCGCAAAGCTGCAAAAACATTATTAGTAGAGGGTACATAATATAGTCTTGTAAAGTTACAAAAACATTACTTGTATAGGACACATAAATTAGTCGTGTAAAGTTACAGAAACATTACTTGTATAGGATTCATAAAATTATCTTGTATGGTTACAGAAACAATACTTGTGTGTGATACATAAAATAGTCTTGTAAATCTACATGATATATTCATGTAATGCTAACAAAAATATATTATGTGTTTTACAGCACTATTTTTAGTAATTATTACTAGAAATTTTCTAGGAAAAGTTTTCTACAAAAAATTTTTCTGTAATGGTTACAGATTTTTTTCTCAGTGTATGATGCTGGGGAGCCCATTCGGTCAGGCATACGCCTAGCATGTGAAAGGTCTCAGGTTCAAGAATAATTAAGTCTCAGTGTCAGAATAATTTTTTAGTTTTAGTACAGTAGAATCTCGGTTTTGTTACTTAAACGCTGCCTTATTGACGAGTGCATTTAATTGATATATTATATCGGCGCCTTAAAGCTTTGTAAAATTGTCTTCATTTACTTAATGAAATTGTGTAGCTATAGTGCGATGATAACTTAAACTAAAATTAAAACCAACTATAAGCAAAACAGTTTATTTTGAATTTCTATTTTTCTAAAATTGACAATTTTAATCGGTGCTTTCGGAGTTCAAGTTTTGAAATCTGAAAAAAAACAACTATTATTTAAAAAATTTGGCGATGATTAAGCGTCGGCAACCCTACCCTATGTAAAAGGGTCGTGAGGCACATTTGTTTTTTGGGTTTTATCCGCTGGTAACATTTTCCGTAAATGCTGTTTCCACGGAAGTTTGACCATTTTTTTTCTGTATCTTTTCGCAAACTCTTTGCCTTACCATCGTATGTCCGATTCACAAGAAAAATGCGGGTTAATGTAAATGAAGCGACTAGGCTTAATGCGCGGAAAAAAAAGGAGTTAGCGAAGTTTTGTGTCTAGACACGGTTGTGATGGGATAAACGGTTTCATTTGAGATAAATGGAAGAATAGTTTCCATTGGTTTTATTTAGTGAGATAAAATTATAGTATGGTGCTAGGGAGCCCGTTCGTTTAGGCATCCGCTTAGCATGCGAAAGGTCCCAGGCTCGGGTCCGGGCATTCCCAAAATAACTGCTGACCTATAAGAGGGCCAAAAATGTCTGACGAATAATATACCGTGTGAAGGGAGTGCACGTTAAATTTCCTTCAAAGTCCTGATGATGCGTACTATGTGTCCCTTAACGGTTGCGTTGGGTGCCTACTCAGGTGTCGTCTCATCATTTGACTGTGGTTCTTAAATACGACGCCCATCGCCAATAGCACTCGTGCTTGTGTCGCTATAGTGCGACGATAACTTAAACTAAAATTAAAACCAACTCTAAGCAAAGCAGTTTATTTTTAATTTCTATTTTTCTATTATTGACAATTTTAATCAGTGCTTTCGGAGTTCAAGTTTGGAAATCTGAAAAAAAAAAACCCTATTATTTACCAATTTGGTGATGATTAAGCGTCGGCAACCCTACCCTCCGTAAAAGGGTAGTGAGGCACATTTGTTTTTCGGGTTTTATCCGCTGTAACATTTTCCGTAAACGCTGTTTTCCACGGAAGTTTGACCATTTATTTTCTGTCTCTTTACGCAAGCCCCTTGCCTTACCATCGTATGTCCGTTTCACTAGAAAAATGGGGGTTAATGTAAATGAAGCGACTAGGCTTAATGCGCGGAAAAACAAGGAGTTAGCGAAGTTTTGTGTCTAGACACGGTTGTGATGGGATAAACGGTTGCATTTGAGATAAACGGAAGAATAGTTTCCATTGGTATTATTTAGTAATTTAAAGTGATAGTATGGGGCTGGGGAGCCCATTCGGTTAGGCATCCGCCTGGCATGCGAAATATCCCAGGTTTGTGTTCGGGTATCGCCAAAATAACTGTGTAGAGGGAGTGCACATTAAATATGCTGCAATGTCCCAACGCTGCATACGCACCCTTAACGGTTGCGTTGGGTGAATACTCGGGTGTCGGCTCGCCACTTGACTGGGGTTCTAAATTACGACGCCCGTCGCCAATAGCTCTCGTGTAACTCTGGTGCGTCGATAATTCAAACTAAACTAAAAGATAAAATGTTAATTATAACTTTAATATATTTGTGTTGATAGTTTTACCTTTTTTTCAAAATTTTAATTGTAAAAAAAGGTAAAATCAAATTTTAGACTTCTGAGAATGCAAGCGTGAAGAATTTAGGGTCAATTTCTTTCATAAAAGTTTTTGGGAGTGAATTTTATTTTACCATGTTTTTCATATTTTCGTTCAATAAAACAAACATTATTTAATTCTTCAAAATACATGATTCTTCCATATAACGGTAAATAAGTACGAGTTCAACTTAGTGAGAAAAAAAAATCGGAAGCTGAGGATACCAAATGGAATCAATGTGGGCGAAATGGTTTAAACCATGCATTCTCCTAAATGTTTTGAGCAGTGTATAAGCCAGAATGTTTCTACGGCAGTTAAAAATCATTAGTTTCAAATTTCTCCCTGTTTCTTTTTGTTGTTTTCTCAAAAGGCTAAAAGTTCAAGTTATTTTCCTTATTCCCTGTTCAAGGTATAACAAAAGAGCAAAAACACTTTAAATCAAAATTTTCGTCGAGTAGTAATATTAGTTTCGAAATAGTTTAGAACTAGTAATGTGTCGAAAAATGCTATTTTTCAAGGATGGTAAAAGAGATTCATTACTCTGAAAATTCAAATTTTTATAGCCTATGATAAGGCAAAAACATATATTTTAAAGAGTTTTCAAAAAGTACTATTTTTTACAATCCCTCAAGGCAAATGTCAGGCAAAAACATCGTAAAACTTTGCTTTTCGTTTCATTTCAGCAGAAAACATACATATTCATTCCTTAAATGAAAATGTCGGCGAAGCATTTTGGAGTTCATTATATTTCTGTGAGCTGAATTCTTTTTAAGTCACTGATATGTTTTATTACCAAGTCTTCACATAATAAAATGGCAGTCTGCAATAAAGTGCGTTTAATCTTTCCAAATCCCAAGTTTTACGGTTTACGGGGGTGAAATTTATAACCGGACGTGCAGTGGATATGATAAAAAAACGAGCGGGAACGAAAGTTCGTAAAGTTTTTGTTCTTTTTTGACAACACTTGCATTACAGTAGCTTTCCCAATTTTCCTACGTTTAATACTTTTAATCTTTGTCGAAAACTTTTTTTCAGAAACTATGTCAATGTTTTTTCCATAAACTGTTCATGCAAAGTTTTCTAATGCTTTAAGTCGAAGAGTTGGGACTATGTTTTAAACTTTTTCCTTTACTGCGCTTTTTAAATACAGAAAGATCTTTTGTACGAAAATAAAAACATACAGATTTTAGCTGTCTAGTTTTACTTAAACTTTAAGTAATACGTAAGAAATATAATTATAGCATCATTTAAATGCAATGAAAACCAGATTTCGCTAAATCATTTTTTGCTTATTTCTTAAAAGATTAACCTTTTCACATGTTGGAAAAACAATCAAGATCAAGATATGAGTTGTACATAACTATAATGAGAATGTAAATTTTTATTTTTGATTTGGAATTGCATGAATCAAATAACTAACATATTTGACTACAATATAACATCATTATAAGCTTAAAAACTCGAAAATGTACAGCATGTCAGTAACCTCACATTTTTCAGTTTTGTTTTTAAATTCTGAAGAATTAAAATAATAAAGTTGCAACAACTGTCCTACCTTGCGTTAGAAAAACAATACTTCTGATTAATAACAGTATTACGTAACCAGGTGTTATTTAGTTAACACTTGAACAATGAAAAACTCATAAAACTGGCTTTGAATATCAACTGGTTTTTATTGTCCGCTGCACACGTTGCGATTGTCGATACTTTGAATAGAAATTGTCGTATAACGATGTTACGAGTGAGGCTGCATTTGTTTTTAATCAGCATAGGTTGTTTTTGTATATGAGAAATCCATAATTGAATAGGGAAAATGTGCCTTCTTTCTAATTAGGGTGTGGTGCTTAAAATAGGTTTACAAATTGTTATGTTTTTATGATGTTGGTTTATGCATTTAAACAAATGAGTTTTTTAGTTAGTATTGACGATATAATAATATCATAACTTGCGTTAAGAATTATTTAACATTTAGTTTTATTAATTATTATTTTTTTATTTTTTTTATATTTATTTAATTTATGTATTATTTGAATTGGGTTAACTTTTGGTGCTTGGATTAAAAAAATATGTAAAAGCAAATATTGAAGACGTTCAACAAACAAGCAAACTTATTATACTTACATAATTGTAAACTTCAATAGGCATATAATTCAAGTTATTATAATTTCTAAGCAACTATAAATATGTGTTGTGTATATGAATGAGATTTTACGAGCATTATATCTTATAAAACTGAAAGAAATGCATCCAAATATACTACAAGATAAATACTGTTATAAGCCTGGAGGCAACGACTATTGTTATAATAATAGCTGATAAAACATTATAGTAGATATTACGAAGGCAAGATGGTCACGGTACCGGAAATAATCGTTGTATGACATTTTCTTTTGTGAAAGATGACATAACATATGTTACATCGATATTCGAAGGTGTTTATGGATCAGATAATTTTCTGGATAAAAATTGTTGTCATAATCCTTGACGTAATGTATAGAGATCGAAAACTAATTTGCTATACTAACACACACATAAACATGCTTTTATCAGTATCCATTACAAAGAAGCCATTGCAAAATGTAAACATAAATGAATACAACAGAAATAATACGAATTTACCATGAAATTAAAATTGGATGATTCTAGAAATTTTATGTCGTATCAATGTGCTTCGATTGTCAGTTTTTATTTTTTTATGTAAAACACAATAACAAGTGTCACTGGTATTATTGGAAACTTAGAATATGTTTTGAAAAACTTTCTTCAAAAATGCAAGAATCGTTTTTGTCTCATTCTTTTGCCACTTATTTTGCTTTTAAATATCGAAAAAAAATGTATATATAAGAAGGACAAAAGGCTATTCAAGTTTTTAATTTTTTTTTATTGCTTCACAAATTGCTTGTTTTAATTTCTTGGTTTTAATTTATCTGGTTTGAAAAATCAAATTACAAGACCTTCCTTTAAACAAAAAGAAAATAGCACTCCGATTTCCTTAACCCTTGTGAAAAATACTGTACCTATTATGTTTGAAAGTTATTTTGCTATTCTACCAAATATATAAATCAGTTATTTAATTTCCGAAACTTTGAATAATGTGCAAAGTTTTTTGTTTAAAAATACAAACTATGCGTGTTTATGAGCACCAAGACAGCATATTGGAAAAAGGTCCTTTTCAAAAAGGACAAAATCTGATGTTTTCTATTTGTTTAAGATATTACCACGTATGCTGAACTTTGTGCACATTTTATGCCTTTGTAGGTCAGACTGAAAAGTGAGTGAACATGTCCCAGTGAATGAACAATTGTTAATTGCATATAATATAAATTTAATAAAAATTTAATAAATTTATAAAAACATTTAATAAAAATAAGGATTGAAAATCCGTCAACTTTATGGATTTCCAACACTGACTTCATCTCATCTAGTAGGAAGCTATTTGACATGTGATTGGTTGTCCTGTTCATTATGTCCTGGTGTTTATTCACTGGAAAACGCAGCGTCTTAAACGCTCATTCACTGGTTAGTCTTCCCTATATAAATTTTAAACAATACGCTAACTCTATATTTTCTTTTCAGCCACAGTCCCTCCACTGGCCTCCATATCATCTACTTCTTCTGGTCCGTTCTCCATCCTACGTGACCCCGCAGTGTTCGTGCCGATCGTCTGCGCTATTGTGGTCGTGGTCGTCATAACTGTGGTCGTCGCTGTGGTCATGGTCCTCAGGAGAAAAGACTCGACCTCGGAGTGCCGATCCCAAGGTGTCTGTAAGTTGTTGGCTATCGGTTTCGGTCGCTTCCGACCGCATGCTAATGAATTTTACTGAAAGAATAACCATATATTTAATTGGATTAATTTAGAGACGTTTAAAGAAAATGTATTCAAAATTAAAAAAAAAAAAACATTCATTGAAAATTTTATATTTTAGTTTTTACTTATTAAAAAGTTATACCTAAAGCATCAAATTAAAAATATTTTGGATTAAAGGAAATATTTTAATCATTTTTAGGGATGAAACATTAAATTAACTGTAATGATATAAAATGGATCTGAGGTGTTTGAAACAAGGTTAAAGCATTAAAAGTTTGAATAGGTTATTTTCAAATAATATCGTGTTTTTCTCTTCCTGTTATAATTTTCATAAATAACGTTTTTGTTACTTTGTTACCAATGCTTGGGCTGTTGAAGTTAAAAAAAAAAAAAAAAAAAAAAAAAAAACATTAAATAATATTTGTACGCAATGGCCGTTAGAAAAATAAAATTTTTAATACAAATCCGTACAATTAATAGTTTATTTTTTATGTTCAATTTTTCATTTTCTTCAAATGTTAGTCTTAAAAAGTAATTTTTTACGAATTAATATTTTTATACTGAACACATAAAACAAATATTTTTTTCAATCTTCAACTAATCACAGATCGATAAAATGCACAACCCTACATCGTCTAGATCCACACAATGTCAAAAAAAATCCTCAGATATCTCCAAAGCGGGACTTGTGCAAATATTGATTCTGAATGCCGAGAGTAGCTACATGTCAGAAATGATAGAAAGAACCTGTTATCCCCAACCCCTTCAAAATAAGTTTCTCCATTGGGGAAGGCAGATCTTTTCTCTTTGCATTCCAAACAGATTCTTTTTCTTTGCAATGAGTATATGTGGCCGTCTCTGATAGGTTCGCTAAAAAAAGGGGGAACTTCTTTCGTATACTTTTTGATCAAGGGGAATGCCGCCCTTTTTCTTTGAGAAGTGCTTTGGAGGGTATGTATTTACCCATGTACAGGAAAGTGGTGTATCACATGAATATGAATTTTCGAACAACAAATTAAAATATTTGAAGTTTGTAGTTTGGGGACATTGAGCTAGAAGGAAAATTTGAGTGAAATGTCAGCAAACCAAAAACAATAAGTGACCCACTTACACCCTTTTGAGCTAACTGGGTTAGAAAAGGACTATTTTCCCTACACTTGTACGCAATGCTTGTATGAGAGCCGTCTTTCATATTGACTTTGGCTCCTTAATGTATTTTGACGTTTTTAGTTCTTAAGAATTGACTTGCTTTATCTTTAAAATTATTATCTTTTTTTAAAGACAAAACATGCGGATCACTAGCTAAGACCAGTTTTTTTTTAAAGTTTTCTGCCTGGTTTGCTTCTGCTACAGTGCTGTGTATTCCTCCGCGTTTCGTTATACCTTCTCGTTTGTCGCCCTGTTCCCTGAATCACATACCGCACTCCAACTTTCTTCTAGCTCAATGTTTGGGGATCGAAGATTTTATTAAGTTGATTAATCTCAGTTAGGGTACTATGAGCAGATCCGCCATATTTCTATGTTTAAATGTTTTTAAAAACATAAATTTCAGGCGATCCCTACTGTAGTGAAATATTTTCTTTCTTTAAGCACTAAAGAACATTTTTACGAACAATGCTATGCGCGATACGCACTTTAGGCGGAGAAGAGGCCTATTAGGAAAATGTGAATTATCTTGTTAAATAGTAAATACGCAATACATGTAATACGTAAACTCGTAAGATACGTTTTAACGTAAATATCCTAAAATTGAAGATCTATTGATTAAGGAAAATCGTAAATACTTTATGTAACAGTTGGGCTTCTGTTAGCAATCACTACATTCTTTTTTTAAGAAATGTAATTGTAAAAAAAAAAAAAAAATGTAATGATTTTTTTTTTAAAAAAATCGTTTTTTATACAATACGCCACTTTCCTACGCACTGGGTGATGTTATTTTGTATTTTTCTTTGAGGGGAATAAATCTGAGGGGAACAAAACGGGAGATTTAATGCGGATGGTGGGGCTAAGCGGTGTTTCATACCCAGTCCTGCTTTGTGCAGATTGGGAGATGCTGGGACTTTGTGAAGAATGGCGAAGGAAATATCCGGGGACTCTTATGGAAATATAAAGCATTTCTGTAGGTTGAATCGAGGCTCTTCGCACTGTTTTGCTGCTGTTATCGGGTTTGAATCCCGTATTGAATAGGTTTCATTCAAACTTTCATTAACTAAAGTGTGGACCAAGCATTTTTGGGACAAAAAAATAGTTGTTCTTCTTAAGGTTATTGACCTAACCCAGGACATTTGCTTTGTATCCCAGAGAAGATGTTGAGGAAACCTGAAATGGGACTTTACTTGAACCCACTATGAACTTTTTTGCCCATCTGTTAAATTTTCAATGTGTTAAATTTAAAATTACCATTCACTTGTTGTTTGTGCGTTAAATTTTTATTACATAATTAAAATATCGAATTAAACAAATTATAAAGATCTAAAGTTACGTAAAAATTGAATAGGTTAATAAGGAATATGTGCATTGTGAGGATTATCGTATAGGTTAACTCGAGACGAACCGACTAAGATAATGTTAAGTGTTAAGAAAATTAAGTGTTAAGTACGGTAACAATTAAAAACAGAAACTCTGCATAGTTTGTACAATGTCAAAATATTTAATTTTGATAAGTTTATGTCTGTAAACGGTTGTGATTGTATATTTTTTTGATAAAGATGTGTCTCACACAACTGTACCACCTCCCCTTACACTTTTTAGTGTACATTATATTTGCCCAAGATATTTAGAATACACACTTGCTAAATGAATATAAATATTTATATATTTTTATAATAACAAGCTAATTGATGAATTTAATTTTTTTTAGAAAATTTCAAATTTAAAGGTATAAATTCACTAAATTAAATCATAAAAAAAACAAAAGAACAAAGCAAAATGAAACAAAAAAATATAATTAACCATTACAATAATTGAAAAATATCCAAATCAGTTTGACTGAAAATTAATGACCCATTATGAATGACACAATATGAATTCTAAATCATGCAGTTCTGTACAAAACTTTGTTGAAAAAAAGTTTCGAATCCATTGGGTTTTGTCTAGTATGTTTTTAAAAAAATATTCATAGTTCTATTTATCAGTTTTAAATTTTTATGTTTATCAACAATTCCATTGAAAAATGCTTATTTTTAATTTTAAAACTCGAGCAACATGCGAGATATCTATTTCTAATCAGTTTTCATTGAAAAAGCTTTAATAAATGATCCAGTTTTCTTCTATTTATTCACTTATAAAAAGATCATAATTGTATTGTGTATTATCTAAAAAAATATTGCTAATGAATTGAAAGTTTTTTTTTTTATCTTTATTAAAGTTTGGTATGCGGTAAAACAAAACGAGTTAAAAAAGCAAATAAAAAATGAATATTTTCTCTCAGATTTCATGAAGATTTATAAAAAAAAAGAGGTTTAGCCTTTAATATTTAAATGTGGGATTCAGGAAAGAGAGCGATTTTCCGTACATTTGAATAACAGAAAAAGCTTTGTTACCAGGTTACTTGAGATAAAACTGCTAATGAATGAATTTTCCAATTAAATGCGTAGGAGAACCGCTAGTAATGTTCTTGTTTAGTGCTGTTTTACGTTTTTGTATTTATTTATCGTTCTCTTCTGCTGATGTTAGCTATATGTCATTGTTTCTATGTGTCGATATACAAATATATATATTATATTTTTATTAAACGGTTTGACTTAAATTTCCAATACAACTTCTCATATTGTTTACGCATTTATATTATCAACATATATTTCAAAGTTCCATTACATTGTATTCAAAGTAAAAATTCCTCGAACTGAGATTTTTATATTATCCCTAAATTTCTTCTCCCTGTCTTTTTCTTCTACAATCTACGCTGCTCATATTTCTATTATGTTCCCTAAAGAAACACACCAATAAAAGGAAAATATTTTGATTTCAAAACCCTCAACTACAAATACGGGCCTCAACGGCACATGATACCGGGCCTTCGGTAAATTGTTGACGCAAAATATCAATCATGTTTTCATTTTCTTGTTTGTACAGTGTTATTGAAAAACGCTCCGTCACTGACAGTCAAAAGATATCTTTTCAGAAAGACGAATTGGGGAAAATAGCATTGTGAAAATATTAATATGTAATAAATAAGGATTGGGTTACTATAGGATTTTTTTTTGTCAAAATAAATATTTGTTGATTTTTTGATTTAGAGGGAAATTTTGAATATTTCTTCGTTCCGATGAAAGATATCGATATTAAAGAAATAGTACAAGAGTTTATTTACATTTAAAGGCAGAAATATATCTTTATTTGGCAAAATGTACATCAAGTAGCAATTATGCGATCTTATAATTGTATAACGCTGCGTGATTACGTTTGGTGAAAATTCAAGGAAAATAATATTTTATTTAAATTTTCACCAAACGTGAATATTATGAACTATTATTCAAATAAATTATTAATTAATAAATTATTATTATATTAATTCAAATAAAATATTTTATTTATATCTTGTAAAACATTCTGCAGGTTTTCAGGACATTAACACTAATTAATAGCACGAAAACCAATTTTAAATGTTAAAAATTTATATAAATTAAGGTATATAAATTAATTTAGCTCAAAATAAAATTTTAACTAAGACGGTCCGTTTATAGTTTTAAATGCAGAATTTTATGGTGAAATTTTTATAAATATTCATTTATTTTAATTTTTTATATTGGAAAAAAAATTAGTAATTTTTTTTAAGTAAGGGAAACCTTGATTAGTTTTTAAATCGGATTTATAATAGAAATGAGCCAATAGGAGATGCCAACTGTGTTTTCTGAAAAATAGGTACAAGTAAAGAGCATACAATCAAACAGAAAAATCATGGAATACCAGCCCCGTTCTCCCCTAATTTCTTTGCTATAGGCATCAGAAATAATAACAAAATATTCTAACAGATGTATAGTATAGATTTATCTTGTGCCAATAAGTCAATAGTTTCTAGTTAATAAACATATTTAAAAATATATATTACCTAGGCATATTTCTAATTGTCAAAAAATAACCTTTTACCAATGTACATTTGTGAATAAAACGCGTTCTTACAAAAAGATTTATTTTAATTGCACTTGTTAAAGTAGAGTAAAATTTATATTTAAATATCCTATGTTTACTTAACCTACGAAATGCTATGCTGTTTACTTACATTCATATAGCAAATTATATGCTTGTGAGTTTTTAATACATACACATATACAATTGTGCGTGTTTGCTTTTTTATCCATTGTAAACCTAGCAAATACGATAACACAAGAAAGAATTGTTATCCTTTGTAAAGGCAACAGACAAGATAACACAAGAAAGAATTGTTATCTTTTGTTAAGCCAAAAGCCAAGATAGCACAAGAAAGAATTGTTATCCTGGTTGTTGGCTTTTCAAAGGATAACAATTATTTCTTGTGTTATCTTAGTTGTTAACTTTACAAAGGATAACAATTCTTTCTTGTGTTATCTGAGTTGTTGGCTTTACAAAGGATAACACAATAAATAATTGTTATCCTTTGTAAAACCAACAACCAAGATAACACAAGAAAGAATTGAGAGGTTGAAAATCAAATAAACCTCGTTCCTTCCAACGTATTCTTTTGAAATCCTAACAAATAGTGCCAAAAGGCAGAACGCCAAAAATATTGTGATGTTTAAAAGCATTTTCGAATGTGGCTTTTGTTTCTGTTAGTGGTTTTCAAATGTTTATATTTTACAGTGTTTAAATATCGGAATTCCTTAGAATATTTTTAGTGTGATGCTAGTTTTATGTATTGAACGTTTGAATACAACGCACATATTTTTCTTGTGGTATAGCTTTTTCAATTTTTTTTAAGTCAAATAAAAATAGTTTTTAATCGTTAGTGCAAATCTAAAACATAGTTATTTAATAAACAGACAGATAATTAAAGGGTTATGGTTTCATGAAATAAGTATTATGTTAATATATGTGTGTGTATATTTATGCATGTTTCATCAGAATTTTTTTTAAATATTCATATTTCTTTCACTACCATTAAAAGTATGTTTGCTTATTTTAGGAAATAATTCAAATGGGATTTAATTTGACTGTATTCATGAGAAATCATATGTCATAAACAGTTTTTAAAAGATTTTTAAGCAAATAATTACAAAAATCAAATAGAAAATATGACAAATCCTTAAAAACAGCGTTTCAGTTAAAATTTAAAAAAATAATCTAATCCGTAGTAAAATATCAATTTTGTTCGAAAGTAAGCCTCTTTTGATAACATGAAGTTGAAGTACAATAGTTTTCAAAAAATAAAAAACTATTTCGATACAATTAAAAATTTCACTTAATGTCAAACGACATTGATGTTAAATATTTCTTGAAAAAAACCCCGTTAATTTCCCGTTGAATTTAAATCCAATTAAAAAATAGAAGCCTTTTAAAGTTATTCACCGATCATAAATCACACAAAATAACATAAAAAGTGTTAATTAATTTCGAGGAATCTAGATCAAACCAAATGTAAAGGCTTAGCATTTGTTTGCTTTTTTCCGTTGAGGCTTTTGTAAGAAAGCACTGGAAAAAACGCATTCAAAGACTCCGCCTCCAACTACTTATACTAGCTTGACAAAACTGCAAGTAGCATTTTATTTTTCGGTAAGATTCACTTAAAAGTAATAATTATAAAACGATTCGTATTGATAAAAAATATGTATTTTTCAAAGGACCTTTTGTTTTTCATACGTATAGGCAGCATAGAGATTACAGGGTATAATTTTAAAAGGGATGTAATTATTGTCATTATTCCAATTTAATCGGTCAGTAAAAGACCACCAAAGTATTCCAAATCTATGAATCTAACAAGCAGAAAACTGAAGCAGAAAATTAATTTTCGAGTAAAATGTTCTTTATAACCATAATGAGACAAAAATAATTTATGTTGGCCAATTAAGATAGGACGAGTATTTCAGCCAATTATATATCTTACTCTATCACCACAACATTCAATTTTTTTCGCAGATTTTCTGCTAAGAGTATTCTGTTGCTTAACAAGAGTTCATTTAAGTTCAATTTCATTCTAACGAACGTGTAGCTCTAGTGCGACGATCATTCAAAACCTTACCTTCATTCTAACTTATGGTAACTATCTACGCTATCAATTACAAATCCGATATTTAACTATAAAACTCTTCAAAATAATACTTATTTATTATTTCAAACAACTCAAATTTAGAGTAAGAACAGTTCAAAACCAACGCAATACCTATAGATATCTGTGGTTTTTATAACTTTATTTTTAAGTTTCATAAAATATTAAATGGAAAATTGTCCTCTTTTAAAATTAATTTTATAGAAAAATCTATATTTAGCTTGTAGTGAACACATACTTTTGAAAGAAGGCTCGCGTTGATCTTCAATTAATCATCATATACTTTCTGATTAAGAATTTTGGGAGCCACAAATTTAACAGAGTAAAAACAAACAAGAAAACTGTTATTATTTTTGAAAAATGTGTTAGTTACAGCAGTTTCACACTTATAATTGAGATTTGATCAATGCTCAAGTTAATACCAGATCTTTCCCGTTTTTTTTTATCCTTTATCCTAAAATTGGAGAAAGAATAATGTGTCCGTCTGTCTTATTTCTTTTCTGTTTTCTAAGGCCATTCTAAGGCAATGTAATAGAAAAAATACGAATTGGATCTTAAGAAACAATTGTATCAACTTTTTTATTCACTTAATTCCCATTTAGAGATTTACTGAGCTTTGCAGTCTCAATGTGTTTTCTGGATTTTTCGGAGTTATATTCGATATTTGGTTATTCCTAGAGAACACTTTAAAAAATCCTATATTTATATAAATTCTCTGTGACATATTTTCTGCTTTTTACGTCCTTATTATTTATACTTTACTATTTGTATTTTTATTATAATTAGAAATGGTTGTTAGCAAATTTAAAATAAGAACGAATACATTGCGAAATACTATGACGCAAACCATTGCAAATTTAATTTTGTTATGAATGTTTTATGAAATCTAATGTCCAACAATAATCTACTGTTAAGACTTAATTTTTCTATAATAAGAATAAAATGTTTTGAGGATAACGAAAACTTGATTAAAAGAATCATTCAATTTTCAATGACTGAATATTTTTCAATAAATATATTAATTTCATATATTAATTCTAATAAAATTTTGAAACTATGGTAAAGCGAAATTATTTAGTGACGGTGACAAGAACTGGTTTTATTTTTCAACTTCTTTTTTCGTATTCATTGTCTCTTGATTTCGCTGAATAGCTAATTAAAGAAAAGGAATTCATCCATTCAATTACGAAAGAATCATGATTGTTTCCCTCGACATTTCTTTCATAATATTTTTTCACTTCAAATAATTACTGGAACCCTTACAATTTCTGTTGCAAAGACAAAACATTAACATTTAATAAAGTAATTTTTTACTGTTATACAGTTCCTTTATCCTGAGTTGCCTTTTTATGCAATAAGCTATTAGATAATTGAATGGCCGGAAAATTATATAAATATTTGTCTGTTTAAAGTTGAATTGGCATTTTTCAATGTATTACAAGGCTCATTACTATTACTATATTAGCTTTCTTGGTGAGTTAGAATAGTTTATTTTTAAAATGTTTTAAAATTAATTAGATATAATCTAGTTAATAATGATGTCAAAACAAAAAGGAGCCATAATTAAACTGACGACACTGAGGTAGGAGTAGGTAGGTTTAAATTATCTACACGGGGGTTTGACTAGAGCTACACGAGGGCTATTGGCGACGGGAGTCACAATTTAGAAACACAGTCAAGCGACGAGCATACACCTGAGAAGGCACCCAATGCAACCGTTAAGGACGCCATCGTTAGCATTCTTGGGACTTTGGAGCATATTTAACGTGCACTCCCTCACACGAGGTTTTAGATCGCTATTAGTTAGTTTTGCAGTGATAGAATTATAGTGTTAGAAAAAAACTCCTAAAAGCGACATATCTTTCCACTTCTTATAGTTTATTTCATTGTTAAAGAAATTTAATAGTAGGGAAACAACTTCTACAGAGCGAACATTTTTCTAAATCTACAATAAGATTTCACCTTTGAGGAAATCTAAAAGTAGAGAAACAACTTCTACAGAGCGGACATTTTCTACCTCTTCAAGTTGATTTCACCTAGTAGGGAAACAACTTATTCAAAATGAACATTTTTACATATCCACAAGTTGTTTTTGGAGTTAAGACAGTGCAGTAGTATATTATTAATCCCAATGCCAAATGAGTGAAAAGGATTAAAATCGCCATTAGTTTGGTTGCTGTGAATAAATGTACACAAAATATTTACTACAGAACAGGCTATTTTCTGTTCACAGAAATACTTTTTTGATGTGTTAATGCATTATAAATGTGAAACTTTTTAAAATACAATGTTTCTTTAGTAATATTATAAAAAAAAGAAACAAGAACCACCATCAATAAGTATGTCTTATAATATATTAGGCCTTAGCTAACTGTTTAATTAAGTCATTAAGCAAATAATTATTGATTTTTAACTTTTCAAATGCTTAGAATTTAACTTTTAATTAAAATTTTATACATCAAACAGGTATACGAAAATGATTTTAAGGGAAAAATTCATTTTAACAACAAAACAACTTACCAAGACCTACAAAATATTGACGGAAAATTCAGGTTTAAAATGAGCAAAGAAACCCCTCGAAGTATATTTACTTTAAAAGTGCGAAAGTTCTATAACATCAATGCCCAGAGCTCTTCGAAAATCAATTACGGGGCTCGCTCTCAAAATCCGTTCTTTTCTGATGCCGAGGGCGATATGACTTTTTCAAGCAGAATCTTTACTGATTCGTTTTGTTTTGATGAAATTTTCTTTAAAGTGATTTCCCGATTATTTATATTGATGTATTTTTCCCTTTTTATTAAATAATTGGAAACTGTATACAAACATCAATTGGAGTGAGTTAATTTTATGATTAGAGATTCTTTTACGAGTTTTATAAAATTTAATTTAAATTCTATTTTAAAAACTAATGTAAAGTAGTTTTGGTATAAATGGTTGGGTGCCTTAAATAATATTTTTATTAAAATGCAGCAATTGCGAAAAAAAATAGTTTCTTTATTTCTTCTCAATATCTCACACATTTGACTGCATGATGAAATTAATAGGATGTTCCAGTCAGATCTCATCTAATAACCTCATCATAAAACGTTATAGTTATTATTTTAAGTGAATAAAAACTTTGTAAATCAATGTGTAAGCTTTCTAAAATAAGTTTAAACACATTTAACATTTAAAATATCCTGTTTCCAAAAAATATTACTTGAATAACCAAAATTTCTTGGGTTGATATTAAATGAGCATGGATTATCAAATAGCCTATTCCAAAATATAAGTTCTCTAAAAGCATTCATTAAAAATAATTCTAGCTTTTTAAAGCTGGAACTATAGAAAAAGGTCAATAAGTCCACAAAAAATATCAATAGGTCGAATAATAAGGGCCAATTTAATAATATAAAAATATACGCACCATAATAAAATTCGACAAACTAGAGAATTATTATTTTCTGCATAATTTACCATACTAATATATTTTTTTAAGTAAAAACAGTCATTTGCAGTAATTAAAATCATTAATTATCATTAATACTTACCACACCGAAAAAATATTACTCAATTAAGGCCCTGTTTTTTTTAAATTAAAAACAAACATTTATAAGTTTTAGAATACCTTTTTAAGACCTCAAACTAAAATTCCTTTAAAACTTATCTCCCTACAGATTCCGGAAGTTCCCAAGGCAAAGGTGAAAATCTTTCAATGAGCTCTTACGGGAAAGTGAAGCGAGGCGACCCTTCGGACGATAGCCAAAGAGAACCTCTGTATTATCCACAGCCCTATGCAACTACCCAGTTGTCCACTTACAGTGAATCTCCAAATACGTCCCACTGTAACACGCTGAGACGGCATGATGGAAAAGGACATGAATATGATATACCTCATAGACATGCTCAGGTGAGAGTTTGTTTTTAATAGTATTTTTAAAATTGATGCAAACGGTGAGAATATTATTACTGACTGACCAGTGAATGAACAGGCAACAGTGAATGAACAGTTGGTAAATACATTTAAAAAGTAAGGATTAAAAATCATTCCAGTGGATGGATTGGCAACACTGACTTCCTCTCATCAAGTAGGAAGCTATCTGACATCTGATTGGTTGTTCTGGCCATTAATTAAAATCCAACATGTTTATTGACTGGACATTTTTGTATTCATTCACTCGTAAAGGTACTGTTCATCCACTTGGGTTTTGTACCACTTTTCATTTGGACCCCCAAAAGACCCAACGCAATGCAATATAAATTCACCTCCTTTTTTTTTTGTAGAATTTACTTATGACAGATGTGTTCACATTGTCATAAACCCACAAGCTATATTTTCTTTAAATGTATGAATTTTCTTAAAACAAATTGTGCTCAAGCGTTCACTCACTGGTTAGTCTACCTAGAAAGTCTAAATATTTTTTGATCACGGTAATTTTGCAAAAGATGTTCATAATAGAAAAATCTAACCAAAAGTATATATTGTTTAAATGGAAGACAAAAATGTGTGACTCTGTATATGAAGGAAAAATCTTACACAGAATTTATATCTTAAGCAAATGATACGTAAGGATTTTCCTGCTAAAATAAATCTGAATAGAATATGAATGAATGCATATATGTTTATTTGGATACATTGTCGAAATCGGTATGACGTGACACAAATACTTATATCCATAAATACATTTACAATACAAAATAATACCGGTGATTTCCCTAGGGTAAATAGGAAAATGGAAGATTTGGGATATTGAAAATATCTCAAATCTTATCTATTGAATATATTTGAAAATCATATTTGTAGAAAATGAACATGCCTTCAAATCATAAGTTTATTCATCTTAAGCATATCCATTTTAAATATTTATAAAATAAAGATTTAAGTAGAATTTTTTATAAATGGCAATTGAGAAATATATTCAACAGATAGGTTTCAGTCCATTTCTATATATACATTTTTTTTTAAAAAAAAAAGGAAGGTGAAATCACAGATAAATGTAAAAATAAAATATTTTACTAGGAAAATAAAATACTATGAAGTTATTTTTCTGTACCTTGACATCACTAAACTTCTTAAAAAAATATTTTAGCGTCCAAAAATTGATTTTGCTAACATTTTTACGACAAAACTTTCTAGGCACCACATGTTTCCAAAAAAAATGTAGATACTGCCCATCTCAACATCCAAGTTGTCATTTCACTAAACTCTTATTTTCTCCTTAGCTTTACCGTACAATAGAAGGGTTGCCGGACTTGGCCAACTTTTGTCACTTTGGCTAGTATTAAATCATTTTGCATAACAATTATTTCAATCATTTGCCTAAAGTTGGTAAATTTATATAAAATTTAGATTTTTTTATTTTCCGTTAAATAATTAACCATTTCAAAGCGTTTACTGTGATTATTGCTTATGATAGAATGTTCGCTTGTGTTTATTATGATATAATTCATGCTTCTTATGTTCACTGTATGTGCAATTGTACTGCAGAAAAAAATACGTATCGTAAGTCATTAATGGCCAATCTTAACAATTTCCAAGCAGCAGTGTGGCTATTTTTTTGGGAAGTTCTATTTCAGTAACCCCTTCATACATCGACCATCTGTTACATCCTACAGTTTAAAAGTAAGCCGGAATTCCTCTACCAACGATTTTTTTCGTCAGATGCTTGCTATAACGAAACAAAAACTAAAAAAAAAGGGGCGTTTAACACCATTCGGGTCTCTGACGTCGCAAAAAATAAATGCCTCTAACCTCGAGCGTTGGAAGGAAGATGAGAAAGATGTATTAGAAAATAACAATATATTATGTTTAGCTGCTTTTCGGTAAGTTGGGAGGTGCTGTTTCTGAACATTCTTGAACAGTTTCTGAACGTTTCTGAATTTACTGTTTAAAATAGGGAACCATGTTTCATGTTGATGGTTAGTAGAACAAAGTACAAACTTAATCTTTAACAGATGCTAATCTCTAATGGTAATAATAATTGTTATATGTAAAGATTAATAAAAATTGCCAATTTACTGACGTAATGAGGCGGCTCAGACCTGACAATGAAATTTAATTATAGTATTAATAAACTTTTAAACATTCAAAATACAGTGACAAACTACGGTATATAGCGTCTTATGCAAGTATTTTCGAAAAATAGGTAATGAAATCGAAAATCAAGTAACATTTCGATTTTTTTCCGCTCTTTACCAAAACTATCCCCCCCCCCCAAAAAAAAAATCGCGCCAAAAGTTTGGTTTTTTATTTTTTTTTACATATTTTGGTAACAACAAACACAAGGCTAGGTACAACTGTTCGAGATGTGAAATAAAAAATTACAAACACTAATTGTCAATATACAGTTTAAAAAATTCATGGCATTTACGGATATGAAAATGCCCTTAATTTGATAATAGGTAAGTAATTGGTTTCGTATTGATTTTGTGACAACCAATTATGCAACATAAACAACTAACAAATATTTTATAAAAATATCATAAACTCACCAACTCGAACACAAAAAAAAGGGTTAAGAAAAAATCAAATTTCCGGTAAAAGGAGCAGGGAACGCCGAAGCCAAAAAAAGCGGGAACGTAATATCGCTATAAATGTTGTTTATCTTTCCTTTAACGCATGGTCTTTCACTTTTAAAAAGAAGTCAGGGGGTGAACAATCAATTGGATTAGAAGCCCCTCGGTCCACTTACACAGTTGATTTGACAAAATTGTATCTGATATTTTATTTATTTTAAGTAAAATATGATTGGAAATAGATTGTTTAAACAATTTATAGGAAGTGAATCAATAATTAAATAAGATATTTATGTATATAATAACCAAATTCAGAAACGTGTAAGATGAATAGGGGAGAGGAGGGAGGATTGGGACAGTTTCACTTATATATATTTTTTATTCATTTTACCTTGCTCATTTACAGATGCAAATGGTTAAATAATAAACTTGCATCTTTTAAATTATTTTTAAAAAATACACAACATTTAAATGTTGAACAATTTTATTACTGTTGAGAAATTCAAATTACAAGAATTTTGTCCCATTCCTCCCTCTTGTGTCTTGGGTGGGAGGAGTGGGACATGAGTATGGGAGGGATTGGACACATTTGAAAATTAAAGAAAAATTGTCGAATATCATAATGAGAAAGGTTAACATGAAAAGAAAAGCAAGACTGCGCTCTACTAGTCCCACCAATTAATTGTGGTGGCAGCAATTTCATGATAATATCGTTTTTTTATATTATAATATGGTCATCCTGTTGAGAAAATTAAAATTTCCGTTTGTGTCCTTTCTCAAAAATTTTACATTGTAACTTTCAGAATTGTCAATACTCTCCACCACTGCAACGTAGAAAACAATTGACCGTTTGGTAAGGAATTTGACAAGCAGAAAATCATATTTGTCTATGTTAGGCTTGTCCTTTATCCAGTCAATCTCTTGTGTTATTTCCATGTCATCATCTGATCTGTCATGTAATAAAAATGACCCTTCGCTATCACTGGATTCATATCTTTGAACGGTAATTTTCTTTTGAAATCTTAAATTTTAGGCTTGCACATATATATTTTAGTTGGCACCTTTTTTTCCTAGTCTGTCAGCTTCTGCTTCTTCAATTTCCTTCTTCCCAGGGATATCTGTCAATATTTTTGTTCGTCCTTTTTTCCCCTTTACTTTTAGTCAATGGATTCCTAGGAAATGGCCGTATGGACAGTAGGAAGGAAGAAGGGACTGGAAGGAGGAGAAATGGACCTGTCCCAGTCCTCCCTCTTTCAGTGTGTCCCATTCCTCCCTCTACATAATGCTTCGAAAAAATAACTTCTCACATAAACCATGTTGACTTTATGCTTAACTAAATTGCTGATAAGCATACATTGTATCTTTAAGAGTACTGTTACACTATATTATGTTAGTTTTAGAAATTACATGAGCAAAGAAATAAAACTAAAAATTAATTAAAATCTTTCTCTCGAGGTTTGAAAATAAACTTTTTCCAAATGTTAACTTAAAGTTGAATCGGGATAAACTAGAAACAGGTAACAACATGAAGCTATACATGTGCTATCTGGTGGTGAGACTGGAAATATAATTAGGTAATGTATTTTGCCATAATTTCAGCTGTCCCACCCCTCCCACCGTCCCAATCCTCCCTCCTCTCCCCTACTATCGTATAAAGTTTTTTTTTGTTATTTCCACAATAATCGTTTTATATTGGTGGGGAAATACAATTTCAAAACTAAATTTGAGGTAAGGAAATTCAAAGTAAAGGTAACTATCAGATCTTGTGCACTGACTTATAAAAAAGATATTTCAGATTGCAAAAATACAAATGAGTAACATTTATTTAGTGGTGTTGTTTTTCAAACAAAATTGAAATAATACTTCATTCAAAAATGATTGATGTAAGGGACCGTCACATAGTATTAGCAAAATGATGTACTTATCTTGAACACAATGAGCGATGACATCAAACAAAATGGGTTTAAAGCACTAAACTTTTCAATAATAATTTAATAACGGATATTTAATACTCTAGAAATCGTTTAAAGATAGTTCAAAAATGGTTTCGTTTTTCCGCAATATACCTGCAATTACTAAAAAAGTTCCATGGCAGCTGTTTTTGCTTGTGCTCGTTTAACTAGAAAACCCTATTATGAAGAATCATTACTTCCAATTAAAATACTTCTATAAATAATTGGAGGTAAAAATACCATAGGATATTATAGTAATTTATAATTTTGTTTGCTATCTCAAGACCTTTTAGAAACAACGAATATTTTACCCTACACAGCTAATATTAGATAACATGTACCGGCATAAAATGTGATATGTGTAATAATCCATTGATTAATTTATAAGATACCTATTCAATGAATTATTACATATATATGACATTGTATGCCGGAAATTAAGCTTATGCTATAATTACTCAATAGGACACACGCCTAATTCCCATATGCATTGCTATTCATGCATTCACTATAATACATCGAATACTTTGAGTCATAATCAAATTTTTGATAATGATAACTTTTTCGCTCATCAACATCAAAATTTACTTAAAATATTATGTTTATCATTGCTGGTAAAAATATAAAAGTTTTAAAAAATTATATTTTTACAATCTTACCAAACTATCAAATACTACTGTGGATGCCCGTATTTTCTTTTAGCGCTTTTACTTATTCCCCTGGAAGATTTCCAGTTTTTTCCAGATTTTTTTCGGGACATAAAATTTTGGACACTGTGCTCTTATAACTCACGCTTGCCTTAACTCGGATCTCATCAAGGGATGGCACGAGGGAGCTTGTAATGCGATTTTTGGGGGTATTTTTGGGAGTGGGGGTGGTATGTGGAAAACCAGATTGGAAGTCTTTGAGAAATATAAGCTTAGGGCATTAAAAAATTACTGAACTTTTAAGTATACAGCAATTTAAATTGAATACATGAAATAATGATTACCACAAATTATCAAAAAAGTGTATAAATTTTTACCCATTACATGCATCAATTTGTTTTCGTTATTCTCAAAATATATTTACCATTTTGGTATTGCAATAGTTTCAATTATTAGATTTTTATAAATTGGGCTCCTTTTAAGGGGAGATAATAGTTGTAAGAATTATTCAAAATCGAATGTTTGAAGCCAGTATTTTCTGTTAGATGGAAGCCCGATCTATCGAATGAGACCAACTTCGTATCGATCGGTTAATTATTTCTTATAAGAAATCAAAATTATAATATAAACAAACGTGTCACGTCCCCTTTGAATTACTAATTGTATGCTTGTACTATTAGTGTATTATATGAAAAAAAATATTTTTATGTTGATTTTTTAAAGTTACTCACTTGTTCAATGCAAGAAAAAATTGCTGACGATTAACAAGAAATGTTTCGGCGGACCCTTAGAGTTCGTGTTAATAGGGATCGACTGTAATGACTGAGTTTTTAAACTACACTCTTCTTCATAGCTATAGTCTCCCGTGAGCTAGTAGTTTGCACAGCTGTAATAGAAAATATTAAAAACGTTGAAGCCTCGTTCCGTACGATGCATTTCTCTTTTATAAAAAGCTGTTGCAAAAACATTATAATTTAGTAAAAAAAATTTTTTTGAAATTTCTTAATAGTAGCATTCTTGCAACGCTGCATTTTGGGATATAATTAGTTGCAGAATTTGAAAGAAATCGAGGTTCATACGAAACCTCGTGTCATCAGAGTGTCAAAATCTTCAGAGCGCCAATCTTTAAGAAGAAGTTTCCGAGTGCAAAACATGCCTTTCACCTTCATAAAAAAATACCCATTCATGCAGTTCATAAATAATGCTTGGACAGACGTATTCTTTTAATCTATAGTATAGAGTCGAAGGTCCCGACGGCGTTAGCGTACTGTGTTCTTCGAAGAGGGGTTTTGCGCCAGATTTGAAAAGCGTCTCTGTGAAGATAGCTTTTATCTTTTGTCAAAAGACTTAATATCGAATCATATTACAAGGTATCCTATAAAAGGATGTGTGCTACAAATGAAAAATTAAATACAATAACTCACTGGGACTCAGTACAATGATATATTCATTATAGTTTTTAAATAATGGAATACGAAGTACCGGCCGATGGTATCTGATCTCAAACTTTTAATTAGGTGTTAACTTAAGTGTCTACTGATGTCCTAAGGCTATGTCCACACTACGACAATCAACAAATTTTGACAACAAAAGCGCGCGCATCCACATACAATTTGTACGTGGGTGCTCGCGAATTTGTTGTCAATTTTTATTTTGATTGTCGTAGTGCGGACAAAGCATTAATAAATAGTTTTTCATTGATTTCAAACTTTTTGGCTTGTACTTTCCTAGGTCTTGAAAACAGCCACTAGTTTGTCAATATAAGCACTAAAAATCAACAATGAATTAAAATTTAAACGTAAATATACCATTTCATAATTTTATTATGTTTGAACTCATAAAAACGTTTGGAAATAAAAACCACTTGGGAACAACATTGCCATTTATTTCTATATTCTTCCAATTTGACACGTAATTCTATTTCTGCGCTTTAACCACACTTCACCTTTAAAAAAATGTTGCTATCCATCTCAATTCTTCACAATTCGTAACCCTATCCGGGGTGTCCAATAATAGATTCCGTTGGCGTAGGTATAAGACAATCGCAACATAAATTGTGTGTTCAAGTCTTCTTTATCGCTAGTCAGGAGAAAATCTGTAACATTTATCAATTTCGGCGTTTATCTTACTGTGAAAACATTAACCACTCAACTGGAAACAAAAGAGTCAATAAAAAAGAAATCGGATAAAAAGTATGGCCGCAAGCAGATTTTTTTTATAGTATTATCTATTTTTTTTATTTGGGTTAAAACAGCCGCTCTTTTTTTTATTCCAAATGTTGCTCACAGTTGAACGATTTGAAGTTCTTAAATTCTTTTGGTTCCGTAAATATGTTTTTATTGTTCACGCTTCTATGGGTTTGTGTTTTTTGCAGGGATTTGATGATTGAAATGTTGAGCCAGCGTCGTATGATGCGCAAAGATTGCAAACCTTTTTATTTGAATTTATGAATGATTGGTAACATGTTTCAAAATATTTTTAAACTCAAAGGAGTGATAATGAAAAGAAAATTCAAACAAATTTATTTGTATTTATAAGAACACATTCCGTTATACTTTGCTAGGTCTCTTATAAATTTCATTTAAAATAATCGTTATTTAACTTTTTTGTAAGAACCATCAATATGTTATAATTGATTGTAATTTAAGACTTGTTGTGTTAACTTTAAAGTTAATATGTATTTGGAACTGTCAATTCTCATATGAATAAGAATTTTCATTTTGCTTGGTCTTATTCTCATTTTATAGACACACAAATTAATCCTTTAATTAGACAATTTTTATAAACGAATTAATAAAAATCAATTAATGTAGATTTTTGTTTCACTATTATTTAATTATACTACAAGTTAAGAAGATTAAATTTATTCAAAGGAAAAAAACGAATCAGACAACGTTTACCTTTTGAGGATTAAGTAAGCAGAAAGTAAAACGCTGCATTTTTTATGAAAACTAAAGCACAAATATATACTTTACTGATCAACCTAATACCATAATATTATTATTATATACTTCAGAACTGTAAAAACTGTATAGGGGAGACCGGGGCACAATGGACCACTTTTTCATTTTTTGCGCTATAAGTACAAAAATATTCATCCCACTTGTTTAGAAAAAGGTATATATATTACATATATATCCTTGTTTAAAAATACATTACCTAAAATATATAATTTCAATAATTTTTTTCTGAATTCACTTTTTTATTACAAGTGAGAAAATGGTCCATTGTACCCCAGGTTCGGGGTACAATGGACCACATCACGGGGTGCAATGGACCACGCTATTTTTTGCTGAAAAAAATTTAGCTGCACTTTTTAAAGATTAAAATACATATAAAATAATTATTTTATTTGAATTTTAAGTATCCAATTGCATAAAAATTTCTTTTAGTGAGAAAATATACTGTCAGTCAATATTGAAGAGATGAGGAACAAAAAAAAAATTATTATCGAACATTAAAATTTGCAAATGAAAAAAAATTAGTAAGAGCATTAAATTTTATCTTCAAAATTATAAGATCACTTTAAAGTTAAAACACTTTTTTTTATTACTATACACAACAATACCGAAAGTGTAGGGCCAAACTGTGGATTGAAGAATCTTCTTTTTTATGCGAGATTAATATTTTAACTTTTTTAAAGTCTTCCCTTAATCAATGTAGTTGAAAATTTTACTAACAAAATTTCAATTATGTGCATTTCACCAATTCTGAGAAAATGTGTTTGTTACTTAATTATTTATAACTACAACAAATAACTCACATTTTTGTTAGTAAAAATCAATAGTAATCAAATATTAATTTAAAAATTTATGATATTGCACTTGTACTTCTGTTATGTAAATGTAGAAATTTTGTTTTACAAGCAACTCAAATTTCTTAACTTCTTGTTTTAAATAACTAAACGCTCTAGTATCACATTTGATTTTAAAAATACAATTCTCATTCAGAACATTTATTGTTTGAAGTCATAATACATAAATTAAAACATCAGTTCACAAATAATTTGTTACTTCTGGTTTAAAAAAAAAAACAAGCACTATTAGTAGATTTAGAAAAATCTATTACATTCAGAAGTGAATATTAGAATACATATAAAAATATTTTACTGTTATAGCAAATTTAACTTTTAATAACTAGGAAGGACGTGCATCAATGTATTTTTTTGAAACTAAAAGTATTTCTAAAGTTGCATGGGGTACAATGGACCATGGTCCACTGTACCCCAGAATTTGTGGTCCATAGTGCCCCACATTGTACTTAAACAAAGAACAAATAAAAATATGCTGAATTTTAATTTCAGAAATTAATTTATGGATCATATAGAAAGACAAATATCTTGCCTTTCAACCATGCTAAGCCACTTTATCCAACTATTGTTACTTTAATGATGAAAAGATAATTTCTAGGAGAGAGCTTTTTTACTTTCACCTGGTTAAAACACATCAATAATAAAAAATGGCAAATGTGTGAGCTCACAACATGGTTTTTCATAATAACTAGATCAAGACTGTTATGCCATCTATTATTTATAATAACAGCTTATTTGGAAAATATACAAAATAAATAATAGGGGGTGGTTCATTGTGCCCCTAGGTCCATTGTGCCCCGGTCTCCCCTATGCCAGTCTCAATAGGAAAAGTAGGTTTTTAAAGGTTCTTTAACTTTAATCTTGTTCCTTACGATAAATACAAGTACATTACTTATATTCATTCAATTGTCAAATCTTATAAATTTGAACATACCATTGCTAGACTTGCATTTTATTTGAATTATATAAATAAATACAAGTTTCAAATGTAGATCTGTGGTCTGGGGAGCCCAGTCGGTTAAGGCTTTCACCTTGCACGCGGTTAAAGTCCCAGATTCGGGTCCGGGCATCCCCAAAATAACGTCTGACCTACAAACGACCCGTTCTGCCTAACATGTCCAACGAATAATGCCCCGTGTAGGAAGTGTACGTTAATTATGCTCCAAAGTCCCTACGCTGCGTACAATGTCACCCTTAATGGTTGTGTTAATAGTTGCGTGCCTTCTCAAGTGTCGGCTCGTCACTTGAATATGATTCTAATTTAAGACGCCTATTACCAATAGCCCTCGTTTAGCTCTAGTGCGACGATAATTCAAACTTACCTTCCCTTACCAAATGTAGCTCTTTGAAAAATATTAAATAACTACAAGTTACAATTAATGCATAAACATACTTTTTAAATTTCATTCGCTTTCAATTAGGAACATAGCATCAATTAAAAAATGAAGATTAAATACCTTTTAAAGGATTATAAAAATTATAACTTTTACAAACATTCAAAAAAGAGAAATTACGTAAAATTCGTCTTCAAAAAAATTAATTGATTCAAAGTAAAGAATTCTTGAGAATCGTTTAATGTTCCTACTCTTTCCCTTTTTCTGGAAAAACATCTTAAATACCTTACCTTTTTTCTTGTGATTTCTTTTAGTGTGACCTCGTAAGGAAGTATAAAACTACCATTTTACATGGTTTCTAAGCGTCTGGATCTTTAAGATTCTTCCTCGATTTTTACTGTTCTTTTCGAGTCATTTCTCTTATGGGTTCCGAACAAAAAAAGGGAGAACGCTTAAGAATAGGAAAAAGAACATTGGTCAAACAAGCATGAGTCGTTGCCATGCATTGCTTACAAATTATATGTTTTTTCTACTTTTGTTTCTTTGTTTAAAGATCGTCAAATAAAAAGAAGGGATTTCGGAGATAAAAGAAGAAACTCGGTGCACAAGTATCAGAACTTGTAAAAAACCCTTTAGTTTTATTTTAAAACGTCATTTTGTTTTTAAATAATTTTATCCTGATTTGAAGTTATTTCAAATATGATTATTTAAAACGCACTTTTTTTTTAGAGGAATATCTCCAAAGAATAAATGGTAATGATTTTTAAACTGTAGCATTTCATTTCATTTTTTTACAGTTTATCAATACTTTATGAAATTAAAACTTAAAGAGAAAACTTTATTTATATTATAGAAAGGAAAAAAAGTATTTAAAGGAAATTTAGTTTTACGATATAAATTAGATAGATATAATATATATTTTGCAATTAAATTTTATGATAGATTGTATTATTCGATTAGAAACGGGAGAAAAGCGTCGTCCTTTTAAAACAAAGCATTGGTTTAATGACAATAAATACAATTTACTAGGTTTTTTCAGTGTTATTTAAAAATCATTTTGTTTAGTTTTGTTTAGTTAAGTGATAAGTGATAGATAGCTTCAATGTTGTGTGTTGATATGCAATTCCTTTATTTTGGTTTTCAGCTTGAGCAATATTACGCATTTATTATTTGATATATTTAAATACAATAAGAATAAGCAAACGATTAGAATTTTTTTTTTCATTGAAAAAAAGTATAACTTTGACGTGTAATATAGAAATATATTTGCTGTTTATGCACTTTTTTAGACACAAGTGGGAGATTTGTGTGATAGCAGTTCTCAGTGACAGTTTATGAAATAACTCTATTTTAATAAAATAGTCTAAAATAATCTAGAATAAATCTATTAATAATAAAAATTGCATTGTAATTTTCTGGAAAACGATAGAATATTAAATCTAATCGTAGCTCCGTCGTGATTAAATTTTAAAAATTCGAAAAAAAGTGGCTCTGTGGCTGAAAGGTTAAACGTGTCTGCCTAGTAAACCAAAGATCCCCGGAGAGCGGAACCTAACAGATCCTCGGAACCCAAGATCCCCAATCGAGTCCCGTGTGAGTCGTCGGATTTTCTAGATGAGAAAATCTTGAGCACGCATATCATATGATTATGCGGTATGTAAAAGATCCTCGGAGGGCTCCTTTTCCTTGGTTCTCCCTTCAAAATTAAATTTCGACACACTTTAACATCCACAGAGAGCTCAAATTCATTGTAATCTGTGCGTTAAAACTGATAGCAAGAGTCGCCACAAAAAATGACTCTCGGTTCTGGGGAATATGCCGAGTCTGCAAAAGCTTAACCGCCAAAGTTGCAACCCCATTAGAGAAAAAAAAAGTAATTCGAAAATAAACACCTGCAATTCTATCCTTCCACCCACTAATTGGAATTTCTTCCCTACAGGTGGGGGAATACATGTCCTACGCAAAGTTATGGACGCGAGTACACGAAAACGGACAAGGTTAGTGCAGGTTTTATAATACTCAAACTTTAATGACTTATTCCGGAAACCCATAAGTCATGTTCTGCGCTTAAAGAAAAACGAGGTACTACCTCCTTTTAATGGGCTCGTAATTAACATAATGAGCTAAGCGTGCTGAAATTCGCTGAGTAAAATATATGTATGTTTAGAAGAAATGTCAGGGAAATAGATTTATGGCTAGTGTTAAAGGCTTATAAGTATGCTTGGATTAAAAAAAATACATGATTTTTGTTTTTTAAATTTTCATTTCAAATAAATTAGTCGGAGTTTTGCTCTTAGCCCTTCTCCTTCAACCATTTTTTGCATAAATAAATCTTGGCAAAAATGTTCTAAAGTTAGTTTCAAAATAATTTGTACATCTAATTTTTATTAGTTTCCCGATAAAATATCTTTAAAACCATGTACAATTTTTCCATGTTTAAACTAAAACGAAAAATATAGAAAAACGTTTTAAAAATGAGATTAAATTACAAGAGTGTTGAGGAATATTTTCTTAATTCATAAAAGATAATGTATATTATATTTTGCTATAAAAATGATTCATATGAGTAAATAATTGGAATATTGTAATAATGAGTTTAAAAAGATTTATAATAACCTAAATACCATTCTCGCTTTCAAAAACTTTATTTAAAAAAATTATAGAAAATAGATGTACTTAAACAACATGTGTAACAGCAATACCATAAAATCTTAAAGTAGCAAATTTAGTTTACTACTTTTACAATATTCAAAGATACCACATTTACTCAAATATATTATAACAATCAAAAGTCAGGATTGTATTATATCCCGACACCCAGGATGACAACCAATAATATAATTGTAAGTTGATTCAATACCTCATTATTTTACAAATGTTTACTCTGAAAAGGGGGAGGGAGGGTGTGAAGTTTTGTTTGGGTAGACATAATTTTTGTTTTTGAGAATAATTTTCGAATGGTCAAGGTTTGGATAACTGATATTTTTTTTGGCTAAGTTTACACATTTTAAATTAATCTTTAAAAAATATTGAAAAAATATTGTTAATCAACTTAAAATGTTTCTAAATTATAAAAAATGCACATTAAAATACCCAATAAACGAAATTAATGCAATTAAATTAGAGATTTTAAAGATAGTGTACTAAGTTTTTTAAGTGTAAGTAATTTATTTTTATGAAACTATATTTTCCAATTAATTATGATGCGTTTAGAATTTTTAGCGTTTTTTCAATGTAAAAGCATATTTTCTTAAAACTTTCAATTATATCTAAAAAAAAAAAGATTCGTTATTTATCTAAGCAGTAAGCCAGCACTGGTAATTCCTCAGAAATTGTCTTTTTTTATAAAAATAAAATTAAAACTAACTATACCATTTAATTTATTATTACTTATTTAATATCACTATCAAAAGAAATATCACATGCATTTCTTAGATTGATTAATGTCTTGGGAACTACAAAATAGACAAAAAAAATGTACATTTTTGTTTTTAAAAAATTCATTTGCAATCGAGCGTATTACATGGTTTAATTGGGTTTTTTTAAACAAAAAATTAAAAAAGGGGATAAAAACCAGGAATTATTTTTTTTATTTAAGACTTCTGAAACACATTCTTTATAACCTGTTCTGTACATGTATGTAAAGAAATTCCCATAAAATATTTAAAAATATAAAATTTTCTTTTAGTTGATGGTAACTTATCAATGGCGGCAATGAAAGCAAATAATATTCACTTAAAGTCCATTATTAACAGGTAAGATATTTTTAATTTGATCTTGAATAAATTTCAGGAAAATGTGGGTTTGAAATGTTACGCTAATGGATTTTTAAACTCACTGATATGAATTTCAATAACGGTACAGCAACATTATGCTCTGCTTCTCTATAAGCTTATTAGATTCATTTAGTTTTATACATAAATGTCATGTTTTTACTATTCAAATGGTTTCAAAAATTAAGAAGAAATAGGCGTTTCTTTAAGGAGTATTTAAACAATATTCAAGCTTAATTTCTTAAGTTAGTATTTTCTGATTTTTGAAGAGGGGATGGGGAGCAGGAGTATGTAAGTAGATTTCCTTGCATGTGAAAAGTCCCAGATTAGGGCCCGAACATCGTCAAATAACTGCGACCTATAAACAGTGGACAGCCAAAATATCTGACGAATTTAACCCCGATTATACCTTGTCTAGCCAGAATGCGGGCTTCGAAAAGACTTTCTTACCCCATCCCTTCTCTTGGTTTTCTAGGAAACGGGGAGAGCATCGCTTTTCTAAACCTAACGCATTTGAATCCGGTTAACAATCCGTGCAGTTCAAACTCAAGTTGGGTGGGGCAAAAGCACGCTCATGCCATTTCGAAGAAAACCAAACGTATGGATGGGGAAGAAAATATTTTTGAAGCTCGCATTCTGGCTAGACAAGGTATAGAGGGGTTGCGCATTAAGTATGCCACAATGTTCCGACACAATAAGTCGCCTTTAGAAGTAACATTGAGTGTCGATTCACGCGCTGCTAGTAATTTGACTGTGGCTCTAAATTCGAACGAGCGTCGTCATTAGCCCTTGTGAAGCTCTAGCACGACGCTAATTTAAATCACCTCTACCTCTGATATTTAAACGACTTGGCCTACTTCTTGTTAATTATTACTTAAAAGTTAAATAATTGTTGACCTTATCCAATTATAATCTATATAAAAATCCATAAAAAAGTAATCTAAAACATTATTATTCCTTAAATATTTCTTATCAGAAAATAAATATACATCCTCCTACACTTTATAATGAAATGATCAACTAAACAATCATTGTGCATTATTAATTTAAAGTTACATTTAGACCATGTCCGATTATAACTACTTACGAAAGTCATAAAGACAACCAAAATAATCATTTTCTTTTAAAATTCCTAATCATCAGAAAACAAAAATACATTTAAAGACAAATCGTCCACCATCACTTTATAACGATATGATCAACCACACAAAAGACTCCATCGAACAATGAAAATCCCCAGCGACCCCCATCCCCCATTAATTTCTTTTCACAAACCCATAAAAAAAACTTCTTCTTAAATCCCTGCAAATTTCCAACAAAACACTATCATCTATCTCTCTGGACATGAGCCAGTCTTCTGGGACCTTTCCTCGGGACCTAAAACGAGATAGATCCGCCAGTCGATAGACCCGAAACACTATCAGTCTATTCCATTTGGACCTGGCTGATTGAATCTATTGTCGACGCTTTGCCTGGACATTGTGTCGCTTGCCCGCGAGTTGATATTACTCGGCCTGCCCTCTTTCTTGATTGCTATTGATCGGCTCGAGCGTTTAGACTATTGAGATGGGAGAGGTTGGAATAGGTGAAAATGTTGGCGATGAAGATTGTTTTTTCTTTCTTCTACTAGTTCGTTGCAGAGTCAAAACAACTAGCACGTTTGGCGAGTTAGGGAATGCGCTGTATTTTTTGTCAGAGTTGATTTTGTGCCGAAGGGTCTGTTTTAGGTCTTTAGTGACAACCTAAATTCTGAATGAAAATAAATTCTTTATTGAATCTCGACTGATGAATCACGTGGAAACAGAAAACCAACCAGAGCACCGACAGCAAGAAAGTTAGTGAAGAAAGCGGGGAGAAGTTCGTAACCTGAAACAAGTCAATTTAAAGAAATCTGAGGCTTAAGTTTGCTATGGTACGACCATCACACTCGCATTACGTCAAATAAACATTAACATATATCCAAATTACCAACAACATGCAGTCATCTATCTCTCTGGACATAAGCCAGTCTTCTGGGACCCTTTCTCAGGACCTAAAACGAGATAGATCCGCCAGTCGATAGACCCGAAACACTATCAGTCTATTCCATTTGGACCTGGCTGATTGAATCTATTGTCGACGCTTTGCCTGGACATTGTGTCGCTTGCCCGCGAGTTGATATTACTCGGCCTGCCCTCTTTCTTGATTGCTATTGATCGGCTCGAACGTTTAGACTATTGAGATAGAGAAGGTCGGAATTTTGGCGATGAAAAGTGTTTTCTCTTTCTTCTGCTAGTACAGTGTTGCACAAAAGTTTGGGCACTGCACAAATATTTAGTTTTATGCAAAAGTCTTAAGACACAAGGTAAAAATCATTTATATGATTTATTCATCAAATCATATTAAAATCAGAATTAACTTTAAATACTTCAGAAGCAAATATGTGGAAAAGTTTTCACCAAAATGAAAAGAATGACAGAAAATATCCTGCAAATAAGTTTAGGCAGACTTACTGAGAAGGTATTCTATTGAGTTTAGGTAGACTATTGAGATTTGGAAGGTTGGAATAGGATGGAAATCTTGGCAACGAGAAGTGTTGAACCTTTTACCCTCTGAGGGAAAAGCAAATTGGCCGAAGTGTAAACGTGTTTATACTGTAAGAGATTCTTATTTTAAATTTTAAGCTTTGCTTCTATAGAAGGTGATTAAAAATGGTTCAACCTATCTTCAAACTAAAAAATTTGTTACAATTTCAATTTAAAAAAATTAATAAGTAAAGTAATTAAGTAAATTAATCAGTAATTAAAAGAAATATGTACGTATATTGGTGACCTGATAGTCGGGAGACAAGTTTATAAGTCTTGATAACTAAATCAGAGTGTTGAATAAAGTTGCCAAAAATCGCCGGTATGCATATATTGACTTAATATTGATTCTGCTAGTGCACACAGATTCACAACAACTAGCTCATTTTTCAGCGCTGGATAATGCTCTATATTATTCTACCGAACGTCATTCTGGGCAAATTCAACGGTTATTTTTTCTTAAGACTGATCGTTAGCCAATGTCACACTGACATCATATCACGGCAATATCAACGTATATCGATGACGTTTATCGAAGTATAATATTTTTTTCAAAAGCAATGTACTGATTTTTATATGAACGTCACAATTACGATGCTTAGGAAACCCAGGTTGCCAATAATGATCTTTATATCACTTACCAGAATACTCAGACTACAGATCTTTCGGAACATGGGTTGTCACGCGCCAAAATATTACGATTTGTGTTTAAATAAAGCCAATGTTGTAAATCTAAATACACACCTTTATAAATCTGAGTTAAATCTCTACAAAAATTGAATTGTGGAAGTCGTAATACATCAAGTTCGCAAGCAAATAACTAAACAACATTTTTATTTTTTATTATTATGCGTGTTGCTCAAATTTTGTTTCACTAATTAAACTTTATACGTAGGTTTGCGTATCACATATGAAGAGTACTGGGAAAGAACCGCTTTATTTCGTAGAAGGCTTTCCTTAATAACCTCTTTGGGGATGATAGCGAGAAATCGCCTAAACTGGTTGAAAGAAACCGGTTACTCACTTAAGACTCTAAAGAAATCAAGCTGTTCGTCCCCTGTACTCTTCATATCAATGAAATTTAAAGAACATCGCCAAATCATTCGCCAATTAATCAGTTGGGCATATTGCGAAATCATCCACGGCTTCAATAGGCAAACTAGCTGTTGCATCACTTTAAACTGAGTACAGCACCACCATTCTACTCTAACCTTCCTCATTGATATTGTCTCAGACTATGGGGATAGTCTCGTGAAACGGAAGGTCCGATTTCCAAGTCATCAGTAGCGCTTAATTGCATTGCTTGTTGATCTTTCGTTTATGAGGTGTTTTGATGAGGTGAATTTGTTCATTGCATTTGGGGTTGTTGGGTGATAAGTGGAAGTATTTCCTGATGTATTGCAAGAATAGAAGTAGGTATTTGTTATATTCCATTACACAATTGCAAGAAGGTACTAATTTCTACGCAGTTTGTTTGTAGATTCTGGTTTCCAGGCAGAAATTAAATACGGGATTTCGGCTAAGTCATTAAACGGCCATAAGCATTTAAGATCTTATAAATTTTAATTTGCGTTTGAAAACGCTGTATGTTTAAACTATTATTTGGTCTTAAGTAATTTGGATAAGAATTCAAATTTCAAAAAAGATAATCAAAATAATATTTAAAATTAATTATTTTAGACTATAATTTTATACGGGTATTTTTTATTTTTTCATGGTAGTGATTACTTAGTAATGTATAAAAGTCAAATTCAAAAAACAAAGAGAGAAAGAAAATAATAATAATATACCATACTTGACTTTGAAATATATTGAGGCTTGATTTCGATTTCTTTTTCTTATACCATACATAATTGCTAAACATTTCCTTGTAAATTTTCAACGACCAGAAAAAACTGTTTTCAGTGACAATGATAAGGTGTGTCTCAGTGCAATGTTCACGCAAAAATTTCTTTAATTTTAACCCAAAGAAACGAATGTATAGAATATAATAAACATATCTCTATATTAGAGTTAACGCGCGTGATTCATACGCTAGATCTGAATTTTTTTTTTATATTTCATTATTAAACATTTATCTTTTATTTAGTTTATTCATTATGCTGTATGTTTGTTAACTAATTTTTACATTTTTGTTTTCTGAACATAATTGGGAGTGCAATACATAATTCTAAGTTAACTACAGCTTAAGCAATTATAGTTCTAAATTTATAGCTTTTCAACACGATTTAACAAAAATAATCTCCCCAAAACTTTAAGCCCGCAATACATTTATCTAAATAACGAAACCAATTTGACAAAAATAGTTTGGTTAGAAAAGGCTACAGGAGAGGCACGTCGGTACCTGCTGTTTCAAGAAAGTATATACACATATATTTCCAATATCTCTATATCTTATCAAAATGTACATTTTTCAAAATATCAATTTTGTTCTGCATCAAACTGGGAGGGATTCAGTGAATAAACTAAAAGTACTCAGATGATACGTTTTTACAAAAAAAACCTTAACTATTTGGAATTTACGTTATCCCTCCCTCATCAGTGAACTTATTCAAATTCAATCGAAGCAATTTTTTTTCTAAGTTACGTTTTAGACATGCAGTTCAGACTATGTTTAAACAAATTGTGCTCTGGTATTAATGTTTTTGATTATATGCTGAAACTTTAAGTATATTTTGCGCATTTTTATATGTTCTTTATGGTAACAACAGAAGTAATAAATGCATATATTAACGTAATTTAAAGTGCACGATATAAGGATAGCAAATGTGTACTTTTAAAACAAATTATTTCCCTCGACAGAAAAAAAAAGAAAATTTTAATTTTCAATAGATACGGCTTCTTTTGAGTAAACTTTTACTTCTACAAAAAAAAAGTTTATTCAGAATCGATCGCGTCTTCATAGAATCCATTTTAATCTACGTCAATACATGTTGGTTCCAGTTTATTAAAGTAAAGCTTTGCTTTGTTGAAGGCGACCTTTTTGCTTCAAAATCAACTTACGTCTTGAAATGTAAGAAAACTCTCTTACTACCCAATCTTCTAATGGAAGATATCATGTGTCTTAGGAACTTTCAGTTTATTTTTATGCATTGTTTGACATGTTGGGCAAATAACAATAGCGTATTTGTTCACTGTTCTTTAAAACCTTAATTTTTTTTACAACTGTGTTGTATGTCATATTTTTTAAAGTTTGCATGTGACATATAATTTATGTAAACTAAAAACAAGCATATTATTTTAGTGATAAATAAAATTTTATTGTTTTTATAAGTTTCAAAAATTGTACGATTTTGTTCGTCAACTATTTTTAAAATGTTGATATACATATACATATATATTTTCCCCGTTGTAACGGGGTGCTTTATTGGTGGCTAAGCCTTTGAAGACTGCATATTCCCCAAAACTTACGTACATTTTGTGTTATCCCATTAGGCGACTCGCGCCATCAATTTTGAAGCTCAGATTACAATGAATCTGAGCTCTTTGTGGCAGTTTAAGTAACCAAGATATAATTTCACCGAGCCCAAGCAAAATGTGTGACAACGGATCATTTTTTATGGCACGTATAATCATTAGATTTAGATAAATATCATAAAGAGAAAATTCTGAAGGTTTTCGTTGTTTATAGAAACTTGATATCGTTCTTATTTATCGTTTCTAAATGTTAAGGTTTTCATAACAGAATATTCCTAATGAACGTTACTTAAAATAATGTCATTTTTTGATTAAAAAAATATTTGTCTGAATATTTTTATTTAATATTCATGAAAAATCAGAAGACTCTTTTATGAGATAAAAATGAATTAGATACACGAAATCACAGTTTGTTGAAAATGATCGAAATACCTGAAACAAAGCTTTGGAAATGCAATGTATTCTGAGATTTAGAATTTCTGGGCTTTTATTTAATTCGGGCTATTTTTAATCTCCTAAAATATAGATATAATCTCTAAAGCCGTATGGGCTCTTTGTCTTTCGCAGAAATAAGATTTTGCTTCGCTGTAAAGGAATTTTCTTTTCCATATCGTCTGTTTGTAGGAAAAGATCTTGTTTTCAAAAAGAGAAACGTGCTTTTTCCCACATGGAGATGATTACTTCCATTACAAATTTCAGTTTTATAGATTTAAGGTTAATAGGAACTTTCTACTGATTTGAACAATACGTGATTTTGCTTTTTTTTTGCTTAAATATAATTTAAAGTTTGGGTTAAACGAATTTTGAATTAGTTTTTAATGCAATGAAATAAGTTTTTTTTAATAATTTTGGAGTAAAAGTTTTCTGCTTAGTAAAAAAAGATAATGCATGGGAATTTTAATATATTATTCATTTAATTCCTTTGAATTCTTTTATTGCTTGACATTTAAATGTTATAGAATATGATAATCATACCATAGTGTCGTTTTGTCTCGTGGCATCATTGCATATAGATGATGAATATCGTAAGATAGTGATCCTAATATAGTACTTGCTTTTAAAAGACCGTTCTTTGCATTGCTACTAAAAATTGATATATTTTAATATTTGCGAATATATTTATTACCTTTTATGGATTGAAAACATTTTAAATTTGCATGTAATATATACAAAATAAATTTCTGAATTATTATACAATAACATAAAGTATAGTTTTACCTAATTTACTGAAGTGTAGTTAAAATGGTTAGAAAATAACCGGACATCTTTAAGTTATTCTAGATAAATCTCTACGATCATAAGTTTGAGGTTTATTATTAATTTCATATTCATCATATCTAATATATCATAATTATTGATAATTACTAGAAATATACTTCAGATTTGCATTGAGGTACTTACCTCTACAAATTTAATCTATTTTCAAAACACAAATCAGTTTTCGAAGTATTACAAATAAGTCAAGGATTTCAACTGGCCATATTAGATTATCAGTTTACTAATAACATACTTGCGTATACAATATTGCATGTTATGTGTGCCCAGTTACTTTGAAGATTCCAAATGATGAAACACAAAACCATTTTTTAAAACTTACTTTTAAAGGATCTATATTTTATTGAAGCAAATCATATGACTTTTAAACTAAAAAATGCACATTATTGATAAAACACAATTTTCTGTGTACAATTCGGACAGTAATTTTTTTTTCTTAAAAAATCGAACCTAATCTTTCAAAAGCGCCATTCGCTTCTAATATTTTTCTTCAATCTCTAATTGACAAACCTCCAATTTTTTCGATCGACTGAACTTTTGTTATCCTTCTTTCTAACACAATAAAAGACCCCAATTCTTTATTTTCTTCAGTCCGTGGGGTGAGTATAAGAAAGAACAGAAATATTCGAGTCTAAGGAATTTCTTTAAAGTTATTTGATATTAACAGTTTTTAGCACACATATTTTATATCATTTTTTAGTTGGTAAGAAATTTAAAAAATACGAAAACATTTACGAATTGTATAATAAACTATTTAACCCATAGACTACACTCTTAAAACAAACACTCCTAATTTTACTCAGTCTGAGTGGATTTCACTCCTCTAGACTGGAAAATGCACTTCTCCTTTTGGAGTGGATCCTTTGTGTATTAAACCTCCGACAGGATCACTCCAAACGAGTGATTTTAACTCAGTCTGAGAAAATATGCATGCCTTAAGGGTGTCGAAAATGCACTTCTCCAACTGGAGTTGATTTCACTCTTTTGTTTTAAGAGTGTACGAATTTTAACACCACTGGGACATGTTCAACGAGTCTTGAGTGATTTTCCCATCATTAGTAATTTTCAAAAAATTGTTGGGCAGATGAGTATCTTTAGTACAAAGGGTTAAAATACTTTAAGTTACAAAGTATAAAAATAGCAAACAAATTATTACGTTTGGTTTCAATGCCCTGAATATTAAATTTTGATGACGTCGTATTTCATATGTTACATTTGATCCACGCCTGTGAAACTTACGGGGCCAGAAAAACTCTTCCAAACACGTGCAGGGGGCTTAGGAGCCCAGTTGGTTAGGCACTCGCCTTGCATGTGAAAAGTACCAAGTTTGGGTCTGGGCATAGCCAAAATAACTGCCGAACTATAAATGGCCCGTACAACCAAAAATGACCGACAAATAATACCCCGTGTAAGGGAGTGCACGTTAAATATCCTTCAAAGCCCTAACGCTGCGTACGATATCGCCCATAGTGGTTGCTTTGGGTGCCTATATTCAGGTTTCGGCTCGTCACTTGACTGTGGTTCTAAAATACGGCGCTCGTTGCCAATAGCCCTCTTGTAACTCTAGTGCGACGACAATTCAAACCAAACCTAAACAAACACGTGCATGGACAGAAAATTAGACGTCGCTGTTCCGAGGGCCGTTTTTCCAAAGATGGAGATCGTTCATGTTCGAAGCCACTCTTCAACGGCTGACTATATTTTTAAAGTTCCAAACAAGTTTTCTTCGTCTTCGGCACTCGGAGCAATGCAGCAAACTTTCCGGCCGTGGTTGGAAGAGCTTCGGTGGCCTTAAACGTTGATCAGGCCGTGTTTCTTCCCGATTTAATTTTAGTGTTAAAGCTCTACTTTTGATATAAAATATCTGATTTAGCAGGGTTATATAACTGAAAAAATATTGCTTGAAACGGAACCCCCTTTTTTATATTCAGTTTTCATGTTTAGCCAGCTTTTTTTTAAACTAGCAAGACTATTTTATTTTTCTCAGTTCGCCTATTAAAGTCAATAATTGTTTTAATAAAGCTATAAATTCCATGATTTAACCAAAGAGTATTCATACTATTTTTTTAGCAAATCTCTTTAAAATATGCAACCTTGTATAACCCATGTAAGAAGTAAAGGAATCATTATGTGAGTAAGCTTTGCGAAAACAATGTTGCCAATTGAAATTTCATTAAAACAAATGAGCCAATGTTTTAGTAATGCAATAATTGATCATTCATAAACTTCAAAAAGGCTATTTTTAAGTAACATGCTCTAAATTAACTGATGAAATGAAAACTATTGTTACTTTTTTCAACATCCCTTTTCCGAACAGTTCGAATTGGAAAGAAAGAGACAGCTTTAGCGGATTAGCAGTGAAACGACTGACACAAAACATCTGCCTGAGGATAATAGGAACAGTGACATGTCTGGACATTTCAGAAAGAAAAAAAGAAGTCCAAATAAATCGCCAAATGTAAAAAAGTTGCCAAGTCACTAGGAAGATTTCCTTATAGGCTTCTACTTCCGATAAAATATTTATAGAAAGGAATGTAGAGTTAAATGGACCATTTGGAATTATCTCCTTTTAACATTTAGTGATTTAAATGTATTGGCTGCTTGAATAATCAAATGCGTTGCTGTTTGGTGGATGCTGGTTTATTCTAAGGCCTTTGAATTCACAGGAAAGAAAGAATTTGTAACGTTTATTTTTAGGAATTAAGGAAATAGTTTTGTTCCTAGGAAAATAGTTTTGACTTGTAAATACGAAATATTTATTTCGTTTCCGAATGCTTCAGTGTGTCTTGTTGGTTTGGAAATATAAATTTATCTTTATGCGATGCTTTTGTAGATATTGTAGAGGCACTGGCAAACCTCGCTAGGCTCGGGGTTGGCAACATGGATATTTTAAAAATTCGTGTGTTTTCAAGCCTGGTAACGTAACCGAATTCTACAAATGCTTTACAATGTTTTGTTCCACAAACCATAGCCATAGCCTTCGTGTAGCTCAAGTATGACTATGATTCAAACTAAACTACTCTGTCTTGGATAAATTCAGGTACTTTTCGGCTAATCTTTTCCAACTTTTTATAAATCTTTTCAAAGTAAAAATCGTGGCTTTCGAGACGATTTCAACAAAATAGCCTTTAAAACTTACATCTGTCTTATTTGACGAAGGTTTATAAGCGGGTCATTGACCAAGCAACACAAGCCTGAAAATACTATGTCAACCAACCAACTTACATTTATACAGCGGTGTGACAAACTGAATAATTGTAAATAATTTGATTAAAATTCTTTATTGGGAAATCATAATAAAAAAATAGTAATCAATGCGATCAAAGGATCTAATAAAAAAACTCTACGATTTTATATAAAAAAAAACACGCGATGTTATTTTAAAAATATAATTTACGTTCGCCTTGTTAATTTACGATGCTAATCTGAGACATCATTTTTTCACGTGATTTTAATTAATACTAATGAATAAATAACTCTTTATGAACACTTGAATTTATTTTAATGCGCTATAGTGCTCATAAAATAATTTATTACACCTCGTTTAATAAATCCTTACTTTTTGAATAAATTGCATAAATAACTATATTGAGATCAAATTTTAGCACATAAGTTGTTTTATAATGTATCTACTAACCCACAATCGTTAAGATTTCGGTGTATGCTTCTTTTATTAAAATGTTGAAAGAGGAATAGTTATAGAGGGAAATTTTTCAAAGGTCTTGACCGCATTTCCATTTTAGCTATTCATTTAGTACACTACTGAAGCAATGTGCCCTTGTTACAAAAAAACTAGGACATTGATTAAATGTACCGTTTTTACAGCTGTTTACAGTCAAAAACCATAGCTATTATGTTCATAATGAAATAAAATACTTACTAGTACCTTCAAAATTCAGCTAAAATACTTTATTAATTATAATAAAAATATTTCCAAAAATAAATTTAAAACAATTACAATACTCACATATAGTATATTGTGTTAAAGCTAAAAATTCAAACTCTATGAAAAGTTTAAACTAAATTTTTACTTTTACTTTTCAAAAATCCGCTATCCCGGAACCAAAACTCAAGAGTAAAAATAACTATTTTTCAACGGCGACTAATTTTCTAATTATTTCATTCCGATGCAAAGTAATTAGTTTAGAGATACGCTTCATAAATTCCCGCAACTCACAACTTTCAACCATTGATTAGAACTGTCATTACGGTCTGGTAGAGGCTTAATTTTACATTCCGCTAGCCAATAAAATTTTCCAGGAAGAGTGGAAAAAAAGCTTTGGTATTAAGCAAACCTTTGGAAGGGACAAAAAATGGTAATTATAGAAGCTATCTGGATGAGGCTGATAGGTGGTGGTAGATAGGGGTGGTTGTATTTTTTTAAAGTTTGATTAAAAAAGTGCTTCTCTTGAGAGGAAATTATCGATTAATGATTTTTTAATGAGTAAATGTCAAAAAATGCAAAGTTTTGGTTTTTTAGAGTACTTTTTTTATTTTTACAGTTCGACATTTTATATATTTTGAAATTGAAGTAAAAAACTCATTTCTGTATTAATTAACACTTATACTTTATCATTTTATTTAAAATAACATATTGTGCTTTTTACCACATATATTGTATTAATATCCTTGTAAAAATTTGGTAATGGTTTTATACGAGTAATTTATAAAAGCTATATCCTTGTTAAATAGTAACAATAATAATTGTGTTTTTTAACAAGAATAAGCAAATTTGCATATATATATTATTACATATATTACATATATTTGCATATATATATTATTACATTTGCATATATATATTATTACTATATTTATATTATTACATTGCAGCATATTTCAGTGACTTTTTAAAATTATTATTTTATTACTTAAAAAGATGAAAACGATTTCATTAACCATTAACTATTAGATTTGATTTGGAAAAATGTGCCTCATACTCAGGACAAGTTTTTCTGGCATCACAATATTCTATGGACACGAACAATTGGGCATTTTTTAGAACAGGTGTTTAAAAGTCATAATCTGTATTTTTGTATTGGATGGCGGGATTGGATTTCCAACTAATTACATCATATTTTGAAATTTACTTTAAATTGATCTTAAATTGGCTGTTTTTCGTAACACAGAATTATATTAATTGGTATTAATGTTTTTATACCAATAAAATATTTATTCTCTAAATCAGTATGGATGCCAAAATATTACGTTGGAAATTTTCAAAAATATATATAGAAAAAGTCTCATGACCAATGTATGCAAATAAAATGCACTATTTTAAATGTTTCAAAAATTAAAAGATTTCAAATTAAAAATATTGTATTTTTAGCTTAAAATATTATATTATAACGTTTATAAATTATTAACCAGTTATGTTCAACTGCGATAATAATACATATCAGTCAAATATACTAATTTAAATGTATTTCGCAGCTATGACGACGGTATCACCGAATTGGATGACAGTGCCTTCCATATGAGCAGGGTTCCCCTCCAGGACCAATCGGCCGACATTGACGAATTATCGGAAACTGAATGCGACAGGCACCACAACTCATGGATTGTTATCAGAGGTAGGAATCAACGACATATATAATATGTGCCACTGATCTAAATGCAAAACAGCCGTTGGAGTGGGGTCCAAGATGAATATCGCCAAACGCTAATTTCGCAAGAAAGGTTGCTACATTTGGCAATATATCACTGCCATTTGATCAAGTGCCCGCAAAAAAGGACCTGAAATAAAATAGTTTTTGGCATATTCACTACCTTTGTATTTTCTACTTATGTTGTAAAGTTAAAAAAAAGGAGTTGCCTTCATTTAAAAATATTTAAAAAGCAAAATTAGTGATTTTTTTTTATTTAGAATTTTGTATATCGTATCTGAAAAGTACACGGGAAAAACCGATTGATTTTGCAGAGAAGTTTCCTTAGCAGGCCACTTTGGCGATGATAGCGAGTGATCGCCTAAACTTGTGTAAGGAAACCAGTCCCGACCATTGATATCATAGTTAAAATAATAGAGTGGCGGATCACGTGACCTCCAATGCTAATGGCGGGACGCGCAAGGAGCTCCCAGAAGAAAGAGAGAAACCGGTTTTCTGTCACCAAACAGACAATTGCGGGCGTCCGCCTAATAAATCAATCAGTTATGCCCGTGTAATCTTCATCTGTGTAAACCTCTCTGACTTTACACCAAGTCACGTGACTGATGAATGACACATTTTGGGTTTGCCAATGCGCAGTCCATTCTATCCAACACATTTGATACACATCAAGGATCAATTTAAACACACGACTTGGACAGTCCATCCAGATGAATTGTAAACCTATTTGACAGCAGCCGTGCCGGAAATTGTTCTAGGTCCAGTTAGCATGGTAAATCCAGGATAAATCCGGAATGCGAGTTTTAGATGACTTGAGATTGATATGGATTTTGTGTCAAGTGCGTTGGCGTTAACTTTGGTAAAGTGTTTGGCGTATGTTTCTCTGAGTATGAATCGGAGATTTGTTATGAGGAACTAAGGCTTTCAAAGCAGTTATGACGCGTTTAATCACATTTAAACTTTAAAAGTGCTATGTTATTTTATGTTAAATTTGCATTGCTGAATTTGTTTATTTAAATATGAAGCATTTGACAGCAATTTTTTGTAGTCTCACACAAAGATTTTTAATAAATTGTGATAATATTTAAGAATAAATAACCCGCCTCTAGTGTAGTAATTTTTGGCACTAATGTAATTACATTTTAATATTATGCATGACGAATGCTTACTATTAATGTAAATATAGATGAATCGAAATGAAATACGATAGAAACAAAAATTAACACGCAATCTATCTCAAAAATAGTATCCAAAAGAAGAAAGCTGAAGAGTGAGGGGCTTTACACTAAGTTACAAACAATGTTGGTTGACCACATTATTTATAACGGTATTTATACGTTAACTATCTTGTAGTCATCAAAAATGAATTATTAAGCGTCTAAATACTTTCACAATTATAAGTTTAAACATAACTTATACTTGTTATAATTTTTTTTTCGATCAGTTTATTGAAATATTTATCCGTATAAGATTTAAGTAATATCATTAAAAGGAAGTCTTTTATACTTTTTAAGGAACTGGTATATATTTATATCAGTGATTTTACCGTATCATCATCGTTTTTTGACCATTTTAAGTTTAATTACATCTTATTCATATACACTTTTATGTACACATTATTGCACGTTATTTGATATCATAACTCCTTGTTTAAACTCTAAAAATATTCATTTGAAAGAAATAACTTATTGATGGTCATGAAATGTAGATGGTTAAATATATGACTTATTGTATAAAGATATAGGAATATATCATTACTAACGAGTCTCTGAATGATGGTCGTAACTGAGTATAACATTATTTTCTGAATAAGCGTCAAAAATATAATTAAATGGAACTCCAAGGGAATTTTTTAAATAAAATCAAGAGATTATAATGCTTTTTTTTGGTCGAAAAAAACCCTTATTTAGGTATTCCTATAATACTAAAATATTCTTTGTTCAATGCAATATTGAAAGACTGATTTTATTTTCAGAATCTTTTGAAGAAGATCTGATGAGACGAGTGCCTCGTGTCTGTTGAAGAAAACTTCAAAGAAAAAAAAACTCAAATCACATTCTGCTCATTTTATAAAAAAATGACACTTTACGACATCAAAAATTGGACAAATAAACTCAAATTTAAAACAATTGGAGGATATGGCCATTCCAAGCGTTATGAAATCCATCAGCTACCATCATCATCAATTGTTTCTTCGAGTGTGATTGTCGTTTTAAATGGATTGTGCCACAAAATGCAAGATCGTAATAGTAAATATATCTATAAATAAAAAAATATTTTTATGAGTGCCATAAAGAAGAGTCCAGTCAATGTATCGGATCGGTATTTGATCGTGCTTCCTGAAATATGAAATTGCGCCCAGCCGAGGATTTTATGTGACAAAATGAATTTTATTTCAAGATGTTACCTTAGGAAATCCGTTTTGGGGTGTAAGGTTATAAATTATTTATAATGCATCTAGATGTTATTTATTAAAAATGACGTATATGTCGTTATTTGTGTGAGCAATTGTTTATTATTGTACATATAAATCAGATTTATTATGTTTGATATGCAATTTATGGTAATTGTATCTGTAAGTATTTTCATCGCTGAATTGAGTGATAATCTCAAGCTTTTGTATTATTTTTCAATGAATAGTTTTATCAATACTAAAAACTCAGAACACTTAAAAATTCATTTGTTAAATTTAAGTAATTTATATTATCATATATACTCTAAAAAAATCCTCATGGATTCAAAAGATAAAATGATAAAAGTAAAAAAAAATACATATGTTTTTATAATTCCATACGAAGAAAAATCAAACTTTCTCTAATCAATAACCATTAATAAAGCAACGCTTTAAAAAAACGGTATTCAATATTTACTTTTTATAATAAAGTGGATTTTTTTTGTCAAATCAATAACCATGGCAAAAGAGAATATTTTTACAAATCGCATTTTTTTACTTTTAAGCAAATAATATATGTTATTTTAATATATATTTGAACGTGATATATAACTCTTTTTGATTTCATATTGAAGTTATTTTTCTCAATTAATTTTCAATGAAAATCAAAGAAATACTTTTTTGTATGCGATTATGAAAAACAAATACTGTATCACATCACACCGAAAATAGGGGATTTAAACTGGCGAACTTATTTAACAGGTTGACAAAATACCTATTTCCACACTTGTTGTATGAATAACTTATTTTAAGAAAATGTGAATGTAGCTTTTCCCCCAAAAAAGTTTCATTCTACGCTATACCTACATTTAGCACGAAATAATGATAAAAATTTTTTAACAAGCAGTCAAATTAAAATTCACATGCAAAGTTAAAAATAACTTTTGTACGTGATTAAAAGAAACAAAGATGTATAAAAACTTCGTTTTTAAATGAAACCTTATCAAAATGGGGAAAATTATTTACTCGACTTGTGTTCGCTCATCAAATATACATCTTACAGTTTGTTTTGAACCGCTTGTTTTACCGTTTGTTTTATTTTACTTATTTGTTACAAACTACGTTTTTAAAGTTAAGATAAATGCATTTTCGGATTACATATTTTTTATTCGTGAGAAATTATAATTCCGTACACTTTTTGAAACGAGTTTTTCTTTTACATTTTGCTGTTACACATTGTATTATTTAAAGCTAAATTAAATTGTGGATCACCAAAGATGTTATAAATAAAAGCTGTTTTCTTACTTGGTTATGTATTTTACTTGACTTCAAAATTCATTTAAAAATATTTTTATTATATGATTTTTTAAAAAAAATTCTTAATAAAAAATTAAAAACATGCTAACATTTTAAAAATAGATTATTTGAAAGTTGCCTAAACAAGTAAGTTTTTAAATTGTTTTTTACAATTATGCCTAAAAATACTTAGATTGTTTTAGTCTATACTTTTGTTGGAACTAATTCATTTATCAAATTCAATCATGTAATATTTGAAAAAAAAAAAATATTTGCATTTGTAAGAAAAACAAGAAAAAATTTCCAGCAAAAACTCCAAAAAATGAATAGCATCTTTTTAATGTATTCCTTAGTTTTATACAATAGTCTGATTCAATATTTGTATGCAATATTCTGATTACATTCTAACTTTGTTAGTCGAAACCTACATTTAATCAAAACAAATTAACTTTCAGAATTAGCATCAGCATTAATCAAAACGAGAGGATCCAACATTAAGATATTGATTGTTTTACCATTGCTGGAAGAGTGAGTAAAGTCACAATTGCAAATGGGGCTGAGCAACCCAGTCAATAAGGCGCTTGCCTTGCATGCGAAAGGTCCTGTGTTAGGGTCTATGCATCTATCGTACAAAATTTGGCCTGGGGGCTGGAGAGCCCAGTCGGTTAGGTATCCGCCTAGAAAGGTCCCAGGTTCGGGTCCGGGCATATCTAAAATAACTGCCGACCTATAAAAGCCCAGTGCAGTCAAAAATGGCCGACAAATAATACCCCGCGCAGAGGGAGTGTACGCTTAATATCCTTCTAAGTCCTAACGCTAAGTACGATGCCCCCCATAAATGTCGCGTTGGGTGCCGGCTCAGGCGTCAACTCGTCACTTGAAAAAAAAATCAAGTCTAAAATACAACGCCCGTCACCAATAGCCTTCGTGTAGCTCTAGTGCGACGATATTTTAACTAAACTATATTTGGCCTGTACAGCCAAAAGGTAATAATTCCATGGATTTGGTCCACAGGCTATAATTTTGGTTAGAAATCCTGCTCAACCACTTTTTCCCCTAGTGGAGGGTTTGACATTCCATGGCTTCGATGGATCATGCTAACGCGCCTATTGAAGAAAAAATTGAGAAGGAAAGAAGTTGATACGTAGCACTACAATGTACCTTTCGTATGTGTCCATTCCTTTTCTATCTTCTTTGCTGTTATTTTTAGATAGTGTTTGAAATATGAATTTGCGGGGTTATTCTAGACGTTACCTAAGGTAGATATGTTGGTACATATATATTTTCCGGTTTGTCCTATTCGTTAGGTAATTTAATCGTATCCGGCTGACTGTTTCTGGCCTCCTTAGTGTTATTTTTAACACAGTTAATTACTCCTGGTAATTATGAACCTCCTGGTGTTAAATTTTAATCCTTTTCAGAAGCTTTTTCACTAAACTTTTTTCAAATTATAAGACATTTATTTCCTCTTAAGAAACTTTAAACTATAACTCGTAACTTAAATAGGCGTTTTAGTTCCTGAAACAAGTATCAAGCACCGCCATCGGTGTATAGAGGGAGACGATAGGTAAGCGGCGGTCAAAGAACAATATGTGAGTATGGACTTTATTTTAATTGTATATTGGGGTGTGACTGTGGGTAATCGACTTTGAAGAATTTCTAATGGAAGTTTTAATGAAGTCGTTTACAGTAAGTTTCATTTATTTCAGGTAATTTAATGTTTGGTTGGTTGGTAGATATTTTCAGGCTTGTGTGCTTGGTTGCAAGGATCCGCTTATAAACCATCGTCAAATAGGACAACACAAGACACACACAAACACATATAACAGATGTTGCCATCTGTCGCCACCTCCGCAATTTAGACATGTGCCTGAAGTTGAGGGAAATTTTCTCCAGGGACCTGTACCCATGGGAAACTGCGCAATGACCGCCCACAGGACTTTCGGACCCAACAGATTTTACGAGCACGTACTCCGCATATACTCGACAAACACAAACATCCATGCCTGAACGGGATTCGAACCCGGACCCAGCAGCTCCAGAGGCCAATGCCTTAACCACTACGCCGCTGGATCGGCTAATTTAAAGTTACTTCTTGCACTCGTAGAAATAGGACAATGATTTATCTTATAAGTACATTTTTGTTTAGTTCGTTATAGAGTCGTAAAAGTAGAAATGCATATTTTACATTTTCAAAGAAAAAGAAAAACTTTAATTACAAATATATGGATGACTTGATTACAACATATTATTATTACAACATAAGTGTTGTAATTAATCATAATCAGTAAATGCCTATTGCAGTTACAAGTATTGGTTTAAGCAAAAGTTAGGTTAGTTAAAATTATCATCGCACTATAGCTACACGAGGATAGGCGTCGTAATTTAAAATCACAGTCAAGTAACGAGCCGACACCTGAACTTAAACAAAGGGTCACAAGAGTTTCAAAACCTGAGTCAAGTATACCTGCAATTTATTATCAAACTAAAAAAAAAAACAAAATGAATCACTAAATTACCAATACAGGTGTTTTTTTGCACAGATTCACCCCTTTCTTGAAGAAAATAGTGAGATTTTAGAGAAATAATATAATTGTGAGAAAAAGTTGTTCTGATTTAATACATAAGTTTGTAACTCTGCAGAAAGATATATTTTGATATATTATAGGACTTTATCCTTTTTTTTTCTAATAAATAACACCATAAAAATATCTATTGTTTACATGCAGCAAACAATAAGAAAGCTATTACAGAACATTTCACTAACACCCGCATGGATTCTGCAATCAAGAAAACTTTTTTTATTAATCGTTCCTATTTTTTTTTCAACTTAACTTCTTCATTTTCTTTGTGAGCAAATACTACGCAGTGTCAAATAGTAATTATTATTTCCGATTTATTTTGCAAAGAACGCGATCAAGAAATAAAAGAGTTCTGAACCAAGTCAAAAAAAAAAAAAAAAAAAAAAAAAAAAAAAAAAAGAAAAAAAGAAAAAAAAAAAACTTTGCACTACAGAGGTTTACATTTATAGTTTTGTAACAAAATTGTCTTTTTTTTAAAATTCTACCTTAACTTTAACTTTTTTTTTCAGAAATGATACTTATTTAGTTCATGCAATTGCGCTGTAAACTCGAAAATGACAAGAAATGGACTTAGTATACTTATATTCTAAAACCTCCAATCATAGAGTATGATTTTACATTAAATTTGTTAACAATTTAATGCATAAATATTAAGTACTAACGATTTTTTAATTTAATACACCAAGAAATAGTTTATTTAAATTTTAAGTACAGTGTCTAAATGTGTTTTTCTTTTTAAATTCTTTAATTTAAAGTCGGTGCTGTAAGATCGAAGTACAAATATTTGTAATTTGTTAATGGGAAATGAATGGGATATTTGTTACTTAATAAATATCTGAATTACAAAAGAGTTTTTGAAAGTTTGTTTTCGATGATAGTTCAAAAATATTTACTGAACTTACTTTAAGTGAATTTAACTTAAGCTTTAAAATTTTCTTGCATTGTATAATATGTCAATCAAATTATAACAATATCTACCTCTATCAATGTAAACCATATAAACCATATTATTAACAATTATACAATACATATGATCTTACAGTGTATGAGTAATATTAATAGGCCCGCAGTAACGTATTATATCCATTATTCACTAATGCAATATTACCCGGTAATTCAAATTACAGGGAACACTCTGACGCAAAGACATGTAAAGTAGGATGACGCGTTTCACGTCCGAAATCAAAATCCATTATGTCTCGACTTATAATTAGACACCACACCTTAGAATCGATCCACGCATCACTTTTCGATCTAGTGTTAAATTTACCACTAAACTGTACTTTAATAACCGTGAAGTTAGACAGGGATAATTAGTAAGTGGCTATGAGTGGCAAATTTCTGCTGTAGCGGTAAAATATAAGTTTAAGCTTTGTACTTGTAATGAACTTTTAATGGCGTAGGGCTTTAATGAAAACAAAAAATTAAAAAAGTTAGAAATTTTATAAATAAATACGATAAAATAATTTGATATGTAAATTGAACTAATAACTATAGTAAATAATTGTTAAAAAATGCTTCTTTACACAGTACTTTAATTATTGTGAAAGTGGTAGACTCGAAAATAATTAATAAGGCACTATGCACAATAATGTCTATTGCGATAATAAAATCAAAATTTGAACTTTGAACTATCAATCTACTTTTAATAGTGTTGGACTGTAATATAAAAGTTGTAAAAATTATAATTAATAATTTTGATACATAAAAATAATAATTTTGATAAGTTAATGTAATGAACACCAAACTGTACATTAATAAACGTGACACGGGAAAATTATTAAAGGTCTATGAGTAAAAAATTTCTAACGTAAAGGTACATTTTAGCTTTGTACTTGTAATCTACTTTTAATAGTGCTGAAAAGTAATATAAAAATACAAAAGGTCATATTTAACAACTTTGATAAATAATTACAAAAAAATTAATTTTCTTAAAGAAAATTTAATGAATAATTAGAGTGAATAATTAACTTATTACTGAAAATAATTGCAATTAAGTTGTAGGAATTTAGTAGAGATTGCGAAACGTGTACTTGCGAAAATTTGCATACACAGTACTTTCATGAATGACTACTGATCCTTCTATAAATCTTGCTGAGCAAAGCTGATTAAGTTTTCCAAATTAATTTAATTTGTGACGGTTGTTGTAAAATGTTAGCATAAATGTTTTATATTTAAAAAAAAAACAATCGATATTGTCTGAAATTTATAGTTTGTTTTGTTAATTCCTATTAAAAGAATAACTATTAGTTTTAATATAAATATTATTAAAATTACTGAGTATTAAACAAAATTTAAAATGGAACCACTAAAAAATTTATAAGAATTTCTAATATTCAACCATTTTCTAGAAAGGAACATGAAATCAAAAGAAACTTATTAACCATTAAAATACTTTATAAATATATTTAAACATTTAAAATTGTTATTTTTATTTAAATTCTTCATTTTAAGTTCTTTATTTCTGTAGAATTTCAATTTGGAGAAAGAAAAACAACTTAAATTAACAGTAATTGGGGATATATTTTTATAGAATTTTAAAATATGTCGTTTAAAGTAAGTTTTTAACAAGCTTTTCTCCAAAGTAGAATCACAAAAAGATATTTATGCAAAAAGTCAAAGCCTACATTTTAAGTACCAATCATTTAAAACGGAATGGAATGGTAAAAAGACGAATTTCGCCAATTTTAAATTAATCTATTTCCGGCAAATAACTTACGAAACTAAAGTAATCTTATGTTGCTTGGCAACTTTTTAAAATTCTTAACGCAACTCTCAAACTAACTTAAGAATATTTTAAACAACTGTTAAAGAAAACTCTTTTCGTCTCATCCTACTTTTAAAGTGGAGAAGAAGAAAGAGCAAAAGGTTATTTTGCTCCGTGCGATAAAATAATCAAAAATTCGTTAATATGCGTAAATAATATGTTAGATTTTGCTTTTCCGTATAGTTTGCTATAATACATTATTTTTTTTTTCATTTTCCAATTAGATGTTTTTAATCACATACGTATATCTGTGAAATCATATCATAGTACGAAAATTGAAACAAAAAATATATAAAAATAAAGTTTAAACATTTAACAAACGTTATTTTGTCATCATTCAATTTTAACACGGAACTTTGACCCGGGTGGCCGAGATGTTTGGACCATCATGCCAGCAGTCTGCGCGTTGTAAAGGGTGCTGGTTGGATTCCCTACTTCGCTTTGGCTGTACTTCCTTTCTCTGCATACATATGTAACTACCCCAACACGTAACTGAGGTGGTGTATTTTTTTAATGTTTAGGATAACAAAATAGTGCAGTACACCACAAAGGATTGCGCGTTTTCTTCAATAATCTGAAAAATTTGCAATGCTGCTCATCACTCTGAAAGTTTAACAGCTGGGGATAGCAGTCGCCAAAGTGCCTACTTTGCAAGCATAAGGTCCCCGATACATGGACTGACATTGCTTAAGTAAGTGTCGACTTATAAAGTACCAGATAAAACCGAGAAAAGTCTTCCAGGCTTAGGGGGCTGGGGAGCCAAGTCGGTTAAGCACACGCTTAGCATGCGGAAGGTCCCAGGTTCGGGTCCGGGCATCGCCAAAATAACTGCCGACAAATCAACGGCCCGTGCAGCCAAAATGTCCGACCAATAATTTCCAGTGCAAAGGAGTGCACGTTAAATACCCTTCAAAGTCCGAACTCTGCATACGATGTCGCCCTTAGCGGTTGCGTTGGGTGCTTATTCAGGTGTTGGCTCGTCACCCGACTGTGGTTCTTAAATACGACGCCCGTCGCCAATAGCCATCGTGTAGCTCTAGTGCGACGATAATTCAAACCTTACCTAACAAAATCTTCCAGGCTTAGCAAATGATGCTTCGTTCTACAGTCTCTAATTTTGAAACAAGTTTTGTCAATTTCACGTGCAGTCTCGAGAGCCACGCATTCTTAAGATGTATGATATACTTTAAAACACACCTTCAGTACCAGTTTGTGGATTTGCTAATGGGCTACTAATCAGTTGACTTCATGACTCTGGATCAGAAGGTTAATTTAGTTGAAGGTGTTGAACGTTAAAATAAGGCTAGTTATGAACAGGAAGAAATGTATAATTTATTAAAAGAAATAAATAAATAAAAGAAAAATATAGACTGAGCTTAGGGCACAGTGCTAAGCTTAGACTTTGGTAAGAGCGAGACTGCCGGTACATAAGCAGCACACGCTTATATAGAGAATCAAAATAAATCGAATTTGCATATACAGAAGTTAGATATCATACAATACTACATATTGGTGGAAATAGTGCGTTGTACCAGAACGTCCAATTCGCTAGCACCACATATTCATATATGCATATCGCTTTACTACGTAAACGTTGCTTTTTAAACTCTTAATTTTTAACTATTTAACAAAAATAACGCATACGACTTCTCACTTTTAGTCTTCAAAAGGAAAAGAATCTTCGGGACCTCCTTTTGGAAGTGAATCGGAAAAATTCATTTTAATTACTCCTCTCCGCTTGTCTTCTTCCCGGGAAACATTGGATTTCAGATTGCCCTTACAGTGTTCAGATTTGATTGAATTTTTGTTCTTCTACTTTTAATCGTTTCTTTGTCCGTTTTGTCACGTGAAAGAAATCTCAAAGTTTATTAAATCGATTTTAGAGGGTTTCCGTCAACGATGCGAGTATATATAGGACTGGTAATTGAATAGTAAAAAGAATGAGGGAGGAGGAGGCCAAGTGGAATTGCCAATTTGGCGATAAATGTTGCTACGTTTGGCAATTTAGCGCCAACATTTGAGTTTGTGAGACTAAACAATGAAATGAAAATTAGATTTGGAATCTATTTCGTTGTGTTTTTAATACATATATGTGTGTTATGTATGCTGCATTGTTTAATAAAAATGCTGCGTTCATTTTCTACGCTTGAAAAATAAAACCATAGAAGTGATTTGGAATTGTGCAAACTTTTCAGAAAAAGTCACGTGACATTCGGATTGATGTTGGTCGCATTAAGGGTTACCAATGCATTACAACTAAAGTCTCTGGTTTCACTCGAGAGCAAATGAGATTCGAGGTTTTATTTTTCTATCAAAGACTGGGTTGGTAAATTAATGGGGGTCTTTGCGTAATGGTTCTTGGTTGACAATTAGTTTATGCATGTGTCAGAAACATCGGGTGATTTTTATGATTTGTATTGCACATATTTAACTATTACTTAATCTTTAAAACATATTATGCTGAAGTTGGATCAACAAAGGTCAGGCCTTTTACCTCATGGTTTTGAAAACATTTTAATCAAATATAGAAATTTATGAATTGTATATACCGCGTACTTTATTTTATATTATAATTTATATTATTTTTTATTATTTATATTATATTATTGTATGTTATTATAAATTTAAATATTTTTTAAATTATTGAGTATTAAAAAAAATTTAAAATAACCACTAAAAACTTTAAAACAACTTATAATATTCATACAATTTTCTAGAAATGCATATGAAATCAGACGAAATTAATGAACCATTAAAAAGCATTATAAATATCCGTAAACATTTAAAATTCTTATTTTTTTTATTTAAATTAGTCATTTTGAGATCGTTATTTTGGTATTATTTCATTTTTGAGAAAAAAGAACATCAAATTATCAGTAATTGGGGATTTATATTTATAACTTTCTTTAAGATATCGTTTAAAGTAGGTTTTTAACAAGCTTATCTCTAAAGAAGAATCACAAAAAGATATTTATGTAAAAATTCAAAGCTTACAATTAAAGTACTAACCTTTTAACTAACTTATTGATATTTTTTTAAATCAAATTTTTAGAAAATATATTAAAACATTCCAGCAAAAAATAAGTGTTCGCCTCTATATAGTGCGTCAGAAAACATACAAAAGTACAAAAAAAGTACAGATCAATTTTTGGCCCGTATGCCCGTTTTTTCGCTTGTTTTAATTTTTAAACAAAAAATAATTAGCATTATTAATATTTTGTATACCTGATGATTAAATCATTTACATAACAGCTCATTCAAATCACATACACTACATTTAGTGAAACTTTTTTCTTTATTAAAACTGTGTCGTAAAAATAAAAATAAAATATTTTTAAATATAGAGGCATTTTATTTGGCACAATTAAGATTATTGATTTTTAAAACATTTAATAAATTAGTTTAAAAATTAACTCTGACGGATAACTTAGTAGCTAAAAACAAATAGTTCCAATTTAAACATTAAAACCTTTTGATGAAAAATACTAATCAATATTTTTTATAAATGATTTCGGACCATCGAAGCTAATCGTTAAATGATTTATCTTATACTATAATACGAGGAATTGGACCCAAGTCGAAAATCGCCCTAGAATTAATAAACTCCGGTAAACTTAGGGGTCTGGGGTTTTTGGCCACGACGAATTGATTGGCACAGGTTTTGAAGCGCTACGGTGAAGCAGTTCGGAGTTACAGATAGGATATTTTCAAACTTCATTAGTTCGCCATAATGGCTACTTTCGTGATGCCATCTGCTAAAGCTATAAGCCTCTGCTTAAGCTATAAATGTTTAGTTAAGATTTTAATTTTTCAAATTTAAATAAATTCAACCTTGCTTTAAACTTTATTGAGTTTTACAGAAATGGTAACATGAATATTTTTTTAGTTCCAATCAGCAGACTATTTCAGTTCTATTCTGTTCATTGGCGATTTTTGGCGATCTTGAAAATTTAACGTATGGTTGCTATACCTATCGAGTTGAATGAAGTATGAAATGGAATGTTTACCACATTTCGACATTTTTGTTGCTTTTCAACGAAACGCCAATTATCAATTACATTTCATTTCCTATGACTTTTAAAACTTTACCTTATTGTATAGAATAGTTCCCTTTCCAAACTCTAACTTTGTTTACAATGGTGCACTTTAACTAATGTGACCAGACGTCCCGCTTTTGGCTGGACAGTCCCGCTTTTGGCTGGACAGTCCCGCTTTTGACTGGACAGTCCCGCTTTTGGCTGGATAGTCCCGCTTTTTTGTAAAAGTCCCGCAAAGTCCCGAAAAACGAGGAAATTGTAAATAAAATAGACTTTTTTTATGAATAATCGTTGTAAAACGCTATGACGTCTTTAGAAATTGTTAAATGAAGCTAAAGTCATCAACAAATTAGTGGAGTATGGTTTCTGTTTGCATGGAGCCACTACTGCTGTTGAACGCGCCTTCCTTATCTTTCTTATACCAAGTGTGTCATTGTGTGAAGGGACTATTATGTGCTTAAAAAAATACTTAAAAATACACCGGGGGGGGGGGGGGATGGAGTGTCCTACTTTTTGATTTTGAAAATCTGGTCACATTAACTTTAACCGGTTATCTTTTCACCAATGGTTTCACAAATTTTCTTATGGTATGATTGTTTTGATAAATCACAATTGAAAATTTAAATCTTCGAGTTAGCTTCGATACCTATTTTCTCCGAGCAGAGCTCGGTCACCCTCTGGTTTTTGTTAAAAATGTGACCTAAATTTTTTTCAACGTAATATGTTTTCTCCAAACTGCTATTTATAGATAATTTTCTAATTACTTTTTACGTGAATAAAATTACATTTTAACTAATTAATCATCGTCTAAATTGGGTTTTCATGATGCTAAAAAAAAAAAAAAAAGTTCAGTAACCGGATATGATAAGAAAAATTATAACTTTTAGAATATTTTATGAAAAGAAGAAAATATTTTAAGATTTCAAAATGCATCGTTAGGAAACTTTTCTTTTTTCCTGAAGCATTTAACCTGATATTAAAACAAAAAAATTTCTAGAAATGCATTACTTTCATTTTAAGGAATCCAAATGGCGCAAAATTAAAACAATTTTATGTTTTTCTCGGTGCTTCTGTCTTCCTTTCAGCAGAAAAGTAAGCAGTAAAAAGTTTTTTTTCAACAAAGCGAAACATGTTAAAAGATACATATTTTGCAAAAAAAGTTCTTCATTTTACGACCTTTCATGGATATCTAGGAGAAAATGGTTGCCATTATCGTGTTTTTACCCTTTTTAAGAATCATCGTTATGTTTGAAAAACTAATCGCAATTTTCCTGGAATAAAACTGTTGGGTACGCATTAAAAATAACGAATTTGATTTGTGTTAGTTTAAATGTTATAATTTAAATATACTGCAATACATTGTAAATGTTTTAATAAAATCATTTGGAGGAACAATACTAATATATCTAGATTTTTGAATATCGCAATTTAAAATGAAAAATTACACTTCTGTAATGGCAATTCAATGAAATTTGTGACGAGAAAATACCTCTGTTTTGGCCGATCCGGCGGCGTAGTGGTTAAGGCATTGGCCTCTGGAGCTGCTGGGTCCGGGTTCGAATCCCGTTCAGGCATGGATGTTTGTGTTTGTTGAGTATATACGGAGTACGTGCTCGTAAAAACTGTTGGGTCCGAAAGTCCTGTGGGCGGTCATTGCGCAGTTTCCCATGCGTACAGGTCCCTGGAGAAAATTTCCCTCCCCTTCAGGGACATGTTTAAATTGCGGAGGTGGCAACAGATGGCAACATCTGTCATATGTGCTTGTGTGTGTCTTGTGTTGTCCTACTTGACGATGGTTTATAAGCGGGTCCTTGCGACCAAGCACACAAGCCTGGAAATTATATGTCTACCAACCAACCAACTTCTGTTTAGATTCATGGATTACTGTCTTAGCGCGGAAATCCGAAAACCGGAATGAATATTCCATTCCTGATAAAACCAGTCGCTTATTTTCTGATTGCCAGGTTGGCGCATGCGCACTCGCTAGAAAGTAGTAATCTGGTTAGAGCAGGTTTTCGGATTTCAGAAAACCAGTCCCACTGAGAGCGTACCCTTATACGACAGTAGAACTCAAGTTATCCGAATCATTGCTGATTATCTGAATTTCAGAAAAAATCACTGGGCCATCTTAATTCTGTTTATCTTTGTTGGATGTCATGCCCAGTATTTTTTTTTTGTACCGACCACACTAACATACATTTGATTCTAACATATGGTGAATAATAATAAAATAATTAACTCAAAAATGTATAACTCAAACTGCCATATCAGCACAGCAATTAACAATTTGGTTTTAGTTGGGTTAATGGCAACTTCAAACTAGAACTACATGATATCACAGCCTAATAATACATTAGGCGCGTTTACATGAGCCATGGAATGAAGGAACGAAGTGCAAAACCCGCAATTTTTCCCTCTTAGAGATTTTCACCCAGGCAGAACCAGAGTTGCAGGGTCCATTAGCGGGTTTCGCAAACTTCCAATTAAAGGAGGGTTTTGACGTTTTATTCCATGGATTCCACATTGTGTTAGAAATAATGCTCGACCACTTTTTCCCCTAATGGAGGGTTTGGCATTCCGTGGATTCGATGGCCCATGTAAACGCGCCTAGAGTTTGGCAATATCCCTTGAATAATTAAATTGCCGCATTGTTTCAACCAAACCAAGCAATAGTGAAGATAGTACGACATTAACAGTGATTGCAATAAGTCAAAAACGCAAATAGTCACATGTTAGCTTTGCTTATTATACTAACGGTGCACTTTTAATAACACTTGGTCTGTGGACGTTGTTTTTTCAAGATTTTTTTAATCAGCCCCAAAGCACCAAACAGTGCATCGTATAAACACAAAATTTAAATAGGGTTCTTGACTTAAATGTGTATGGTGGCTTACAATATCTTGACTTAAATGTGTATAGTGGCTTACAATATTCTTATGCCAAAAATATTAGACTCATGTTTTTTCTTTTTTTCAAACACCCCATAAAAAGGGAAAAATGAATTTTAAAATTAGGATGAAAAATCACACCGAAAAAGCTTTCTGGCTAATACGCGTAATCTATGACGTCACCAGTAACTATAAACCAACTTTGAAACACAATTTTAGAATCTACTTTAATCAAATTTGGACTATCCGCTTCTGTAAAACTTCCTTCCACTATCTATATAATTGTTATCTTAATAGTAAATTAGATTGAAACCGGTTTAATTGCAAGCAAAAAAATATATCACGCTGGTTTGTTTATATATACTTATGACGTCAGCCAAATAGACGTGTTTGTGATCACGTGACTTACCGATGAAAAAAAGCCGCTTTAAGATGATTTTTAATAATTATTTAAGGATTTATTTGTAAAAAAAATATGTCCATTTGCTATTTTTGGGTTCACACTATAATTATTTTAATATTGGAAGGTATTTTAAAGATACAGTCAAGTACCCTATTTTAAAATTTCACTTTTGAGAGATATGATGTGAAGTAGCTGTGTAAAAACGTAGCTCTTGTTAGTAGGTTCTTACGACCATTTTCTTACATAGAAAATAGTTTTTTCTTAACTGTTTATTGTAAGCTTTTAATTTTACATTAAATTTTTGAAAGTGCTTCACTCACTGCCGCTAACTTGTTGTGAAGGCTAAAAATAGGCAGCCGGGACATCTGTCATATGTGTTTGTCTTGTGTTGTTCTACTTGACGATGGTTTATAAGCGGGCCCTTGCGACCAAGCACACAAGCCTGAAAATATATGTCTACCAACAAACCAACCATAGACAGCCGGAAACGTACTACCTAACTTGCTGATGATTAGACTTTATTATTATTGATAGTAATTCTAAACTATATAGGCAGTGACAATTTTGTCAAGAACTCTACCACCACTACAAGAAATAGACGATTGAAGGTTCGGTCTAAATAAAGGTAGGCGTTTTTCAATGTTCACGAAACGATAATTAAATATTGCCACAATTTTCTATGCATGAATTATATAACTGAAAAAGGATTAAACTCATTGTACTTATTATTTTGAATTTTTTTTAGTCAATATATTTATACATTTATAACTATTAATCATCTATAATATAAGATTATCGTAGAGGAAAAGAAAAATTTCTTGGCATGAGGAAACATTAATCAATATAGTTTAAAGATCGGGAAACATTTTTTCTTTAAGGTTGTTTTAAAGTAGTATCTGAGAGTAAAAAGTAATTTTAAATATATAATAAAATTACGTTTCTCATTTTGTGTCCTGAATTCCATTATATATAGTTTTTTTTTTCTATTTTGGTCTTCTTGATGCATTGGAATCCGATAGATTTCTATCAACCACACAAACATGACAAAAAAATGCGATCTTCTTTTTGACTAAACTCGCCAAGTGGAAAGCTAAATAATCTGTGACTATAAAAAAGATGAGCTTTACATATATTAAAAACCAATTTACCCTTCACAAATACCTGCCAAAATGTACAATGTAAAAAAAAATATCAACAAGCATTATAAATCACAAACTTTTTCAATAACTTGCAGCGGTATTTTATTCTCTAAACCCGATCGCACGAGAAAAATCTCATCTTGATGAAAGAAGTCTTCTAAAAAATTACCTTTCAGCGATATTTTGGGAGTACTATTATCGTGGTTTTTTGTCGCCAATGATCTATTTTGTCTCCATAAAAATGATAATGTCTCCAATATTTCAAACAATTACTTTTAACAAAGAATTTCAACTGCTCTTAATATTTTTACCTGTGACAATGCAAATATTCTAAGTCAAGAACATTTCGGAATTATTGTCGATATTAACCTGTTATTTCTCAAACTTTTTTTTAGGTTTCCCAAAAAAATTTCTAACATTTTATGGTGAATTTAGAAATACGTCTTTCTTTAAAAGTGAAGGCAAAAGACATTCACTGTACTTTGCAGTGTATTTTCTAAATAGCAAGAATTGAAACGACGTATTTGGCGACAGAAACAAAACTTGGCACAGATAACCCCTATTACTGGAAAACCTTGATACTTTTACCGCAACATTTTTTTCACAAGTAAAAAGATAATGTGTCAGTCTTTGTTAAGACTGAGCGTTTTTGTGGCGCAGTTCGCACAAAAAATAAGTAGAGGAGGCAGAAAATTTGATCTAGTGGCATTCTTTAAAGGTTTATGTCCTTGATTGAATTTCCCCTAGAAAAAAATACAATGCTTGAATTTGGGAAGGGGGAAATTCGGTAACTGAAATCGAGAACACTTCCTCAGAAAATTATTTTCCATTTTCCAGTGATTTCTCCGGGGTTGAGCATATTGTACTGATGGGTTTAAAGTATTTTTCTCCAACATTTTTTTGTACCTTATATTTGTATCTTTATTTTACTCGTGTATTCTCTTCCAGCCATAGTTGCAGCACAACAGTGTCATATAACGATTATTTACTGTTCAATTAAATGCTTTTGGTTATTACCTTCGGTTCTATTTAAAACAAATATATTAGTAACATCATTCAAATGGTCTTTTACTTGTATTTTCCTTCTGAAATAACTATAATTGCTTTCAGAAGTCTCTACGAATCTTTATTTGAGCGTAATAAAAACATATTTGTATAAATATAATCAATATTATAAGGAGTCAATTATCTTCAACTTTTTAAACTTTGTTAATAGCTTCTCGACCACATCCATCGCTTTATCCATGCTTATTTTTGAGATAAACTTTTCGTGGCCTAAAAGCCTGAGGCCTACTTTTTGAGCTTCAATCGATCAAATATTTATGCAAACATCTGTAACGCTTATCCAATCACCTTTCTAAACAATAACTCTGAAAACTCACCTACGACTTTAGTTTGGACATGTAGTGTACTTTTTGTTCCTCTGTTAAGACGTTTATCAATCCATTCCGTCTGTATAGACGCTTTTCGATCCATCTGTATAGACGCTTTTTGATCCATCTGTATACACTCTTAAAACAAACACTCCTAATTTAACTCAGTCTGAGTGGATTTCACTCCTCCAGACTGGAAAATGCACTTATCCTTTTGGAGTGGATCCTTTGTGTGTTAAACCTCCAACAGGATCACTCCAAACGAGTGATTTTAACTCAGTCTGAGTAAATATGCATGCCTTTACGGTGTCGAAAATGCACTTCTCCAACTGGAGTGGATTTCACTCTTTTGTTTTAAGAGAGTAGACGCTTTTCGATCCATCTGTTTTTAAGGTTTTGATCCGCTTCCGTTCTTCCACACTGTATTTTCTTTAGTTTTGACATCCAACACATATTTATAAAAAAAATTTAGTACATGTGCGCCAAGTTCTGCTAAAAGTATTACTATTAGCATTCAAGTAAAATTAGTTTAGTATCTCAAAACTTGCTCTTTAGAATTGGATTCTACTTTGACAAACATTAATATCAATATAATTAATTTTCATTAACAATAATAATTGTGTCTCAAACTTTAACAAACAATGGTGTTTTCTACAGTCTATAATTTTAATATAATTGAATTTCGTTAATTGTGGCTTTTGTTTGTATCAAGTAGCAGCCCAAATGAAGAGTACACGGGAAGAACCGCTTGATTTGTTAGGAGTCTTCCTATAATTGCGTCTAATTGGCGGCCATGGGCAACAGGAAGCCTGTTTTTCTTTTGGTTCTTCATTCGCGGTACAAACGTGTGACTCGTGTCCACTGATCTCTGGCGTGAATCAGGGTTGCGGCGAAAGAAAAACAAATCGAGTAACCGGTGTCTTTACACCAGTTAAGCGATTTCTCGCTATCATCGCCAAAGAGGCCTATTAAGGAAAGCCTTCTATGAAATCAGGCGTTTTTTTCCGTGTACTCTTCAAATGTAAACTAAATTAAAATTATTGATTTATGCTCCTACGTTTATAAAAAATATAAATACTTTCTAAGAATAAAGTGAGAAAATCTACCTTAAAAAATATAACTATCACAATAGAAAACCTTTTGGGAGGTCCCAGCAGATGCCTGAGATATGCTCAGGGCTGTCACACCCATTGTCACACCCTTTCTTGCAGCCCTTTTCTTAAAGTGACAGAATGAAAAATGGTTTTATATCCTCCCGCGGGATCAAGAAAACATAAAGTGGATGCGAGTTATGTTCTAAGTCCCACTAAAAATAATAATAACTTGCTAAATTGCACAACTTTCTTTTTTAAAATTATGTTTTTGTAGTGAATGAAAAAAATGTTAATTTGCGCTGTTTAGTGTCTGTTGGGAGTTGGAAAAAATTGCTGCATAATTAAAAAATAAGCCCTTTTTGGAGTCGAAAGTCATGTGGTGGGCTTTGGTGTTTTTGAAGAGTTAAAACAAACTGTGAAAATTGTTTGTTGTAATAGTTTTAACTAAATATTATTTGCTTAGTCTTTTAAATCTCCTATTTTTAATTTAAAAACTAAAAAATTCCTTAATATTTAGTGTTTTCTATAATTTAAGCCCTGTGTATGCAAAATACATTATAAAATTATTTTCACCTAACCATTCGGTGCATGCATATGTTTGTACGTTTGATTCAATCTGTAGTATAAAGAAATTAATTAAATCTTCTTCAATCATTATGATTTAGCATAAAATCTTTAGAATATTCAAAAAAAAGTCTAGTATTGCGAAGCAACCAAATTTGAACTAATATCTATAAGCAATAACATAAAAAGTTTGTTTATGTCTGACCCACAAAGGCGTTCTACCTAGCTCATTAGCCCTTAATTCCATTCGTGTTAAAAGCGTTTTCGGTGCCCCTCTGCAATGTTTTGTCAATACCAATTCAATGTAATTGAAATAGACCCGTAATGGACACGATGGAATAGGTATCCCGATAATTTAATCGGATCGCGTTGCTGTACTAATCTCTAAATGTACAAATTGGTGAGTTTCATTGGGGGATATTCCCCGACACAATTTTTTTCCAACAATGCAGTTAGAAGAAAGTCAGAAACAAATATGTTTCAGAAGACGTGACCACTTTTTATGTAATATTAATATTACTGTTCGTAATTCGTCGTTCGCAATTCGTATTTGTGATATGATGAATAAGGCTCGGAAAAACAGGTTTGGAATAGTATATATGCAATTGAAGAGCTTAGTGGAAGAACGTGCTAAGTGACATTTAAAAAAAATAAACCATATATGTGTGTCCATGAACATTTTATTCTCTCTTAAGATAAAAAGATTTCCCCTTTTCATAAACGTTATGTAACGTATATGCTTTACCTTTTATAAATGCCGCTTTTAACGTATCTAAGTGCAAACGAATAAATCAAAAACTCTTTTTTTTTTCGTTTTCACCTTTTTGTCACTTAGCACATTCTTCCACTAAGTTCTTTAATTGAGATAACTAATTCCTATGACACTGAGAGAAGAAAAACTGACTGAATCAGCATAGATTAATCCTTAGAAACTATAGGACCACCTTTAACGACACTCTAATTGAATACATAAAGGTATATACTTCTAAATGTTACTCTTATCCCATTCAATTAACATGAGACTAACGTCACTTTTCTCATCGTTACATCATGATACTTACTCAGTTTCAGAAAACCTAGTTCAATGTACCGCGAGTCCATTAAGCAATTAATTTTTAAGTCGATCCTAATAGGATTTCTAATAAGAAATGTCTTGTTGAAATCTGTGTATTACATTGTATTTAAAAACAGTTGGGTAGTACTAGCTGTAAAAATACAATAAAGTTAATCGGATCGCGTTGCTATACTAATCTCTAAATGTAAAAATTGTTCAGGTTCATTAGGGGATTTCCCAGAACATTATTTTTTTTCCAACAATGCAGTAAAAGGAAATTGGAAAACAAATATCTTTCAGCAGATGTGACCACCCAGCCAAAAAATTCTGCAGAATTGCTTCAAAAAAATTTCGATCTTGCAGTTATCTTTAAGAAATCTGCAGTTTTTTTGAAGCAAAAGAAAATTGAAGTATATCGAATGGGGATTATGCAGTTTTTCTGTAGCAATTGTGCAGCAAATCTAAAGTCATTTTTAATGCTTCAGAAAAACTGCAGTTATTTTGAAGCAATAGAAAAGTGAAGCCTGACTATGGATATATCTGCGGTTTCTATGCAGCAATTCTACAGCCATTCTGAAGTCATTTAGTCACTAATTGCTTCACAAAAAAACTTTAAAAAAACTTCACAAAAAAACTTTAAAAAAGCTTCACAAATTCTGAAGGGATTTGAAACACTTAGTCTGCATAATTGCTTCAAGAAAACTGCAGCTATTTTGCAGCAATATAAATGTAAAAATTGACCACATGTGTATCTGAAGTTTTTTTGCAGTAATTCTACAGTCATTCTAAAGTCATTTTGGCACTTAAAAAAAAACTAGTTATTTTGAAGCAACAGACGAGCGAGAATATTTTCTAACTAAAATATAGTTTGCTCATATATTAACAGAACCAACTTCATAACAACCTTCTGTAGCACAGTCGTTAGAGCATTCGACTGTTGCCCATTTCCCATCGGATCAAATCCCGCGCTCCTACTTCCGAAATGGTCAGAAAAACAGCCCACTCGTTCGATAATTTATTTCTTTATAATTTTTATTTTAATAACATTTCGCTAGATGGCGCCACGTTTTCTTAAAAAAAAGGCCAAAATATTCTGAAAAATTGCTTTTCGAAAACTTCAAAAAAACTGCAGTTTTCTTAAAGCAATTCTGCAGACTAAGTGTTTCAAATCCCTTCAGAATTTGTGAAGTTTTTTTGAAGTTTTTATAAAGTTTTTTTGTGAAGCAATTCTGCAGAATTTTTTGGCTGGGCACTTTTTATGTAATATTTATAGTATCATTTGTAATTCGTCGTTCGAAATGCGTCATTGTGCTATTAGTCCAGGCAACGAAGGCTGAAAAAAGGGTCTAGAGGGAAAGTTTTGGAACACAATTTTTGACTTCATAACTTTGTTTAGACTAGTTAGGAGGTAAACATATCAAAAGTCCCCGCCCCTAGCCCCTGTGCTGAAGGGGGGAGGGGGGGTTGAATGTCCCATTTTTCGGTTTTTCGCTTATATCTCAAAAACTATGAGTTCTAGCTATATAATTGTACGACACAAAATGAAAGCTGATTAAATTTGCTACAAGCTGCACCCCTCAAGTGTTTTAATATCTTGTATAGTTTTCGAGATATCCGCTCTTGAAAGTCAGTAATTTTGGCGAAAACACTTCTCCCCCCACATTTTCCCTCATTTTTGACCGGATAACTCTTCAATAATGCACCGAAACACTAAATTTTGGCCCTAGATTGGTAGAGAATTTAATTCTTTTCAATAATATATCTTATTTTACTATTTTATCTATTTTCCTTCAAATTTTAAAGCGGTTTCAGTGTTGAGTGAAGATTGTACTGAAAGTCCCATAGAGCTAATGCATAAGTTTTGAAATCGCAACTTTTGAAAAACAATTTATTTGCCATGTTATTCCATTTTCACAAGGTATTAGAATCATCATAACATCAATTTAACACAAAATTGAAAATAACATCCAGTTATTTAATTATTAATTAATAAAGTTTTAAAATAGTGGCGCCATCTGCTGTATATGTTTGAAATTTTAAAACTTCAAAAATATATAATTAAATAACTAGATAATATTTTTGTTTCAAATTTGTTTCATTTCGATGTTATGTTGATTCCCGTACCTGGATAAAAAGGGCTAACACGGCAAAGCAATACATCTGTGGAAGTTGTTATTCCAAAACTAATGCATTAGCTCTATCGGACTGACAACCCCTCTTATGTACACTTATTCTATACTGAACGTCTAAATAACACTGATACTCATTTTGTAGGCACGTTGTTACTTTAATATTTTATCTATTTTATTTCATTCGTCAAACACCAGTGGGAAAACTGTCAGATGCTATTCATGTTCTTCATCTTCGGAGTCAATTTGAGGGACCCCATTGATGCTGTTCCAATGGTAAGTTAGGCATGCTCTAGGACCTTTGAGGCTTGCTATTTTTGCTGCTACACTTGAGCTGGCACAGTCTTTCTTACATCATCCGAACATAATTTTCAGAACATCGTCAGGTGCTGCTGCTAACTCACTGTGCACTGGGACCAGCAGAAGAGCTATCGACTCAAGAAGTCGCAGTCGGTTGATATCCTTTTCACTGAAGACTTCAAGATGAACGTCAAACAAGATGATTTTCTGTCGAACAATTTAAATAAAATGGTCTCATCAACATACTTAAGGTGTAGCTTGAGGACAATTGAATGTAGGACCCTTCGAGCAGAAAGGGATGTGGACGTTCTGATAGTGGATACGGTATACGGCTGTGATAATATCGGAAATGACACAGTTACTTATTTTGCTGGTTATACTTTAATATTTTGTGTCGACCTTACAGTCCTCTTGATGGCTACAGCTGATTAAGGACATCGGTTTCATAAAGCCTGGACGTGGGAAGACAAAGGATTTTTTATTCTCATCCCAAAGAGTTACAGCAACTGGGTGGAGGACGTGCTATTTTTGCAAACACAATAGCTAGATGCGACACTACATCTTTCACATTTCAAAAAAGCGGGATCGCATTTGTGAAGTTGTGTACGAAGTCGTCAGAAGTCCAGAAAGCAGCAGTGGTCTTTTCATACCCTTTCTGAGCCACATATCAGGTACAAAAGGCAGGCAATACCTGTATCTTGAGGTGTTATGGAGCTCCAACAAAAGAGGCCTTCCCCAATATCACAGGTATAATTCACTCTTGAAATCCGGAGCCGCCATCAAGCCTGATATATCGTCTTCTTTCCACCGAGGAAGCAGTAAAACAGTATTTCCTCTGAATATTACACCAAGATGAGCTGTGGCTGGGAAATCACCTGCCTCCTCTTGTGTATGATTGGAAGATTGAGAATAACTGCCTGATGGTCAAAGTGCACAGTGAGTTAGCAGCAGCACCTGACAATATTATGAAAATAATTTTCTGCAGAAACATGAAAGTCTGTGCCAGCTCAAACTGGGCAGCTGTAAAAAATCAAGTCTCAAATGTTCCTCAGAATGCCAAAATTCCCAGGGGACTAGCCTCAAAAGGGTCTCTCAAGTTGACTCCGAAGAGGAAGAAGAACAGGGGGATCATCTGACCGTTTTCCCACTGGAGTTCGAGGAATGAAATATAGATAAAATATTAAAGTAACAACGTGTCTATTAAATGAGTGGCAGTGTTATTTAGGCGTTCAGTATAGAATAAGTGTACATAAGAGGGGTTGTCAGTCCGATAGAGCTAATGCATTAGTTTTGGAATAACAACTACCACAGATGTATTGCTTTGCCATGTTAGCCCTTTTTATCCAGGTACGGGAATCAACATAACATCGAAATGAAACAAATTTGAAACAAAAATATTATCTAGTTATTTAATTATATATTTTTGAAGTTTTAAAATTTCAAACATATACAGCAGATGGCGCCACTATTTTAAAACTTTATTAATTAATAATTAAATAACTGGATGTTATTTTCAATTTTGTGTTAAATTGATGTTATGATGATTCTAATACCTTGTGAAAATGGAATAACATGGCAAATAAATTGTTTTCCAAAAGTTGCGATTTCAAAACTTATGCATTAGCTCTATGGGACTTTCAGTACAATCTTCACTCAACACTGAAACCGCTTTAAAATTTGAAGGAAAATAGATAAAATAGTAAAATAAGATATATTATTGAAAAGAATTAAATTCTCTACCAATCTAGGGCCAAAATTTAGTGTTTCGGTGCATTATTGAAGAGTTATCCGGTCAAAAATGAGGGAAAATGTGGGGGGAGAAGTGTTTTCGCCAAAATTACTGACTTTCAAGAGCGGATATCTCGAAAACTATACAAGATATTAAAACACTTGAGGGGTGCAGCTTGTAGCAAATTTAATCAGCTTTCATTTTGTGTCTTACAATTATATAGCTAGAACTCATAGTTTTTGAGATATAAGCGAAAAACCGAAAAATGGGACATTCAACCCCCCCTCCCCCCTTCAGCACAGGGGCTAGGGGCGGGGACTTTTGATATGTTTACCTCCTAACTAGTCTAAACAAAGTTATGAAGTCAAAAATTGTGTTCCAAAACTTTCCCTCTAGAACTCTTCGTTGCCTGGACTATATGATAAATCAGGCGTACTTAGATAAGTTAAAAGCAGCATTTTTAAAAGGTAAAGCATATACGTAACATCATGTTTATGAGAAGGGAACATCTTTTTTTAACTTAGGTATTCGAATACAAAAAATTCTAAAATTCTCACGATTACTTTTAATCTTCCAAATTTGGCATAGTGATTTCAAATATAATGAGCAAATAATCAGCACCGTTTAAAATAAATCAATTATATTTAAATAAAAAAAGTGCATGAAAAGCATTGCTCATTATATTTGAAATCACTATGCCAAATTTGGAAAAGCTTAAAGTAATAGTAAAAATTTTAGAATTTTGGGTATTCGCCTACCTTAAGGAATGGACAAAATGTCTATGGACACACAAATATGGTTTAGGTTTTTAACGTCACTTACGTACTTCCAAGTGTAATAGTATAAATTAAATTATAAAAAAGGTTCTTTAATCGCATATTGATGCCTTGAATCTTAACATGGAAGGTTCTGGAAAATGTTTGAGAACATAACAGATTTAAACAGAATAATTGTTTTACAGGTTTAAAAGATATCACGATATCGATCTTTGAGAGAAGAGTCAAGCTAAAAATTAACATTCTTCGAAGAATAAGATAGGGGAGAGTGTTGTACCGTGGGACACTGACGATTTCTGAGAATCTATTGGCAATATTCATACATTGTTTATTTCTAATAGTAGCCTTTACCAACAGACATCATCAAAATAAAATTTAACACTAGAATCATTGAATTGATGAATTGGTGACAAAAAATAATATTTCATTACCCCAAAGTAAATATTTTTCTCATTATAATATAATTTTTTACCTTTGTACTTTTACAAAAAGTCAACTGCATTTTATTTTTCTTCATAAAAGAGAAGATTTTAAAATGTTTTGGTTATGAAAAAATCATGATAATGCATTTAGATTGGCCACTATCTTGCTTTTATTTAAACCATGTAGTGTGTTGTACCTTGGGACAGTAAAGCATATTGTATCATCATATAATGTTAAATAATTTGGACTTGCAATTTTGCTGTATAATTTAAATTATTCTTGAATTATTAAGTTTTATTTGTGTATTTCCTTGAAAAAACAATAAAGTTTGTTTCCTGACACATTAGTTCAAGTGTATGACTATTGACTGAATTATAAAGTATGTCCCAAGGTACAACATGTTGCACCTTGGGACAATTTATCCTCTCTACTTAAATGAGAGGAATTTTTTTTTAATTTCAGCTGCCAGAATTCAAAAAAATATATTAACGAGGAATATATTGGTGTGTTGAAATGCTGCTTTGAAATTTTTATTTTGACTATAATTATCGAAGAAAAAAATTAAAATGTAAAAATTGTCCCAAGGTACAACACTCTCCCCTACTATTCCCTAAGTGTACAAATTGGTCAGGTTCATTGGGGGATTTCCCCACAAGATTTTTTTTTCAGCAATGCAGTAAAAGGAGACTTGAAAACAAATATCTTTCAGCAGACGTGAACACTTTTTATGAAATATTAATATTACTTTTCGTAATTCGTCGTTCGCAATTCGTAATTGTGCTATGATGAATTAGACGTACTTAGATACGTTAAAAGCGACATTTTTAAAAGGTAAAGCATATACGTAACATCATGTTTATGAAAAGGGGACAGCTTTTTAAACCTAAGGATTGAACAATATGTTCATGGACACACAAATATTGCTTAGTTTTTTTAATGTCAGTTAGCACGTTCTTCCAAGTGTAATAGTATAAATTAAATTATAAAAAAAAGGTTCTTTCATCGCATATTGGTGCCTTGAATCTTAACATGGAAGGTTCTGGAAAATGTTTGAGAACAAAGCAGATTTAAACAGAATAATTGTTTTATAGGTTTAAAAAATATCGCGATATCGATCTTTGAGAGAAGAGTCAAGCTAAAAATTAACATTCTTCGAAGAATAAGAAAGGGGAGAGTGTTGTACCTTGGGACACTGACAATTTCTGAGAATCTATTGGCAATATTCATACATTGTTTATTTCTAATATAGTAGCCTTTACCAACAGACATCATCAAAATAAAATTTAACACTAGCATCATTGAATTGATGAATTGGTGACAAAAAATATTTCATTACCCCAAAGTAAATATTTTTCTCATTATAATATAATTTTTTACCTTTGTACTTTAACAAAAAGTCAACTGCATTTTATTTTCTTCATAAAAGAGAAGATTTTAAAATGTTTTGGTTATGAAAAAATCATGATAATGCATTTAGATTGGCCACTATCTTGCTTTTATTTAAACCATGTAGTGTGTTGTACCTTGGGACAGTAAAGCATATTGTATCATCATATAATGTTAAATAATTTGGACTTGCAATTTTGCTGTATAATTTAAATTATTCTTGAATTATTAAGTTTTATTTGTGTATTTCCCTGAAAAAACAATAAAGTTTGTTTCCTGACACATTAGTTCAAGTGTATGACTATTGACTGAATTATAAAGTATGTCCCAAGGTACAACATGTTGTACCTTGGGACAATTTATCCTCTCTACTTAAATGAGTGGATTTTTTTTTATTTCAAGCTGCCAGAATTAAAAAAATATATATTATCGAGGAATATATTGGTGTGTTGAAATGCTGCTTTGAAATTTTTATTGTGACTATAATTATCGAAGAAAACAATTAAAATGTAAAAATTGTCCCAAGGTACAACACTCTCCCCTATAGTGCTCGGATGGTTCACTGTCGAAGTTTGATTATCGTAATATTCGAATGACAATTTCTTATAAATTAGTTTTTTTTAAATGTTTACTTCAAGTGCTTTTTCTTAGTAACCTTTTGATATTTTCATTATTCTATTTTATAAAAGAAAACTCAAATTCGTAAATTACTTTAATTTAAATATAAATATGCATTATAGTTATTGGTATTATTACTTATTACTATTAGTATTAGTAGTAGCAGTTAGTATCAGTAGTACTTTTAGTAGCGTTAGTATTACTATTAGACATTTACGATATGTTGCATGAAGAAAGTCATGTACAAGAATTTTACTTTTGTTAGGTATCTAAGAATATGTCGAATGCATACAAATACTGAATTTTGTGCATTAGTTCGCTATATCCTATTCCTATCGTATCCAAACTATAAAAAAGTACTCAGTACTTCCAGCACCTTCTATACTATGCAACAATACAAAGCTTTAGATGAGGACCTTTTATTCCAAGCATGCAGCCCTATTGACAAAAATCTTGGCTTGGCGCCAACAGAAATATGGAAGGAAAAAATGCGCATATGAAAGGGATTTGTGAATCCAAACATATATGATATATAACCCTATCCAACTACTAGAAGAGGGAAAAAAGCACACCATACCAAATAAGGGAAATCGAGCATAAAGACGGAGCATTCTTTATATATAATAAACAACACAATTTCTGAAAATTAAAGAATATTTCCAACCACAAAAAAACAGAAACAGCGATTTGGGTTGCTTCATAATGTTCCATGTATTTTCGTTCTTTTTGGGTTAAATTTGAGGAATTTGCTTTAAAAGTGGTGCAACTTTATAACTATCTTCAAATTTCAGAATGAAAAACTTTTAAACATATTTTTACTTGTATGCAGAACAGTTTCCATGTCCTTGTAATCAGTTAGTAAAAACTTTTCAGTTTTTTTTTTTTTAAACAATCACTTTATATTATATTGTTGCCTCTTGTACGTACCATAACAACGCAAGCTGTAATTCCCCAAATACCCCAAATACCGCTTGTGGTTTTCAATGAAATGACAGGGGGCACAGGGTAGGATCAAATATATATTCCGGCTTGTGTGTTCGCCTTTTTTGCCTTCGTCAAGTAAGACAGGCACAGAAAGAATTTTTACTGTCACAGAGAAAGGAAATACACTCAGGGTGAAGGCGAGAATCGAACCCGCACCCGTTACAGAGCTCAGACTGTAGGGTAATAGTCCAAACCGTTCAGTCCGGGCCCCCTAGAAACGACGTGAGTGTCGTGTTCTAAACCTACCTGGCGCTGGAATATCTTCTGTGAGATTATTTGTAATTGCTCTCCAAAACCATGTACTGTGTGTGTGTGTGTGGGGGGGGGGTACAGGGGGATAAACGCCCAACACGCTGTTTCCACGAGCAGGTAGGGGAAGAAGACTTGCATTATAATTGTAAGGACTGTAAACAGTGTTGATAAGTGTTTACCTCAAATCTTAAATCCTAACCATTGTCAGTGACGATTGTAATTGGCATTCATATTTCTGTATCGACAATTTTATAATGTTTTCCAAACCCTTAAAAAGCAACCATCAAATTATATTATTTAACAGATTAAAACTATTTTTAGATACGAATTCTTAAAGTTTACACAACATATTCTTGATTCAATTAAATATTTATCTTCTCGATGTGGATCAGACATTTGCCAACACTCAAATGAATCTTAATTTTTATCATTGTTCGATAGTATCCCAGTAAAATGTGCAAACCGAAACAAATAATATAGTTTCTCATTCCAACTCACAACATAAAAATTGTGGAGAAAAAATCAAATACGATTCCGACAAATAGATATTTCCATTATCTTGCTACAATTCGAATTTGAAATTTATATCAATGTTTATCTAAACAATGCATCTCTGTTAATTATTCATAAAACCATTAATTTACTGAAAATAATGTAGTTCAATCTCGATACGACGTTTATGCAATCGGTCCGGGTTATGAAAACTCTGATTAGTCGATTTTAACTTTTTTTTTTTTTTGGGGGGGGGGGAGGGAGGTATTCATATCTTTTGTGCTAAATGTATACCAAACAAGCTTTTTTAGAACAAAGCACCATGGTTCTTTTTTCTTGAGTCTGGCCCACTTAACCCGGGCGTTTGATTCGTACCTCAGAGCCCTTAGAATTGTATGCTGCAATGTACGCATCAGGCTTTGTCCCACCAAGGTCAGTTACAGAACTGAATACTTTTTTTAAAGAAAATTAGTCAGTTTTTTTTTTTTCAATTAGGGTTGTACCACTATTGCACTTAAAAACTTCTTCCCTTTTCCATAATGTTATCCTCCAAAACAAAATGCATACCAAAGGAATCTGCATACACCATGGATGAGATTTGTCATCCAGAAATGCTGGAAGCATTTTTTTTTCCAAATAGGATTCTTACTTACCCAGGAATCGCGTTTCTTTAAAATTTATGACGTGCTTATATCTGTCTTGTATGCACTCAGGGCTGTGTTTCTATGGCTCTAGGCACTCAGTGAAGTAAGATTTTGGAGAAACGAGAAACAATATATTTTTCCTATTACTAAATTAGAGTGGGAGTTGAACAAATGTATTTAGAGATTGTTTTTGAAAATATTTCTATACCAGTAGGAGATTTAAGTATGAAATTTAAGATTCAAAATATTTATTGAAAAGAAAAAAAGTAAGCTAAATATTTCAATGCTTTTAATGTCAAATTTAACTTCGATTCAATATATGAGGCTTATACATTGCAAAGGTTTTGAACAATATTTTAATGCAAAAGTACTATCTTTTTTTTTTAAAAAAAATTTCATTTAAAAAAATGAAGGTCGATTATAAAATGGAAATAAGCATTCAATAAAATGTGTCTGATGAACATTGAGTTTCCTTAATTCTTCTTTAAGGTAACACATTTTTTTTAAATATGCTGATGAAAAAAAAACAAATAGCATTTAAAAAAACCTTCCTTGTCCCCTCTTCTAACATCTACTTTTTTTATCAAATGGGGCTGTAATATTGGCGGTCAAGCCTTTTGCAGATTCGACATATTCCCCAGAACCGAGGGCCCTTTTATTGTGGTACCATCTAGGCGACTCTCGCTTCCAATTTTGACGCGCACATTACAATGAATCTGAGCTCTCTGTAGATGTTAAAGTATGCCTATATTTAATTTTGACGAGATAAACCGAGTTCTATCATCTATTGAATCATATATTTCACTACCTGATTAGACCTTAGCATGTAAATATGTGTGCTTCTTGCTAGGGCCTTGTCCAATATTTTGAATATTTTAAACTGATTTCTAGCTATAAAATATCTTCGGAAGTACAATATCTCAAATGTGTAAAATGAAATTAAAGATTTTTTTAATGTTAAGGTATTTTTAATGCATTTTATTGTAGTGAATACCAACTCCATAAACTAAAAAAAAGTTTTTAATGCGAAAACAGAGTTTCAAAGGAAACATAATTTTCCTGAAAGGAAGTTATTACAAATTTAAGACACGATATCATAATATTTATTCGAAACATATTTCATGCAGCATAAAATAAAATTTGAAAATATGGTGTATGATGTAACCTAAACTTCTATTTAAATTCTATCAAATTTGCAAAAACTGTTTATCCTTTTTTATCAAATATAAAATATTTCAATTTAAAAAAATACACATGGAAGTAATGGATTTCCAATGAATATAAAATACTTAATATCACTCAGCTTTGGATTTCTTAAAAAGGAAATAAAATACGAGACACACATTTTCTTTTTAACCCCGAGGGGAGAAAGTTTACTCTTAAATATTTATTTTAGCTGAAAGAAGGGTATATGTCCTATGTCATTAAATGTGACATACGACTTTCTTCTCCTAATTTGTTTCTCGGCATTCTGTGATTGACAAACAGCGACAGCCTTTAGTGATACCAAATATTCAATTTTCCCTCGCATTTGCATACAAAGAAAAATAAATGCAGTTCTAAAAATCCAATTTCTTTTTATATCCTTCTTCTGAAGATTGCGAGGCATCAAAAAAAAATTCAATAACATACCTAGAACTGTCTCTTTCGGGACATTATGAAAAATATTTAAATCAATAAATCATAAATTATTTGCCAAACAACGGGGAGAAATTCGCAGTAAGGCATTTTCCTCAATCTGTCAGGTCCGGTATTCTAACGTTTGGTCGCATTTTATCTGTCAAATATAGGCAAACATGAGGAAATAGTGGTCTATGCTAAAGCGATATTCATTTTGAGATGGATATTTTTATTTTCAAATGCGAAAGAGATAAAATGTTTCTATAAATGTCAGATAAACGATTCTAAATGTTTAGAAATATAAATACAAGGGAATATTTGGATGGGTAATATTTGAGGCAAATATGACAAACCTGAATTTTTGATAGCCATTATAGGTATCATAGAATGTAAAATGTGTAGTAATTTTAAAATTTTCATATTCTGAGGCGTAGTATTACTTTATTTTAAGATGTCGTAGCAGTAGTAGTAGTTTTGGTTATCAGTATAGTAAGTTGAGTAGTTGTTTTTCAGTATTTTTTAAAAAATAAGTTTTAATTATATTTTTTTCTAATTTGATAATAGACAAATCTTTAAAAAGTTTAGGTCAAGGAAATTTATACCGTGATAGTAAAAAAACAACAACTTAAATGTAACATATACTAGTATCTTAAGTAAAAATTGAAAAATTAGGCATTACATTACTAAATCATTTTATATGCACTAAACAATATTGATATTGAAAATAATTTAAGGGTCTCGATATATATCACTTCCGAATAAAAAAAATGAACTCATTTTCATATAGTTAGCTAAACATTTATCATGGAAATTGATGGAATTATCACTGTTTGTGTTTAATGTATCAAAAATACAAAAAGCTGTAAGTCAAATTTTCGAACGGCACCTTATACTTTGGTTGTGGTTAATGACAAACTGAAAAGTCCAAAACTAGAACTACATGATCTCCAATATATCATATAAATTTACTTATTTTCCAATCCACTACGCTTATTCTAATTTCAGGTTTTTGGAATGTGGTTAGGTCCCTAAAGCTTCAAATAATAATTTGACTTCTACTGAGTGAGGAGATTGAAATATTAAATACCACTTTCGCACTGAAAGTAGTTCTTGTCAATAATATGCTAGTTAGATAATATTTTAAAAAGCAACGATCACTAATAGTATAGATGGTTTTTCTAGACGGTGATTCATTAGATGTTTCTTTTATAAACCTTAGTTTCCGATACATTAATTTTTACAGATTTGATCGAATTAAAAATATTTCTATACATTGCTATTAGTTAATGCATTTTATAAACCGTATTTAGGGATAATTTTTGACACATTTTTAAATTAATTTTTTATGAATTTAATAATGGAGTAAAGAAAACGTACATTATATTTATTCTGTCAATTCAAAGCAAGCAATCTTATTTTTAAATGTACCATAATAATTAATTATATCTACATTTTAAATATTCTAATATCCTACCATCCGTTAATAACTCTAATACTTACTTTCTGGAAAATTTTAGGCATAAATTACACCCTTCTCTAAGGAGCAAATAAATGAGCAGAGGAAAGTTATTACTCATATCGGAACTGAGACTCGTATATCCCTATAAATTTAAACAGACGTCTGATATATATCCGACTTGATAAAAACGTAATGAGTTCCCCACATCTTAATAGATTCTTACTCCATACTTCCTGGATTATCATGAGAAAACTTTGGGCGATGTCTTTTAAAATATCGAGAAAGAGAAAAAAGTTTCCAAGTGACAGAAAATCATTTTATTTCAAGTCAAGGGAACTTGACGTGAGGATAAGTATAAGTTCCACTATATAATTTGTTTAAAAAAATGTTTCTTTTATTTTAAAGTCTACCAAACAATTTAATATTTTAAATGCTATTCGAAGCAATGGCCAAAGCAAAACATTTAGTTTTGAGTATTCAAAGAATTTCTTTACTCTTTTGCCATTTTTTTAAACATCTACATATCATCATGTTCTATCGTGCCGTATCAACAAAGTTTTTCTATGCTATTCGTTGAAAGTGTAGCAGTTGTAATGCATTTCATTGTTTGGATTTGTGACTGAAATGCATATTGAAGTCCAAAGTCTGAAACAAAGTCTGAAATAATTTTATCCAATCACCTTTCTCCTTTAATCTTTTATAATTTCATAAATTGGTTCATTTTATTATTTTGAATGTTTTTATGATCCGTCCTCGAACAAGTAATAGTTGCAAGCAACTTCGCTTTGAAATGTACCTTGATATATTGTCTTTTGCTAGGGATAATTAAATTTAATTTGATGCCAATACCAATACATTACATTACAAAGTACAGAACTTGATGGATTTTTTTCTGAAGTTCCGGCATTCACTGCATACTCATGTGTGTATCCCTCCAGGATATGACAGTTACCTCAGTTCTTCTTGTGTCATAATAATTTACATAAATTTTGTATTAGCAATCCTCTCTCTCCCATTAAGTTTTATGAAGGACGATGACTCTCGAAGTCACGATGAGTCTTTTAAAATAACTTATTTCATAATTTAACTTAAACAAATATTTCAGTTATATTACATTCTGTGAAAGGCAAATTTACTTAATTGTAAAACTATTTTCGATGCATAAAATAAAATGTAAGCTTTCAACTAAAAATTTATAATTTATTTCTAAAACTATATTTCTGAACCAAATGGTTATTATTGACTCCTAGAAAATTCTAAAGTTGAGTAATATTTTAAAATTTAAATTTTCTTCTTGCTACGTGTGCAATGAAAAACTGATGGTCACACGACGTTTTTTTTAATACGTAGCCCACGGAGGGATAAATTTAACACAATTTAAGGCAACTCACACTTTTGGTTAACAAATCTTCAATCTGTGGTAGAATTAGCTGAAACATGGTCGACCGGGCTAAAAAGGCAAGAGAAGCTCTCTGCGACTTCATACTATTCCATTGGATCGGGTTGTGAAATGTTATGAAAGAGAAGAACAAATCTTGTTCCAGACCTGAAAACTAAAGACAATCATGTGCGAAAAGGTTTCGTACTTTTTCTATTGCTATGTCCACACAACGACAATAAAAATGTCAAAAAACTGCACGAGCATGCAAATGCATATACAATTTGTACCGTTCGAGGTAAGTGCGCGCGCATGCCTGACCAAGTTGTATATGAATTTCCACGCGCGAACAATTCCGTTTCATTTTTATTGTCGTAGTGTGGACATAGCATTTGGAAAAGCCGACAATCAGAACCGAACGAATAGAATTACGTGAAGAAAAGCATATGTGTCATTTACGATGAGTACACTGGGCCATACACGAGTTCGTTAAATATGTGGATTTGAAAGTATTGAACAATCGCGCGAGGGTCCCACAGGTGTACTTTGGTTACCCTCTCAAGTGTTAACCTCGTCACTTGACAAGAGTTATAAATTACGTGGTTAAATTAGCTGTATTAAAGCTCCATAAAGGCTAGAAAAAGACAACCAGAAATCTAAATGGTTGAGATCTGAAGTCGGATTGCCAGGCAAGCCGTCCGTGACTTGTAGAAACTCGGCGTAATATAATGGGAAGGAAAACCGATAACGCCTGAAATCTCGTGAGCGAAGCGGGAAACTACGAGATTCAAAGAAGTCGACCGAAGGATGGGGGTCGGGAAGATAAAATTGGATAGAAATTCTATTCCTGTTTTTTTTTTCTCTGTATTTTTGTGAGATTGTCACGTGTGGGCTTAAAACGTTCGCAAATATGGAATTGGGAATTTCGGATTCAATATTTTTACATTTTTTTGTGAATACAACATTGATGTTAATTGATTTTAAATAAGTATTTACTCTTTTCGAAAAATCATTTCAGGTTTATTTTTGTATATAATGTGGGTAGTGCTAGTTCATTTAAATGAATTTAACTTATTATTAATATTATGACTTGTTTGAAACATCGTTGTTGTATTGTATCCCTGAGTTATAGGGTCCCGCCTATTCCTTATCGACATTGTGCAATGGAATTTCAGATCTTAAAATTTCGGCAAGGAAGAAACCGGATCATACAGCTTAATTATAATTTGCATAATGATGGTTTTTGCAACTAGACCTTTCAAATGTTCCATGCACCGTAACTCACTTATATACTTTAGAAAAATAGAAAATTTCAAAGAATGTATAACCTAAGTTGTTTATTTTGTCACCACCTTTACAAACTATAAGAAAACTACTTTAGCCTTGTGTGTTACGCGAAAAAGTGAAGTTCTTTCCGTAAAGGAGTTAACACGTCAGAAAAGTTACTATTACATTAGAAGGTGGTACTAAATAGAAAAGTGATTTAGTAATCATAGGTGGAAAAATTAATTAATCATAGGTTGGGAAATTAATCTGTTTCTTAAAATTTGTAACCAATCGTAAAAGTTGCGTGATTCGAAGGTATCTTTAAAAAACACATAATTTACTTCCTTAAGTTTTCTGAAAGCATTCTTTAAAAGCTGCTATTTTAGTTATATTGAAGTAGTTTATAAAAGTTAGTAATTGGTAAAAATAATGATAAATGGTTTATTATAAATCGGGAAAGGAAGTACTTTTGTTGAACCCATTATTTTAAAAAGACACCCACATACCATTATATTCCCATCACTAACCGTAAAAATAATAGCAAACGGAAGTCATTACACCATTACTTCGGTAAGTGACGTACTACCGGATATTTCGTGTACTAGATCCAAAATAGTAGCTCGGAAGAAAGAAGATCTTCTTATAAATTGATAGCCATAAGCCATAGTGAGCAAAAACGCTTTCTACAGTTCGTGAAATAGTGTATAACCCTTTATAAGGCAATTTTTTCTAGTAATGTTACGTTAAAGTATTTCTGGGATTGAGATTGATTTATAAAAATAAATTCATTTAGCTCATTACCTAAAATTAATTTTGATTATTAAGACCATTTTATTTCGGTGGGAAGTACGTTTCCCATCGCCCGCTGGGAGCTATTCAAACGTATCGTCCATAGGAATCCTGCATTAGTAGTTTTGTATGTGTGTGTGTGTTTTCTGAAGTTATCAGGAGATGGGAGGGAAGCATTAATTAAAATTGATGAAGTTGCTGGGAAGTATACTTCACACAGCCTTATAAAGGGTTAAGAGAAGGCTTCATGTGATGATCTTGTCCAACAAGAGTAAATTATTGAAATCTGGGCTTCAAAAATGGTAGCGAGAGTCTCCTAAATAGTGTCACAATAAAAATAGCTCTCAGTTCTAAGGTATATTCCTAGTCCACAAAAGGCTAAATCGCCAATAAAAGAAAAACAGATAAAAAAATAAGTGTATGTTATAGTGCTGGTTCCATCAGACAGATATTGCAAAAAATCTGTTAATTTCATTGTATAATGCATATATATGCGGATAAATACAGTAATTTTCATTAAAAAGTTTTTTTAATACAAATAATATTCTGCTGAAAGTATTTTTTTCGTTTGTTATCCGAGCAGATTGCAATTGAATAAGCATTTTAAATGTTTGCTATAACTCTTTGCGAGGAAACAACGACGGTTGGAAGATCGTTGGACTGCAGCTCTAAATGTCCGTTGATCGAGCCCGGGTTATTATCCCACATAAATGTTGTGGTTTATTTCCACGACTATCATTGTTATTATTGGAGTTTCTATTCCCCTTTTCGGTATACTATTTTATGATAAAAAACTGATTTTGCGTTCAAATTACAAATTGCTAGTATATAATAAATGTTTCCTCTATAAATTATACTGTATTTTATGGCATATAGCTGATAATTTTTATTATGTAAAAACGTTTTTTTACAGTGTATGACAGTGATGAGAGCCAATCATTGATAACACATTCACAAACTAAAATTTAATATAAAACCTTTCTTTTTCTCATATTACAGCGTTATAATTTAGCTCCATAGTGTGTTAAGATGATCCGAATGATTAGAATCGGGACTTTTCATGTCAAACAAAAAGATCGGTCAAACCTTGTTATACATTTTAATGCTGGAATATAAATCCCGCGTTAGCGGCTTGACAAACTGCTTCAAGGATTGAGGAATCTGTCTTTGTAATCCTGGCTGGTCATTTGTCAAAATGTCAAACCGGAAAGAAAGTTATTTCGGGTCGATGAATTTTTTAGCTGTTTCATTCAAAGCTCTGTTCCATTAAAATTCGAATAATAATCCATCTTTTGAGTCTTTTTATACAGTTTGATTGTATCGTCTTGTGAGAAAAAATTTGACGTTGACGACAACTGACTTTATTGAGTTAAACTTAATTAAACCTTATTATGTTTAGGATCTATAATTCGGTATTTCTTTTAAATGCCTGTATTAAAAAAAATTGCTTTTTCGAGAATGAAATGTAATGGAAACTAAAAAAATATAAATTTTAACTATTTTTAGGATTATTTGAATATCATGGATCATATTTCATCAACTTGATTCTTATTGAATTGATGTAAATAAATAATGGGTATGTACTTTATAAAACTTTTCCAACCATACAGTATGATGCATGTCTGTTTTGCTTTCTGTCTTTTGTCATAAACTGTGAGGATGATGTATGTTGACCTCCAAAAATTGATATTGATATACTATGTTGTAAATAAATTTGGCGATATTTGCTGCAGACTAAATAGGCGAAAATGACAGACTATTCCATTTATTCTAGATTTGCTGAATACTTCTCCGAAATGTCAATTCTTTCTAAATCTAGGACGTACGTGTAAATAAGCATAAATTGTTCTGTTTAACTTTTTTTATCCTTAATAATATTTTGGGCTAGGTCTGTTACGAAGTATTGTGTATAAGTTTATGAAAATGACAATTTCAACAGACGCGTTTAGAAAAGCCCTCAAACTCGTGGAATTGCCAGGATGCAATCGGGTATATCCCTTTTATATTTAACGCTGGCATCAGAATGGAACATACATGGTGGTTATAAAATATCGCGCGCTATTCGGAGTGGTCTGTAGCTTGAATGAATAATCCAAATGCATCAAGAATTGAGACACATACTATTCAAGAAGGGGGGAAAAGAATGGAATCATAAAAAAGACAGAATCCTAAAAAATAATCATAAAACAGAATAATCATAAAAAAACAAACTGGTCTCTTGACCAGAATCTAAATTGCGAGACGTTGTCAATTATGGCAATTACGGTCAACGCAGCTAATTACGCCTCGTAATTTAGAACCCTGGTCAATAGACGAGTTTCCTTTTTATGATTCCATTCCTTTCCCCCCTTCACGATTAGTAAGTGTCTCAAAGTTTTTGCATTAGGATTATTCATTAAAACTTCAGACCACTCCGAATAGCGAGCATTATTTTATAACCACCTTGTATTTCGTTATATTTAAATGATTGTAACCTGGTTTAAAGAGAATCAAGTGGAATAAAATAATCGTCCATAAAAAAAATGCCGTTATTAAGGCAACACCCGTGGAACATCGGGTTTTTAAAGATATTGTATCATAAAAGAAGCAATTTTTGTAGTTTATTTTTGATTTCTAAGTGTATTTTTCGATAAATTGATTGACACATTTATATTTATTTTTTAAATGTATAATTATACAAAAAGGTTAAGTGCATTTGTTATAGATTTAGAAATTACCACAAAGTCGAAATGCATTGCTTATTCTGCGTGATTTTATAAATTGGTATTATACAATTCAGAACAGTTTTAAGTAAAATAATAAAATATAATTTATATAATACTTTTGTTAATGTTTTGCCTTAAAGTTTTAAATTTCAAAACAACGTCCATTTAAAACAACGTTAATTCAAAAAACAACAACAAAAAAAATCGGTACACTCTCTAATCTCGTTATTACACATTTAAAAAAAAAACTTATAGACAAGGCAATTTATTAACCTTCAAAATAAATGTAATTTTTATTCCCAGAATTTATTTGTATCAAACGGACTGCATGCCGACAATTTTTTTTTTCAAACGGACTGCATGCCGACAATTTTTTTTTTTCAAATAAAAAAATAAATTGGAATGCTACAGGGTCGAATATCAAAACGAAATTCAAAGCGATTTTACATTTTTTTCGAAAGTTTTTTTTACCAGCAAAATAAATTTGAATTCCAATTTAATACCAAAAATTATCCAAACAGAAAAAAGTTTTTTTGTTAAGAATACTTTTAGTTTGATAAAAAAAAACTTAATACTTTTTTACGAATATAATTAACCAGCATTTATGAAAATTTCAATTTTTTGGGGGATTTAATAAAGATTGAAAATTATTCAAGCATATAATGAATCGTTAACTACCTATAATTTATTTATCAGTTCATGTGTCAGACGCTCTAAGCTTAACTGACATATAAAACTTTTTTTGCTTTAAAATACACATCAAAACTTTATTTTAAACCTTTATTTTTGATAACTGACACGTTTAAGGATTAACTTTTTTTAATCGCACACCTGTCAAATCTCAAATTGTAGGGATTATGTTGTCCAAACCGTCAACTATTTTAAGTTTGCTTGAACAAATAAAAATCGATTTTTAAGTTGGTCATAACAGTAAACCAGTCGAGAATTTTGTGTATTGGATTTACGAAATATACTTTAATGTATTAACAAAATCAGTTTGACATTATTTTTTTTTATCTTTTTGAACGAATTTGACTTATTACTATCGCGTGTAATATTACATATTTCACTTTTTATTGTGCATGTAAAGACAATCATGGGAATATTTAAGTTTTTTAAAGATACATTTACTGAAAGTTGTAGTTCAAAAACTCGCATTTGTAAAAGCTTAGTAAGATGTGGGGCTGGGGAGCCCAGTCGGTTAACCACTCGCTTAGCATGCGGAAGGTCCCAGGTTCGGGTCCGGGCATCGCCAAAATAGCCGCCGACCTATAAACGGCCCGTGCAGCCAAAAATGTCCGACGAATAATACCAATACCATCTAGATTAGAAGGCCGGCGAACTAAATGCTTGACGTCATATAAGTGGACCGATTCTGTGGTTTCTACTAATGGTCATTCGTGACTAGATCTTGTATTTGAATACATTTGTAAGATAAGATGAATGAAGATGCAACGTCATCTTAAGATACGACGTTATTGGTCAACAAATCGAAATTGGTCCACTAGTGTGACGTTTTGTTGCTTAGTTCCTCGGCCTTCTAATCTAGATGGTATTGATAATACCCCGTGTAAGGGAGTGCACGTTAAATATCCTTCAAAGTCCCTAACGCTGCGTATGATGTCGTGTGGGTGCCTATTCAGGTGTTGGCTCGTCACCTGACTGTGGTTCTAAAATACGACGCCCGTCGCCAATAGCCCTCGTGCAGCTTTAGTGCTACGATAATTCATAAAACTAACCCTTAATAAGATGTAATGGTACCTGACATTCATTTGCGGCTTTTTAAAAAATAATTTGAACTGAACGATGAATCGCTTGTTAACCGTTTGGGCCCTGTATCCAGTGTTGAGCATCAATCAATTCATTTGTTAATTAACTAAAAAAATCAATTGCAATTGAATTAATCACAATGAAACTTTTAATTGTAACTCATAATTAAAATAATTGCAATTAAATTTTTCAACTTTAAAATATCTGAAAATGGGAAGAAAATTGACTTTTAAATGGAAATAATGTTAAAATAATGAATAAGAATTATTAACCCTTTCAGTCCCAAAAATTTACTACACTACAGAAACATCTGTTATTCACAAAATAAGCTTACTTTAGGTCAAATATACGAATTCCATAAGAAGAAAAAATTCATTTAAATTTTTTATATGGTTTTTGAAACAATGCCAAAATTTTTTAACTGTGGAAAACAACAAAATAAAAATATATATATTGCTTAAGAACACTTCGAGTTATATATTTTAAGGTATCTGACCATATTATTAAAAAAATTTAGTTATTATTTTAACTGAAATAGTTTACATTGTGTTTTAAATATGTGGAACTGAAGTGAACTTATCAAAAATCAGGAGAAACGCTTGTTGACTATTTTCTAAATAAAAAAAATAGTAGTTCTGACTTCTATTGAGATTAATGTAAAATATTGTCTGATAGAAGAAAGTGTGAAGAATCGAATGATGTGTGTTTGGATGTCATAACGCGACATAAAAATTTTGGAAAAAATATTGAAAGTGATGATGCCAAATGGCATCACTGGGACTGAAAGGGTTAATATTATTGTCTACATTTTTTCCCCTCATTCCGTCCTTTTGCCGATGTTTCCAACCTTGACCAGAGATCCGTGATTATAGGTCTTATAATATACCTTTTTTTTGCAATAATTCAAATATTTTTAAAGGCTTGATTTTTAGAAGCTACATGTCTATTTCATACTAGGGTAAACTGATCAGTGAATCAATAGGCCCCAGTGAATGAACAGTTGGAAAATACATTTAAAAAGTAAGGATTAAAAATCCTTCCACTGAATGGATTGGCAACACTGAATTCTCATCTAGTAGGAAGCTACCTGACATCTGATTGGTTGTCCTGGTCATTAATTGAAATCCAACATGTTTATTGACTGGACATTTTTGTATTCATTCACTGGTAAAAGTACTGTTCATTCACTTGGCTTTTGTACCACAGCAAATACCAAAGCAATACAATATAAAGCCAACTCCTTTTTCTGTAGAATTTACATACAATAACAGATGTGTTCACATTGCCACAAACCCACAAGCTATATTTTCTTAATATGTATGAATTTTCTTAAAACAAATTGTGCTTAAGCGTTCATTCACTGTTAAGTCTACCTTATGGTCAACTGAATAGTATGGCTAGCTGAACACCATGACTTTGAACATATCAGGGTGTTACAACGGTCTGCTTAACAGCATCCTAATGATTTATTAGACTGACCGATAATTAATTCGGTTGGACGCTTCATCATAAGCGTTTGATACACAACCTACTGCCGGATATATGGGAGGACAAGGGTGTTTTAATTAATGCCTATCGGACATTCATTTATCACCGTATGCTATTTACCAATTATGAACGTTTCAATCAATATTTTTTTTTAAATTTGAAGAAATAAAATGATTAAAAGTAGATCATTGATATGATAAGGAATTATGTCAGCTTGCTTTTTCGTATACCTTTTGCAACTTGCGTTTTACCTTCGTTTTTAGGTTAATATGACATCTGTTTATAAAATCTATCATTATAAGTTATATTATTTCGTATGTCCGTCCACCTGTCTTTCTTTTCATCTCTGTTTCAGGAAGAATTTTGGTTAAATTCGGTTCAATTGTATATTAAATTGAATGGTATTCAATTTAGTTAAATTGAATAGTATTCAATTAATTTTTTTCCCGAGATATTTTTCATTCATTAATCAATAAACAAAAAATTGAATACACGTTAGTGGTTTCAACAAAAATGAATTATTTTAACTAATATACTAAAAGCAAACAAGCGAGGTGGAAAATCATCATGCGTTTTTATGGCCCTTTTCCTATTAAGCGATACACTTTGCATTATACTATATTCACTTCTTTCCAGAATCCTATCCCCTAATAGTATTCGTTTTCCTAATCATGTGTTACCGTAGGTCATAAAAGTGCAAGACTCGCTATTCGACTGGAAACAGGCATGCAATTCCTCGACCAGCATTTTATGTTCCTCTTTTCGCAGCGACATCGAGTAACAGTGTCCTTAAGGCAAGCGACTGATAAGTGGAGGATAAATAAGACGAAGATGCTGCTCGAAGGAAAATAATGGTAAATTTCGTATGTCAAGTGAAGCTATCATCCTTTAATTTATGCTTCCAGGCAAAATATTTGTCACATTATTTGGAGGTATTTTATTCGTTGTTTCCACAATACTAAAAGAGTGTACTATGCCCTTTTAGAAAATGTATTTAAAACGAAAATATAATAGATAATTGGATATTGTTCCGGAAATTTGCCTACGTGTGTCCCTTTAGCCATTATTTGTATTTAAACAATTTATTATTGAGTATTAGGGGTAACTAAATTGACTTTAGATGTTCACTCAATAAAAATCAAAAAAGTATGCATCCTTTAAGGTAATTCAATTACAATAAATTAAAGCAAACCAAAATTATTATTATGGCAGCTACTCTTTTCTCAAAAACGTAATTAAGGCGACCAGACAGATAATGGGAACATGTGTACCAAATTTAAAGTCGCAATAAATCCAATTATAAATGCTTCACTTTAGAAAATTGAAAGCAATGAAGTAACTGTTTACTTAAAACTGAGATTTTAAATTTTTTTATTTGTTTAGTAGTTTACGGTTATCGTGAAAAAATGTATACTTTCTTTGTTTTGTTGTGGTGTATTAAATCGGCTTAGCGGGTCTGGGAATCCCAGACGATTAGGCATTCGCCTAGCACCTAAAAGGTCCCAGGTTCGGGTCCGGGTATCGCCAAATTAACTACCGACCGATAAACGGCCCGTGCAGCCAATAGTCAAAAATGTCCGACGAATAATATCCCGTGTAAGAGTCCTAACGCTGCGTACGATGTCGCCCTTAACGGTTGCGTTGGTTGCCTACTTAGGTGTAAGCTCGTCATTTGACTGTGGTTCTAAAATACGAAGCCCGTCACCAATAGCCTTCGTGTAGCTCTAGTGCGAAGATAATTCAAAACTTACCTAAATTGTCTTGGCTACTTAAAGATGGTTTCACTATTCTTTCTCGCCAAGTTTTTAAATCTTATTTAGCCTCTATGTACTGATAAACTCATACGAATAAGAAATGTCATTTGGTGACTTGAATTCTGGGTGCACGAACCAGGTTATGGCCCCTTTAGCTACTTCCTTTTTATGCGTAAATGTGCGAAAATGTTTTTGTAAAAGAAACTTCGGCAATTGTTAAATCGATAAGGTAGAACAAAAATTGAGTCGTAGTGAATGGCTTCTAGTTAGGTGTCGAAGGTTGTTTCCGGAGGCTGTATTTTGGGAAGTCTTTGGGTGGGTTTATATTTGTTTGTGAATATTTGCATTTTTGAATGGTTGCAAAACACACTATTTTCCAATGTCCTGTACGCATGTTATTTTAGCTACCAAAGTTTATTGTAAGACGAGAAATTTTTATATATTTGAATCAAAGTTTTAATAATTGACAATTACATTAATGAACTCAAAATACTTTAAGGAAGTTCCGTAAGAAAAAAAATAATTTATTAAATAATGATTTTAAATGTATATTTTTAATTTAAAAAAACTTTTTTTAAGAATTATGTATAAGAAAATTTTAATATTTATAATTAATTTTGACATTTTTGTAGTTTTTGTACTTAATAAGAATTTTTTAATGTTTATAATTACCACAAACTACATGCTCTGCTGCTCCTTCTTCATTTTTTACTAATTTTTAAAATTTCAATTAATTTGGCAATGCCAAACTGCATTCTAAAAATCAACAAATAGTACACCCACAAACAAATATAGTGTAGGCCTATACTCTAACAACAATAAATGAACAAACATTTGCAAAAAATGTATATAATAATTAACTACACATACCATACGAAACTATAACTTTCCAAAAAGAGTTTTCAAAAGTCCGAACCACGTGTGCATAGACTGAAAGATCTCCAACGCGCATACCCAGCAGCGCAAGTGGGAGGAGCCTAACTCCGGCTTTCGGAATCAAACCCAAAGCATTCACCGAAGATCCGGCAGTCCCGGACTACAACTCACCATTAAAACATACTCTACGGAACTTCACAGTTACCGGACAACGTGTTTTGTCGGGCTTGTTGAGTTATGTTTACGTTGTGATGGTTCGTGATCGGTTGAATACTCTTTAAAATCCGGCTGTCCCGGACTTCAACTCACTATCAAAACATACTCAACGGAACTTATTGGTTACAGGACAATGTGTTTTAACCTTACGTTTGTTGAGTTATGTTTACGTTGTAATTGACTGTGATCCGGTGAAAACTTTTCAAAATCCGGCTGTCCCGGACTTCAACTCAATATTGATACATACTTTTTGGAACTTATCCTTGAACAAACAACGTTTTTAACTGGATGTTTGTTGAGTTATGTTTACGTTGCAATTGCTGTGATCTGGGAGACCTTTTCAAAATCCGGCAGTCTTGAACTTCAACTCTTTTTCAAAAGATACTATACGGGACTTTTTGAATGCGGGCAATGTGTTTCGTTCAGATTTTTTTAGTGATGTGTAAGTTGACATGATCGCGTGATTTAGTGAACATCATTTGACTGAAAAAGCACATTATTGAGTTCATGGAGAGACTTTTTGTTAAATAAAATAATTAAAGGGTGTAAGGGAATTAAATTGACCAATTATGGATTAAGTATTTTCGATTGTACAATGAATTGGTGTAAAGGCATATATATTAATATAATAGAAAAAAGTAATCTTATTCAATTCTAATTATGGCTGGTGTAAACGAACAGAAGTTTGCATTTTGGAACAGAAAAACAAAGGACTTGGCACATAAGTTTGTGTCATTCTTGTTTGCTTGTGCTTGTACTGGAATAATTGGAGTGCAATCAGGTAAGCAATTTATAAATACTTTACAGCACATACAATTTTTATAAATTTTATTTTAAACATAATTGTCTCTAAAATATAGTATAGGAAAACATAATTTTAAACTGATTTTTTAGAATTGAAATAAAAAATCGAAAACTTGCTCCTCTTTAGTAAATAATGTGATACGTTCGATAATGTTAAAAATCTAAAACAGAGACGTTATTATACTAGAAAGTGAATGAAATATCAAAACAAGCCAAGTAAAAGCTTTTCTTCGTTTTTAGTTCGAAAATTAAACTGTCCATAAGCCCATTGATATAACAGCATACTTAAAAGTGAATACGGTTATTAAAACTTTTTTACTTACATTTAATAAATTCCAACACGGGGCGAAATACGGTTAGAAAATTTTATTCTGGAACGTGTTCGCTATTATTCGTCATTTGTTCGTATCTTATAAAATTAAAAACTATCATTAATAAGAATAAAAAAAAGTTAAGTTATAATACTGAATAACAAAATTAAATAATTTGTTCATGTAAATATTATTAAAATACTAAATTCTAAGCGATTTTATGATCATAGATTGTTAGATAAAATACTAAAATGTATAACTATAATGCACACTAGGTACCAACGATTCTATTTGAAACAAATATACAAATTTTTCTTTCAAATAACTTTTACCTTGTTATTTATATAAAATATTCCACTTTTTGAAAAAAATTATTACTTACATTTAAAAAAAAAGTTTGATGGACAAAAAAACTTTTCAATTACTTTTTGATTTCAGCATAATAAAAAAATCTTTTAATTTAATAGAACTGTTTTGTAGCACAAAAAAGGTGCAAATAATTTAGCGTTATTTATAAGAGTTCAAAAACGCAACATATTAGCAAGCGCAAATGAAAAGCTTAAGGATTTTAAAAAAGCATACAGTCGCGTTGGGACCGTTAGTGCATAAAAACTAAGAATGAATAAAAAACAAAAAAAAAACAATAATGCTAACGAATTTACTATAAAAAAGATATTTAGAAAAGCAATATTTTTTTTGACAAAAAAGACAGACAAAACTAACGAAAAAAAAAGACAACCAAATTGAAGAAAATTGAATAATTACGGTCCATATGACTAGAAAAAAAATAATGTACTTTATGTATCATTTACCGAGTTAACCACATTATTGAGGATGTTCTATGCCTATTAGAAATTGCGGTCTAATGGGGAATACTAGTTTTGTATTATTGTATCGGATTTAGAGTAGAATATTATTCTTTTTGGTTATATTTCGATGTTGTGATATTGAGGAAGATGTTGGTTTAAACTTTTTGACATAACTTTGGTGTTCCTTGGGTAGGATTTGGAAGTCGCTTTTAGTTTATTCAAATATATGTTACACTAAATTGTCTAAAGAAACGAATTGTCATTTCAAAATTCGTATAAATAGACTTAAGACAAATAAGGAAATGGTTGTTTTCATAAAAAAAAATAAAAAAATATATCGTACAGTGATTTTAGCTTAAACATCGCCTAAAATATTTTACTGTTCAAATATTGTCCAATTTTGCTTTATTTGTAAAAGATTATGTCCCTTAAATTTCATATAATGCCTTACATTCTCTTTTAATTAAATACTTTGACATTTGTTTTCATACACAACTACTACTCCAAATACATAATAGCCTCAAACCGCTCCACAACGCCCCTCTAATGGATCTCCATTTGTAGCCTGTCCAAAAATCCCCCGCCTCACTTCGGGCTAAGGGTAAATACGATCCCAGCAGCAGCAAGAGAGGCAATCTGGAGTTGGCTTCGTGGAGGCCCTCATTATTCAAGGACCCAAATGACCTCCCTGGGGGCTGGGCTGGCATTGTGGCACAGTGGGCATCTTTCTGTCGGCCCCTGATCCGTCTTGAGGCTGTTGCCAGATCTCTGGAGGCGACCACTGAGCCCCAAATTAAGAGGAATGGATGGGGGGAAAGAAATGTCGCCTGCAACCGTAAAAAGATTGCTCTGGCTTGCTGTGTGGCTGGGAAGTGGGAGTTTATTGATAGGGTTAAGTTTTGGGTGGTATGAGGGCATGTTAATTGTAGAAAGTAATTATGTTTATTGTGTGGGGTGAATTTTACTGAATGTTTCCGATAAGTTAACGTATCGGACTTTAAAGTTACATTTGAAATAATTTGATCGTGGGTAATGGGTATATAACAGAATAGTCTAATAAATTGAAACTAGACTGTCCATCAATGTTATAAAAATTTATTCCTTTAATTAATAAATAAAGCTTAAGAAAATTCAACATTCACTGAAAATTTAAAAGTTTTCCTCTCTCACACAATTAAGTTCACTTTATAAACATGGGCATAAATAAATTCAATACCAGAGGCATACGCTTAAAATTATTTTTAATAGTTTCCCGAAAAACTTCAAAAGGAAATAAGGAACTGTGCACAACGTATACATTTTTCCATTCATCATTATATAAATTCACCATTGTATGAAAAGTGTACAATTTTACTATATTTGAGGTAATATTTTGTTAAAGATTGAAACTAAAAAACACTCTTTGTGCTTACACAAGATGTGTTTTGAAGAATTTGAATTTCCTGTAGAAACACTAAGTTTTGTTTAAATCTGTTAATTGCAGAAAAACTTTAGAACCAAGTGAAGTAAGACTAAAAATAGTTGATAAAGGGGCTCATTCTCTGGTTTAGAATATTAAATTGGATAAGCTCCCCTTTCAATTTTTCAGTGAGTTGAATAAGGACCAAGCTAACTTGGGAACTAAATATTGACAGTTTTGCTTTAATCAAAAAATCGAGCAAAAGATTTTCCACCACCATTCTCTCCCAATTGAGCCATCTTTCCGTAAGCAGCACCCTTTAAACCCATTTTGGGTTGTTTAATATTTCTTAGATAAGCTAACTATATTATTTATAGTTTTAATAACTCATAAAATATTTTCCAGGTACATAAATTACAATTAATGTGTTATTTAATATTACTAAGATATGTTTATCTTTCTTATAACTGTATGTCAAATGTATGACCACTGGACATATTTCTGCCATCACTTGGTCCGCTATGAGGTTATGTGTATTCCCAAAGGAATCACGGGTAAAAGGATAAAATTACGATAAATGGATTCAGCTAAAGTAAATGTCGCCTTAGCATAAAATATCATTTTGGACTGTTGGGTGAAAGAGAACGGTGTTGGGGTTAACTTTAGGATTTCTTGTCAAATGTTCTCAGCGATTAGGTTGTATTTTTTGCTTTCTAAATCAAACCAATAAACATAATATTGGATAGTGTTTCTTAAACAGTACATAAATCGTTTTTTATGAATTGTGAATTTTTTTTAAATTGCAAAAGATTTGGCAATTGTCTTTCTTATTTGATAATATAATTTAAAGAATGATATAAAACCTTGTCGTAAGCTTTTTAGGATAATCTTTAAGTAAATTAAAATTTCAAGCGTTGTATTTATAATCATAATTTAAGAGAGAAAATGACTTATTTTACCGCATGAAAATTTTGGGTAGTAAATCTACTTTGATATTTTTAAGGTGGCATCATAAATATTTAAAGTTATGATAAATAGCAATTAACAAACCAACAATATTCTAATATGTGTTTCGATTTATAACAAATACTCGGGAAAGTCAAAAATAATTGCTTCTTAGAAAACTGAAGATCATCCTTTTTTCTTTAATATGGATATTTGAATTTTAAAGAAGGATTTAACTAGATACGAGATTATAATATAAAACGAGATTATTTGCTATCCACATATAAAAACCAACCTTATCAACTCATTCAGGAACATTTCCTTGATTTAGTATGAATGCAACATAAACATAATTTGCCAAATGTAAATTGAGAAAAATGAATGGAATTCAAAGCAACTTTAGGAGATAAACTAAAATGAAAGATAAAGGCTAATTGGGTATGATATACGAGTGAAATATGTTTAAGATATTTCATATTTAAATGTAGTAGGGGCTTTTATAAGATAAATTAATACTAACATAAATCCATGAACTTGTCCTAATTTATTATATAACTATTAGTTTATTAAAACTTTATTCTTCAAACCTTGAAAAAAGAATATTTCTTAGAATAACTTTTGTGTTTTTAATTTTTGAAAACTAATAGTTAAAATAACATTTAGATTCAAATATTTTGTTTTTCTTCTTTAAAATGTTTATGGATGTTTCAAAATAATTTCTCATTTATTTTAGTCTGATAGTTTAATAAAAATAGTTAGATTTTTGAGTTTTAGTAAGTGTTTTACACCTTTTTGATTTTAACTAGTCAGGCGCTCTTTTTTCATATAAAAATGTTTTATGAGAGACAATTATGAATATTCTAAAATCATTCATGAAAGTATGTTGATTATTTAAATTGATTTTTTAGATATTTATGTAGGCAAGTTCCATGCATAAACTATTTGGATTACTTGTATAATATACTATTAAAGTATAGTCTGGATTAGTAAGTAAAGAACCTTTTTCGACGACAAGTTTTTTTTTACGAAGTGAAACTATTTTTCATAAAAAAAAATATCCTGATTGTAAAATAGAAAATTAAGACCCTTAATATTTTTAACATGTAGATCTCAAAATTAATATTTACACCTTTTTAAAAACAATCGCTGTAACTAACAATTATCCTGAATTCTTCAAATCCATATTGTTTGAAGAGTAGTTTATGCAAATTAAGATACATCTCCACCGATAAGTTTATTTTATTGCCCCTCAAAATAAGTTTTCGTAAACATGAATTAATTGTTAATTAGAGAATTACATCTATATACGATATTAACAGTTTGTATAATGTACATTTGCGCCTTCAAAAACACTCTAAGTAACGAAGATCATGAATAATATATTTAACCTTACTGTTAAATTTTTAATTTGCTTTAAAAACAACGTATCGCACTCACAAAGAGAAAATTAAATATTTACCAAAATTACGCAAATATTTACTTCGGACGCCCATTTCTCACGTCTTAAAGTAATGCGACCCATTTCTCTTTAAATAAATAACGAATTTGTAATATATTTTGATAAATTAACGCAGAATATGCACTTAGGCCTAGGAAAATGAGAGCGTTGTCGGTGTTGTAATCATAAATTAAATAATGATAAATGATGGTTTAGGAATTAAGATTTCGAGGGGAGCATTTTCTCAGAAGCGGATCACTTGAGTGCTAAAGTGCTAAAGAAAGATCCAACCGTTGACTGTAATTAGTTGGTAGAATAAATTACAGTTTGATTCTGAAGTGAGTGCATTAGATATGAACTGTTTAGTCAAAGTAGTTGTATAGTTGTTCAACGGCATTAAATGAGTATGCAGGAAAAATTAGTTTCTTAAGAGTATTTAACTTTTTTTCTGTAAACAAGAAGTTTTCATAGCATATTATTTTTTCAAATGTTTTGTGACATTTTTCATTTGTTTATGTTATAAAAAGTTTAAATGCTGTTAATTAACTTTTAAAAATAATATGTCAAAAAAATATTTTTCAGAAACTAGATTAAGAGTTGAAGTTTAAAACTTAGTTATACAACATATTACTTTGTTTTTTATTTACTTTAAGCTAAAGTTATTTTGAGTTAAATTTATTATAGGTTTACCTAATTTCGTAAGATTTTTTCCAAATCGATAAGTACCAGAGACATAACATAGAGTGGACTGCGCATTAATAGTAAAGCAGCTTAGGGATGGAAAACCAAAACCGGTTTTCAAAAAACCGATGGTCCTGGTTTTGACTGAAAACCGGTTTTTTTTTTGTATAAGGCCCTTTGGAACCGAAAACCGGTTTTTTAGGGAAAAACCGATGGAAAATGGAAAACCGTTTTTTTCTGGAAAACCGCCATCCCTTGCAGATTAGCATTATGTCCTAAACATCATAAATCGCCAAGAGGGGAAAGGTTGCTACATATGTCAACTTAACGCTACCGTTTCGTTACGAACTATTCCAAATTGTCGCCAAACCTGAATATCAGCTAGCAAACCGAAGTGGGGACTACCATCAATACCCAAGTCACGTGGGTTTCTACCAATCACGGCAGCTTGAATTTTTTTTAATGTTTTTGCAGACGATTTTTTGAGCATGGTTGGTATTTTTCTCTTTTGGCTTTTATAATAAATATTTAATTACATTCTTTTAATCTCTGAGCATGAATCGTGAATGTTGTACTCTTAATTCAGTAACGTTTTGTGCAAGATGCCAAATGCTTGTGAATTCCTAATTGTAAAGAGGGGTATAAAAAAGGATAAGTCACACTTCACGGGTAAAATTTATTTAGTTCTGCATACTTTTAGAAATTGTGTGTTCTTCATAAACTATAATTTCTATCGAGGGAATTTATTCTAAAAGCTCTTTTATACTGAAGAATCATATTCATGATTAAATCAACGTTGTTAGAACTCTAATTATAATAAATATTTTGGTCCAAGTCAATTAAATTAATGGTCTGAACATTAGACAGCTTAGAAGTAGAATATTTTTTTACAATTTGGTCAAAACGAAACCTGTTTTTGCAATCATGTTTGAGTTATTTATATTTAAAAAGTAGAACATTTGCTGAATTTAGAATATATTGATGTGTTTTAGAAAGTTGATTTATTCCAGGTGAAATAAAGGAAGAAGCAATATTTCAAAAAAAAAATATTATTTTTTTAAAAATCGGACCGTTAGAACGAAAGTTATAGAAACGGCAGAAAATGTTCACCATGTCAATTACCAACTTATATTACAGCAACACTCTACATAAACCTACTAATGTTCTTTTAAATTAATTTTTAATAAAGAGTCCACATTCAATTGTTCAAGTAATCTTAAATAGACTCACAAAATCAAAGAAATAATCTGATATCTATTAAGAGGATCTTAAAATACTAGCGATTCATCCTTGCTCCTTTCCAAGCTTCTTTATCATAACATTAGATTGTCGGCCTCTGTGTTCAGGTCGTTGTGGAAAAACTCGCCAAATGGTAAACTCGCCATAGATGCGAGCCAAACGCGACACAGTCATGTGACTGTGTAAGTTAGATGTTTAGGACACTTTAGGTTTGCCAATGCGCAGTCCACTCTATGTTATGTCTCTGATAAGTACAGCTGTGGAAATAAAAAAGTACCCACTTGAGGTTATTTCCTCCGTTATTCATCCTAAAGAATCGGACCTTTTTGACATTATGGACAATTAACATTCTGAGTTAATTGCATGACACAAAATTTGCATAAGGGGCCATCTTCATATTAAAAATGTTACTAACTTTAAAATTTCCAATAGCAACACCCCTTTTTGAATCCATATTTCAAATCTCTGACCTATGTTAATACGAAATGCCAAATTTTGTTAGTTTTTAAGCATTATTAGAGGAGTTAGAGACGTGCAAAGTTTAGGTCCCATAATGTTAAATGAGTTGCACATAAAAAACTATCCCGATCTATAAATAATTAAGATAATGAAACGAATTTTTCACTGAAAAGAAATTATAATAACCCAAACAAAATGCATTCAATATTGGGGTATTTAAAACAATTTTTATATTTTTAAATAATCATTATATTAATTTTTTAAAAAAATATGAATGGAAACCCCTTAATATTTTTAAAGAAATAAATTTAAGACAAGAAGTTTAAGCGAAATCCCAATTTTTAAAATTTTTTATTCATAATTTGCTGAGTAAATCACAAAATACTTTTTAATTACCCTTTAGGGGACTGTGTATAAGATTACGTGTGTAATTGATAAATAAAGACGGCTTTGCATGCATGCTTGCTTGTCATTTTAGAGATGATCCCCAAAAGGTCCACAAATGATTCGATTGAATAACTCGCCTAATATTCATCCAAATGTAGCAAAAACTTAGATTTAAGGGTTTTCAAGAGTGCTTAACATTTCTAAGTTATTAAAATTGGGTGTTGCCATTGGAAATTTCAAAGATCGTAATATTTTTAATATGAAGACGGCCCCTTATGCAAATTTTGTATCGTGCAATTAACTCAGAATGTTAATTGTACACAACCTCAAAAAGGTCCGATTCTATAGGTGACTAACGGATGAAATAACCTCAAGTGGGTACTTTTTTATTTCCACAGCTGTACAGTCAACGCTCTCTTATCTCTTATCTAGACACAGGTAGACCAAATGACTCAGTGGGTTGGATTGCAGATTAATACGCTAACAGTCTGAGCGCCGTAACTGGTGCGGGTTCGATTCCCGCCTTCGCACTAGGTGTACCTTCTCTCTATGTCCTTAAAATTCTGTCTTTGCCTGGCTTACTTGGCGATTATATATTAGCAGGTCTCTGATCTAGTACACAAACCTGAATATGTATATACCAACATACTATGCACAGACGTACAAGGTTGATATTTGTTGATGAACTAGAGCGTCGGACGTAAATTTGAGCACTGGATTAGAAACTATTTATGAGAAAACGATTTATTACTCAAAAAAGTGATGCAAAAACCAGAAAGACTCTAAAAGAAACCAAACACCCATGATAGATGCCGATCTGTAGTCAATACCTCGTGAGCAATCTTAAAGTAACTTCTTAAACAATAGAAAAAAAACACGTATATAGAGCAGATGCGCTGTGTGTAGTACGACGCATTTTATAGTCTACCAACTACACATTTTATTCAGACGTTTTAGAGTTTAATTGTTTTTGGAACTGAACACGATTGAAAAAAAAGAGTGGACTGATAGCATATGTACTGGTCTAATAATTCCCATTAATGCAATGTATAATTGTGATTGTTTGAAATAACTAAAATCAATATTGCGATTGCTACAAAGCTTCTTAGAATCCTTAAGCAACTAATCAGCAAATAGAACTAATCAGAAAATTAAGCAACCATGCACTAAAAATAACGTATCATGCGACTGTATTTGAGGTAGACAAATGTATCATTAAATCCCGTGAAATATCTAATATAAGAATGAGGGCTGCTAATGGCTTTGGCGCGTTTTAAGTCTGGAGACTTATAAATGGTGTCTATACACACTACGCGGATAACTGACATTTACCCTATTAATGTCGAAAACTGCACTTTTCGTTTTCTCTATACTTATACACTTTGGAAGTACTTATGCATATGTTAATTAAAGGCTTTGGCTTTATCTTATATTCATGGAAAGCTTTAATAAAAGGGTTATATTATCTAATGCTAATTTGTGAAATTGTTAAAGCAGTCTTTATTAACATTTTGTCAATGCAGTGCTTATTGTGTTACTAAAATCAAGATGCGTCTTACTGCAAGATAACAATCAAATTTGTATAATAACAAAGCAGGTTTGTAACAATAACTGATTCCACACACGATTTATAAAATCTATAATAATAAAAATGAAGTTTTGTATGTATGTATGTGTGTATGTCTCTCCGAAACTCACAAACTAGACATTTGTTTGACTCGTAACTTGGTCCAAATGAGTAGTTCCTACTTGAGTTACAAAATAAGAACTTTCAGAGCTCAAAGTTTTCTATTTTTAGAGAAAATTCGAATTTTCTGGGAAAACTACACCACTTTGGCTCAAATCCGACGATTTCTTTACTTTCCTGATGCCATCTGAAGAAACAATTAAATAAAACTTTCAACGAAAATAAATAAAATTGAAAATGTTTATTTTATTGTGTTGCCATAACTTTCAGAAACTAAATTCATTATTTGAAAATAATTGATATGTTTCAAGTGTCGTATTTCCGACAAGTCTTGATTCCTGGATTTCTTATGGGTTTAGTTGATGATTTCGTCAATGATGGTTCTGTTGATTACAAATATCAAGGCAATAAATGTATAGTTTACCTATAAGTTCTAGAGCTGCCGTTAGGTCTTTATTTTCTCGCCAAATACGTTGCCAATCCCGCCAAATTATAATAAAAACTCGCCAAATGGGCAAATGGTTTGTTAAGCTATTACTGAACTATGATGGTTAATAAAGCCATCGCACTAGAGCTGCATATAAGGGTATTATGTCTTTATTGTTTCGCCAAATATGTTGCCAATCTTGCCAAATTATTTATTAAAACTTGCCAAATGGGCAAAATGTTTTTTAAAATAATTTATAAGCTGGTTGGATATGCTAAGGTCGTTGTGTTAGAGCTGCATAATGTGTGTGTTTGTAGCTATATCTATTTTCTCGCCAAATTATTTACCAAAACGAGCCAAAAGAGTTAAAAGGTTTTATGTATTTATGAGGGAATTGTGATGGCATTTATGAGTACATTTTACAGCGTATTTTTGATTTTAGAATATTAGGGCAATGAATTGAGATTTTTTACGTGATAACGAGTGGGAAGAGAATAACTTAAGTTTATGATTTTATAACAGTTTATAAGGTACACATACTTGGATCGATTTGATATTTATTTAATCCGTGCGAAGTACGGGTATAAATTTGCTAGTTTAAAAATAAAATCTTCAGACTCATTTGATTTCAAAATAAACTTTTAGTCACCAAATGTGCATACTATTATTATGTTCTTTCGTAAACTCAATTAATGATCTCTATCGTTTAAAAAATCTGTTTGTAGTTCGAATATTAAAAAAAGTACAATATTTATTCTAAAATACAGAAGCAAAGCGTATATTCTAACATTATACTTTATATTTTTTAAACACGGATTGGCACTTTTTAAACTATGTCAACACAATAATATGTATTTTAACGTTTTTAGACTTTTAGCATGTTTCAGGGGGACGTATTATTTCCCATATTTTATTCCATAACTTCCTTCGATTGGTGCTCTGCTCTCACGTGACATCGTTCAGGCTCTCAAAAGTGTGATTGTTAAGACGATACTATGTTAATAAAATACTTCAATATCAAGAATACAAAATATTATTAATGTTTGAATTGACTGTCACACGTGCATGAACATTTATCAATCTGAATATAAAATGTGTGTTTATAATTGTTTATTCTTTTAATGAACACCTATGCTAAAATTAAATGTTTACATTATTTGAGATTTTTTCCAGTGAAACCTTTTTGTGTTCCAAAGGTTTAATAAACGTTAAAAAAAACTCAATCTATATAAGAGAAATATTACAGACTAAAAAATACAAATATTTAATACTAATATCAAATTTTCAGGATATTTGGATCAATTTTCTTTTGTAATGTCTGTATAAATTTTAAAATACACACTATAAATGTATTATTCTCGTAACATACAAATTGATAAATTTTTTAAAGGACATTAAATATTGATTGAAAACTATTTAGATAAACTTTATTATCAAAACTAATCGCCTTTGGAATTACAAAAAAGTTACTTATGGACTTTTTTCAAAAGACCTATTGTGTTCTAATGACTTGCGGAAAATCATTATTTAAAAAAAAATATGCGTTGCTTTGTCCCGTATCCTTTATGAATTGAATATTTGAAAGTAAATGTATCTGCTATCGTTTTACTACTTTTAGATTTTTTTTTATTTAGACGATGGTAAGAACTGCTTCTGAAAGTTTGAGGCGGAATGTTCGTAGAATGTGGATGAATATTTAAAACTGATTATTAAGCTGTGAAATGCAGAAAATCATTTATGATCGAATATTTTTAATTGATAAAATTGAATATCTATTTAATAAATATTTCATAGATTCAACCGGGAAAATACGACATACTTTCAAGTAGTTATTAATGTCACGGATAAAAATCTCACTGAAATAGTTTTGAGCGATGTAACGTTTCAGATAAAATGCATTTCTTAGAATTTTCTAAATTGTTTAAGATTGCGATCTTTAAGTTTTAACAATGAAGATACAATTTTGCAAAAATATTTTCTTGGTAGGATATAATATTTTAACAAAACCGTTGCTTTATTTATTCCTTTTTTTGCGATCATCATAAATAACACACTAAATAAGCATTCAATTTTATATTTTAATATATTCAAATAATTAAAAATGCCATATGCTAATCCCAAAACTGAAGTTTTCAAAACACCGTATTTAATATAGAAATAAATTTTCAAGTTACATTTATAAAAGACAAACATGCATAAATTATTATGCGTAATGAGCAATGTCATAATTTTACTGCATTTTTTACTATCTTATTACTTAAGTTTCAAGAACTTTCTGAGAGAATTTATAATTAAATATTTCCTTTCACTTACAAATCTGTAAATGTATTTGTAATTCAAAACTAAAAGCAAAATATTGAAGGCAGAAACGCGCATATTTTTAAATAAAACTGTGATTCGCATTTCGATTAGTTCAGATATTAATTAAGGTTCTTTGAAATTTTAGATTGCAAAATATTTATCTTTGAATTTGATTTTAAATCAGTTATAATAAATATATTTTAGTTAGTCCACTTTTTAATAAATATATGTTTATGCACTATTTGAGGGATACAAAAGTCATCATGGACTTCATAATATTCCACAATACTTATTTAAATATAGTAGTTATTTTTAATTGCTGATATATCACAGTGTAAAGAACTGTATCCCACTGTATTTATAGAAAAAATTGACATTCTGTAATTGAATCGGTGAGTGCAGAAACAACGTCAGTCACAAATTTCAAATTTTTCAGGAGGGAGAAAAAACGTAATAACTCTTCCTCTCTTTCTGCACTCAACACTCGAAACGAAGTCATGTATTTACGGAACTATTCAACAGGCTAACGAATTTTTTACGCTCAACACGCATCTTGCCATTCTACGCTTATTTTCATTGAAAACGAGTTTTCGGATTTTTTTGACTGAAGTGGTTTCGGCACTCACCGATTCAATTGTAATGTATCCTTTGTGCAACTTCATTAAGATTTTTCATACCGCTTAACAGGTCATTAGAATATAGCATTATCGAATAGTAAGTTTTTTTTTTACTTACGGCACAATCCACATCAAAGAAAAGATGTTAATTTCACATTGGAGTCTTTCAGACTAGGTGCTTTTATATGTTACAGATTATGAAAAGAGCAAGCCTATTCTGAAGAGTGATTAATTGTCAGTCCCTTAGAGCTAATACAGTACACTGAGAAAAAAAATACTGTAAACATACAGAAAATTTTTAAGCAATGTTACAGAAATAACCAATTTTACAAAAAAAGTTTTTGTAATTCAGAACAGAAATCTTCATTTCTGAAGTTACAAAATAATTTCTAGTATTTTAGCCTTGATCTTGATTTGGATAGCCCTCGTGTAGCTCTCTTGCGAGGATAATTCAAACCTAACCTAATCCAATCGATCGTGATTCAATTAGCCAATCGCCATTTTAAATTTATACTTTAGTTGGTTGTTTCAAATGAATTTAACTTCTAATTTCCTAGCGATCTATGTGCCGAAATAGCACAGTTGGGAAAGCGTCAGACTGATCATCTAAAGGTTCCTGGTTCGATCCCGGGTTTCGGCCGTCTGCTGTTCCTCTGTATTATAGTGGTCAGTTCCCCCGCCTGTCTTGCGGGAGGCCGGGGTTCGATCCCACGTAGCAGGAAAGTAGACATTTTGTTTTTCTTTGCAAGTGCACGGAAAATGTGGTATCTTGTATAATTACTGAAACATTACTTGTGTGGGATACATAAAATAGTCCTGTAAATCTACATGATATATACATGTAATGCTAACAACAATATATTATGTGTTTTTACAGCACTATTTTTAGTAATTATTTACTAGAAATTTTCTAGGAAAAGTTTTTTACAAAAAATGTTTTGTAATGGTTACAGATTTTTTTTCACAGTGTAGTATTGGAATCATAATTTCCACATATGTATTGCTTTGCCATGTTAGCCCTTTCTTCCCTGGTATGGGAATTAACATAACATTGAAATGAAACAAATTTGCAACGAAAATGTAATTTAGTTATTTAATTATTATAATTGTGAAGTTTTAAAATGATCCAAATACACAGCAAATAGCGATACTATTTTCAAACTTAATCAATTAATAATTAAATAGCCGGATGTTAATTTAATTTTAAATTTTGTTTTAAATAGATTTTATCACAATTCTCATACATGGTGAAACTTGGGTAACATGGTAGAGCAATTTTGTTGTAAAGGTTGTGATTTCAAAACTAATGCTTTAGTTCTATGGGACTGATAGTCCATCTTCATGTTAAGATACTGCATTGCACTCATGTTAATAATACTAGCATTCTTGCTGATTAATTTTTCAACCTAGAACTAACTCGTATAAATAAAAAAAATGTTAATACAGGCAACAGTTCATTGAAATACAACTATTTTTATAACAATTCCACTGCTTGTTTATAACCCTTTCAGTCCCAAAAGTTTACTACACTACAAAAACATCTGGTATTCACAAAATAAGCTTATTTTAGGTCAAAAATAAGAGTTCCATTGGAAAAATAAAATTCATTTTAATTTCTTATATGGTTTTAGAAATAATGCCAAAACTTTTTAACCATGGAAAACAACAAAATAAAAAAAGTGTATAACCCAAATACACTTCAAGATATGTATCTTAAGGTATCTGACCATATTATTAAAAAAATTGTAATTATTTTAACCGAAATAGTTTAAATTGTGCTTTAAATATGTGGAACTGAAGTGATCTTTTCAAAAAACAGGTGAAATACTTATTAGCTATTTTCTAAATAAAAAAAATAGGAGTTCTGACGTCTATCGAGATTAATGTAAAATATTGTCGAATGGAACAAAGTGTGAAGAATCGAATGATGTGTGTTTAGATGTCATAACGGGACATAAACATTTGGGAAAAAAATATTGTAAGTGATGATGCCAAATGACATCACTGGGACTGAAAGGGTTAAACAAGCTAGTTCGGTAAGTATCGAGCAACAAGCATCAATTATAATAAATCTTACTGGAGCAAATAATCTATTTTCGATACCCAGCCAAAAAATTCTGCAAAATTGCTTCACAAAAAAACTTCAAAAAAACTTCACAAATTCTGAAGGAATTTGAAACACTTAGTCTGCAGAATTGCTTCAAGAAAACTGCAGTTTTTTTTAAGTTTTCGTAAAGCAGTTTTGCCGAATATTTTGGCCTTTTTTCAAGAAAACGTGGCGCCATCTAGCGAAATGTAATTAAAATAAAAATTATAAAGAAATAAATTATCGAACGAGTGGGCTGTTTTTCTGACCATTTTGGGAAGTAGGAGCGCGGGATTTGATCTGATGGGATTTGGGCAGCTGTCTAATGCCCTAACGACTGTGCTACGGAAACTTGTTATGAAGTTGGTTCTGTAAATATATGAGCAAACTATATTTTAGTTAGAAAAATATTCTCGCTCGTCTGTTGCTTCAAAATAACTATTTTTTTTAAAGTGCCGAAATGACTTTAGAATGGCTGTAGAATTGCTGCAAAAAAACTGCACATACACCTGTGGTCAATTTTTACATTTATATTGCTTCAAAATAGCTGCAGTTTTCTTGAAGCAATTCTTCAGACTAAGTGTTTCAAATCCCTTCAGAATTTTTAAAGTTTTTTTGTGAAGTTTTTTTAAAGTTTTTTGTGAAGTTTTTTTAAAGTTTTTTTGTGAAGCAATTCTTCAGAATTTTGCAGTTTAGAAGTGCCGAAATGACTTCAGAATGGTTGCAAAATTTCTTAAAAGTTGTAGATACAACCGTGGCCAGACTTCACATTTCTATTGCTTCAAAATATCTGCAGTTTTTTTAAAGTGAATAAATGACTTCAGAATGGCTGTAGAATTGCTGCATAAAAACACGCAGATATATCCATAGTCAGGCTTCACTTTTCTATTGCTTCAAAATAACTGCAGTTTTTCTGAAGCATTAAAAATGACTTTAGATTTGCTGCACAATTGCTACAAAAAAACTGCATAATCCCCATTCGATATACATCAATTTTCTTTTGATTCAAGAAAACTGCAGATTTCTTAAAGATGACTGCAAGATCGAAATTTTTTTGAAGCAATTCTGCAGAATTTTTTGGCTGGGTAGGTCTATTGACAGCATAACTATCTGTTATTTTTTACCTATCTTTTAATGCATTGTGAGTCGTGTATTTTTTATGCAGAATATATAAAAACTTAACATATATTTCCTTATCAACACCTCCAGAAACTTTTATTTTTCTGGAAACCATCAATTCATCAAAAACTTCTTTTTTCCCATCATTTATCTTCCTACCAAGTCTGAGATGACCCTTTGCTACTATGGATAGACTGAATTGCAGTCAGTTCAGGCATATTGATGCTAAAATAGATTACAACTTTCAACATTAATTTCTTATGATTTTTTTTTAGTAAAGGGAGTATTAGACACATTTACTTTTACTAATACTGCGGATATAATTTAAATGCTCACTAAGTATGCGCAACTTATTTAATGGTCATTTTTAATGCTTACTTAAAAAAAAAATCTTTTGTCAAAAAGTGACTAACTTTATATAAGGCTTAAATTCGCATGACTTTTTTGTAAGTTAATTTGATGCAAGTAAAAATCTATTGAACATTAAACATATAATAAACAAGAATGTGTTTATAATAAACCATCTCGTATAATTTTGTTATTTGTATTTTTTTTCAATTTTTGAAGTATTAAAATTTTTTCACTGGTTCACTTTCTTTAAAAATTAATAAAATATTTCTGTACAACCAATTCAGCACCCTATAATTAGCATAATTATTGGAGTTATAATAATTTAAAGTTAAAAAACTTAAAGAAAAAACAACCAAATGGGGAATCAGTATTGGAGCTTAGAAAATCTATGGAAGGTTTACTTTAAATATTTAGCTGTAGTCACAAATGGAGAATATAAGGTAAAGCTGCGAAAGAATATCGTGCATTTTCAGAGCTATGTTAAATCTAAGTTATGCTGAGAAATATATTATTTTTCAAGGAAGAGCTTGTGGATATGATAGACGGTAGACAGATGTATGTAAAGTATCGGAATTTACATGGTGTCATTCGTCTAAATTTTGACTTTAAAATTTTTACAACATCCAAACAAAAGAAAATACAAAATAATTATTTAGCTAAAATTGTTAAGCTTGTCAAATTACTTAAAATATAATTTTAAAAAGTTTTATGCAATAGCTGCTTATTTATAAGCATTTAAAATGAACGGCCAGAACATTAAAACAAGTATTATATCCCCAAAAATAAGAGACAAAGGTAATTCCAAGTAAAGAATAATAAAGGGGGCTGAGGATCCCAGAGTCGGTTAGGCCCTCGCCTAGCTTGCGAAAGGTCCCAGGTTCGGGTCCTGGCATCGCCAAAATAACTGCCGGCCTATAAACAGCCCGTGAAGCCAAAAATGTCCGACGAATAATACCCCGTGTAAGGGAGTGCACGTTAAATATCCTTCAAAGTCCTAACGCTACGTACGACACGGTTGCGTTTTGTGCCTATTCAGGTGTCGGCTCGCCACTTGACTGTGGTTTTAAAATATGACGCCAGTCGCCAATAGCAGCTCTGTAGCTCTAGCGCGACAATAATTCATACCTAACCAAACTCATTGAATAATAATAAATTATGATAATTTTATAAATCATTTGTCAAAATTATATTACTTAAGAAACTGACAAGTTTCGCCACTCAAACATTTTCCCGGTGAATCAACATAGAATACGAAACTATATTTTGCAAAAAAAAAAAACATATAAATCATACTTCAACCACAGTCCAAGCGACTCCTTCAAATTAAGCTTCCACATGAAGTAAACATAACATAAAGCCGTACACTACATCAACAACTTCTATTTAAAGTTTATTGGAATAGACAACTTGTATAATAAATATATAAGAGCTAAAAAAACTGACAATTTCTACATAATTCACCATTTTAAACCCGAGTATTTTTTTCTGAAAGAATGTTACCGTCTGTTTTGCATACTTGCATCTATTTTCATCGACACAAAATAAACGTTTATCTTTCCATTTTGTCCTTGGGGCATTCTAAAGATAAACATTCGCTTTGAATTTAGTTCCTTTAGAATAACATCCCAGAAAGATGAAAACTCCAACACCTTTTAATTAAGGGTTAATGGAATAGTAACAGCATATTGATTATTTTTTCAGACTCATTACTAAAAAAATAAATTAACCAATACGTTTTTCTTTTAAATGACTGCTAAAAACATTGTTCATAAAAAAAAATAATGAATTTGATCACTCAATAAGTTTTTAGCGAATTAATCTGTCACACAAATAGTTTTTTTGAATGAAGGTTGGTTGAAAACTTGCATTTTTCAATGTCTAACCAAGTCTATAATATATATTATATCGTTCAGTCATTTCGTTTTCGACTTTTGACGATAATACATTCAATTAGATAAAGTAGCAAATGAAAAGTTAACAACGCATAGCTTAGTTATATTTTGAAAAATGTGAGTTTTGAACCACACTTCATTTAAAAAAAAACCTATTAGTGATCTATAACTTTCAGATGGATCGCTAAATGTTAAGAGAAATTTCCAGCCTTGCTCTTTCCTTCAACATTTTTTGTGAATAAGAACTAATAAAATCTCTTTTTATATTTGAAATCGTTTGACTTTTAGTGATCAATGTAACTCATAAGTCAATCTTTATACTTAATCATAAGTCCATACTTAATCCAGGGATACACATACACAACCCTTCGAATTAAGTTTCCATGATTGAACATCCAAGAACGCCCCCCCCCCCTGAGAAAACAACTTCTAATTGGTATTTAATGAAGTAGTCAATGTATCCTTAATACTTATCTCTATTTTGTAGAAGTTATTTTAACACCAACATTTGAATCTACAATTTTATGAAGTAAAACTGATCACCATTTGTGTAATGCACATAGCAAGTAACGTATTAATATATTTATCTACCTATATATTTTCTTCGCCACTACTACATAAATCAATTTTCCTCATGCTAGCCCAGGGGCATTCCACAGATAGCAACACCTTCGAATTAAGTTTCCAAGCGAGTAAACATCCCCGAAAGCCGCACGCTCCAGAGACAACTTCTAATTGACATTTAATGATGTATTCAATGTGATTTTAATACGTATTCTTGTTCTGTCCAGTAAATGTTAAAAAACGAAAACTTTTTATCTGAAATGTTAGACACTAAAAGTATCTATATGTTTACAGAAAAAATCGTATTTTGCGTAATTCTTTATAAATATCGTATCACTTCTAATGTATTCTTCACACATTTTCCTCTCCAATAACATATAAGTCAACCTTCTGTTGCAAGCCAGGGACATTCCTTAGGTAGCGAGTGAGTAAACATCTCAGGAAAGCCACACTGTCCAACACCTACTAATTGATATTTAATAGAGTAGTCAATGTTCGATTGTGTAGACGTAAATGTTAAAAATCAAAAAATTCGACAAAATGATAAAGTACCTACATTCTTCATAAAAAAAATAAATACATGCTGTGTAATTCCTCATCACTTAAAAAATCTTCCAGAAAGCCACACGCTGCAACAACAACTTCTAATTAATATTTTACTCTGTAGTCAATGCGTTTTTAAGACTGACTCCTATTTTATAGAAATAAATGTTAAACACCAAGAACCTTTATCAATAAATTTACCTAAGATATTAATAAAGAAACAGCACATTACGTAAACTTCTTGAACGCATAAAAACGTATCAATCTAATGTACTTCTACCTATACTTTCTACGCCAACAACATGCAAGTCAAATCTGCCCAAGAAAAGTTTTCCAAAGTTTCCAAGCAATAAAAATCCCAAAAGGTTACACGCTCCAATGAAATCTTCTATTTGATATTTAATTTAATGATAAATGTGTTTTTAATACTTATTCTGAATTTGTAGAATTAGATGTTCAACATCAAAATCTATTTATAATTTTATAGAGTAAAACATCTACATTTTTAATAAAAAATTCAGCACACTTTGTATAATACTTCAACACGTAAAAAAATCATCTGTAAATCTAATGTATTCCACCTATAACGTCTTTACTGATAATCTAATAAGTCAAGCTTCTCATGGTAGCTCAGGGACATTACAAAGATAGCCACCCCTTTTGAATTAAGTTTCTAAACAAGTAAACATCCCTAAAAGCACTCGTTTCTTGACAACTTCTAATTGATATTTAATTGTGTAGTCAATAATACTTGTTCGTATTTCGTAGAAGTCAATGTTTAACATCAAAAACTAGTTTGTTCAATTTTAATAAAAAATACTTATTTTGCCTAGTTTTTTTTAACTGATTCAGAACGCTGCGTACGATGTCGCCCTTAAAACGGTTACGTTGGGTGCCTATTCAGGTGTTGGCTCGTCACTTGAATGTGGTTCTAAAGTACGACGCCCGTCGCCAATAGCCCTCGTGTAGCTCTAGTGCGACGATAATTCAAACTTAACCTAAATTTAACTGATTCAGTACTTTTGATTCACTCTAATGTACCCCCTCTGCCTATATTTTCTTAACAATGTCAAGCTTTCCATGGTAAAACGTGCATTCCAAAGATAACAACAAGTTCAGTTTCCTAGAGAGTAAACCTAGAAAGTCCAACGAAACGATCCACGATCCTACGAAACTTTTAATTGTTATTTAATTGAGCAGTCATTTAGCTTTAAATATTTATTCCTACTTCATAGAAGTAAATGTTAAACTTCAAAAACTTACATAATTTTATCAAGTACAATTTCCTATAGTCTTCATTCCACAAAATAAGATCTCCTGCAATTCTTTAACTCGTAAAACGCACACATCAATCTAATATATCCTACCTCTATATTCTTTGCCAATAATATATAAGTCAATCTTCTCATGGTAGCCCAGGGGCATTCCAAAGATAGCTACCCTCTTCGAATTAAGTTTCCAAGCGGGTAAACAATAAACACCCCAGAAAGCCACGAGCTCCAGCAACAACTTCTAATTGATATTTAATTGAGCAGTCAATGGGTTTAAATACTTATTCCTATTTCGTAGAAGCAAAAATATATACAATTTTATGCAGTAAAAGTACCTGCATTTTATTACTAAAAACAAGCAGATTAAGCGTATTTTTGACTCATAAAACTTTTTTGTTCAAGGTATCAAGTCTATATTTGTGTCGCAAATAATATATAAGTCAAGGTCCTGATGAGAACCCAAGTGGCATACCAAACATAGCAAGCCAAAGTTTCCAAAGAGTAAGCATCTCACAGAGCCACATGTTTCAATGACAACTTCTAATTGATATTTAATTGCGTAGTCAATGCATTTTTTAAACTTAATTTTTTTGTGTTGAAGTAAGCGAAAAACTTTTTACCTTCAATTTTGTACGGAAATACCTACATTTAAAAAACACACAAGCAAAATTGGTGCAATTCCATAGCATAACACATAAAAAATCGCCAATTATTTTAATGTATCCCACCTATATCGTCGCGTTTCCAATAATATATAAGTCAATCTTCTCCCTCTAGCCCAGGGGCATTCCAAAGATAGCGACCCTCCTCGAATTAAGTTTCCAAGCGAGTAAACATCCCAGAAAGCCACACGCTCCAACAACAACTTCTAATTGATGTTTAATGGAGTAAAGGGTGGGAGGGGGTGGGGATCCTGGATCATTTTGTCGCCGGAAGCGTATTTGTGCCTTCCCAAAACTTAGTTTGAATTTGCGAGACCGAGTTTCGATTCGGTGTTTTAATTAATGTGAGCGGCGATACGAAATAATGACGGCGAGATTGCTCTGGTAATCGATACAGGGAAGATGTGACAGTTTTGTTCTTTATTGAGAATTAATGCATTGCATTAGTGATATAAAGTTGTCTTGTGGTTTATCGAGAAAGCTATTTAAAAAGCTGTAAAATATATGGAGAATTAATAAAATGTATTTTGTATTACGCAGTGTTGGATGAAGTTGTGCTTCTAACGTTGAGACGTAAGGTCATGTATCGGACCAAACTCACATTCATGTTTCGAATGACCCAACTTCTCTTTCTTTAATAAATAAAATCTCTTGAGTATTATTTAAAAAAAATTAAATAATACTTTTTAAATAATTCTTAAATATATAAAATGTTTAATATAAAATAACATAATTTCTACTTGTAAGAATTTTTTTTTAAACAAATGCACATTAAGAAATTCATTCTATGTCACACCCAAAGTAGCTGCCTTCAACGACGTCACCCACTAAAGAAAAGAAGGATTATCTTTCACAACACGAAAGTGGTTTTAGTAGTATTGTGGTTTTGGAGTGTGAAAAACCCCACGCGAGTGCCCTCGTTTCTTCATTCTAGTTCAAATTGTCACGCTACTTGTTTTACAATGAAGAGACGGAATACATACAAAACTTGTTAGCAGAAGTTTCTTCTTAGAAGGAATCTATAAACGAACCACGAAAAGAAATTGCTGATGCTATGGATGATGATATGACAATTGATTGTCATCCTTCTTCCGATAGTGAGCCCAATCAATTGTCAGAAAATGAAAACATTGCTGGTGATCCTGCGGATATGATCGATGAAGTGATAAAATATGCTGCTTAGAATTATAATTCCGATAAATTAATTTCTCCATAAATACGATTAATATTTGTCAGAAAATAGCTTTTAAGTAAATAAAAATACAAGTTTCGTACGCAAACGTGATATTGGAACGAAATTTATTGCTGGGGTCTAAAGTATCCCTTACGAGTGACGGTGTTTAACTTAATAATATTCATATGGATAATGATGTAATGGGAGCGTCACAGCTGATAATTGCAGCTTTTCCTAAAGAAATCTAAAGTCAAAACACTGTTCTTAATGTTTGGGGAAACCGAAGATTCTCTTATCTTATTTTCAATATTAAACTATGTACTTAATAAAAAAATTTATTAATGTAAACAAATATTTCTACATTTTTTTTCGTATTTTAGTATCAACTATAAATCTTCGTAATTTAATCTCCTTTATTTCGAGAATTATTCATGTCTATAAATTCTGACATGATATATAACGTCACAGCCAAAATTAAAATGTTGCCAACAGCAGAACACTCATATTTTATTTAAAAATAAAGAATCTCAAACATTTACATTCCATATGTTAAACCACGACAATTTACATTCCAAGATTAAATGACCATTACACTGAAGTATACAAAGAGAAATCTTGGCTCTATCCCTAAGACAACAATTCAGGTTATTGTTTCCACTCAAAGGATCAAAAAATACAATCTGCGGCCCACTTTTGTTAAATCCCCAAAAATAAATGATCACCACAGACTATCATCCTTTTTTTTTTCTTCCATCTCCAAATCGCAAGGAAATAATGTAAATATCCAGTAATTCAATTTGTTCTTTGACGTCATCTAGTAATTCAGCCATAAAGGGGAATAAGTCTTTTGGCGTCCCCCTCTCCCGTTTTGTTGACATTATTTGTCAACAAAAAATATCCAAGCCCCCCTATATTTTCGCTTTTGCTTCCAAGTGGGTCATGCGCCAGGGTATTTGGGTCACATGTGCGACCCTGATAAGAGACCTCTGGAGAGATTTATCTGCTTAATAGCTTTGAGTCTTCTTTTGGCCTGGGTTTCGAGATCTTTGTTTTGGACAGTGAGCGTGAGGGCAAATTAAGTTGTAGGAGATTTAGGGGGAAAACAATGTGTCTGGATTTATGCGGGGTAATGGCAGTAACTAAAACGGCTTTTATTGTCTCGAGTTTAAATCAAAGGATAATTCGAGGAAAAGAGGCTCAACTGAAAAAAATAAAATGTATTAGCAAAACTTGCTATTAGTAAATTTTGGAATTATAGTTCTTAAAAAAGATAGCAAAATCAAATACACGTAATTTCTACATCTAAGATTTTTTTTAAACAAATGTCCATTAAAAAAGGCTTTACGTACTTTCTAGAAAAAAGAAAAGAAGAAAATAGACGAACCTCACTCGGCAGAAAACGCACATATTGTTTAAAACCTTAATGAATATTTGTTGAAACAACCAACGCTCTTATTCATCGATATTTGCAAATTGTTTTAAACTTAAATTTTTTTGGTGCCAAAAAACTCGATCAACTAATATCATAAATTTGTCCACGGCAAATATGCTCCTAAAAATGTATTTGCTGTTGAAAAATGTTGACAAGAATACTCCCAGGTCAATTGATGATGTCTTTATAAATGCTTACAAAGAGTAATAACTTAACACTTATGACAATTGATTATGCATTCATAGCACCAAAAATACCAATTTGTTTGGTGCAACGGCACGCATAGTGTTTGGGTCACATGTGCGACCCTGATAAGAGACCTCTGGAGAGATTTATCTGCTTAACAGCTTTGAGTCTTCTTTTGGCCTGGGTTTCGAGATCTTTGCTTTGGGCAGTGAGCGTGAGGGCAAGTTAAGTTGTAGGAGATTTAGGAGGAAAACAATGTGTCTGGATTTATGCGGGGTAATGGCAGTATCTAAAACGGCTTTTATTGTCTCGAGTTTAAATCAAAGGGTAATATAACAGAAATAAAATGCATTAGTAAATGAATTAGTAAATTTCGGAATTATACTTCTAAAAAACCTAGCAAAATCAAATACTCATAACTTCTACATACAGTGGTGGCCAAAAGTGTGGACACATTTTAAAAGTTTCATTTTTTTCAACTTTGTGTGATTACAGAATACATTAATTGTATATCAAATTTAAAAATTTTATATCAAATTAAAAGTAATTTAATCTTTATGAGGACCACTGTGTGCAGATCGCTGTAGCCGTCTATGAGACCTTTGGTCCCATATAATCTATATCCATGGACACAACATCATCATCATCATCAAAGTAATTGCATGTAGAATTAAAAATAAATACAGTATTATAATATATGTATTACGAATAAGTTATGCAACTATTAGTATGATCTGTCTTAGTTTTGCAAGTCATTGAACCACCAACTTGTATTGCAATTTCAGCATAACAGAATCCATTGATTGTGCTTGCTTGTTCAACTAAAATGAGCATAACTTTATTTGTAATACAGATACTTTAATTATGTTTTTTAGTGAAATTCTAAATTACCTTCAATTTAATATTTAAGTGTTTGTGTTTAAGCGAAATTTAATAGATGCAAGAACACGATTAACATGAGAAACACATGAGACTTTCAAAAAGTGTCCACACTTTTGGCCACCACTGTATAAGGAATTTTTTTAACAAATACACTTAAAAAAATGCTTTAAATCTTTTGCTACAGGGGATTTTTGTTTCCTCGTAATATGTGATGGGAATATCAGTATCGAATACCTAGTCGGACGGACGTCGTCAGCCGTTTTAGTAGTGAAAGGGTTAAGTACTAAGAAGAAAAATGACAAACTACACTCGGCAGAAGGCGCACGTATTGTCTAACACCTCAATCTTGTTTAGTTGAAACAACCAACGTCCTTATGAAGCCGATATTTGCAAATTGTAATCAATTGTAATCAATTTTTTGGTGTCAAAAAACTCGATCAACTTGTATCCTAAATTTGTATACGGCAAATATGCTCCTAAAAATGTTTTATCGGTTGAAAAATGATGACTAGAATGCTCTCGGGCCAAGTAATGCTGTCTTTATGAATGCTTAAAATGGTAATGGCTCTGGAGAGATAACTTAACACTTATGGCTTGTTTTTTTTTAATTCATAACACCAAAAATATTGACTTGTTTTGTGCTATGGCACGCATATGTTTGGGTCACATGTGCGACCCTGATAAGGGACCTCTGGAGAGATTTATCTGCTTAATAGCTTTGAGTCTTCTTTTGGCCTGGGTTTCGAGATCTTTGCTTTGGGCAGTGAGCGTGAGGGCAAATTAAGTTGCAGGAGATTTAGGGGGAAAACAATGTGTCTGGATTTATGCGGGGTAATGGCAGTAACTAAAACGGCTTTTATTGTCTCGAGTTAAAATCAACGGATAACTCGAGGAAAAGGGACTCAAATGAGAAAAATAAAATGCATTAGAAAATTTTGTATTAGTAAATTTCAGAATTATACTCCTGAAAAAACATGGCAGAATCAAGTACACATAAATTCTAAATATAAAATTTTTTTTAAAGCATTTTTAATGTACATTTGTTTAAGTACTGTTTTCCTAAAATGTATATTAGTGTTTGAAAAATGTTTACAAGAATAATCCTAGGTCGAGTAATGCTGTATTTATAAATGCTAACAATAGTAATGGCTCTTGAGGATAACTTAACACTTATGGCTTGTTTTTGCATTCATACACCAAAAATACCAATTTTTTTGATGCTACGGCACACAGTGTTTGGGTCACATGTGAGAACCTGATAAGAGACCTCTGGAGAGATTTATCTGCTTAATAGCTTTGGAGTCTTCTTTTGGCCTGGGTTTCAAGATCTTGCTTTGGGCAGTGAGCGTGAGGGGGAAAACAATGTCTGGATTAATGCGGATAATGGCAGTAACTTAAATGGCTTTTATTGTCTCGAGTTAAAATCAACGGATAACTCGAGGAAAAGGGACTCAAATGAGAAAAATAAAATGCATTAGCAAAACTTGGTATTAGTAAATTTTGGAATTATACTTCTGAAAAGTCATAGCAAAATTAAATACACAGTTTCCACTTTTAAGGATTTTTTTTAAACAAATAATTAAAAAATAATTTAAGTACTATTTAAAAAAAAGAAAATATGGACGAGCCTCACTAGATACTCGGCAGAAGGCGCACATATTATTTAACACCTCGATGGTTTTTAGTTGAAACAACCTCCTTGCGCACGGATACTTGCAAATTGTTTTCAACTTTATTTTTTTGGTGACAAAAAACTCGATCAACTTGTATCCTACATTTGTTTGCGGCAAATATGCTTCTAAAAATGTATTATCGGTTGAAAAATGATGACAAGAATGCTCCCAGGTCAAGTAATGTTGCCTTGCCTCTGGAGAGGTTACTTAGCACTTATGGCTTGTTTTTGCATTCATAGCACCAAAAATAACAATTTGTCTTGTGCTACGGCATGCCGCCGAGTGTTTTGGTCGCATGTGCAAACCTGATAAGAGACCTCTGTAGAGAATTATCTGCTTAATAGCTTTGAGTCTTCTTTTGGCTTGGTTTTTGAGATCTTCACTTAGGGCATTAAGCGTGAGGGCAATTAAGTTTTATAAGATTTAGGGGGAAAACAATGCGTCTGGATTCATGAGGGATAATTCCATTATCTAAAACGTATATTAGCTAGTTTAATTCGAAGGATAAATAGGGAGAAAGTGGCCTAACTGAAAAAAAATCGCCACATGTTGCCAATTTTGTAGATACTATTTTAAGACCCTAGTAAATTCATTGCACATAATTATTCATACAAACAAATATTTCAAAAAATATAGATTAAAAAATTCATTTGTTAAGAGGCATACCAATTTCATGAATATATATATGAAGAATACACGGGAAGAACTGATTAATTTTGTAGAGAAGTTCCTACAACAGAGTTCATAGTGAGAGTAAAAGAGTGGCAGATCACTTGACCTCCAATTCTAACGACGGGACGAGCAACGAGCTCCCAGAAGAGGCCCACTGAAGCCAGTGCTGCAGGTCATGTGATCTTCCACTCTAATACTATAAATGCTATCTCTGTGGTTCCTAGCTACCAAGATTCAGCCGATTGACGATCCCGACGCTTGGACCAAGCGAAGAAGAAAGAGAGAAACCGGTTTTCTGCCGCCAATGTCCACCAAGCAGACAATTGCGGGCGTCCGCCTAATAAATCAATCGGTTCTTCCCGTCTACTCTTCATATTTTTTAATCCTTGTGTCAAGTTCCATTGAATTCCAAAAAATCTAAATATATCTTAGCAATGGCATTTGAAATTTAAATTAAATTATTTCGGACCTTGTGTTTGACAAATGGAAGTTTAATGAACCACTTTCGTGATTATAGGTTTTATATTTTGTTTTAGGAAAATTCTTGGATGTTTTTGAATAAACCATTAAATGCTGTTCATCACCTTAACTTTCGTATTTTACTTATACATTCCCTTTAATTAAGACCCATTACACCAATTAACCTAATTATCGAGCAATTAATCTAACATAAAAACTGTTTATCCAATCTTTTTCAAATATCTACGTAAAATGTCAAAGAATTAAAAATATTATCCCAATAGCTAATTATACTTTTTTCTCTTACAAACGAAGCTCCTTTAAAAGCAAACATGATATGAAATCATATCACTTGCAATCTCAACTAACAACTTATTTATTAATATATTCAAATACATTTGAAGCAATTTCACTCTCGTAGGAAGATACTCTACCGAGATAAAAATGCGACTAATTGCGCCTCTTAAAAGCGCAAACTATCATCTTTAATGAAGCATCCAATTACCGAATTTCTCAGGAGGAGTTTCTCTAAGGGGCTTTGGAGAGTTACGATGAAGAAATTGCAAATGAAGATCAAGAAATGGCATCATATATTTACTTGTTACTTTTAATGGCGAAACCTTGCATGGAATGTTACGCAATTTAGTGTATTTTCAATTTTTTTCTAAAACATATATTTTTTATTTGGTAAAAAATACCCTATCAATTTTACTACTTTCAGGAGCTCACTTTTTAAGATTTACGGAAAATTAGTTTAAATTTTTTTAATTGCATAACTATATATTTTAAGAGTCATTACATTATGACTGAGAAAAAACTGAAAGACCCATAATATGACACTGGATATGTTAAAGTTTTGAATGATGAATATACTGTCATCCATTTTTTGACAGCTTGTTACGAAGGATCTGTAAGTTTGCGTTTGTGACAGCCAGTGCAATGGAGAGCAGCGACGTTAATACAACACCATCGTCACCTATCTACAAAGCAATCTTAGTGTTTCCTTATTAACCTTGGGCGGACAATGCCAATTTCTATTGTCTATTCCCGACTCTAATTCTCCCATTTGTTATTTAAAAGTTTTAACACAATTTTAATGATTTACTAACTCTTGATTGATTGGCAGTTAAATTAAAATTATCTTACCTTATAACATTTGTCTAGTTTAAGGTGTACGTACACACTTGAACTTTTTTTCTTAATATTTCACTTAAAAATCCAATTTTTTTAATATTTGATATAAATCATAGATGTATAAGAGTGCGCGCAAAAATATTTGAAAACAATTAAAATGATAATTAATTAATTAGCATTTTATGCATTAATTAGCATGTTTTTTAAACACTCATAACTCAAGAACCAATTAACTTAGACCTAAAAAATTACCATGCAAATTAATCACCAATTCCTTCTGAAGTGCATGAACCTCAAATCAAGTTTGTGGCCCTTTTAGTTTTTTAATAATAATTTTTTATATTAAGAAACGTGAAAAAAATCCAAATTTTTAGAAAAAAGTAACTTTGACATGCAATAAAAAATGTATTTAAACACCAAATCTTTTTTTTTGGAGGTTCAGGCCCTCCCCCAACTTATTCCACATATAAATAAACAATTCGTTTGACAAAATGTAAATTTTAACTTTAGTTATCACTGTTTGAACAAAGCAACACATCAGTAAAATGAAGTTTTGAGAAAAATGAGTTTAAAGGTTGCAAAAGCTAACTGACTTTCATGATTTAAACATTAGAAAAACCTCTGTAACTTGTTATTATAGTGGAGTGCCAGTACAAACTTTACATCATTTTAAAGAAGAAGAATTGGAGATTCTAATGGACTTAAAAGCAAAAAATGCCAAATTTGGCTATTTTTGGCCATTCCAAGTGTGTATGTATACCTTAAGTCTAATTAATTGCAACGATATTTTTAAAATTAACTTGTCGAAATTGATATTTATTTCAACTTTTTGTAAAAGAAAAAATACTCATAGCGGAATGCCAAGACTTAACTGTAAATACAGTTTCGTATACTTTTAAATTAAGCTGCAATCGTAAAATATTTAGAATTGATACATTTTGTTGAGAAACATAACACGAACACAGGAGAAGTGTTTCCTTAAACGATTCCGATCATTTTGTCCCTTGTAAATTGCGCCTTGAAAGCAGAATTATTATAATAATTAAGGGTGCTTATGCCATGGCCCTTCTCCCCGTTGAAAGTCTATCGATGTGCTGAGTTAACGGTTTTTATAAGAATCTTTTTCAACTAGGTCTCATATTATTATTCATTATTTATTAATATATTATAATAAAAGGGTTTAAAAAATATCCCTTTGAAATGTATTCTTTTTCTGCAACTACTTTAGCGAAAGTGCTTTGTGCTTTGTTAACTCGAGTGTACATTTTGCTTACATAATTTAAAAATAATTAATATTCATGATAACAAAAATGTTTTATTTATCGAAAAATATTGTTTTTAAAGTTGACAAACGCAAGTGTTTCCTTTATGAAATTTTGTTAACTTTGTTTATTTAAATATTTGTTTTAAATACAAGCATTAAAGTCTGTAATATTTCAATAAATTTAAATGTAAACATTTTACTTGAAATGCATATAAACTTTTTCTTTCAAGTTTTTATTAATGTGCAGTAAATTTAAAGCATTTCGTTTTTCTTCTCTGAATAGTACGTAACTATTTAATGTGCGGAATTCTTGTATATAATTACTAGAAAGATACAGTTTCATAATTCTTTCGCGTTTATTTTATTTTAGATGCCTTATTTACTTATCGGCATGTTACTTTATTTTAAATAATTTCTTTTTAATTTCCTTTTTAATATTTGTTTAAAAGGTACGACAGAAAGGAACATGCGGTACGTCCACCTTTCTTTCCACACGTTCCATTTGAATTATCTGACCACTTTAGCAGACGTATTTGATTTTTTTTCTTCTGCAAGACACCATTGGGTAGATTGACTGACCAGTGAATGAACATTTGGTAAATATAATTTAAAAATAAGGATTGAAAATCATTCCACTAGATGGATTGGCAACGCTGACTTCTTCCCATCTAGTAGGAAGGTATCTGACATATGGTTGGTTGTCCTGATCATTATGTCCTGGTGTTTATTCACTGGCGAACGCAGCACCTTAAAAGTTCATTCACTTGTTAGTCTACCCTAGATCTATTTTTTGTGCTTCTTGTCTGTCAGTAATCCGTTGGTACGTTAAGATGGACCTTTGTCTACCCGTCTGCATTAAATGTGTTTCAGTTTCAAGTTCAAACATACCGATTTAACTTTGTTATGCACATGATATAGGATATAGAATATTTTTATAATTATTATTTGTCCGTTCGTTTTTTTTTTAAGAATATTTGTGAACATTAAGGAAGCATGAAAGAAGGCCATTTCAGTTCGTAAAAAAAATCTTGTTATAGCATTAATAAATGATGCAGTGTGTTTGAAATTGTTATGATGTATTTTACTTTTATTTCATACTAAGCGATGTAATGAGATTTGAAACTTTTCATACGTTACACTGGAATTTTATTGATTCTTGGATAGTTAATATTTTAATAATTTGAAGGAAGACATTTATTTTTTTAAAAAATCTTTTTGTGCGAAGCTACTTGATATGTCATCACAATATACCATTAAACCTAGCGATTGGCTATGCAATGAATATTATATGAAAATATCCTTAGTTGTTTTTCCATCTTCAAAACATCTCTAACTCAAATTACAGAAGTAAAATAATTGACATCGAAAATAATGTAAATGGATTTACATTTTCGTTTTTATTTTTCGTAATTAACTTTAATGCTTAAAAAAATAAACCCTATGGGAAGGCTCCAAAGAAATCCCTAGAAATAACTCGTCTTCTCTTCATCTGTTGGATTAACCTTATTTTGGAAGAAGTAGACAGGTGCCGAAGTGGATCAACACTTTTTCTTTCAAGTGCAAGAGTTATAAGTGCTATTAAGTGCAGGAGTTATAAGTAGGAGCTATAAGTGCCGAACTCGAGTAAAAATTTTCATGTATTAAACGAAAAGAAAATCTGCCTCTTCATGTGATGTCTTAAGCTCTCCCATCTGGTGTATACTCGTACCCAATCTTTCTCCCTAACTATATCCCCAATATTTGCAATGTCATTCCCCCGAGGCAAACAAAGGAGAGTAAAGTGAGAAGTTAATACCTTTTCTGACATTTTGAGATAACCAGCTGCTAAAATACAACAAACATATTTATGAAAATTTTATTGAAGCTTTTAATTACATATGGATGCATTAAAAAAAGTGTCCGTCTAAGAAAATTCGAAGAAATTAATTATATTTGTCAAAACATTTGGTGGAAGAATAATTACTTTGAATGTTTTTTTATTAATTGTAATATGGGTCATATGATAAGGCAATCCTGAAGAAATGTTTTATATCTTTTTACAAGTAAATTCAAAGAAAAGTTTCGAAATATGTGAAGGCTTAATCAATACTTAAAATTGTTTTTCAAATATTCCAGCATCACTCTAAAATGGATTAAGTGACATAACAATATTAAAAAAATAAGTCTTGTCAAATTTTGATAGCGAAATATTAATTTCAAGAAGTTTTCTCCAAGCTAATTCCTCCTTGAAGTGTCCCCAGGGGTCTTTAAATCCAAACCATCTGGTACGGACCCTTAACCAATCTCCCTCGTTAACTGCAGCCCCAATATCCACAATGTCATTTCCCTCGGAGGCGAACCAGCGAAGGACCTTCTAGTGATTAGTTAATACGTTTTCTGACGTTTTGAGATAACCCAGCTGCTAAAATACTACAAACATATTTATGAAAAATTATTGATGCACTTAATTACATATGAATGCATTAAAAAAAGTATCCATCTAAGTAAATTGGAAGAAATTAAATATATGTGTCAAAACATTTGGAGGAAGAATAATTACTTAGAATGTTATTTTTATTGATTCTAATATGGGTCATATGATAAGGCAATCTTGAAGAAATGTTTTATCAACTTTTTACAAGTAAATTTAAAGAAAAGTTTCGAAATACGTGAAGGCTTAATCGATACTTAGAATTTTTTTTTAAATATTCCATCATGCTCTACAATGGAATATGTGACATAACAATATTAAAAAAAAAAGTCTTGTCAAATTTTGATAGCGAAATATTAATTTCAAGAAGTTTTCTCCAAGCTAATTCCTCCTTGAAGTGTCCCCAGGGGTCTTTAAATCCAAACCATCTGGTACGGACCCTTAACCAATCTCCCTCGTTAACTGCAGCCCCAATATCCCCAATGTCATTTCCCCCGAGGCGAACCAGCGAAGGATCTTCTAGTGATTAGTTAATACGTTTTCTGACGTTTTGAGGGAACAGCTGCTAAAATACTACGGCGGATTTGAATAGTTCTATGCAAAACAGGTTCAAGTCCACGGGAAGTTTTCCGCATCCACATATTTGTACACAGCAATAGATAATTAAGGAAGCCCAGAGGGAAAATGTCGACTATACTTGTACCGTTTTTGTATTTAGGGTTACATTTTTAAAAGTTATATGCTCGTGAGCCTGGGGTAAAAGTTTTGGCATTTTGCCATCCATGGATGAAGACCGGGATTTTTCTATCGGGTTAATATAAGTGCCCGAACACGCGAAAATTGTATTTTTATAATTTTAGCCGTATTTTCTTTTTGACTGACACATTTTAAGAGCGAGTGAGTCGCGGAATTTTTATTTCTTTTCCTCGGTTGAACTCTTTTTCTGGTTTCATAAACAAGATTATGGCACATGCGGAGGTTTATTTTGCTAAAAGATAAATAGTCCGAGGCTGTTTTCTGGTTTATATCATTTTTCGGAGAAAGTTTAACGTATATATTTTGGTTAGAAAATGGCGTTATTTCGTTTCAATACGGCTCACTTAGTTGGCTAATTATAAAAGTTATATTTTAGGTAACATAAATAATTAATACGTTAATTCTCAAAGTAGTAATAAATATAATATTTGAATTTTCTGACTTGTAGTGTATTCGACTCCTATAACTAGGCAATTTATCCAAAAGTATGTTTTTCCTTTTAGTAAAAAAGATTTACTAGGTAATATGCAAGAATTAGTTATTGCAATAAATTGATTGTCTGCATAACGATGCTGTTACATAATAAAATATTTAAATATTATTTTTGATCACTTACGATAATTTGTACATTTGATTTTTTTAGTTGTGCATAACTAGTCAGGTGTCCATTTTCAATCGTTTAATTATTTTTCCATCAGTAATGGAAAATATTGCAAAGTACCTATTTCAGCAAATCATTAGGATTTTAGTAAGAAAGCCATAAAATATCTTATAATGCAGTTATATATGAATATTTACTCTATTAGAATGATGATGGTTTAATGATGTCATTTTTAAGCTTTCAGTTATAAATGTATTTTGCTGGAAAAAAATGTTTTCTGTCGTTTGAATAATATATTAAAATAATAAATCTAATTGTGTACACAAATGTAGTAAATAAGTTTAGCATTTAAGTAATATAGTAACGTAAATTATGTACTTGAAATATGTGATGCAGTTCATATGTGGTACTCTAATCTGTTAAATAACAGAAAACAATCCATAAAACAAATCATATAATTAGTGATAATATGTAAGCGTTAAAGCATCCATAAGTTTTTTAATTAAAACTCTAAAACAGTCTAAAACATTTAGCTCAAAACTTTAAAATGCAATTAAAAATAGTTTCAAAGGTAACTCTTTGTCGAATATTTGAATAATCTAACAAACAATAACCATTCATCCACATACAAATTATCATTATAATAAAAGTGCACATCTGAATAATTATTTAAGATATTTTTTTTAACTTTAAATAACTAAAACAACAATATAAATTTATACATATAATGAACATTCTAATTAAATCCCTCACCTTACTGAAATTTAATCTGAACTCGTCAATCTTATTATCTCTTATCAGGGAACAGAACGTATCATTACGACGCAAACATTTCGGGAAAAATCATTAGCAAAAGGCCAATATTTATTAGGAACATAAAGGCATAAACATATCGTTACGGAATGCAATGAGTGTAAAAGACAAATTGATTAACTGCAACATAAAGAAGGCTACCGTTTCCCCAACTTTCAATTTCCGTACTCAAACTCCATAAATTACTCAACATTTACGGAAAAAAGTACCGGAAAAAGATTTAAATCTAACAATCCTATTATAACTATGGAGATAGGAAGAGCATTTCGTTCCGTCTGTGAAGAAACGACCTGTGTTAAAGAAATAGTGATGCGTTCATTTTCAGTTGTTATTTACGTAGTTATGAACATTTTTTTGGTTTTTCTTAGTTTTTATTATGTAATGATATATTTTGCACCGATTTTATTTAAAAATTATTCCTAGAACTGAAATTTTTAAATATATCTATGATAAGTTTTTGGATTATTTTATTGCGTTTATGTTTAAAAATGTTTCACAACTTTATGGAAATGATAAATTATGACCTTCTTGCAAAAATTAGGAACTTGCTTTAGGTATTAAAGAAATGAGGAAATGATAGAGGGTACTGTTATTTAGTTTAAGTAAAATTCTCAATTAAAGCATTATAACTTCTTTTAAATTATTTTTTATTAAAACTGGTTAGCCGTTACAATTCAAATTTAACAGTACTGATTCCACATGCATACTAACTTATGCAGACCGTAATTATCGCCTAAGCTATAATGGTTTGTTTGTTCTAATGTTATTAGAAGCAAATAAAATGTAAAGATGTGTTAGACATTTTACATTATATTCTATAAATTTTGATAGGTATGGCAACTGTACTTTAAATTTTCAAGTTCCCCAAAATACGCCTGTTGTGAATCGATTATTTATTTATATCGATATGTATTTTTATTGTTATTTATTGACGTGCATCTGGCAACAGTTTTGTAAAACAGTTTATAAATACAGCTCTCGCAATCATAATAAACAGAATCTTATCAATTCACTCGTCTTGCTGGTCATTTCGTCCGCTAACCCACTTCCAGGAACACAGATTCTTAACATGGCGTCCGCGAAGTAAAAAGTATTACTGCATATCTTCTGCTAGTTTGCAAGATTAGTTTATTCCTGGAGGTGGCGGACATATTGGAAGTTGACGTGGATTATTCGTAGCTGAAGGAACGTGGCCGTGTTTGAATGACATGCTGGACTCCGCGATAACATCCAAATTTGAGTTCTGAAGCCACCGCCTTTCAACTAAACAACGTTGAAGCTAGTTGAATTTTCTGTAGCCGATTGGACTTGGCTGTGTTCGAATTAGCCTGTTGAAGTTTGCATTGAAACCAGTTCTGAAGCAAGCCGACTTTTTTCAACTAAACAACGTTTTGAAGCTAGCTGAAATTTTCTGTGGCTGATTGGTCTTGCTGTTTGCATGCCTACGAAAAACATGACGACCGAAGAAACTGCGAAACTTGAAAAGTTGAAAGCAGAGCGAAGTCAATTACGCCGTGTGTTTACGAATGCTGCAAAGCGGTTTAGCGATGCTTTGGAAAACGCTGGTACTCCAGCTAAAGATATTTCATCCGAGTTTAACAAGGTTGTTGAGAAGGCAGAACGTCTCTTTAAAGTCGATGAAGAAATCAACACTCTAGTGCTTGAATACACAGATGAAGAATTTGATACAATTGAGTCTTACAGAGACAAGTTAACAGATTTAAAGTCTGAATACAGTAAGCATTTACAGTGCGACTTCAAACAACCCGAAGATGATGTTAGATCAACAAGTTCCAAAGCCGCTGTGGACAGCCTGAAGCTTCCGAAGCTTATCTTAAAAGAATTTGAGCTTGTTCCTAGGACATGGGTAGCCTTTTGGGGCCAGTTTGGTCGCATTCACGAGGATGTAGATTTGAGAGAGGAAGATAAGTTCCAGTACTTAATTTCTTCCTTGAAGCCCAAAACAAAGGCCCGTGATATTGTAGAAAGCTACCCCCCGTCAAAGGCTAACTATGAAAAGGTTATAGAACACCTGAAATCCAGATTTGGAAGAGGAGACTTGCTCATTGAGGTGTACATACGGGATCTGTTAGCCTTGGTGAACAACAGATCAAATATTAGACTTTCGGAATTGTACGATAAACTTGGATCATATCTAAGAGCACTTGAAACACTGGGTGTTACTACAAAGAACTACGCGGCGATGCTGTATCCTGTGGTGGAGTCCTGTTTACCTACAGAAATTTTGAAGGCTTGGGACAGGTACAGGCTAAACAGTAAGACTGACGTTGAAGACCCTCATGCCATAACAAAGGAAGACATGTTGAACAATATGATGATTTTTCTAGGCCATGAGGTTGAAGGTGAAGAACATCGTTCTTTAGCAGAGTCTGGATTCTCTAAAGAAAAGAAGCAAGCTAAAGAAATTCTTCCTGTGGATGTGCCTTCAGCGTCGTCCCTCCTGTCGTCTGCCGGTACAGCGTTTGCCCCCAATTGCCTCTTCTGTGATAAGCGGCACAATAGCCAGGATTGTAGAAGAGCTGCTCAGATGTCGATGAAGGAGAAAAGGGCTGCCGTTACGAAGAAGGGTTGTCTAACATGCCTGAAAATCGGACATTTTTCTCGTAATTGTCGAAGCAATATCCGATGTTTAATATGCAACCAGAGACATTATGTTCTGCTTTGTCCGGACTTGATAAAGAAAACAGCTGATTCTACACGCAAAGGCGAAAAGGATGAAGAGGAAACCACGGCAATGTTTTCGGCTCAGCCTTTGCAACGTGAGATTTATTTAAAGACAATCATGATACGACTACGGCACAAGGGAAAGAATGTATGTGCAAGAGCTCTTTTAGATGACGGGTCGCATCGGTCATACCTTGAGAGGAGTTTGGCTGAAGAGCTAGGTCTTGCACCGACGGGAAGAGAAATATTATCGCAGGGATTATTCGGAGGCGGTACCAACCCTGCCACGGAACACAAGGTATACAAGGTCACCGTGGAGGGATTAGACAGGAAGTATACCACGTCAATTTCATTCCTCAATCAACCCAAGATTTGCACTACTCTTCCTAGAATGCGGGACAACGATTTGCTTTGCGAGCTATCTTCCAGGGGAATACATCTGACAGATGTTGGAAAAGATGCACCACCCATAAGAGTTCTTATTGGAGCCGATGTGCTGGGAAGGATTTTGACCGGAAGAATTGAAATTTTCCAATCTGGAGTTTCGGCTATTGAAACATTACTCGGATGGTCAATTTTAGGTCTAGGAAAGAAGAAAGATGTCGTCAATATGGTTACTCTCGCTTTGCAAAATTTTGATGTACAGAAGCTGTGGGATCTGGAGACTTTAGGAATGACGGATCCATCTGAAGATAAGACTAAAAAAGTAATAAATGAAGAAACTTTAGTACATTTTCAGGAAACTTTAAAGATTAACGACGAACAACGGTATGAGGTGTCATTACCATGGTTGGTGGGACATCCCCCACTTTATAATAATCGCGAAATTGCCGAATCCAGATTAAGAGGAGTCACAAAACGTTTGTCTAGGGAAGATATTTTGAAAGCATATCACGAAGTTTTTTTACAGTGGAAAAGTGAGGGTATCATAGAAGAGGTAGAGCTGTCAGGAGCGACTCCTCCAGTTTATTATTTACCTCACAGACCGGTGATCAAGTTGACAAGTGCAACGACCAAGATCCGCCCCGTGTTTGATGCCTCACTCAAGACATCTGGATGTGCTTCCTTAAATGAGTGTCTAAGCACGGGTCCCAGTTTGACAGAAGAAATCCCGCCCTTGCTTAATAGATTTCGATTGGGTGCTATGGGAGTTACAGCTGATATAAAACAAGCCTTTCTGCAGCTGAGTGTACGTCCAGAGGATAGAGATGTGTTGAGGTTTCTGTGGTGGAGTGACGAGGACTGCAAGCTTATTAAGGAGTACAGGCATTGCCGAGTAGTTTTTGGTGTCACATCGTCTCCATTCCTATTGAATGCAACGATATCTCATCACCTTGGACTGGAAAGGTTTCAAAGAGAAGACATGGCTTTTACGATGGGAAAGTTGAAAGAAGGGTTCTATGTGGATAATTTAATCACTAGTGTCGCAAACGAAGAAGAATTTCAAGTGCTACAAAGTCAGGCGAGAGAAATAATGCAGGCTGGCTGTTTTGATCTTCGGTGTTGGACCACTACACGAACAGGGGATATGGATGACCAACCTGTACTGGGTTTGAGGTGGAATAGTGCTGATGAGTTGGCATGTGCGTTACCTAAAGCTCTGACCACTCCTGAGGCAACGAAGAGAAGTTTGCTGTCAATAGTGAACAGTGTTTACGATCCCATAGGATTCTCCTGTCCTGCCATGCTGTTCCCCAAATTAATTCTACAGGAAGCCTGGAAGAAGGATATAGGTTGGGACGACCCCCTCCCGAAAGAGCTGCAAATGGAATTTAATAAGTGGGCAAAACATATGGACATGATCAAGCTATGCACTATACCAAGAAGAATGCTCCGTGGTGAAGTAGCAGATGCTTCTTTGCACGTCTTTTCCGATGCTTCAGCCGCTGCGTACGCTTGTTGTATATTTCTACGCTGTGAAGAGCAAGATAAGGTATACATAAGCTTAGTTTTAGCGAAATCAAGAGTTGCGCCAATGAACCGACCTACTATCCCAAGAATGGAGTTACTGGGAGCTTCAATAGCTGCGCGTTTATATAAATCTACGATGGAAGCTCTAAATTTGCCTTTCAGAACCTTCTTCTGGACTGACTCGATGGTGGTTCTGGCTTGGATAAAGAATAAAGAGCCCTGGAACACTTTTGTTGGAAATAGGGTAAAGGAAATTCGAGCTCTGACCGACACCGACAACTGGAGGCATGTTCCTGGCGACCTTAATCCGGCTGATCTACCCTCTCGTTCTTGTACTTGGCTTGATCTTTACGAGACGAGATGGTGGGAGGGTCCTTCGTGGCTGCAGGAACCAGAAACTTCTTGGCCGACATCACAGTTGGTTTGTCCAGCGGAGGCGTTGATAGAACGTAGAAAGGTAATAGTGAGCGCATCGAATTTTCAGAAAGAAATAATAAGTAGCAGATTTTTGTATTTCTCCAGTTACCCTATGATAGTACGCATGGTTGCTTGGATTTTTAGGTTTTGTCACAACTCCAAGAAAGGTAATGAGAAGATTGGAACTACCTTGTCGAGTGAGGAATTTGAAAGGGCCGAAACCGCTATAATAAAAATGATTCAAAGTGAGTGGTTAGTGGAAGGAAAGGAAAAGCATGAAAAATCTATGAAATTCTTAGAAATCGATGGCCTGTGGAAGATACAAACACGACTCGTTTACGGAGAAGATGATGCAGAATTTCAATCTTCTACGGTTCTACCTGACCATGCAATAACAAGACGTCTAATAGAGTACACCCACAGAAGCCAAAACCATGCTGGTGTACAGACGACCCTAAGCCAACTACGTGAAAGATTTTGGATTCCTAGAGGGCGAAGAATTATTCGCGAGGTGCTGTCCAGGTGCATACCCTGCAAACGTTATTCAGCAAAAGCCGCGACTACTGAAACTGCCCCATTACCTGCTGACCGTATCCAGAGAGTTGCTGCATTTCAAGTCACAGGAGCTGATCTGGCGGGTCCTATTTTTTTGCGGGGAGGGATAAAGGCTTGGATCGTCCTATTTACTTATGGTGTCTACCGAGCTGTACATCTTGAGTTGATAACATCGCTATCCACTGATGCATTTATTCAAGCTCTGCGTCGATTTATTGCACGTAGGGGAAGAATTTCGATAATCTACACGGATAATGGCACGAACTTTTGTGGTACCTCAAGGGCACTTCAGAGTCTAGACTGGGATACTATTCAAGCAGAGAGTGCAGTGAAGAAGATAAAGTGGAACTTTAGTCCTCCAAGCGCTCCTTGGTACGGTGGATGGTGGGAGCGGATGATACGTGTTCTCAAGGACCTTCTGAAGAGAAGTCTCGGAAAAGCTTGCCTTGGTTACGAGGAGATGTTCACCTTGCTTGCTGACTGCGAGAGTACCATAAACCAGAGGCCGTTGACATATTTGTCGGAAGATCCAAATGAGCCACAGCCGTTAACACCTGCTCATTTTCTGCGAGAAGTTAGTTCACCAGTATGCTGTGACACCATTGACCTAGATCTACTAGATGGAAATCATCTTCGGAAAAGACTGAGGTATCTACAGAAAGTAAGAGATTGTTTCCGAAAGAGGTTCCAGAAAGAGTACCTATCAGAGCTCGTCAAGAACCCTGAATCAAAGAGATCTGATATTTTGGAGGGAGACATTGTGCTTGTGGGGTCTGAGAATTCAAAGAGGATAGATTGGCCGTTGGCTCGTGTGGTACAGCTTTTTTCCGGTAAGGATGGCGGACAGCGAGTGGCTCGGCTCAAATTGGCCAATTCAAGTATAGTTCAACCACTTCAGCGGTTGTATCCTTTAGAGATCCGGTCTGAACAGCTGCCAAGAGCTACTGCAGGTTGTCCTGAGCTAGACCTACCTACGTCCATAGAACCTCAGACAACGTGTAGTGAAATGCCAGTGAAGGTGCCAATGAGAGGTTCTTCTGAGTTACCAACATCCATAGAACCTCAGATCCAGACAACACGCAGTGGACGGCAAGTGAAGAGGCCAATGAGACTTTGAAATTAAGACTTTTTTTGCTGTTCAAGTTTATTTTTCCTTAGCTACGAAAATTGTTAATGTAGTTTAGTTAAAGTTTTATAGTCAAAATTAATCTAGCTAAGGTTTACATAAATTTTATATGATAATTATGAAATGTCTAATCTTAAAATATTAGTGCTATTTTATGGAATTGAATTTCATTTTTTTTGAATATTTAAATACTTTTATATAACTTTAATGTATTTTGTCTGCTTACCAGACAAAAGGTGGGAGAATGTTGTGAATCGATTATTTATTTATATCGATATGCATTTTTATTGTTATTTATTGACGTGCATCTGGCAACAGTTTTGTAAAACAGTTTATAAATACAGCTCTCGCAATCATAATAAACAGAATCTTATCAATTCACTCGTCTTGCTGGTCATTTCGTCCGCTAACCCACTTCCAGGAACACAGATTCTTAACAACGCCTATGAACACAGACTGGCCATTATATCCCAGCTGTACCAAATGTTTGCTCGGGAAATCTTAATTTCTGTAATTGAAGTAAATTTAAATGGACACTAAAATAACTAATACTAAAATATTCCATTGGTGTTTTTGAGTATTTCTTTTTAACCCTTTCAGTCCCAGTGATGCCATTTGGAATCATCACTTTCAATATTTCTTTTTCCAAATGTTTATGTCCCTTTATGACATTTAAACAAAAATCGTTCGAATTTTCACACTTTGTTCTATTAGACAATATTTTACATTAATCTCAATAGAAGTCAGAACTACTATTTTTTTATTTAGAAAATGGCTAACAAGCGTTTCACCTGATTTTTGAAAAGTTCACTTCAGCTCCACATATTTAAGACACAATTTAAACTATTTCGTTTAAAATAATTACTATTTTTTTTTTAATAAAATGGTCAGATACCTTAAATATATAACTCGAAGTGTTTTTAGGAAATATATTTATTTTTATTTTGTTATCCAAAGTTGAAAAATTTTGGCATTATTTCAAAAATCATATAAAATATATAAATGAATTTATTTTTCCTATGGAACTCTTATTTTTGACTTAAAATAAGCTTATTTTGTGAATATCAGATGTTTCTGTAGTGAAATAAGTTTTTGGGACTGAAAAGGTTAAAAAAAGTCGAAATACATGTTTGCATAAAACAGATACGATCAATACCTATTGTAAAGAATAAACACAATAAATGGATCACACCCATGTATGTTGATGAATCAGAAAACAAACCAAAAACTTGGAGATTCCCGTTCAGTGTTAATGTTTTTAAAAAAGAATGATTTATGATTATCCTATGCAAAAGGCTGAAGCCAGATAAAGTTCACCGTCACAGATTGCATGAAGATATCACAATGATAAATTATTGAAGGGGCTTTCTTTTGTAGCGAACTCGTAAAAGATGCATGTCTTTTTTGTATAATTGTTTGAGATTATTGCTTTTGCTTCTGTTACGTTGTAGTGATTGTGGTTTTAAAAATTGTATTTGTTGGGTAAATTAGATACTTTTAATTAGTTTGTGCATTTTACTACTTTTATGTTAGATACGGAGATTTCTTTATTGCTTCTTATTTTGTTGATACATTGTTTATGCTAATATTAAAATGTTTGGTTCAAAGTCAGATTAAGAGTCGCAATCTTTATAGATACTAATGAATATTTGTCTTTGGGCACTTTGTAAAAAAAAAAAATCCAAATATGCTTTTATTTTGGTTCATTGTTACGAGTGCTTCAAGTCAGTTATCAAAATAGATAAAACATAATGTAGAAATAAAATGTATAAAGTTTATATAATTAAAAAACAAAGTATTTGATTAAATAAATAATAAGTAAGGGTTTGTCGTCTTTTATTATAGAAAATTAAATGTTTCAAAAAGATTTGTAGTTTAATAAAAATTATTTGAAATTTTAAAGAATATTTGATTTTATAAAAACATTTAAAATCTGTAATGACAATATTTTTGAAACTGTTAAAATTGCACTCTTGTTTGAAAACATAAATGTTACTATTTTATATTTATTATTGACATTTTAAAATTTAATTATATAATGTTATTTTCACACTAAAATATATTCTGGAAAAATAATCGAATGTATATAAGGTAGATGAACTTTGTCATTTTTTGCAATCTATTGAAATTAAACAAATCATGGTAAAAAATATAGACTCAGTGAATAAACTGTCTTTAACTTAGTCTACTAAACAATACTTTTTAATGTTTTAAATTTAGTTCAAGACCACTTAACTTTATATCGTTATTGTACAAATTAGTCAAATGAATATCGTGTATTTTTTTTTTAATTTAAATTGCTGGTACTTGCTTTAACTGTAAACCAGTCTGTCCCAGTCCAAACTACTTAGATATTCAAAACGTATATGTTCAGTATGCCGACAATATTTGATAGTAAAAATAAATCTTAGTTTACATTTCATATCATTGTCATGAACATATAAACTAACCAATCTTTAGCACAAAAGAACAAAGGTCAATCCTAACACAATGAATCTCTCTTACAGCAGAATACACCACCCCAGAGCCCAAAAAAGGACCGACCTTCACAACCGAACCACCCAACGACGTAACTTTCCTCAACACCTACGGCACCATTATTCCATGCTCGGCAACTGGGCACCCGAATCCCCAAGTCACGTGGAGGACGGAGGACGGAACGGTGGTGGTCAACGTCCCCGGACTCCGTCATGTACGGTGGGACGGATCCCTGGATTTCCCACCCTTTTCGCAGGAGGATTTCCGGAAGGATGTCCATATGGCGGTGTATAGGTGTGTGGCCATGAACGATGCTGGGATACTTGGATCTAGGGATGTGAGAGTGAGGGCAGGTGAGTTGTGTTTGGTTTTTGATTTTGTCACTAGATATTGGATTTACTAGCCTAGACAGGTTAGTGACAAAAATTACACTGATAAACAATGCTTTACAGTGCACTTAGTGGGAAATTTCCGTGAGCAGTTAAAGAAATTGCTTTCGCCAAATCCAAAACTACTAGTTTTAATGCTCTTCAAATGCAATACCAGTTTCAAAAACTAAGTAAAATGAATTCAGAGTACATCCAATATATCAATCTCAAGAGCCTACTAATACCATTATCACAATTCAGATTGATCGCGACTTCTCTTTTAGGGCGAAACAAGGAATCGCTGTAATTGTCATGGAGCTTGACTGATACCACATTCATCATTTATTCTTCTTACCCCTATAAACCAATCGCTCTAGTCAAAAATAAATCATGTTATTACTTAACGTTGGGCATCAAACTTGGTACAGAATAAAGATCAGACAGAATAAGTTGATTTCAATAGTCCTGATCCTGCGATTAGAGTAATGAAGTTGAGTGTCACTCAGACGTTAGCATTGTTGTAAAATAATGTAACCGGTCCCAAAACCTTCCTGCAGCTCCACATCTAATTCTAGGAAAATCCGACCAAATCCAAACCAAAACAACAATCTGAAATACTTCTTTAAACACAATACCCAAGTCAAACACAACGCAAATGTAATTCACACTCCAGCCAGTCTATTAACCCCAACGTTGATTCCATAAACCAATTCCAGATAGATCGTGCCACCTTTTTTTTCAGGATTGAACAATGGAGTACTTTAAATGCAAGGGGCTCTAATGACCCTTCTTGGAGCCTTTATTACACTCGCCCACCATGCACAAAGATAGTTCTGCACAAAAATAAAACTACAAATATCTAATGTGGGACTGGTGCATCTTTACATACATTGTATTCAATAGTCCTGATTCTACGCTTGGAGTCAGTATAAAGTTGCATTGAGAATAAACTCAGGTGCTTGTCTCAGGTATCACGATCAAAATAATAAGAACCGCCACAAAAACTTCTGCACATCTAATGCAAGGTAAATCCAAACCAACACAACAATCTGAAATACTTCTTTAAGCACAATACCCAAATCAAACACAACGCAATTGTAATTTGCACTCCCAGCCAATCTATTAACCCCAACGCTGATTCCATAAACCAATTCCAGATCGATCGTGCCACCATTTTTTCCCAGGACTGAACAATGGAGCACTGTAATATTCAGGGTACACTAATGACCCTTTTTCGAGCCTTTATTAGACTCTCCCACCATTTAACAAAGACCGTTCTGTACAACAATAAAATTACAAATATATAATTTGTGTGAAAATGGTGCAGCGTAACATATATTGTATTCAATAGTCCTGATTCTATGCTTGGAGGCAGTATAAGGTTACGTTGCTGGCCAAATCAGGTGACTCTCTCGTTACTTGAACACGATCAAAGTAATGGGATCCTTCACAAAAACTCTCCTCCACATCTAATATGACACAAAACCAACGAAATCCAAACCAGCACAACAATCTGAAATTCTTCTCTAAACACAATACCCAAATCAAACACAACGCAAATGCAATTCAAACTCCAGCCAATCTATTAACCCCAACGCTGATTCCATAAACCAATTCCATATAGATCGCGCCACCAATTTTTCCAGGACTGAACAATGGAGCACTGTAATATGCATGGGGCTCTAATGACCCTTCTTCGAGCCTTTATTCGGCTCGCCCACCATTTACAACAATCGTTCGATACAAAAATAAAACTACAAACATATAATGTGGGACTGGTGCATCTTTACATATATTGTATTCAATAGTCCTGATTCTATGCTTGGAGTTAGTATAAAGTTGCATTGAGAATAAACTCAGGTGCTTGTCTCGTTACTTAAACACGATCAAAATAATGGGACCCGTCACAAAAACTCTCCTCCACATCTAATACGACACAAACCAACGAAATTCAAACCAACACAAACAATCTGAAATACTTCTCTAAACACAATACCCAAATCAAACACAACGCAAATGTAATTCACTACTCCAGCCAATCTATTAACCCCAACGCTGATTCCATAAACCAATTCCAGATAGATCGCGCCACCAATTTTTCCAGGGCTGAACAATGGAGCACTGTAATATGCATGGGGCTCTAATGACCCTTCTTTGGGTGCTTCCGACCATCGCTGTTGCAACACCTGCGCCCTTGAGTTTTCTTATACTCAAAGTGGGATTTTTATCTGATCCTCGAAAAGGCTCTAGTGACAGATTCTTAATATAAAGTGAATTGGCCTCCACTTTGGGAGGGTGAATAATGAAGAAGTCGTTGAAATAGGGGTGTTTTAAAGTAAAGGTGGGGTTTCGTTAGATGAATAGAAATTATTTTTTGAAAGAGTGGAGAGTTTTAGATTTTGCTTATCATAGAGGTAAAATGTGAATTTTATTCAGTAAATAGGGGGTATTTTGTTTTGGTATGATTAAAAATGAATTAAAAGTTATTTCACAGTTAAGTGTTCGTACTTGAGAAGAGTTGCTCATAGCTGTTAACAACTATTGGTTTTATTCATTATACAATTACTTCGCTTAATTTGTAATTGCAAATTAATAAATATGGCTTTGGTATAATTATCTGATAAAGTAAACTGTTTTTCGATAATACAATAAATGATGCAGCATTGTCTGTATTGTTTAGTTCATTTTGTTAGTTGCTCATAGCTTCAAACAACTATTGGTTTTATTCATTTTAAAATTACCTCACACTGAATTTGTGGTTGTAAGTTGATAAATGTGGTTTTGGTATAATGATCTGAATAATTAAACTTTTTCGGTAATGCAATAAATAATGCAGCATAAACTCTATTTTAAGTTTTTTTTTTAAATATTTTATTACCTACTAATCTAAAATGAGATGAAATGTAAAATCAAATCTTAAGAACAATTTAAAGAAAAATAAATATTTGGTCTATACTTTATCTTTCGCTTTAAATTGAGATATAAAAATATTGTGTTTCTTTTCCAAAAATACCTTAAAAATGTTTAAAACAAAATTAATATTCTTTGCAGAATTCTTGGTAAATATAACTATTTTCGATTTTTTTTTTTGTACATTTAAACTATTTCTTGGTTTGGACTTAGTACTTCTTTTCAATTGTATGGTATAACTCTTCTAGAACCTATTTTATTGTCTTATTATTCAAAAAAATAAAAATAAAACGAAAATAGCAAAATTAAAAATACATTTTTCCTATGCTTAAATTAGGCAATTATGGAATTCTTTCGAAAATTTCTTTGAAACAATTAATAAAAGCAATCATTTTAATGTTTAGTACGTGATTATTTTTGAATCATGTAAAAACCATTATAATTTTTAACTTGCAGTCATTTCAATTAGCATTCAGATTATTCAAAAAACTGAATAAACAAAAATGGCTAAATTAAATCGCTTGCATTGTTATTTTATCAAAAAACGAAGGGAAATTTATAAAATAATAGTGCTTACTTTCAAGCAGCACTTATAATTATTTTATGTCGACATTTTAGCTTTATCTTAGCTACATAAATAAAAATTTTTTTTATAATATGAAACTGCAGAAAAAACCTTTTCTGCTTATGGCATGTTATTAATTACCCATCATGTTCACTTGTGCAATGCTTTATAAAGATAATGAAGAAATTATTACTTTTTGTAAGATAAAAAAATATTGTTTGCCCTGAGCAATATTTTTTTTAATGTTTATAATTTATCCTTGGGTTTATAAGCGTCTGGTATATTACAAACAAACAAGTTTTATTGAAACAAACTTTTAGAAGGAATTTAAAAAAGAAAAAAACTGTTGTAATTTTGAGGTAAATTATATTAATTTATCTGGGTTAGCACTTATTTTTTAACGAAACGAATTTTCGGAATTTTTATTATCTTCGAAATTTAAAAGTTGATTATGGCTAATATTTCTTATTTGAAATAATGATACCGTAATTAATATAGAATTTAACATGCATTAATTGCTGTAACTGGAAGATGTTAACATAAATAAAAACTAACGTTCACGAAAATTGTGTAAATGAAAAAGATAGAAATAAGATTTTTTCGTGGAAGAATTTGTTGTTGAATGTATGAGTATCACATTATTATTATTTTAATTTTCCAATTACTTTAATATTTTTTGTACTTTGAATCGGTTCATATAACAATACACACAATTAGGTTCTAACATGAATTCAAAATTAGCATTGCGTCGAAAATATTTTTTTAATTAAACTTTCGGAGGGGTCTGTTATCTAACCCATTAACGACACATGGCATGAAGATTTGAAATGAGTAAATGAGATTCCATGAGTCCTGATTTCTGAAAATGAATTCAATTAAACAAATAGTTAGACAAATGAAGAGTACACGGAAAGAACCGCTTGATTTCGTAGAAGGCTTTCCTTAATAGCCTTTTGAGGATGACAGAGAGAAATCGCCTAAGCTGGTGTAAAGAAGCTGGTTACTTGCTTTGTTTATCTTTCGCGGCAACCCTGATTCACGCCAGAGATCAGTGGAACGAGTCACGCGTTTGTACCGCTATTGAAGAACCAAAAGAAAAAACGGTTTCCGGTCGCCAATGTCCGCCAAGCAGACACAATTACGGAAGGACTTAAGAAATCAGGTGATTCTTCCCGTGTACTCTTCAAATGAAAACCATAGTTCTGAACAATTCATGTAAGACAAAGTTTAACTTCATGCGACCTGGCGTCCCCATTTGGGAATGAAAACAATTAACACGTTAATTAGTTCTGAAATTGGCCTGGTCCGATAGAAGATCCAAATATAAGTTTTTGGCCTTTGATTACAGTCGTTTATTTCTATAGAACAAGAAGTTGAACGAGGTTTAATTCACGAACGAGCGTTGGATGAGGGATATTAGAGTTCTAAAAAAATATATTTTAATTTTGTTTCAAACTTTTCAAAAAGTTCTTTAATAGTGAATTTAAAAGGCATTTTGCATCAAAAACAAACAATTTAAAAATAATCTGTTCACTAATTTGTTAAGCTGTTTAAGGCAAGTCCTTAAATACTACTAAACATTTGAAAAAATCTTTCAAAAACATACTTTTGAACATATATTTGTATGAAAAGTATGTTTAGATTAAAAATATACTTTGTTAAGCTGTTTAAGGCAAGTCCTTAAATACTATTAAACATTTGAAAAAACCTTTCAAAAACATACTTTTGAACATATATTTGTATGAAAAGTATGTTTAGATTAAAAATATACGTGTAGGACTTTGCTCGGGTCTTAAGAGGTTAACAAAAAACAAATAGAAATAACTTATATTTGATATTTTTAATTAATGGTATACAAAAGAGTAGTCGTTAATGAATACTGGCAGATATGAGCTTTTTAAACAAGTAACTGTCATTAACAAATTTAAACGCGCTTGATAAAAAAAAAAACTTTTACAATGAAAATATATCCGTAATATATAACTTAAACTTATTGTAACGTCATGTGACTCGTGAGTTGTAATCTATACCGATAAATAAGTCCCGGTTATTTATTTAAACTCTTATCTTGTGCTAATGTTGATAACAACTTGGGATAGCTTTAATTAGCAACGAATTATCACTAATTACAGGGATCAGGATTTTACGATGGTTGAAATCGGACTTCCGCTGTAATTGATTTTCCCTTAAACACTTTGCAGCTTAGTTTTAGATTAGATATTTACAGTTTAGATTATTTTCGTTTAAAATATGAGAGTTGCGAGAGAGACAAAATTAGTGAGATTTGAAGTAATTTTTTTAAATGTTTTTCATTTAACTATAATTAATCATTTAGAAGATTTTAATGTTTATTCAGTTGGCATATCAAACTTCGGAAATTAATTTTACAATTGATGAAACAACTCGTTTTTATAAGCTAGCAATTGTGAAAGTAAATATATTTATATTTAAACTTTGGATTTGCGTTACAAAAACTGTAGTTGAAATAAAACGTACACTTTTGAATCAAATTAAAATACTGAACTAATAAAAACTCGAATTTAAACAATTAAATGGATTTGCACAATTTCTTTTCCATATTACAGTTAAAATAAAAGGAATTAGTTAAACATATATTAGCCAATACTTAATTTTTATATTGAATATTTTTTTTCTGTGGATAAAAACTTGTATTAAAAATTAATTTAAAAAATGTTTTATTGGTAATTTATTTTTTTCAGACGTTTGTTTTACGTGTTTTAAGTTTATTGTCAAATGCTTACTTTGATCAGTATTTTATTTTTTCTAAGTTGCGGTCGTTGCCAAGTAAATTAGATAAAAAGTTCCTTCCAAAGTTTAACACACATCGTGAGATAATTGTTTATTCAAATTTTAAGTTTTAACATATCTTACCAAATCATGGTATATAGAATATTAAATAACTGTGATAAATGCTGCAAAGAAAAAACTAAGCATTTAGTTGTTTTATATAGGGTGTAAAATGTACCTCTATAAGAAGATATGTACCTATTGTAAGGTTGTTTTTTTACTGCGAAAAATTTCTAACTTTTCCAACGCTTATAAATGTTTAAACTTAGTACTTTATGAAATGTAATGATGGTTGGTCATACATAATTTTTTCACATTATAATTGTATTTGGACAAAACTTAAATTGGTAACGTAGGACAGCAAATATTTACAGTAATCAAAGTAGTTATTTTAATTTACGAAAAGTACTGGAGTACAAAATGCTATACAAATTCTAAATTTAGAATATTATGTGATCAAGGGTATTTAGTTTATAATTTCTAACATATTTTATACTATATTATCAATAGCCCTCGTGTAGCTCAATTGCGATGATATCAAACCTAACCTAACTATAGTATCAGACACTAAATTGTTCTTGTAACCGACTATTTCATCAAACTTGGTCTGGCATCTGCTGAAAGTCAACTATCATTGTAAACACCTTTCTGTTATCAAAATAAGAGTTAGTATAGATATAATTGTGGCTGAAAGATTATATAAAGAAATTGTGTGAATAAGATATTTTTAAATTGGATATATTGAAAAAAATACATATTACTCTGACTGAATTGCTAAAAGGGAAGAGTTGAACCCTTTCAGTCCCAGTGATGTCATTTGGCCATCATAATCAAAAAAGAATCAAATTCTGTGCTTTTTAATATCATAAATGGCTATAGACGATTAGAAAAAAAATGGTACTGAATGATATGTCATTGGTACTGAAAGGGTTAAGCACGTTAAATAATATTCTATTACACTTCTTCCTCTAAAAATATATATGGCAACTTGATCCATTTTTACATTTTGTGATTTGCTTTAAAAGAAAACAGGTAAAACTTCCGATTTAAAAAAAAGCGTTAAAGTCATAAATTATTATTATTTATCGTTAACTCAAGTAACTTGCTGACGGGCTTAAAATACTTTGAAAAGTAGGATACAGTAACTTATATGATTAAGGGTATTAAGTCTTTTATTTCTCATTCTCCCCCCTTATTTGCAGACACTTCAGCGTTTTGTAACCGGCCTCTTCATCAAACTTGATTGAGGCCTGGCATATGCCAATGGCCATTCATCTTGGTAAAGCCCCCCCCCCCTCCCCCTCCGTCATCAAAATGTGCGTTTGTGTAAATACAATTGCGGATGAGAGATGACTGCGAATATGTATAGGGCAATTATGTAAATTAGATAGCTATCAGATTTCCTGGACAGTCGCCAGGCGCTGAAGTGAGATATTTCAAGAAGCCTACAAAAACGCTTGATTTACGAGGCAATGATTCTAAATTTAGGCGCATACTTTTCGTGATTTGCAACCAGAATATTTCGTTAAATTGGATTCTTATGCAGTTTTCTGCAGTCTCCCCGCTGTGTATTATGTTATCAAGCTGGTAATTTATGTCTGTAGGGTGTTTTTAAAGGGGTGGGCAGTTGAGTTTTTTTTCCCGAGAGTAAACCGTAATTGGTGGTATAAATCGCGATTGCTGTTTAAAAAGGGGTTTGTTATGATTTTTTCCCAATTAAATTGAGATTGTGGGTGAACTATAGATTATTAAAAATTGATTTACCACCGAATAAATTGAGGTCACCTTTTCGTTATTTATAGGCTATTCATGTTAGTAATATTTCAATCAGCCGCATTAAAGATTTCCCCCCAAAAAAATTCTAAAATGTTGTAACATTTTTTTTCCTCGTGCGTTTTATATTATTAAAATTTCATTGAATAATTCATATTATATTTTTATCTACATTGTGAAATGTCCAAGAACAATATTTAAACATCTGACGTATAAGCTTTTTTGTTAAAATGTACTCTTTTTATCGATGCATATGTTTTACATATTGCGTAAGAAACGTTTTAATATTTTGAAATACATTAATGTAGTAAAGGGTTTTTACACTTTTAAAACAAAAGAGTGAAATCCACTTCTATAAGAGAAGTGCATTTTCGGCACTGGAAGTTAGTGGAAATTCACGCCTAAATCTCACGTAATCTCCCCAAATCGCTCCCAATTGCTCGTTTGCTGTTAAGATTTTTGGAAGTTCAACAAAACAAAAGAGTGAAATCCACTCTTATAGGGTAAGTGCATTTTCGACACCGAAAGGAGCGAAAGTTAACTCATACTGATTTAAAATCGCTCGTTTGTATGTCCATTTTAATGTTTAATACCTTTTAATTTCAAGAAATTTAAATATACGAATGTATTTCTCTTAAGTAATTTTTACTCTTTTCCTATTTAACCTAACATTATAATTATATTCATTTTATTTGCATATGATTAAGAATATATTTAAAAGATCATTTCAAAATTTCTGAATTTTATAAATTATAATTTGATTTATTCCGCTAGATCCTTTCATCATTATTATTCCATAAAATACAAAATCTCCCATTTACCTCTCCAAGCTTCAAATAACTTTGCCCAAACTTCGAAACTTTCATAAACATAAAATAAAAAGTATCTTTACACAAAAAAAGAAAAAGTGTAATTTTTAATAAATGTTTGAAAAGAAACTCGCCTCAAGCATTTTTTATCGAATTACTTTTATTTGGAAAAAAACGAGCTCTTCTGTAAAAGTTTAGGATTGCAGATAAAGAAGTGCACAAATCACCTTGTATAAAAGAAAAGTTCTTTTTTATAAGATTGTGTTTGTAACATAATATAAATTTTAGATTTACTTGTATGGTAGGTATAAAGATTTTTGAAAATATATTTGTTGCAATGATATCAATTTAATTTGTTCTTTTTTAAATTTAATTTATATGAAATTCTTACTTAATTACAAAATATTTTTTACTTGGTCTCATGATTTCTTTTAGTAATACCGATATTTTTGTTGAGCCTAATTACAAATTAAGAAATATAATATTTTTATGATATATTCAGTTATATATTGAGTAGCTTTGTTGAAATAATTTTGCTTTATTTTTCTATAATTTTCACTTAAATGGACGGAAAATTAATAAAGTGTTAATTGTATTTTATTTTTGGCAAAAGTTTTATTTATTAAAACGTAGCTTTAAACTATAAAATTAGAATTTTTTTAATCTTGTCATTCAATATAAATTTTAGCTTATGGCAAAAACAGTCACGAAAAATAATTGTAATTCATTAAAATAATTTTATTGCAAATTTTATTCTTGTGAAAATAAGCTTAAATTCAATTTATCTTTTTACATTGCTATAAAAATTCTACTAAAAGAAATTAAACAAAGTGCTTGGTTAATTATTTTAGAATTTTATAACCAAGCTAGTTTTTCCTTTTACAAATATGGGTAATTAAATTAGAGATAAGTAAAGAAAATATTTCTAGAAACTGTCGATTTTTAATACCGTTTTTAGGTTTAATAAAATAAAAGCACACTATTTTCGCTAAACCAATAAGTTATTTTTAAGAACCACTAATTAGGTAAATTCAAATGTCTTCTTGAGTGGAATTATTTTATTTTAATTACAAAAAAATACTTTAACTTAAATTTTATTGAAACAGAAAAATTAAATAAATTGAGAAAAATAATCTTAATTATATTATTATCTTTAGTTGCCTTATTTGAGATAGATAAAACTAATTTGAGGTTTTATTCATAAAATAGACAATTTGAAAAAAAATTTATTTTGCTTAAATTAAAATTATAATAATTAATTTATTAAAATATTTTATTTGCGACGAATAACTGCGCGTTATTTATTATAACTAAAAAATACATATTTTGTCAATACATTGATAAAAACCTAAGTGACGTCAAACGGCATGGTAAATTTCTATACTAGGATTGCGAAAATTGCATGTGGCAGCTAATACGAAACACACATAATGTGTCTAGTGATAGAAAACATACCTACAGTTGCAATCATGAATATAACAACCGAAATTGGCCAGGGATCTGTCTGAATTGGTGTGTATGGCTGGCCTAATTTGGAATGACGTTACAAGCTTAGCTTCGTTCTAATTATGAAACCAATGGAATTTAAATTGGTACCATAGTAGTAAATTGGCTTTAGAGAAAAGCCTGTCGAAATTAGTAAAGCATAAGTTAATTTATTATTTCGTAAAGCTGATAGTAAATGTACAAAATATATTTAAAAGTAAACAACTTAGGTTTTAGAGAAAAAAGTTTTTGGAGGCCTACATAATACTCAGCCAACTTTATTAAGTTTCGAATTCAATCTTTAAAAAAAATAGACTTTCCCTCTAAATCTTAAGAACCGAGCAAAATCCTACTCGTACATACTTAATCAAAATATAGGTTCTTCATACAAATATATATGTAATAAAAGAAGATATATATTTTCAATTTCAAGGAAATTTAAAAAAAAAAATAATAGTTACTTAGGGACACGTCTCGACTCTAAAAATACACATTTTTTTTGTACTATAAATGCAACAAAAAGGTTGTATCACTTATATGTTGTTAACATATTATTTTAACATTGTTTTTATTGCAAAATGCTTTCAAATTTACCTGCCAAAGAACTTTTTGAAAAGTTTGAAAATAAAAATTAATAATTTTTTAAGAACTCTAATATCGTATCGACCCTTGTTCAACTTAAGTTTTTTTTATATAAATAAATGACTTACACCTGTAATCAAAATCTGAAAACTGATATTTGAATCTTCTTCTATTGTCCCAGGTCAATTTTGGAACTAATTAACGTGTTAATTGTTTGTGGGGAGTTTTCAAAAAATGTCCCTGAATTAGGACGCCAGGTTGCAAGAGGTTAATAATTTAAATGCGTCACGTGTCATATGTGTCAACTATGGTAATGCATAAAACAAAAACAGACAAGCCAATTTCAGTTAAAAAAAATTAAAGAATGAAAGCCGTTTTCAAAAACTACTTGATACTTTAATTTCCGCAACCATAAATATCAAAAATTCGAATAAAAATGTTTCGAAAAATATTATCAACTATTCAAGGTATTTTTATCAAAACATTGCTTACTCCTTTCTTTTGAGGGACTTACGAGTCCTTTAACGTTATTAAATATTATTTTTGAATGAAATAGCTTGAAATTACAGTAAAGAAAAATAAATGTTATTACCTTTAAATTAAACTGCAAACTGCTTTGTTATTGGTATCGTTTTCAATGATAAGGAAAATTATTTTTTTATGTCACCATCTATACATTTTTACATTTTTTTAAAAATATTTTATAAATTAAATGAGATTTCATTAACAAAATAATACTCTCAGAAATCTGACAATGGTTAATTCAATGAACATTTTATAAGTTAATTTGATAGTTATTGCTATGAATGAAAATATTGTATGGAATATAAAATATAATTCTCACAGTTAAACATAATAACTAAACATAAATAAGCATTTTTTACCAATATAAAACAAATAACGTGAAAAAATGCTTGTAACCAAAAGTGTATTTAAAGTTTAAAACTTTCAATTTTTAAAAAACTATTTGATTAAAAATATGGCATGACAAGTTACAAAAACGTGTTTTAAGTGATGGCGAGAATAGTTTATCTTTAAAAAAAAACGTAAATCCATCTGAGTGCACATTTTTCCTAACTTTCGGTCGCATAGTTTCTCAGCCTAAAAAAACCTTGCATTTAGATGCATAAAAATTATTTATTACTATTTTAAACATAAAACTTTTTTTCAAATAATCTTAAAATGCCATTCGTAAAGGCACCCTATACAGCTTTCCACCGATACTTCTCCAAGCATATTCAGTACCCCTATCTCTCTAAGCCTTTTATTCTGGGTCTTATTCAGGGTTCTTTAACCCTAGGATATAAAACTCAGTGTAAGAACCTTTAGAAAAAGACTGGATAAAAAATATCCAGAGGTACTGGAGCACTCTGATAAGAATAACAAATAGTCAATGGGTGACAGCGTCCCTTGCCTGAGAGCAACTCTGCCGGATAGGTTATTTGGGTGCGCATTGCACATGAATCACACACTTCGCTGGACAGATTGGAGCAGTGGAGTAGGGATGTGCGATTCTTGGAAACTGAAACAGTTCATCGGTATAATAATAAACCGTTTAACCGGTTTTCATTTAGGCCGGATAGGTTATTTGGGTGCGCATTGCACATGAATCACACACTTCGCTGGACAGATTGGAGTAGGGATGTACGATTCTTGGAAACAGAAACAGTTCATCGGTATAATAATAAACCGGTTTAACCGGTTTTTATTTTCCGATTTTACGTGTCGATTAAACGTGTCGAATTTTACGAAGTATGCCACTTCGATCGCTTCCACACAACATTTGGGTTCAACATGAGAATAAAAGGCGGTAAAGGCTGCTATTAATTGCCCCATATTGAAAATTTACACTTACATTTGAATATGTTCAGTTATTTTCTTTCAAAATGTTAATAATAATTCCTTATAAACTTAACCATTACAACCCATTATAAAAAAGGTACTAATGCTTTTAAAAAGGAAATTGGCTCCTTTGAAAATTAAATGTTTTTTTTTTTTTTTTGTTTACTTTAGCCTATTCATATATAAATGGTGTTTTAATACATAAGGCGCAATCAAAAATAAATATTTTCATTAACCAGAAAATCTTAAACGATTTAATTTTATGAATAAAATAAATCTATATTTAAACCAATGAGAAGCTATTACTTTCCTTAGTATTATAAGTATTCTCCTATTGTAAGAATACTAATTGTTCCACATTAGGTCTACGAAAGATTCTAGTTCCAGAAAATCGTTGATTGACAATAAATCTGATCGTCTGTTTCTTGCCCTAATGGCCCATCCACTTTACGTTATCGACATTATGTGTCATTAGTTCGAAAAAGCAAATTTCCTCCATTCGAAAAACTGACGTCGTCCCATTTTCCCAGCATACTTTCTTTACTGCCGATACTAGCGTGGAAGTATTACTACCGATAAGCGATCGTAATGGGGCATAAGTAAAACAGGCTTGTGTATTGGGTATAGGTGTTGTCTACGGAAGATGTACCATCTTTGGATTTTAAGTGTACATTCAAAATTCTATTTTTTCTAATTGATTTTCGGTTTATGTGGTTACCTATTATAAACGGTTACATATTATATACTTACGGTATTTTAACTTTAGTAATTGCGTTTTGTCGCAAAAGATTTCCAGGTTGTTGCCAAAATTTCTGTTCGGCGCAATTTCCACCATCAGACTGGATAAACTATAATAGTTTACAAGTAACGTTATTGGAGACTCATCACTTGCTATACTAACTTATTAAAAGTGTGTTCAAGCCTTTCTTTCGATGGTTACACAAAAACACACAATATTTCTTGGCTGGTAACGACAATTTAACATAAAATATACTAATTTAATTTAAAAATGTGCCCATTGGGTAACATATAGATTTCGACTCTATTTGCTAAGGCTGTGAAGACAAATTTTATCACAAACTTATGTAATAGGTGACATTTGGTTCATTTTGCGGGTGCAAGCGAAAAAGTCGCAAAAAATGTACAACAAGCGCCAAACAGAATGTTTCCAATTATAATCTTTTAGCTTGGTATTTTAACTTCGGTAAGTGCGTTTTGTCGCTAAAGATTTCACGGTTGGTATTAAAAATTCTGCTCAGCGCAATTTCCACCAGCAAAATTGGATAAACTATAATTGTTAATCAGTAACGTTATTGGAGACTCATCACTTGGTATACAAACTTATTTAGGTAGTATTTCTAAGCCTTTCTTACGGTGTTTTAAAATCTCAAACTTTTTTGGTGTGTTTAAAGTAAATATAATGAAGCACAGTAAATAAAATGTATTGCTAATCATTAAAAAAATTAAAGCATTCGCTTCAGGCAATACTATTCATTTTTTTTAATTTAAAATCAATTCATTAAATATTTTTAAGCTTGAGCACTTTGATACACGGAATATCAAAAAGAACATCGTACAACCTTCAACATAAGTGTAGTTTGATAATTAATCTTCCACACAAGATTATTTTTACAAGATCTGACTATCAATCGTTAACTATCATTGTTCAGAAAATAACTTCTTATCTTGTGCTTGGATCTTACAGACATAAAAATCAAAAAAAGTAGAGAAAAATGCAAAAAGTAGGGATATAAACTAAGGCCGGGATGCCGCAAGGAGAAAAATATTTTTAAAAAAAATGGTCTACCAAGTGAAGCCATAATCCTTCCATTATGCACCTTAGCAAACAACTTGGCGAATGATTTGGCGATATTTCAGAAAAATGAAGAATCGCATAAGAAATTTTATTTATTAAAAACTACCAAATAAATACCAGTTCCTCACATGGACTGAAAAAATTCAAATTGATCCTAGTATATGTATCATTCAATCCATTATAGGACAATAAGCTTATGTTTATCGTTTCCGTTGGAGTGTTGAGTCCCGTTACTTAAATTACCTTGAAATTAAAAATACGCTATAAAATTCACGGATAAATACCACCGTTATTTCACGCCCCCCATAAAACATAAAATCCCTTTAGCTAAATTTGAGCGTTTTTGCTTAGTTGGCGAGGAAAATATATAGCTACAAACACAAACAGCGCTCTGAAACGAACACTCTAGTGCGCTGAAATTCGCACAACCAACCAGTTTGTGAATTATATTTTTAATTTTTTTTCTAATATAGCTCTTTTTTTGCAATAACTTGACGAGTTTGGCAATGACAAATGACAATGAATGCGCCCTCTAGAAGGGAGAGTGTAGGCTTTTAGCCCATTACACAGCTCGCCAGAAGAGACAGTCACAAGAAACACACAAAGAAGGACGACACAAACACCTAGACAAATAACAACATTTATTGACAAGCACAAACATCCATGCCTTTACCGGGATTCGAACCCGAGCCCAGCAGCTCCATAGGCTAGTACACCAACCTTAATGCCAGTGGGTCGGCAACGAGTTTGGCAAAGTATTTGGTAAAAAGTGAAGACATAAAACCCTATTATGCAAGTGTTATGACCTTGAACAACCGTAATAGTTTAGTTATAGCTCAACTATGCATTTACTGCTTAAATACTCAAACTCATACATACAGTCAATAGAGCAAAACTTTCGAATTTTTTTAGAGCAGTCAAAATAGGTCATTTGTTATCCACAGACATACAGACAGACACACACTCTTTCTTTTATTATTATAGATTAAATGTAGGAACAAATTCAGAGTGTTTAAACAATTGGAATACGAGTACGTACATAACAACACGTACGAGTACAACATATTTTTTCTTAAAATAAAAAAAATCTCAAATTTGATAGATTTGTTTCATTTCAATATCGATGCTTGAATGAATAGAATATGATTTGTCGCGATTTGTAAGAAGTAATGACTATTGCGATAACAGAATTCTATCAGAAACTTAATTTATTTAAAATGAAATTTTTGTTTTAAAAAATAGTTTTAATTGAAATATGATTGGTTTGTTTTATTTCAATGTCGATGCTTGGCTACTCAGTTAAAAATATTATCGTTCACACAAAAATTAGTATTCAAAAAATAAATTTGATGTATTTATCTCTTTTAAATAGAACCAAAACTTTTCCTACCAACAAACAATCAAAGAATATCTCTGTAAATAGATTTGACGTCATTTCAAACTTATTGATTCGCAAAAATAAATTTCTCTTAATTAAATAGTTAAAATAATTAAACTTTCTCGAGTGATTGTTGCAAATGGCAAGGGCATTTAATTCTAATAAAAAATTATTCTTATTTTTTTTTTCGAATGAGCATTAAATTTTGCAGTTTTTTTAACTAATTAAAGTACTTAATTGTATTTGATTTTTTTCTAAAATTTTCAAAATCTTCTAATTTCGATGCGCTGAATTGTTTGACGTATCACACTTGCCTGTAGCGTTTGTAGGTAGGGCTATGAATATGGGAGACAGACGGACAAACTGACTGAACCTTTAAAATACCCTCCACTTTTTACATTATAAACTTAGTGTAGAAGGTAAAACATTAAATTTAGATGATTTTGTCTTCTAAACCTAGACCCAGGCAGTCTAGAATATGCTCCGGATATGACTTCATATTTTTTTCATCGCCAAGCATCAACCATCTTTCTTTTAACCTCCATGTTAAAAGATGCGTGACTCTGCGTTAATGGGGTATTGATCACGGAACAGAAGGTCTGCTTTTCCGTCAGATTCTTACACTTCCCGTCTTTAAACCTTTCCCGGTGTAAGGAAGCCGGGACTCAATAATCTAGATTAAATGGCCCCGTGTTCGAAAGCAAATCGTAGAGACTCACGCTAAGCTCTGGAAACAAAACTAAATCTGAGTTCTTAATAGTCAGTAAAAACGAATTCCGTATTGGTTCTTAGTTCTTTTCTTGAATAAAAATCTATTTCGGTATTGGATAAAAATCTTGAAATTTTAAAATAAAATCTTATAGTTATTACATGTAAACATAGAAGTTTGTTATAAATTAATTATTTAATTACATTTCGAGTGTACGTATTGGTAGGTTAGTGCCGTATGCTTCATTGAATTATAAATTGTGTGACTGAATGGTCTTTAACATTGAAAAACATACTATTTTGATATTCAAAACTATTTGATCGCCTTCGTATTGATTTACAATTTTATATTTTTATCATAAAACGCTTTTTTAGCTTTATAGCATAGTTATTTGGTCGACTTGTATATGTATAGTTAAATCTTCAAAATTATAGTTATATTAAGTATAGTTAAACATTCCAAGTGCAAGTAAAGTCGACCTTCAAATGTGCAAATTTGCACTGTCCAAACTGTGATTATTCGCACTTCCATGTATTTTTCTACATTGCTTCATCTATACGCCTGAACGTGTAAATATATTGAATTTTCTTTGAATTGGCACCTTTCTTTAAACTAGTTATTTTTCTTAATTGCATCATACAAACAGTGATTAATTAAACTACACTCTTTTTTCGCAAAAAGAAATCGATTTTGTTTTTGAGTGGGAGACTTTTTGGATTTTCTGAGCGTAAATCGTTCTCAATCAATTCGGATAATAGGCGCTTTAATAATTTCACGAAACACACGATTACTAAAATTAAAACTTACAAAACTGAATGAAGTTATGAAAAAAAAACTACAACGTCAAACTAATGCTCGGTACTATATTTATACCGTGCAAAAGTAAGAGATTAATCAAATTGAATGAAACAATTTATGCATCAGGATACTTATCTCATATTCCTTTACAAAAGATCTTTTTAAAAAGGTCTGGTTAAACTTTAATATTTAAAGGAAACACAATCTTCAAAAACACTTACAACGGTGTGAATTTGCTTACATTTTAAAAAGGACATTAACAAAGTTTCTTGAATATTGAATATAATTGCATGAATATTCATAGCAAATGAAAGTATGCAGCAAAATAATAAAAATGCAAGTGTATATATTTTGGTCTTGGTTAGAATTTGAAAGTTCTTTGTCAATTTTATAATGCTGATTTGTTATAGATAAATTATAAGCCTTTTATAATTTATAAAATAACATAAAATGGTTAGATAAATATTAAAATATCCACAAATCAAATACCTGCACAATTTTCAAGTCCGCGCAACAAAGAACAAAATTTTTTAACCAATACATATTAAAATTTATGTTGCAAAAGTATTTATTAGTAAATGTTAATTTTCATTATTTTATTGGATATTTAATTAGGAAATAAAGTATTTTGTTCGTTTTATTTTAGAACAAAAAATAACGCTTAGAAAAAAATCAATATACACAACCAAGCCGACCATTTTAAATATCCTTTTTTAAATGTCCTTTTTTAATTTAATTAACTAAGGAATTCAACATTAGTTGAATCGAAAAAAAAATATCCCGCTTCGCTTTTAAATCGCTTTAATAAAAGTTTTTCTGTTTTATAATTACATTATTCAAACAATAATTAGATTTCTATTTTATAATAATGCAATTACTACTAACTATTGCATGATAATTAAATCACAATTTCTAATACTACGAACTAAATAATAAATTTTATCTTTTAGTACAACTCAATACCAAACATTTTCCAAAATCCTTAAAGAAATTTTCCATTTTCCCTGGTGTACTGAAAGGGAAAGGAAACTGTACTATAGGGTTTATGACAGCGTCCTTGAAATATTCAAAACTAACATGGAGTGTTACGCAATAGGCTAATTCTTTTCGTGACAGACATGACATAAGACAAATTTCTTGGCTCTTAAAAGGTACTAAATGTAAATTGACTGTTAAAAAATTACCATGGGGTGATGCAAATAAAGGTCTTGATTATAAAAAACGTTGAAATTTTCAATCAAGAGAAAATACTTAAAATTAATTGGGTTAAAACATGCCGTGACTGACATGATAAAATTGAAACACAGATTTTGAGTGACCTTATATTATTACCATTTCTCTTAACTGATATGCATTTCAAGTCAAGAACTTTTTTGGAAACAATATAAGATTTTGATGTGCCAACCAGAAAGGAAAAAATTAAGAAATTTATAAATAGTAAAATATTATAAATATTTATTAGCGTGACTGACATGACAAATGTGCCAGACATGACATTTGATGTTCTATATTTAACTCAAATTTTAAATTTAATGTTCGTATTTTCACGAACTGCTTATTTGGAGGTATGGAAAGAGAAAATAAAGTATCAAGAATTTTTGCCGAGTAGATTTTGTTTAAAATAAAAAAGTTGAAATTTAAGAAATGATGTCCATAGCGCATTTTCGTGGAATCAACCAACAATACTTAGATCCATATTTCATAATTATAGTTCTACATATCAATTTAAAAATAATTAAATCCCAATTTCAATGCTACGAAATTAATAACTACTTGTCTATTTTAATACAGCTCAATACTTTATTGACAAATAACAATCACTATTTCATGCAGTGAAGTGAAAAAAAACTGCACTGTAGGATTTTTCTTTTTCTTTTAATACGACTCAATACTTCATTGACAAATAATAACTATTTAATGCAGCCCAAATACTTTTCAAATCCCTTAAGAAATTTCCCATTTTCCCTAGTGTACTGAAGGGGAAAAGAAACTGTACTATAGGGTTTATGGCAGTGTCCTAGAAAGGTCAAAACTAAGCAGGGCTGTTCTGTAGAAGACGATAAAGTGCCCTTAACCTCTCCTTGGAGGAAAAAATATTGGATTATTATGTGCGGGACGAATATGTCGCCTGCTTCATACTGATATCAGGGTCCGAACACCTTGCAGCATAAGTTTTACAATGAAAAAATATGGTCCTTGAGAAAGTCGTGAAAAGAAGTTGGAGTTTTTTTTGTGTGTGTGTGCTTTTGCAGAGGTTTTATGTGAATTATGATGTTATATGCTTGAGCTTTATGTTAAGTTGTGGATATTGCTTGTTAATAAGAAAAGAAACAATGTATATTATGCTTTAAATAATAAACTTTGTTAATTATTCAATTCCTAACAATCAATTAGTGGACTTATTTTTTAAATAATGGTAAGATTGAATTTTTTAAAGTTGCAAATTGATTTTTTATGTGCACATCAACAGATTATGATTCTCCTTAAAAGTTCGATAAATATATTTTAATAAAATATATATTCTATAAATATTTTAATAGTTTATATATTTAATATAATTCTTTAATAGTTTATATATTTAATATACATTTTTTATATATTTTATGTAATTTTTTTAATTAAACATGCTTTATATATTTTTGTTTTCTTTTTACAAAAAGGGAAAAAAATGTGTGTGTTTTGCGAAGATTTTATGTGAATTATGACGTTATATGTTGGAGGTTTATGTTAAGTTGTGGATATTGCTTGTTAATAAGAAAAGAAACAATGTATATTTTGCGTTAAGTAATAAATTAAGTATATTATTCCTAATAATCAATTGGAGGTTTTTTTTTAAATAATGTTAAGATTGAATTTGGTGAGGTTAAAAATTGATATTTTATCTGTACATTAACAGATAGATTCTCATTAAAAGATTGATACATATATTTAATTGCTTTATAACAGATATTTTTTTAATATTTTATATATTTAATATAAATTTCGTTTTTTTAGAATTTTTTAATATAATTTTTTAATCAAACGTGCTTTATATATTTTGTTTTCTTTTTACAAAAAGGGAAACAATATTTAAATTATGTATAGTATAATTCATTCATATTAAAAAAAAATGCGTGCTATGTTACTTAACAGAAATGTTCATGTAATAATAATATTCTAATTTATAAAGTAATTAACAGCAATATTTTTCCATTCTAGTTCTACGTGAAGTGTATGAAGTCAGCGTGCAAGAAAGCACAGTCCCTATCAAAAATACAGCCATAATACGATGCCATGTCCCTTCTTCTGTATCAATGTATATACAAGTCTCTGCATGGTTAACTGATGACGGACTGACTATCCTTGCACATGATGATCATGGTAAATTTATTTTATTAATATTCATAGTTAATATATAATTTGACGTATAATAACAACATGATGCAGCTATATTTTTTTCGAAAACCTTAAAAATTCTTCGATTCACCTGGTACACTGAAAGGGAAAATAAATAGTTCTATGAAATTTATAGCTTTGTGCTAATATTTTATAATTTGGTTAATCATAATGTCTTTAAATTTCTTTTCTTACTACTTTTGTAGTAACTTTAAGTAATGCTTGTAATATTTATTTTTATTGTTCGATATGTTTCGTTTAATCTTCAAATCAATCAAAAACAAATATAAGAAAGTTAAAAAGTATTGAAGTATACACAAGTTTTCTTGAACATATTTTTTAATATATATCAGAATATTTTAGTTTTTGAAATATTCGCGTTTATTTTTGGAATTGTAAATTAACATCGTATTTGATTTGTACCATTGTCCTGCCTTTACAAATCAATTTAATTCGATTGGTTTTTACATAATAACCAGTATTTATAACTATATGGTTGCGTAATATAACACTATTACTAATGCCCTTATGTTTTCCTATATCTTATCAAATTCAATTGAATAACTTTTAATGGAATATATCACAACAATAAAAATATATAAATATACATAAGACATTTAAAGTATGGAATACCTATTGAAATAAATATCCCTTCTTTACTTCATGAATTTTTCATAATGTAACCATGACACGAACTCTCCAAACACGGGAAAAACTTTCAATGATAAAAACACACGACAAAACTTTCAACGCTACATTTATAAAATAAAGAGAAATTTTTAGATATCCAAAAACAAAATTCGTTCAATAAATCCATGCTCCTAAAGAGAAATTTTCAATGCAATGAAATTTTGACGGCCATGAATAATTACCGAAGTGTGACGAGACTGTAAAATGAAGCTTTAAAAAGAAAAATGCGAAATTGCAGTCTCCGTTGTGTTACCACCTTGATAACACGTGCTACATTCTGGGCGTTAATGTGATAAAGTTTATAAAAAGGCTCTAACGTTCGCCTCAGGCTGAATAATGAGAATATGTAGTATACAACATAATTCTAGCGTGCGTCGAATAATTAAAGTTTTAAAGTAAGGTTAAAATTGTGTTTTTAGTTTATGATCTTGAGTGTTTCAGGTAGATTACTTTGTGGAAAGTTGCTTTTTATTTGCTAATTTTTATTGATATCTAAATATAATACATAATTTATAAAGAAGAGCTTTGAATAAAAATAATAGATTTCAATATATTTACTTTTTTAACCGAGAACATTTTTATATTGAATTTTCTGAAAATATTTTTTATTTTGACTTTTAACTAGTTTTTTACTACTTATAAGTTATTATTTAGCCTTTATGATGGAAATTAGGTTTATGTTCCATTCACTGCTTTCAATTAAAACTCATCAATCAATACCTTACCCAGTCGGTTAGGTAGTTTCCTTACATGCGGAAGGTACCAGGTTCAGGTCCGGGCATCGCTAAAACAAATTACCGACCTATATAAGGCCCGTTCAGCCAAAATGTCCGACGAATAATACCCTGTGCAGAGATAGAGAGAGAGTGTGCACGTTAAATATGCTCCAAATTCCCAACGCTGCGTACGATGTCGCGCTTTACTGCTGCGATGGTGCCTACTCAGGTGTCGGCTCGTCACTTGACAGCGGTTCTAAATTATGAAGTCCGTCGCCAATAGCCCTCGTGTAGCTCTAGAACGATGATAATTCAAACCTTACTACCTACGGAGCCTATAAAAATGTTATGTTTAATGGATTAAATAAGACATTAAACATCGCCTCTTTTCCACTTAAGGGCAATTTGGTATTTCCAGAAACAGATAAGGATATCCCTTTATTCTTAAAACAATTTTAATCAAACTTAGCACAATACTTAAATATATACATACTTAGCTTCAATAACTAATCTGTCATCGCATATTTAAAAACATTTGAAATTAATTTTCAAATATTATTCCTAAACGTTATTTATAAATTAATATTAAAAGTGTTGACATCAAAATGCCAACTTCTGAAGCGACATGACAGGTATTTCCTTTTAACGAAGTTACCTTTCGATTATAACTGCACGAAATTCGCAACAGCCCTTTGTAAAGGAAGGAGTCTGTTTTAATCTGAATGTCAAACAATCATGGTGATGAGACTTGCTACTGACAGCGCACCGTCATATTTCAGTAGAATGAGTAACGCGGATTTGATTAATTTTGATAATCGAGATTGAAAATTAGAATATGCGTACTAGACTATGTGTGTTACATTCACATATTAAATTTAAGTGTATATGTACCAAGATTTTAATAATTAATCTTATTCTTCAAGTTATTTATGTTACACAAATTAGAAATAAAGGGTGTCCGTAAAAGAATGTCCGAGTATCAAATTGTAATAGTATCAGCTGTAATCGTTCAATAGTTGTGGTTGAAGGTGACGAATGAAGAATAACTTCAGCAGTTTCAGATAAGTGCATGCGCTTGTACCGCTACAGCGTTTTCACAGTTGCAGTGTCCTCTATTCCATTACTCCGGACGCAGACAGTATGGGAAGAATTGCATTTGTGTGCCGTATCACTAAAGTCGCACACATTGTTCACTTACAGGGGGCACTAGCTTAGTTTTCCTTCAATTTCATGTATGATTTGTTACATTTAGTATAAAATTAACTCCTGTAATATGTCATTAAAACTCGGACATTCTTTTACGGACACCCTGTGCAATTATAAATCTAATAGTGTAGCAGAATGTGTAAAGATAAGATGCTATGGTTAAAAGGAATGCTAAATAGGAAGTAATTTTGAAATGAAGTCAAACAAACTTGAAATGTAAAATTAAATAAAAATGGCAAGAAAAAACCTTCATGAATAAAATACATTTATATGGAAAAATTACGGCATTGCCGCGAATATGAATAACAAAATAAATTAATATTTATATTAAAATATAACTAAATTATATGTGACTAAATATAATTAGGGGTAAGTGGTGTACCTTGGACGTATGTGTACCTCGAACCTATGCTGATTCTAGCTCGATTAGCTTAGATATTGAAACAACACCACATACAGTTAAAGTATTTGCTACAATCGATCTCAGTGAAGTTCTATCTGTCTGTTTAAAAGGTCAATTTATTAAAGAGGTTTCGAAAAACTAAATTCACAGTTCAAAAGTAAATTTTTGTCAGATTCTTTAGTGTAATTTTTTACTCAAACATGTAGTGTTTATTCAGAAACGATGGTTATGCAATATAAAGCAAAGTTTTAGCTATAAAACAGTGTACTTAAAATTAAGTTAAGTCTAACCTAAACTTGGTGATTAACTATTTTGTTTTTAATATCCAAGTGGTGTACCTCGAACCTAATACAAGTGGTGTACCTTGGACTGGTCCAAGGTACACTACTATAGGTCTTATGTGCTTCAGATTGTTGAAAACCCTTTTTAAAATTCAAGTAAATTCTTTCCTTTGAAAAATTAAGTATTTTAAGCTATTAATATGCAACCCTGATTTGTAAAATCTAGAAAAATGGAAATTTGTGAGAAATTTTGATGTGATGTGATAAAGAATTTTTTTTGTAGTTAATTATTTAGATTTATGGAAACCTATAAAATTTTAACCATATTGATATAATATAGAAAATATTTATTGCATGCTCATCTAAAGAGACATTTTTTATAATAAATATCTAAGCAGAACATCCTTTTTAAGTTCAGGCCTTGTTGAATAAACATATGGGGAAATATATGTTTTTTTTTTCAAATTTAAGACAGAAAGATAGCCAAATGTTTTTCTATGGCATGAAATAACAGTTTAAATTTATGCTGCATTTTAACGAATACACACGAGAAAGATTGCATTGCAGCTAAAAAGGCCAAAAGGGCACTAAAAAAACTTAGGCAATAAAACCCCTTACTGAGCCAATTGACCTAACATAACCAATTTCTACAATCATGGCTAGAAATAAGAGTAGGTTGTAAAATGTATTTTTGAATTTTATGTGGCTAATAAATATTGGTTTTCGGACTGTAAATCGAGTCTCTCTACCTGTTAATAATTGGTCCTAGGTACACTACCGGTTGGACCAAGGTACACCGCCGGTGGTGTACCTTGGTCCAAATTACAATTTTCTGTATTTATTTTTTTAATAGTTGAAATCATTTAAATAACGTGTTAAAATAAATATATGTTGTGTATAACAACATAAAGTATTCAGTAAAAATATTTGTATTCACTTTTTGCAAGTAATTAAGAAAATAAAAATTGAAAAGTCAAAATAGGTCCAAGGTAACCCACCTTCCCCTATATGTGACTAAAAAAAACCTAAATATAATGTGACTTTAAATCACATTACTCAACTAAGTATTTTTGTAAAATTGTATTTTAATCTTAACGTTTTCCAAGTATATCAACTGTTAAAATTTTTATTTTTAACAAAGAGTTCAAAAACATGTGAAGCCTGACACTAATATTGGGATTGGCTACTTTAAACTATCTGAGAAATAGTTATTGAATAACTTTATTTTCAAATGAACCTATTGAATAGTCTGAAGAGTACAATGCTGAAAATTAATGAAGTGTTTAGTTTGAATTCTTTGTTATGTTCTATAGAATTGTTGTTACAATGATAGTCAAGAACATTTCTAAGAATCTTCGATTTTAAGTATTTCTTAAAATATAGAAGTATTTTCAAAATTGTTTTAAAAAGGCTCAAAAGAATATTCAATTCTTTGAAACTCAAATGTTGACTGGAAAATATCTATTTGATTTATTATATCAAGAGAAACTGTATAAACAATATCAGGAATGTCAGTTTTATTTAAATAATTCGGAAAACAAGTAGACAATGAATTGGAAATATTCTATATTAATTTAAACAATCATTTCTTTTATAAAAATAAAAAATTAAATGTACAATAACTAATTTACTAATTGTGTTTTAATTTTGTGATTCACCTCACTTTAAAAAACCCTTACTTTTACAAAATGTAAAAATTAAAAATGAAGTAAGCAATAGTAAAAGGAAGAGTACAGCAATAGTTATATCCGAAATCACATGTTGTGTTTCATTAAAAAAATCTACTTCAACGATGCAAAAATTCATTATTAATTTGCAATATCGAAATAAAAAATTCATAGAAGTACGACTAATTGGTACCAAAATTATTATAAACTAATAAAACTGTTTAGTTTACTATTTAAAATTAACAAAATAATTAATTGCTAATATTCTTTTAAGAATATGAACTCCAAATCTTAGATTAATGAAAATTTAACCGGATAGAACCAGAACATATCCCATCTGTAAAAACTGCGACAACACATATACAAGTCCCTAACATACCCTGTCTTTCTCGGCCATCTTGCACTTTTATCGAAATCGAATTCACATCACGCGTTTTTATTGACTTAAACATATACCACTTTACGATCCAAATTACATTTCACCTTCATTTTTATTCCACTGCAGACACCAAATCTCAAAAATATACCCTAAAAAAAACACAGCATCCTGTTGCACTTTCGCAGTAAAGGCTCGAATAAAATAACAAATCCGAATGTAATGCTGTTCGTTTTCGAAATGTGCCTCTGTGATTTCGATCTTTGACAACAGATCAATGGGAAATTGGATGGAGACAATTTAACAAAATCAAGGCAAAAGGTAGGTCCAAAAATGTATAAGAAATATTTAAGAGCGTCTTTTACGATAATGTTTCAAAAATTTTGGTGACTATTTAAACAAACACAAATTGCATTTTTAACTATTAATTTACTATTTGTAATTATAATTCTTTCTTTTTTACTTTTAAATTTTATTAACATCTATAAAATTTTTATTTTTTGAACAAATCCAATTTCACTCACATTTCTTATAACTTAAATATATCCCTTTTAACAGTCCAAATTACATTTAAACTCATTTTTATTCTACTCCACACACCCAATTTCCAAATATCACGACCTGCAAACAAAACTCGTGTTGCACTTCCGTAGTAAAGACTCAAATAAAATAACAGATCCGAATTGAATGCAGTGCGCTTTCTAACTGCGCCCTTACTATTTCCATCCTTGACAATAGATCAATGGGGAGTTAGAAGGTAAACTAATATGATAAAATTGGGGCAAACGAGTCGAATAATATAAGAAATGCATTGTAATGCGTTTTAATATTGATTTAAAATTTTCAATAACTATTTAAACACATATACTTATTGAATCATTTAGTTGAACTTAATCTACCATTTGTATTGATAGTTTTCCCTATTTTGTATTTATTAATTTACTTTGAAATTATATAAACAGCAATACGAATTGATGCTCTCGCACATTTTATTGTAATCAAATTCCACAAACATTTTTTACTTGCTTAAACCTATTCCTGCTTACTTTTATTCCTTCCAACTCTGTCTTTATGATTTCCATCTTTGACAATACTTGTAATGGAATAAGCATAAAACATGCAGATAAATGGAAATTTGGATGTAAGAAAACTACAACAAAACCGGGGAAAATGAGTCAAATAATATAAAAGTTTTTAATTTAAAAAAAATAAATATTTAAGAATTTTGGATACCATTTAAATAATACAAGTTGTTTTAGTAATCTATACTTTGGGTGTATAATTCTTCTTGTTTGCATCAATCGCTGTTAATTCACCTGGCGATTACGTAAACAACTTTAACAATCTTACTCTTCTGCACATTTTATCAAAATCTAATTCCTCACATTTTTTACTCAAATACATCACTCTTTACAGTCCAAATTACATTTAGATTCCACTCCACACCCCCAATAAACCTACAGACCCAGCTCCTGTTGCATTTCCGTAGTAAAGACCCAAATAAAATAACAAATCCGATCTTAATGTTGTGCGCTCCCCAACTGTGCCCTTTACGATTTCGATCCTTGACAATAGATCAATGGGAAGCTGGATGGGAGAAAAATATAACAAAATCAGGGCAAAGGGGTAATCTAACCTCTTGGAAGCAATTCGATAAATCTCGTTTCCCCAGATTCAAAAGGGAAGGGGAAGCTGTATCGCGTTTCCGAGTTCTTTTGAGAAATAGTAGCATATATCTTTTCGTCTAAATCTTTGGTCGGAGGTCGCTGTCTCTTCTTCTTGGAGAGTGGACTGCTTTAAGAATGGTCTGAAGTAGTTGCATTAGGGGTCTCAGAATGCTTTTAAGAGGAAAAGACTTTTATTTTGGTACCATTTTCATAACATTCGGAAGTTTTAGTTGAAAAAAAAATCAACAGTTTAATATTAAGTATGCATATTGAATATTATGTATATTTTCGTTATCAATTCTAAAATGTATTTCAATTAGGTATTTATAAAAATTTGTTTGAGTATATTTTTAAAACAAGACTCAACTAAACTTAATTTTAAAAATTGTTAATTGCACATAATTATTTAATATTTTATTAGTAGTAATAAGTTTTAGTATTTTTTAAACCAAACACGCTGTAGGGGAAAGTTTATAATTTTTTTTAATATAAAATTAACGAACATACATTTGCTTAAGATACCGAAAATATTTTTTATTGATTTAATAACTTTAAAAAGATAACAATTAATTATGAAAAAAAAAATAAGATGAAAGGTTCATACAGTAGAAGCCAATAATGAGATTATATGGAACCGAAGATTTTTTTTATTTAACTTTAAATTTGGGTAATATTATGTTGAATTGCCATAATTAACTGGTTTCCTCGAAGCTCTAATAATATAGCTGACTAAACAATTGAAACATACTTGAACACGAAATCATTCTAAATAAAAATACGAAAGTACAAACCTAAGTCATTGCATTGTTTCATTAATCATGCTGAAATAATAAACTTCGAGAAAAAGTTGTATTCCTTAAGTCTAATTAAGGAAATGAAGTTGTTGCTTTGAAAATTTAATGAGGAAATAGTAAGAATTTTTGCTCCGCATATACACTATCTTACAAAAGATTAATGTTCTAATTAGTTATAAGAATAACACTTGATCGCTTATTTAGGTAAGGCATACGCTTTATTTTTCGGAGAAGGGTTGTTTAACTTTCTAGAAACAAAATACTCTGTTGTTTGAAATTTTAGAAAAGAGGATATTTTTGACAATAAACTTATTTTCTGAGAAATATCATTTAAATACACTTAAAATCATTCATTGACAATAATATTTTTTGACAAACTAATTGTAAGAATTTTGAAATTACTTTGATCATTTTGAATATTTGAGATGAATATTCGAAATAGATTCTGTAATACTTTGACACATACTTTGAGTTTATTTACAATAAGCACAAGCATTTCTCTTACTTGTGAAATATAATGATCCTAAAATTAAACTATTGTCTTTGCGGTAACGAATCAAATCATCGTAAAATGGCTAAACAACTGTTTTAATGTCTTCCTTCCAAATAAATCATTTGTTTTTCTTAGTTTCCAGTATGATTTTGACCCAATATATTTGTATTCAAAATAGACTTGTACAGATTATTTTATAAACGCTGTTAATTCCATTTATTTATTTCGTAATTTTTTAGTCCACTTTGGATTCATTTAGCTTTTTAACTCTAATGCATTATATTCGTGTCAAAGAAATGATACTATGGTATGTTAAAAATGTAATTACTCGATAAAGATACTATTTAATGCATTTTTTATATATTTCATATTTATTTTCCTCAGAAAGAATTAATGTCATTTTATTGCAGGCTACGGTGGCTCAAAATATCAAGCTTTCAGTACTGGAACCCTGCATGTTGCTTCCGTTGAGAAAACCGACGGGAACCGGCGATATCGATGTCAAGTTACCAATTCACTTACAAAAGAAAAGGTTGTTAGCGTAGAATGGGGCAAACTGAAAGTAATCGGTAAGTTATTATTTTCAAATTTTTCTGTATGAGTTCAATTATTTTAACATTAAATTTTGGTAAATATTTAAATTTGTTATGTAATATTATCACAACATTTTTAAATACCTATATAAAGGAGAATGTTGCATATTAATACAAATACAAAAATTGTCGACCAACAACGGGCCTGAGGCCCAGCAAGGTTGGTCCAAAATAAATCTTTTAATTTAACAGTTTCCAATGACCATCAAGATTCTTCCTTAAACCTTCTACTCTCTTCGAATGTACAAAATAATCTGGTAAAGCATTCCACTCATTGACAACTATATTGTAAAAAATAATGTTAGGGCAGAATCTGGGCATTTTGTCCTCCCCATGTTGGAATTTAGTGATGAATTAATCACTTTGTCTTCAAAATTGAAAGCAATTTGTTTTAAAGCATTCCATTAGTTTTTTACAGTAAGATAATAAAATTTTCAATAAAGTAAATTGTATAATATAACTTCCGAATCCTACTTTACAAGCATAAACCTTCATTTATTAGCGATTGTAAAAGGCTTTGGTACCACATATAAATAAATTAGTTTTCTAGTTAAGCTTGATTGTTTATTATAATTAAAGCTATTTGTTTTCTATAAAATGCTTCTAATATAGATGAATAGCTAGAATGTTATCCAACTATTAAAACTATTAATCTTCTAAAACTTTAGATTAATACGAACTATTTTAAATATATAGTAGAAATAATAATTAAGCTTAGAAAACTTTCACTTTGTCACTATCAAATTAAAGTAGGGGACCTTTTGGGGAAACTCATTTTATGATCATATATTAACATTTTCAGAAACAGGAATATTAGTTAGCGAGATTAAACCAGGTCCTAAATTTGTTTGACGAGACACTTGCTTACAAGTGACTTGCAATGTTTAGCTGGTAATAATTCAAAAGGTATTACTTAAGTATCTTAGCAACTTTATTTTTTACGATGCAAGTTAACTGCATAAGATATTTTAAACTATTAAAATAAAACTTGAAATAATTAGGAAAGCTTAAGTAATACCACACGTATTTTGAGGGCATTTCTTCTTATGAGTTTGATGGCGTTAAAATAATATTTTTCCTGTTATAAATTGTGAAATATTTCAAATTTGAAGATCGATGAACTTTTTCACATAGTGCTAAATTAAAGTATTGCGTTATTGCACACCGATATTATTTATTAATAAAGCAATAACTAATATTACTTATTAATATAATTGATTTTATTACTATTACCATTCATTTGTATAACATACATAATAAAAATATTTTATCAACAAGTTTAGGAAAAATATTTTGTAGTAATTCCAATTAGTTTCTATTGAAAGTAAGTAAAAATCTAAATAATTCCGTTTGACTAAACCTTATTTAATTCTTAAGTCCAAATAAAGTTACGACATTCATTTATGTAATGACTTTACTTCAATTTATTGTAATCCATTTTTTTCAGTTTAATACAATCTTTGCTTTACAAAATTCTTTAAAAATGTTATTTCAATATCCAATTGAAAATAACGGAAAATTGCGGAAACTCAAAATCGATTAAACCCGAGGTTCATTCAAAATTAAAACTTGAAGTATTCATTATCCTAAACCGATCGCCGAACATCGTATTGTTATTAATCTCCAATTTAATACAAAATCTAAGACTCCGAGAACTTATCAAATACAAAAGAGCCCCCTTAGAATTCAATATCCATGCTTTGATATCCATTGAAAGCCTATCGGTAAATTCGGGTCGTTGAGCTCTCAATTACGCTTCATCTAGCTGTATTCTGATGGAAATACCTGATTCATTAAATGTCCATTGATATCAGGTATCCTTTCATAGGACCGATCACAGCAAAAAAAAAGTTGCTTAGGGACTAGATTTGCTTAGAAGATAAGGGGTCACGGAACTTATACGTGGACTTGCTTTAAATGGTGATTATAGGTATTTTGCTTTGGAATACTAATTATCTAGGGCTTGGTGTGGGTTGAATAGCGGACCTGATCGGAATAAGTTTCATTAAATTGGGTATTTCTGTGCTTTTTATTGGGTGTTTGGATTACGATTGTTGGTGTGATGCTTATATTGATATTTATCTTATTTTATACTGTTTACTAAGTAGATATAATTAAAAGCATTTTATCTAGAATAAAAAACATAGAGTACTTAATCGTATATTGGTATTGCAATAATAGTATTAAAAATTTGAAATAGAGTAATAGTAATAAAACCAAACATTTACCTATCCCTTGTCAGTAATTGATATTTGTATATTTAAGCATTATTACAGGATGCAGTATTGTTTGAATAATTTTATAAAGTACTAAAGTATATTTATACTTTAAATTAAATTTATGTAGACATTTTTCATTCTAAATTCTTAAAAAAAAGTTATCTTTCATTTTGATCATGTTTGTTTGCTTGTAAAAAACATTACTTTTGAAACAGATACATTTAAAGACACTTTGATAAGAAATGTGACGTCATTACATAAATGTATTGTTTAATTATTATATATATCACACTCTATCCGGATAACCGACGTTTGATACGGCTTAGTAATGGCAGAAGCGATACTTTTTCTTACATTGCGAGATATTTTTCCATGAAGGGCTAACATCGCAACATTAAAATATGCTTAAGTAATATAGAAATAACTTTAAATCACAATTGTAAATGTTTAACTTTATAAATAAAACTATAAATTGTCGTAACATAAAACGTTGAATTAAGCTTCTTTTTAAATAAACATTTATTGCATTCATATTTTATTGCTTCAAAAGTACCTTTATGCGCATTACCAATGCATGCGAATTCAGATAAGGTAGACAGTAAATTGCAGTCTGCACAGATTGCAGTGACACACCAACAATAAAATAACAATAGTTACGAAGCATCATAAGTGATGTTAAATATACTACCTCTTTCTTATACACCAGTTATTTCAAACAGATTGGACATTTCAGAATTTATATTTTCATTTATATTTCATTTTATATTTTACTAGTATTTATTTATATTAAAATGGTTCTTTTCTATTTAGCTAGTGAATGACAAAGCATTTTTTACTTGTGATTTACTTGGCGAGTTAAGTTTTATGTGTGTGAAAAATAATTATCAATACTTGGATAAATGTCTATGCTTTCTTAGTGTAATTTAATACTCACACTTTTAATACAAAATTTTATTATATTTACAAGTATACATTTATATATTTTTAACGACATCATAAATATAACACATATTTTACACAGTATGTTACTTCAGTTTGAAAACATTTCGACAACAAAAAAAAATAACAAATCACTAGTAAATCCCTTGTAGCTTCCAATATCGGATAGAACCGTTACTATGTCCTTCCAATATCATTCCGACATTACGATATCAAGTCGAAACCGATTGTAAACTTAAGATATCGTTTGCTACTAGAATAATACCAAAGTTTTATTCTAGCCGATTGTGAATCACTAATTATCCGGATATCTGACACTTATCCGGTTCAGTTATGGAAGAGCATCACCTTTCTCATGCATTGCTAGAGTCATAAATGAAATTCTAAATTCTCAACATTAACCTTTTTTATTATTTAACCTCTTAAGACACGAGCAAAGTTCTACACGTATATCCTTAATCAAACAAACTTGTCAAACAAATATATGCTAAAAAGTATTTTTGCAAAGTATTTTTATAATTATGTTTAATAGTTACTAAGAGACACTCCTTAAGCACTAAAAATATACGTTTTTCGTCCCATAAATCCTAAAAAAGGGCCGTTTTACTTATTTGTAGTTACCATTTTATTTTAACATTGCTTTTAAAGCAAAAATGCCTTTAAAATTAACTTCTAAAAGAACTTTCTAAAAAAATTTTTTAAAAAAAATTGTTTTTTAAGTACTCTAATATCTCATTGACCCTCGTTTAACTATTTAACTATTTTGGTATAGAAATAAATGACTGACGCGCGTAATCAAAAGCTGAAAACTGATATTTAGATCTTCTTCTCTTACCAGGTCAGTTTCGGAACTAACTAACATGCTAATAGTTACGGGGAGGTTTTAAAAAATGTCCCCAAATTGGGTAGTAATGTCGCAAGAGGTTAAGCAATTCAGATATAAATCTTAAATCCCAATTTTAACTGTTCACACAAAATAAACACAATAATGCAATCCGTATCCCTTAAAAGGGAATCAGACCAGCCCATAAAATGAACACAGAAACCTTGCGCATTTTCCAGGCAGTAAACTTAAATCCGTATGATGCATTGGCTTGTTTGTGCTCGTATGAATTACGAAGACAAGAAAGCGTCATGAAAAGTCCTGCATCTGTGGAAGACACAATAGCCATTTTCGGTTCCCATGATAAATGCTCTTTGGAGATATTTCGATGCGTTTAATGTTTCGGAATATAAATAAACGTTTAAGTTTTTTTTCACCTCGTACTTGGTTTCTGTGAATAATTTAGGAATCTGGTGGCGTTTGAGAAATATTGTGGAGGGGTTTTGGAAAGAGAAATTGAGATTTATTTTTTTTGTTTTTGTTATGGATAAGTGAAGGTATTTTTATGAATGAGCAAATAGCAATAATGTCTTGTTCAATGGGGAAAGGTTCTTAAATGAATAGGTTTTTATAGTTTATTGTGTATACTTTTTAAGTTCAATAATTAACATTAAACCTTTGGAAAATTCAAATATAAATTAAACTGATTAGATTCTAATAGTTACAATTTAACATAACTAGTGAAATAATTGGCTAATTTGCATCATACATGTAACCTCATATCATCTACATTATATTGGTTATGTACATTAACGTAAAGTAATTATATCTCATTGCATATTTCAATACATGTATTACAATGCATGCATTAGAAATTATATGCTATGAATAACAGTTAATTGCGATACAAGCTGAATTCAAATTTAAACTTAGTTCAATATCGAAATCTGCCCTTATTATTTATGTAGTTTCGTGAAAAAAATTATCTGTGGATTGCCAATTAGGCTGTCGTATACTTTTAATAATTGCTGGTAAGATGAATGAGTAAAAATTGCATTAAGTTAAAAATAGATATAACAGCCAAATTTCCAGCCAAATTTTAAGAGATTTTAGCATATTTAGTTTCATCTAACTTTGGGGGAATACGGAATAAAAAAAATGGGAAAAAAAGAAATAATAAAATTATTCTCTTAACAGAAATTACTTGACTGGGTAAGCTTAATTGATATATTTTTTTCAAAAGTGTACCCTTTTTTTTCAGCTAAAATGTCTCGAAGTTTCAGTGAGTCATTTTAACTTGAAACTTATTTAAACTCCACATTAAAAATTCAAATATTCCGCACTATTTCACTTCGTCCAATATTACCCTTTAAAATTGTCTCCATAAAATAATCTAAACTTCCAAACAAAATATATGCGTGCTAATTCCCTCATTCCTCCAAATGAAATTCCGGAAAAAAAATATATAAAAATATTTTGAAGCAACCAGACACGACAAACAAGAAAAATAATTAAAACATACATCTTTCTGTAACGACATGGTTAGTCGTCCTTGCTATTACCCAGATCCAACTTTTACCAAGTTATTTATAATACTAAAATTGAAAAAGGGTTGAGTCCACTAGAAGTTTTCCGTAAACACTTCTTCGTTTACCAAAGCATTAAAACAAGAAGCGCAGAGGAAAACTCTCCAAAAGACTTGGACCCTTTTTTGTAGTTAGCGACTCATTTTTTTCTCAAATTAAATATTTTCTTTTGCTGCCAGGCATGCAAATTAGTCCCGCCATATTTTAAGAGTCGCATATTATAACAACGCTGAAACTGCACTTTAACTCCCTTACTCCTTATGTGTCATTAATCAGAACACATTCCAAGAGAGGGAGAGAAAAAAAAAATCGCGCAAACAGTTTACATAACTTCGTCATTTTCTTGGGAGTCTCCACCGTTTCTTGTTGGGTTATGGCGCTACTAAGAACAAAACTTGTGAGATGTTTTCTTTTTTTTTTTTTAAACTTTCGCTAAAGAATGTTGGGTGATAACAGTGGTGTAAGTTTTTTACGTGTTTCTAAATAAATCAAAACACTTAAGCAGTGTACGATGTAGCCCTTAACGGTTGCGTTGGGTGCCTATTCAGGTGTTGGCTCGTCACCTGACTGCGGTTCTAAAATACGACGCCCGTCACCAATAGCCCTCGTGTAGCTCTAGTGCGACGATAATTCAAACCTAATAATTAAACCTCCATTAAACTTAACTTAGCCGATAATTAAACCTTTTTGGATATTCGGTTGGGAATCTTGCGTAAACTACTGTTTAGTAGTATATGTCAGTAGCTATTTTATATATTGTTCACTTTTCCAAAACTTTCTTAATGTTTACTACAATTCGTTTTACAGTTTCAATTCCTTATACACACACAATTTTTCAAAAGTGTCAGATGTTTTTTTTTCCCCTTTAAATATACAATATGTGCAATATACGTTTAGCGTCGCCTAGCTGGTACCACAAAAATGACTTAATTCTAAGGAATATGCCGGGTCAACAAAGACTTGACCGCCAATGTTGTAACCCCATTAAAAAAATATTCGTTTAACGTGTGTGAGGCAGTACGTGAAAGTACTTTTAATCTCTGGCCGTTATAAAGTAATATTTCTCAACAGGAAGTCTCACATTCGACACAATTATTGATTTTAAAGAAAAAAGAATTTTTTGCACGGTATTAGGAAAAAAGGTTTTTTATATTATTGTTTGAAAGTTTGCAAACTTAACATAAAATTACAGTAGAACCGTGACATATTTCACCTTCTGTTTTACATTAGAATTTCAAAATCTAACAACAGATATTAAAACCGGTTTTTTTTTTAATTTCTAAATATACCATATGTTATGGAAAGGAAACTATTCCATCACGTGACTATCTACCAAGTCAAATTATTATGAAGGGGTCATTTAATTTTTCCAATACTAGCCCCTTTCTATCAAGGTTGCAGTTGAAAACTCGTATTCTCTAAAGTATAACTGAGATTTAAAGTCAGGCTCATTCATTGGTGCATATTGACGATAGTAAACTTTATTAGGCGAAATCGTCAATGGACGAATTGGTTAATATATCATATTTATATTTTTAGGAATGCTAGTTTTGCAAGTAAACCCTTCATATAATGTCATGTTAATGTGTCTCTGGTCGCATCCCATTTTTCCATTTGATGTGATGAAAGACATAGCATCGAAAAAAACTGCTCAGTGGCACACCTAAAATAGCTTTTGTTTCACCTTGAAGAATCTTAGGAATACTTACAGAGTTTAAATGTTCAAAAAAAAACGATTTGTATTCATTCCATTTTTAAGAAACGTCTCCAGATGTTAACGAGGATACGTATTTTTAGTAATAAAATAAACTTTAAAAGTAAGGTCTAATCCTACAGTATTTGTAGACATCTGAGTAAAAGAAAAGGCCGAATAAGCGATAAATAGTAGACATGTCACATCTTCGGTACATTGCAATACAATCCGAGTATGTTTATACACCATTGACACGAATTCTTTGAAAGAACAAAAAACTGGTGCATCCAAAGAAAACATGTCAGTTTGTGACAGGTTTACTCGTCTTTTCTTGTATCTTTAGTTAACATTGAAAGAAAACTTTAAAGTTAGTTGAGCAAATAATTGATCATTATTTGCAATATTTTTTCCAATATTTTTATTGATTTATTTAGATTGAAAAAATACTTAACCTTAACTGTAGCAATTATTTTATCTTTGTTTTCTTTCAGATTGTTAATGTTTTATATTATTTGTAAAATAGGGGCTGAATAGCCTAGATTATCAACCAGGACATTAGCCTAGATATTCAACCTTCTCAGGAGTGCGGGGTTTTGAATATCACCTACTGCCAGTCATCCTATAAATCGGATGTGTGCTGTAAATAGTAGAAAAATCCCAAATTCAACACAGATGGGCCCGAGTACACTGGGACACACGTTCTCGTTAAATCTGTGGAGTCCTAGGTTTCGACAGAGTTGACGTACTATGTCACTCGTAGATCATATGTCACTCGCATTGGGTGCACGCTCAGGTGTCGACCTCGCCACTTGACCATGGATCTAAATTACTTGGCGTAATTGACTGAGTTAAAGCTGAAGAAGGCTAAAAATAGGCAGCCGGAAACTATTACATTATATTCCATTGCATCCTTGAGGGGAAAAAAATCTGCTGGACTCGATAAAATTCCTCCGTATCTTATTAAGGGTTGTGCTGAGTTCTTTGTTTATCCTCTTTTAATTCTTTTCAATAAATCCCTAAAAACTAACACTTTTCCAGATGCTTTCAAAAAATCAAAGATTACCCCTATTTTTAAGAAAGGAAATAGAGCAGATATTGAAAATTATAGACCTATTACTATTCTGTCTGTTTTCTCTAAAATCTTTGAGGGGGTTATACAAAAACGTATTTTTCTAAGTATTGGTCAATGTATTTCAGATGTTCAACATGGTTTTTTAAAAGGACGACCAACTGTGACTAATTTGTTGTCTTTAAATTCAGAGATAGTTTTGGCCCTGCATGAAAATAGACAACTTGATGTAGTGTACACAGATTTTACAAAGGCATTCGACTCTGTTGATTTTGGCATTTTGATGAGGAAACTTATTGATTTTGGTTTGAGTGGTGGATTGGTGGATTGGATTTATTCTTACCTAACTAATAGGCACTTAGTTGTCTCATATAAAAAAAAATTATCTAATGTTTTTACCAGTTCATCGGGGGTACCCCAGGGGTCAACACTGGGGCCACTGTTGTTTATATTGTTTCTAAATGATATGCCAGAGTGTTTAAATTATTCAAAATGCCTTCTGTTTGCTGATGATGCAAAAATTTATAAGCACATCTATACTCTTGATGATTGCATCAATCTTCAGGATGATTTAATATCACTAAACAGATGGTGCTAGATAAATCGATTATTTCTAAATTATAAAAAAATGTTCTATCATGTCTTTCTCGCATAGGCATTCAAAGTTAAGCTATGATTATCGTATTGATAATGTTATTTTGTCTAGATGTAATAGTGTTTGTGATCTTGGTGTTCAATATGACAGTAAATTGTCTTTTTCTGAACATATATCAAATATTGTATCATTTTCTTACAGGAATTTAGGTTTTATATTAAGGGCTTGCCGGGAACTAAATTCAGCTTCTAAAATTTAAATTTTCAATTGTTTGGTCAGATCTAAACTGGAATATGCGTGTATAGTTTGGGATCCCCACTATGATTTTTATACTAAAAGGATTGAAAAAAATTCAGAATATTTTCTTAAGACACCTGTTTTTCACGGAAAATGGTTATTGTAACACTTACATGTCAACAAATATTTTGAGAGAAAATTTTAAAATTCGAAAGCTGCAATCAAGGCGTAAATTTTTGTTAATGCTATTTTTTCATAAACTTTTAAATAAGGGCATAGACAGTAATACTTTAACCCAGGGTATTTTTGTAAGGGTTCCAAGACAGTCTGCAAGAAATAAAGCTTTAAAATTTTGTGGAACTAATATAAGAACTGTTACTGATGAAAATTTTTATTTAAATAAATTTTGCTCATTTTATAATTTGTATACAGATCATTTGGATATTTTTTTTATGTCTTTTCCAGTCTTTAAAAGAGTTTGCATGTCCTTAATTTTGTAATTTTTATTGTATGCATTGTTTATTGTGTTCTTTTGCTGGTGGTGTTGTATATTCTTCTTTATTTTTGGGCAATGTAATGGGACCGAAAGGTCTGTTTTGTCTCAAATAAATAAATAAATAAATTATTAACCATCTCTGTCCCAATGATAATTTAGCATCATTTAAAAAATAAAAAAATTCTGATCGTATTTAGCCATTTATGGTATCAAAAGGCATATCATTCGATTCTCCAAACGTTTTTCTATTAGAAATATATATTTTTAAATAATCCCAATAGATGTCAGCCCTATTATTTTTTTAATAAACATGATGATACCAAATGTCATCACTGAAACTGAAAGGGTTAATAATCTAATTTCTTAAGAAGTAGTTTGGTCCTCTAAAATAACTTTTTTCAACATCATTGTACGTATAAAAACCAAATGAGCAATTCTTAACTTACTGGTACCGCAGTTATCTTTCCACGAGATTAGGTAACTGCTAACGTCTGCCATGAACAACAGCCCTATGAGGCGTAACATGAAAAGGCTGATCCACGATTTGAAAGTTGATCTATGCTATCATGTTCTCTTGTCTTACACCATCCTCCCCATAAGCCCGGGGATTATGCCCCAGAATACATAACGACCGCAGTGTAGATCCCAACAACTATTAATCGCAAGCAGCTACACCAGTGGGGTTTGATGCTGTCACAGGGAGCCGGTAATTTATGGTTACATGTGTTGGGGTCTGCCTTCTGGGTATTCTTAAAGACTGCCGGTAATCATAAAAGGAAGGTGTAATTTGAGAATATGCTTGCGGTTTTCTGGAGGGTTATCTTTATTGTGGAGACAATATACATATATAAATATAACAAAGGGTCAATTTGGTAAGATATTTTCCGTTAACTTTATTTCCTTTTAACGTTTTAGTAAGTAAGAAACGTGTAGAGAAATCGTCCAGTCGATTTGACTAATTTTTGCATCTGGATAGTTGTCCTGTGGATTTTACTCATTCATCATTCTGGAGGGTTATCTTTATTGCGGAGACAATATAGATATAACAAAGGATCAACTGTAGAAGATATTTTCCGTTAACTTTATTTCCTTTTAAAATTTTAGTGGATCAGAAGCGCGTACGGAAATCGTTCTGTGGATTTGACTAATTTTTACTCGTGAAGAGCGTGGTTTAGACCAAAAGTGTAGAAAGTGTTTCAATATGACTTTCATAATCGTAAGCCCAGTTATAGTTACTACTTGTTATAGTTGGTGCAGTTAGAGTTATTTGTTGTACAACTCACTGTTTATGAAGTCGGTAATTTAAGAGTTTTATTTCTTGTTTTTAGAGAATATGATAAGTTTTAAAATCATATGTTTAGATAAATCTTCCTTATCTCAACAAACTCGTAATGGAGTGAAATGATTAAAGTTCTGGTATCACACAAAATTAAATTTTTTAACGTGAACTCGCCTTAATGGTGTATACTAACTGATTTAATTTTGAATTGGTGTTTCATCAAGTATTTTTATCCTACATTTTAGATTGGGCAATCCGCTAAAAATATGTCTGGAAAAGATCTCGTTATGTTTTATATTTAAAATGTTTTGAAAGTAGAATTTGTATGAAAGCCAAAGCACCAAATTAACTATCATGCTCCATTATTTACTTAGCCATTCGTCTAGAAGAAAAGTAAATCCTAACTAGTGAAGTTTTTAAGTGCAAAATGAAGGAATTATGTTGTTACGTTATGACCCAGTTTTCCAACAAGAATTAAAAATTATATTAAATACAGAAATTTATTAAGTTAAAACATTTAATATGTGCATATTTATTAGAATAAAAAGACATTTGTTAAAAGCACTTTTGGAAAAATACATTAAATAGACATTTCTTCATTCACTAAAAGCAGGGGCAGATGAACCAATATTTAAACAAGCAAAACTTCCTTTCAAACAATATGCTAAAACAATATCTTCTTCACGAATGATAAAGAGCAGTTCCTGTCGCATGGGAAAAGCAAGTCAGTCCCTTCAGACACATGGCACTCTAGTCAACACCCCTGTTTTCAAAATCGTATTGTAGTTAGTTGTAGTTTGTGCTACTGTAGTTTATTCACCTCTATTGCAAGGTGTTCCGTATGTGAAACAACACTGCACTTCACTTTAAGGGGGATCATAGTTAACAAAAACCAAAAAATCGATTTTTTGAAACCAGTATTTTCTGATAGATGGAATCCTAATCTATCGAATAAGACCAATTTTGTATCGATCGGTTAATTATTTCTTATAAAAAATTAAAATTATAGAAATAACCAAATGTGCCACGCCTCCTTTGAATTACTAATTGTATGCTTGTATTATTTATGTTTTACATTATAAAATATGATTTTTTTGTGTTGATATTTGAAAACTATTCACTGGCTCAATGTAAAAAAAAAATTCCTGACGATTTCCATGAAATTCGGCTAGCAAGAAATGTTTCGGTGATCATTTCGAGTTCGTGTTAACGGGATCGACTGTATTTGTTTTTCGCGTTTTTCTCAAAACTATAATTTTCAACACTTAGGTACACTTTTCTCCAAATCTAATGAATATTTTTTAATTATTTTTTTTGTGTGTTATAAAACCATTTTAGATCTATTTAAGTCACCTAATTTAGTTTTACAAATTAAAAAAAAATATTTAATTATTCAACACTTTTCTTCGTTGAAAATCAGAATTTTAATGAATGTAGAATATAATGCTTTTAAAACATAATTTAAAAATTATTTTAGGCAAAAAAATAAGTGACTTAATTGGATCTAAAATGGTTTTATAACACACAAAAGAAATTATTAAGAAATATTTAATAGATTTGGAGAAAAGTGTACCGAAAAAATACTTGTATTTTTGAAAATTCGTAATTGTATGTTTCAAAAGATGTCTTTTTTCAAAAATAATAATTTTTAAAAATAAGATTCTTAGGTGTAAATATAATAATAAAAGTACAATTTATAATTTGGTAAAAAATTATTGTACCATAATTTTTAAATGATTTAGAGCCTTTCGAAATCAATACTAAGAATTGGTCATTTTTGCTGTCGCTAACTATGATCCCCCCTTAAGTCAACAAGTTCAGGAGAAGTATATTTCAAATACAGTTCAAGATAATATTTATACATAACAATGTTAACCAAATATCGTAGTTTGTTTAGGTTCTAATTTATAGCATTAATAATGAAATCGATAATTGCCTTCAATATAAAATTCATCACATGCCAAAACATAACGCGAAGTAGAACATAACATAATTTGATATGTTACATATTTATGGCATTTAAGACTTAAATGTGTGCAATCCCTACATAAACTACTTACTATAAACAAATCAAGCGAAACGAGTTAATTCTCTATCCGCATAATTTATCAACCTACTAACTCCCCACATCCAATATTTCCCATTAATATTAGATTTTTACACCAGAATTTCCAAATTCGATACACCTCTATTAGCCCAAACCACAATTAATTCAAACTTAAAAATAAATCAAGCCACTTGAGACGGGCCAGCCCTTACTTCCCACCCTCAAACGAATATTACCACTCAGCCCAAGTTGCTCTGGGTCGTTCCACTGGAACGCTTAGGGACTCCCCATTCATTTATAGGTAAATTCGGTGGAGTGGCCATTTGTTACCTTGCAAGGGCTTTAATTGCTGATCCTAACTCGGGATCTTTTAGGAGCGATCACTTGGATTTCTGGTGTGCGTTGGAGAGGTTGAGGCCCGTTGGCATAGTAATAGTGCTTCGCATTGTCATACCACAGTTCACGGTTGCGTTGGGTGCCTATTCAGGTGTTGGCTCGTCGCCTGACTGTGGTTCTAAAATACGACGCCCGTCGCCAATAGCCCTCGTGTAGCTCTAGTGCTACGATAATTCAAACCTAACCTAACCATACCACAGTTCAGGTGATCGTTTCATGGATTGGGCTAGGCGACTCATTCTGTCATCAATTAAGTGGGTGATAAAGTAATGACCAAGCAAATTTGGGAATTGAACACTGGGGATTCCGCGGTGAAGGTTGACACCAAACCGCGACGTATGCTTAGAAGTCCAAAGTCCTTCGTCACGTTCTTTGAAATAGGAACGACATGCCTTGACATACACTCTAAAAAAATATCTGTAAGGTTACTAAGAATTCTCTAGGAAACTCAGCTTCCATAAGTTTTTTTAGTAGTGTTACATAAGAAATATGTGTATATATTACTAATTAAAGCTTAGTAAGTTATACTAAGAAAAATTAGTAGATTTTACCGGGGATTTTCTTGTATGTTTACAAAGAAACTGGTAGTAAACTGGTTACAAAAGTTTAAAACCAGAGGGCGCCACTAATTTTTCTGTTAGTCAGGTTTTATTTCGAACTTCCCGAGGACAGAACCCAAGATTATCGGGATCCGTGGAACAGCGCGTTAGTCCTCTCTGCTATCGGGGACTTGCATTTTGGTTGCGTGTAAATAAAGAGGTTAAAATCTTGATCGTTAAAGGCGTTTTATGTTATTGATTAAGAAATTTTAAGATTCATTTTTTTTTCGGATATGAAGTTTTCGAAGTAATTTAACGTAGTTTTTATATACTAAAATAAAAAAAAACACGTTTTTAGGTTTTTTATCGTTGCGATATCGATTCGTCATAATCTCTAGAAAAGATAGCCAGGGGGCGCTGTAAGCGTTACATCAATTTACTTAGTATTGTTTAGTATTACTACAGTAGTTTCTTTAGGTTACAGATGATTTTCTAGTAAATGGTGAAAACCTGTAAAGTTACTAAGTAATCGTTAGTAAATTCAAGCCAAATTTTTTACAGTGTACTAACGGGGCTGTTGCTCCGAGGAATTCAGTAGTTTAGAGAGGTTGGGATGCCGCACTATCCCTCCGGTTCGGGTCACCGATTGTTCTGAAAGGAGGACAAAACCTATTATTAATCTGAAAAGTATAATCAGCTGTGTGTGAATATATTTTATACATTTTTTCGGAATAGCAGACAATCTGAACTCGACGGAAAGAATTACGTCAAAGTGCTTACTTAAAATTGAATAGTTCATGGCTAAGGCACAATTCCTTCGCGGTTACTTTCACGGATATTGGTTTGTTTTACAGTCATACTTTACAAAGATCTCACTGAAGATTAAAAAACGTATGCATATTGGTATATGTAGACAATTAGTCTATGTCTTGGTAAAAGTCCGGTAGTCTCGCATGACATTGCATTAGATGCAACGCGTGAGTCCACATCATCACTTGACCACAGTTAAAACTTGAATGGCCCATCGGCAAGCTCTTTATTTAACTCAAGAATATGTGGCGATTGGTTCTGGCAACACGAAGTGTGACCGGATTCAATCGCCAGAGGGCCTTTAGTATATAAACCCCAGCTGTGCTGAGCGCGGGCACTTAGAATAGTGACCATGCCATGCTGTTAAAATAAACATAACTTATCAAGTGAATTGGTCTCTAATCACGTCCGGGTCACCAATATTTAGTTGCTTGTATTCGTGGTTGATGTAAATCTTGTTGACTAATAGGGATTAGAGACCAATTCACTTGATAAGTTATGGTGAATTGGTCTCTAATCCCTATTAGTCAACAAGATTTACATCAACCACGAATACAAGCAACTAAATATATGAGCGTTTTGGAAAAAAATGTTTTTATTCCTTTTGAATAACCAATGCTATTATACTAGTTCATAGTGATTTATATATCGCAATAACGTGGCTTGAAAAATGTATGTTTTCAATACTTTATGATGTCATTTTAAGGTAAACAAGGTTTGTAAACTATAATGGGAGAAGGTTACATTTTACACATAAATGTGTCACCATTTAATTTTAGTAAGGCAATTATATTATAATCGATAATTATATATTTTTAAAACACTTGTTCCTATTCGACTTCATCCAATATAGTTAATATTAGTCAAATGTTGCAAATAAATGGATCTTGCCCTAATCTTATTTATACCTTGGAGAAAGTATAAATTTATAACTAGATCCTATGCATTGCTATAGTTCTGCACTTTGTGATAAGGCATTTCTATTGTATTCTAAATAGTTCTGTTTTCTATAAAATCATAGCTTGGTGTACGACATATTCTGACTTAAACACCTCAAAAATTTATATTTTTAACCTCAATTAAACTTAATAACTTAAATTACCTTTTCACATATCCTTAATATCAATATTAGTACTTTAACATCCCAACCACTCTGTCGACGACAAACAGTCGCCTCAAGAATTCGTTCCCACACAACTTTCCTGAATCATCCACCTACACGTTGACCTTTTAAAACCTTTCTTATAACAAATTTCAAATTTTCAGATTGGTCAGTCTGGGAGCGTTGTACACTTTTCTCCATTATTATGGGCATTCCGTCCTCATGAATCGCCGGCTTCAAACGATATATTTATATTTTACCAATGTCTAGCACAATTTTTACTTTGGATATAAACATTTAACGGAGCTAAAAAAAATATACATGATAACAAATAGCTTTATTGCCGATCGCTTAAAAGCGCCCTGAATTGGAATCTGCAAATGAACTCACCCCAGAGCCGTTATCCAACATAAAAGGATTAAATACGGATTGGGTGAATGTATTCCGTACTGCCTTGGGGCCTTAAATCTAGGTTAAATGTGAAAAGTAGGTTCACTACTATTTCTTACGTTGCCTACTGGGAGAGATTAGGAATTTTATCATGTTTTTGTACGATGCATTTTTAAATATTCAGACAAGGCGTTGCGCGATGGAAATGCTTGTAATGATCCTGTACTCGTGGTAAAAAGTTCTTTAAAGTGATGATCGGTTGCGGTAAATACGTTAATAAATTATAAATTTGTTTAGTTTAATGCTTTACGTGTACTTGGATCCTTGTAATAAAGAAAGAAATTGCTTTTTTAAGGGCATACGGGACCCAAAATTTGGTAAAAATATAGATTTTTCAGTTTTTACTGTATATTATTCACATTATCTTTCTGAAAATTTACTGAAAGTTTCATAATATCTTCTGGAGAAATAAGTTATTAAATATGTGTCATTCCTACAAGTTTGAATACGCAATTCGTCTGCTCTTAACATGTTTTCTCGGTTTCGCGTTTTTTCAATATTTGTGTTTTATAAATCCCTAAGGCGTTTTAGCTAATTAAGTTACAATTTTGAAATTTTTAACCTTTGTTCTTAGATAAATGATGCACAAAATAGTGCATGGAATAAGGTTTACTATGTATAGTTGTTTTTTTCATAAAATGTTGAATTCAATATTTTTTTTCACGGTATAAATGCATGATACTCTTTCTCTGTAGCTCACGTTGTAATATCCATGCCAAGTTCAGCGTTTTAAAAAAGTTTATAATTTTGACTGTTTTTTTTTTAATAAATAAACTACTTGTAAATATTTGTTTTAATTGCAAGAAAATTTTTATTTAGAGTAAACATTATATATTAAAGCAGTATTATTTACAAGTACATGCTATTTTTTTTATGGAAATAATGTTTTGGGTACCGTATCTCCTAAGTAGTGTGTTTCATGTGGTTTAATGAATAAGTATCAGTACTGCTTTTATATAGGAATGCTAAAAGCTTGTATGATTAAAGTTATACGAATTTAATGATTGGCTTTATAATGGCTTGGATGTTTAAAGTCATATGACTGCTGCTATAAAGTAAATAATTTGTAAATTGATGGAAAAAAGAGGATCTCGATTTTGAAAATTGTTTTGCTGAGATTTTGACTGAAATTTATTTACAAAAAGCATCATTGCTGAGGCGACCAATTACAGAAAATTGTTTTTCCTTGGAAATTTAAAATATTTTAAGTGAATAGATATTTTAGTGGAACAGATATGTATTTTAAGTAAATTAATTTTCGTTAAAATATGTTTATAATTATTTTAACTGAAAAAAAAAAATATTTTTATAATTATTTTAACTGATGAAAAGTTTGAGTTTTAATTTTAGTTTCTATATCTTTATTATTTAATTGCTGAATACAATTTCATCTTCGATTCAGTTAAAGCAATGCCCAGGCAAATTTAAGTATCTTAATAACTATTTTAGAATTTAAAACGCATTTATCTTGAATATTCTAATAAAACCACTATAAATCTCAATAATTGAAAAACTAAATTTCATAAACGTACATGACTATCAAATACAACATGAACATATCAAGAAATGGATGTTCAAAAAACAAGGATTATTACTTTTAAAAACAAGAGTTAGCCTTCCACGAGATAACTCCAATTTGTAGAAACCAATTGGAAGTTGCACGGAATAATCAGCTATTTAAATATTGACCTCTTAATAATCTAAGATTGTTAAATTGCATTTATTTTCAAAATTTCCCTTGAGAAATCAACTACAAATAACATATTATTCAATTTATTTGCTTGAAGATTGCTTAATCTGTACAAAAACTGTGTTTTTAACCATGTGTGCATTATTAACTACACAAAAGATTCAAATTTTGACGAAAAATTTGATTTAAAGAGTAAAAATTTAAGGTTATTTTTAAATCAGCGTCACACTAGAGCTACGCGAGTGATATTGTCGACGGCCGTCGTAATTTAGAACTACAGTCAAGTGACGAGCCGACACCTGAGTAGGCTACTAAAGTAAACGTTAAGAAGGACATCATACGCAGCGAAAAATTAAGGCTGACTTACGGTTGTGTAAAAATAAAACTTAGTAGAAAAGTTATAAATTATATGCAGCGATGATTAAATTAGTAAAAACAATAATATTTATATTCTATTTGTAGCTTATATCATTCTATTACTCAGCTATGCATACATTATAATTTTTCATAACATACATATTTATTTAAAGAACCTGACCCAACCACGAAACCCAACTTTATCATTTCAACAACCAACATGACTTAAAAATACTCCCGCCGTCCGAAATAAATTACCCCCTTCACAAAATGGCAACCCTCTCTTACGACCACTACAATATCCCCTTGATCATCATCTTAGGTGGCTAAATTAAACACAAGCCTACGCCCGGGAAATCGCCCGCAAACCCTCAACATATTTCTCTTCCGCACCCGCAATTTGTCTGTGTTTTGCTGACGTGCTACTCTAGGAGAGTAAAAACTAATGCGCTTGAAATATATGCTTCTCAATTAACTAATATGGTTAAAAATAAATTTATTTTGAAAGGCTGTCTTTAGAAATAAACAAAAATCCATTGTTAATGTGTTTTCTGGTGATTTAATATGTTTAACTCTATTCATGCCCTATACTTACATAGCCAACTTTCTAGAAGATTCTAATGACGATGAAATATGCGTAATGCAATGTCAAAAGTTTAAAGATGACTTATGGTAATGAAAGGGAAATTCGAAGAATTTGTAAGACTAATATAAAGTACATCAATTGTTGAATCGATTTTAAACCCTACATATTTATATATATTTATAACTTATCATTTTCCCAAAATATGTATCATTTTTAGTTTCCCTCGCATTAATATTTATTTAACGAACCTGACCCAACCACGAAACCCAACTTTATCATTTCAACAACCAACATGACTTAAAAATACCCCCGCCGGCCGAAACAAATTACCCCCTTCACAAAATGGCAACCCTCTCTTACGACAACTACAATATCCCCTTGATCATCATCTTAGGTGGCTAAATTAAACACAAGCCTACGCCCGGGAAATCGCCCGCAAACCCTCAACATATTTCTCTTCCGCACCCGCAATTTGTCTGTGTTTTGCCGACGTGCTACTCTACACTCTTAAAACAAAAGAGTGAAATCCACTCCAGTTGGAGAAGTGCATTTTCGACACCGTAAAGGCATGCATATTTACTCAGACTGAGTTAAAATCACTCGTTTGGAGTGATCCTGTCGGAGGTTTAACACACAAAGGATCCACTCCAAAAGGAGAAGTGCATTTTCCAGTCTGGAGGAGTGAAATCCACTCAGACTGAGTTAAATTAGGAGTGTTTGTTTTAAGAGTGTAGGAGAGTAAAAACTAATGCGCTTGAAATATATGCTTCTCAATTAACTAATATGGTTAAAAATAAATTTATTTTGAAAGGCTGTCTTTAGAAATAAACAAAAATCCATTGTTAATGTGTTTTCTGGTGATTTAATATGTTTAACTCTATTCATGCAATATACTTACATAGCCAACTTTCTAGAAGATTCTAATGTCGATGAAATATGCGTAATACAATGTCAAAAGTTTAAAGATGACTTATGGTAATGAAAGGGAAATTCGAAGAATTTGTAAGACTAATATAAAGTACATCAATTGTTGAATCGATTTTAAACCCTACATATTTATATATATTTATAACTTATCATTTTCCCAAAATATGTATCATTTTTGGTTTCCTTACCATTAATATTTATTTAACGAACCTGACCCAACCATGAAACACAACTTTATCATTTTAACAACCAACATGACTTAAAAATACCCCCGCCGAAACAAATTACCCCCTTGCACAAAACGGTAATCCTCTCTTACGACCACTACAATATCCCCTTGATCATCATCTTAGGTGGCTAAATTAAACACAAGCCTACGCCCGGGAAATCGCCCGCAAACCCTCAACATATTTCTCTTCCGCACCCGCAATTTGTCTGTGTTTTCTGGAAGTGCTACGCTTGGATAGTAAGAAATAACAAGCTTTAAATATTTGGTTCTCAATTATCTAATATGGATAAAATTAATTTCTTTTTAAAAACGCCCTTAAGAAATAAACTAAAATCCAAAGTTAATGTGTTTTTTTTTTTTTGGCTATTTAATGCTTTTAACACTATATGTACATAAACAACGTTCCAGAAGATTCTAATGTCAATAAAATATGCCTTACACAATGTTAGAAGTTTAAAGGATGACCTATGGTAATGAAAGTGATATTTAAAGCATTTGTAAAATTAATTTAAAATACATAGATGGTTGAATCGGTTTTAAACCATACATATTTAGCACTTATCATTTTCCCAAAATATGTATCCCTTTTAGTTTCCCTAGCATTAATATTTATTTAACGAACCTGACCCAACAACGAAACACAACTTTATCATTTTAACAACCAACATGACTTAAAAATACCCCCGCCGGCCGAAACAAATTACCCCCTTCACAAAATGGCAACCCTCTCTTACGACCACTACAATATCCCCTTGATCATCATCTTAGGTGGCTAAATTAAACATAAGCCTACGCCCGGGAAATCGCCCGCAAACCCTCAACATATTTCTCTTCCGCACCCGCAATTTGTCTGTGTTTTGCCGACGTTTTACTCTAGGAGAGTAAAAACTAATGCGCTTGAAATATATGCTTCTCAATTAACTAATATGGTTAAAAATAAATTTATTTTGAAAGGCTGTCTTTAGAAATAAACAAAAATCCATTGTTAATGTGTTTTCTGGTGATTTAATATGTTTAACTCTATTCATGCAATATACTTACATAGCCAACTTTCTAGAAGATTCTAATGTCGATGAAATATGCGTAATACAATGTCAAAAGTTTAAAGATGACTTATGGTAATGAAAGGGAAATTCGAAGAATTTGTAAGACTAATATAAAGTACATCAATTGTTGAATCGATTTTTAACCCTACATATTTATATATATTTATAACTTATCATTTTCCCAAAATATGTATCATTTTTAGTTTCCCTCGCATTAATATTTATTTAACGAACCTGACCCAACCACGAAACCCAACTTTATCATTTTAACAACCAACATGACTTAAAAATAACCCCCGCCGAAACAAATTACCCCCTTCACAAAACGGTAATCCTCTCTTACGACCACTACAATATCCCCTTGATCATCATCTTAGGTGGCTAAATTAAACACAAGCCTACGCCCGGGAAATCGCCCGCAAACCCTCAACATATTTCTCTTCCGCACCCGCAATTTGTCTGTATTTTCCCGACGTGCTACGCTTGGACGGTGACAAACGAGCACGAAGGAAAATTTGACCTGCGATGATTAAAAAGATATTTGTCTCCGGGGTAGACCAATCCTGAATATTTTATTATTGTGTTACTTGGGGATCGAAGGTAATGGATAGGGTTTAAGTGTATCCTGATTTGAGATGTGCTTTAATGTTATAAGTTGTTAGTATTGGGGGAAATTTTTAAGTGATGGATTGGGTATTGTTTGGGGTTTGGGCGTACGGTTTTTAAAGTTTTGGTGTCTTATTTTAGTAGTAAAAATTGTCATGTTTAAGGGTTGAAATCAAGGGTCGCAAGTCATAAAAACGGAAACAAACCTTTCATTTTTTCAACAACAAAATAGATTTGTTCTCATTTATCGGGACTAGTTATTTTTTAAATCACCAATACTAACATTTTAAAGTGAGTTCCAAGAAACTCGAAAAATATTTTTTTAGAGTGTAGAGTTGCTGATGGTTCTTTATATATAAACAATCAAGATGATCAAGGCATTGTTGTTCGAGAACTTCGTCCTCTTGTAGGAAGAATAACTAGAATTTGAAATTTTTTCGAACGATACTTATGGTAGTATAAAAGAAATATCAGCAGTTTAAGAAAAAAAATATTACACCTTACGTGGAGCGATGACATGTCTGTCAAAATAACTCAAAGTTAAAAGCAACATTCGTCTGATACTTACACTTAGTCTAATGTATATTTTGAATGTTCGCAATTGATCCCAACTTGATAAATTTAGTTTATAAAGTAAATATTCATTGGCATGCGTTTGAAGATACTACCATTTAGTTTTAAAAGTTACGAATTCCAATAACCGATTTAAGGCCTTGGTACTTGAGTTTTGATTGCAATGCATAGATCATATTTCGATAATGACTTACAAAGCCAATTAAATATTTTTTCCGATAGTTATCTATTGACATGCTGAAATTAATAGCAGGCTTTAAAGTTGGTTACCATAAGTATTTTTAGATACGCTTTTAAATGATTTTGAAGCAAAATGAAACATCGAAGTCCAATCGATTTCATTATAAAAATGATGGTATTCATGATGCAAATAAATCTGAATACAAAAGCTTGGTCATATTACATTTTTCTAAAGAAAGTACTATGCTCTTTGTCAAGATCCTTTGTACTTCGATTTGAATCAGATTTCAGGGATATTCTGTAAGTTATTGTTAGTTTACTTTAAGTGCTTTTTTATTGTGAATTTAAAAATAAAATTTTGCAAAAGGGGTAGATACGGTGACACTTGAAAGAGCAATATTTATTGTCATCCATTTCATATTTTACGCAGAACAGATAAATATAAAATTGTGCCTTCTTATTTTTTAATCAATTTTTATATAAATAATATACAAATGTAAGCTTTAAAACGAAAATAATCGTAAGCAATTAATTCTAACACATTTGTCTTCTATTTATCCACACGTAATTTATTTCTCCAAGGTTTTCTTGGATGAACAATTCAAATTTTTAAGGTATTTCTCAAGCACACCAGCTGAAATTGTTTTTAAGAAAATCAACACTTTTTTGCAGTTTAACTTTGCAAGCTTATCATCAGCTTTTTGCAACGTCAAAATTGTATTGACCGATGACGATTAAATAAAACCCTTTTAAAAAACAAGTGTTTTTAAAAGGTATATATATCTTTGTTTTAGTTTTTCTTAGCTGGTTAGGGGTCTATGTTCCTTTAATGTCTTTAAATTTTTATCTGTCAAATTAACTTATATTTTTCACTACAATTGCATCAACTTGGATGAATCAGTAAAATCCCATCCGTAACACCTGTAAAACTTCTAAACAAATCCGCTATCTATAAATGCTAATTCCGCCATAGAGATAGGAAAACCGTGCGCTATCACACACTATCTAGAGGAGAAACGTAATAGTAACACAATAGTGAATTTTGCGCCGACGCATCACCTTAACATGGGGGCGATCGGCGTAGAAAAAATCAGTACTAAAATTGCGCTTTCTTTAGAATCACGATTGTTGAGTTGATTCTAGTTTACAATTGCAAATATTTCGAATTCGCGCAATTTTAGTACTGTCATTTTCTACGCAACTAGCCGCCATATTTAGGTGTTCAAATGAAACAGCTTTTGACCCTCCGTTACCTCTCTAAATAGTGAGCGACGGGTTTTTTTTTTCATCTCTATGAATTCAACCCAATCAAACTTCACTTTTCTTTTCAAGGGGCTGGGGAGCCCAGTCGGTTAAGCACTAGCTTTGCATGCGGAAGGTCCCAGGTTCGGGTCCGTGCATCGCCAGAATAGCTGCCGACCTATAAACGGCCCGTGCAGCCAAAAATGTCCGACGAATAATACCCCGTGTAAGGGAGTGCACGTTAAATATCCTTCAAAGTCCTAATGCTGCGTACGATGTCGCCCTTAACGGTTGCGTTGGGTGCCTATTCAGGTGTTGGCTCGTCACTTGACTGTGGTTCTAAGATACGACGCCCGTCGCCAATAGCCCTCGTGTAGCTCTAGTGCGACGATAATTCAAACCTAACCTAACTTTTCTTTTCAGAACCAGTCAACAACCAGCTACCCAGAATAATCCAAGAGCCCTCCGTCTGGGAAGTATGGGAGGGCAAGACAGCCCGTCTCCCGTGCGTCGCCCATGGTCATCCCTCCCCGTCTTACTACTGGTTTCGAGACACTGGAGGACAACTTAGCCTCCTGGATCGAGACACTAGGAGGACAAATGTTGTGGATGGCACGCTGGTCATCCATAAGGTGTCTGCTTCGGACAGCGGGAAGTACATCTGTTTTGCTAATAATAGCGTTGGGGAAGATAAAGTGGATAGGCTTCTGAGGATAAGAGGTGAGAAAGTTTAGTCAAGTTTAATTGCAGTTAAGGTTTAGATATATTTATTTTGTTCTTGGTTAAGTTTGGTTGTATGTGGCAAATTTTTAATTTCTTTGGTCATATAACATAGAATAGTGTTGTTGCGAAACACACATTCTTAATCTTACTCTAAGATATGGAATATATTTAATTGCGATTTTATACGATTAAATTTTTTCACTACTTAAAGTCGTTAAGAACGGGTTGAACACTACATCTTTTCATAATTTGGGGAATATTAGTTTTTTTAATTAGACCTTTCATATTGAATATTTACTTTGGTGAAGTGTAATTTCTCTAGTTTCATTCTCTTCCCAATATTGTACTACATTGTAGTTGATTATTGTGCTCAGTTAAACTTATAATGTTAATTTTTGTATGTAATTGATTTTTAAAAAAAAATGCAAAAATAATAAAACCTAAGAATTAATTAAACAAACAGTATTTTAAAAATTCTAAAAGAATTATCATAAGGCTTTATTTTAAACGAAAATAATACTGAAATATTGAATACCTGAAGATTCAAAATATATGCCCTATGTGCAGCGGCGTCCGTACAACAAATTGATTTTCAGTTTTCTCGATATTGTAAGCCGTTACCACCATCACATAGATATATTTTACTAAAAATTAAATGAATTTATTTTATTTGCTGAATTTATTCATGACTTTTATTTTTTGGTATAATCTATTACATAACACTAAAAAAAATAATTATTATATCAGCCACAATTATTTTAAATTTCAACTAATATTTTGAAAAAAAAATCTTACCTTCTTAATATAATCCTTCAAAATGTGACAAATCATTTTCATTTCCAGTTCCATTGAAAGTGGACGTCGTCACAACCAAGAGAGTAGTTAGATCAGGCGAAGAAGTGTCCCTCAACTGCAGCATGTCCACAGCGCCCAAATCTGTGGTGTGGGTAAAAGACCAACGCAGAATCGTTCCTGACCACCGGATCCGACGTATCAGTCCAACTCATCTCAAGATATTGGTCTTCCAGAGAGAGGACAGTGGGATATACCAGTGCTATGTTTATAATGACTGGGAATCGTCGCAAGCTCAAGTGCAACTGGACTTGAAAGGTAATTTATATTCTAATTTTTTGTCCCATGGCAAGGTAAACTGTAGTATCTGGACGCATTTTTGGACCACGCCATAAAGCTATATAGTGGATTAGGCTCTTAGTCCAAGAAAATACATCCATTGTGAGAGAATCAGCAACGTCTATTAAGATTGTTAGGCTGCGCAGTACAGTAAGGTAGTTTAGTACACTACAGCGGAAGACCCACGCCGTGAATTGTTAATGGTCAGAGATGTGGTAGGAGAGTGCTTAATACCTGGGTGGTCTTGCGTGGCTCATGCAAGAGTAACATTGTGAAGTAGAGACGTAGTAATGCGGGGATGCTCTAGATATAAATCTCGAGTTTCGGTGTCCGTCCATCACTGCTCCGTTATTTGGTAAAGGAGTCTTGGTCACCTCCTTGCTGTTTCTTATTTGTCAACCAGGGGTTAAGAAGTCGAGAATGCAAATCCTCTTTCGCAGAGAGAACAGACATTAACTGGGGAAGGTGTCAGTCACACCTATAGCCTCGGTTTCCTCGGAGTCCGTCAACAGATTTAAGCGGTCGGACAAGTGCTGTGAGTGACGTCATACAAACTACTGACATTGATTACGCTAGAGTGGTTTCCTCAGGAGCGTTGCCGGACAACTCAGCACGACCGCCAGATTGAGTTGCTGTGGAGTGCGTTGGAGAAATCCTGATGAAAACGTTTTTTTACTGCTGTCTGTTGTGCGGTGTGCTTGCTAAAAATTAAAAATGTGAGGAAATGACGGAAGGCGAGAGTTGTTTCACGCTTGCAGAGGAAGAAATGCTAATTGATTTTGTGAGAAATCATGAATAACCTAAATTTTCTATTTTTGACATGCAAAGACGAAAACCAAAACAACAACAGAGTTACTTGAGTGAGTTCGCTAGGTTTCCAGTTTCGTGTCAACGTAACTTTCCAATGAAGTGGTGGCCAGTAGTGACGTCATCCACGTATAATAAATAGCGGTCGCATTTTTCTGGCGACAGACTCCGAGGAAACCAAGGCTTATCTCATTATGTATGACCACACTGTGTATCTCGATTGCCTGTCACTCACAAGCGGTAAGACAGCCATTTTGGCTAGGCAAGGTTACCATCTTGGCAGACCATCGTTGTAATCACTCAGTTAATCTAATCTATAAGAATGCATATTAAAATGCCGATTATTTTAGTGTAAAAATGCTCCAATTTATTTATTGTTGATATTTAATTTTTGTCAAGATACTAGACAAAAAAAAAACCCCTCAGGGGCTCTTAACCCTAAAATTGCAGGTTAAGTTCACGGGTGAGCCAAAAGATTTTCTAAATTGGTAAATCATAAGCACGTACGATAATATGATTTTGTGGTTTTCTATTGTGAGTTAAAGATTCTTAGGTTACAGATTTGGCTAGGGTCATCGTGGCAAAATTCACCCTCTGAAATATGCATATCTATAAACCCTTCACTTGACTGTGAAGTTACTAAAATTATAATTATTTACATTTGCTTTGATTTAATGATACATTTTAATTTAAATTTGAAAGATGCTGGTAAACAAATGTAAATATACAAGTATATTCATTATAGACACACTAACAAGATTTTAAAATATTCATTAATTAAAACAAACTCAATCAACAACACACAGAAATTCTTAATTATACTTGTTATGAATATTTATAAATTTAAAGGACGTTATTCTGACTATAATAAATTTCCTGGGAATAATAAATCAGTCCAGGAATCTAACGTAATTAAACTTTATACATCTCATCACCAGAAATATGTTTCGAAACTATCCCCCAAATGAAACTCGTCTGCTTAGAATACACCCGAGAAATTCCGTTTTAATTCCTCCTCCGAAATCTCATACTGAGACTTCATTTCCATTTGAGTCATTAAATGTAAAAACGGCTAAATCCACAGGAAAGTTTTCCTTTACGATTCTTCATTGAAAGCTCCCGCATAATACGAAGCGTGAAGGGAATATGCCCTGGGGTGAAGACTCCGGCTTACATTTAGATATTCATTTATGAATGCCCTTTCCGAACAACTTATACACCACTAATGAAATTCTGGAAAGTAAGAATATGGTAACAGCGGAATTATGCTAATATAGACTTCAGTATCGGACATAGGTATGGATTTAAAGGACAAATGATGCAAGTCAAAAATATTTTAATATTCTGTTTAGATTTGCATGATTAAGTGATTTTGGAAAGATTCTGCTAATACTCGAAATTTTTACTTTTTTGTGGATTGAATATGATTTTGTTTTTTAACGATAATGGTTTCCCTGTATGCTTTCATAAAAATTTATAAATATAATTAGAATACATATTTGGAAGTATCGGAATAGAAAAATGTAGCTTTGGTGGTTCAATTGAGGAATGCATAATATAATTAACGGCTAAAGGGAAAACTTCTTGCAAAATATTGGTATCATACTGCTCCATATTTATTAATTTATTTAAACTTTATTCAACTCTAGGGTATGTTTAACTACATGTAAATTAGCTTGCTTCATTTATTGCAATAATGTATTACTTTAGTAAAACCATTGGTTTGTTACGTTATACTTAATAAAAGAGCTGATAAAACATCTGGTTAATTCTCTTTACACATAGAAAATTCCTGCTATTTTTAAAAACTTTATAAGACTTTTTATATCAAAATTATTTATACAAACGTATTTTTCCAACAAATGTGCATATTTGTAAGACATTAATTTTATAAATAGATATACCCCCTTTTGAAAAATAGTCAACCGCATCAATGAAATGAAATTCCAGAAACTTGGTATTGAGACCAGTTACACAAATTGTAATTTGCATGCTTTAAAAATATGGGGCTAAAATAACAGATGTCCTACTTTTTCAGTTGTACTACTTTTAAGTATCTTACTTATTTGTCAGTTGTGTCAATTTAAAACATTAACTGGAAAATTTCGGAAATTGTAAAGGTTCCGTCTAGTTAGATTGGCGGATTAAAAAAAATCTTTTAAAAATAAGTAAGAAAAACGAGGAAGTTTATAATATGTGCTAGTTTAGCTATGAGTAGGATTATGGCATTTCAATTCAACACAAATTGTTTAAATTTGAAGAACCCATCTTTGACAGTCTATATTCATCAACCCTTATATATACACAACACGATTAATGTCATAAAATAAATTTCGAAGTGGTTAAAGTAAATTTCGGTTGAGAAAATGAATCCAACCTTAAAAAAGGCTTAAGTCTTCTAGAAGATTTCCGTACACGGGGCTTTCCTTTTATTAAAAAATTAAACGAAGAGGACTAGCGGGAAACTCTCCAATGGTCTTGATTTCTTTTTTGCAAGCGGTAACTCAAATAAGAATGCAACTGTTAGCGCTAGCAGAAGGAAGAAATTAAATCGCCCCGGAGTTTAATGCAATGAGATGCAAATGATCATTCCGCCAGTTAGCGCAATCACTTACCCCAGCCCTTATCTTACAGCTCTAATTTTTAGGCTCGTAAACTCCTTGGGCTGGTGCGGAGTTTTATGCCCCTATTTAAGACGGCAGTTAGAACTTTCTCGACAATTTATATCTGGAATAGGCACTTGTGGGGTAATTCCCCGGAATTTCCGTGTCAGGGGAGTGTAAAATGGGATTGGTGGCTGTAGGGTGAGGGGCTAGTCAGAGAAAAACGTTAGAATAAACCTTGGGGATTTGTGGGAGCTTAAAAGTGAGTTTGGGAAATGTTAGGTGAAATTCTAATATAAAATTCCATTTTGTAGTATTTTTAACCACTTGGTTTATATTTTACTGTTAGTTTGGGTTTTTAAGCTGTTGAATGGGGGTTCAAATATCACAACTAGTTGAAATAAATGATGTCATTTTTCAAAACATACTTTAACTGTCAATAACACTTTATTGGCAAAATAAATATAAATCGTCAAAATATTGCCGAACACTTATTCTAAATGACCCGAGGATTTAAAGGAACGTATTAATTCAAATCATTTTGAAAGTTTAAATTTAGAAATGAAACATTGAAACTCGATATATTGCAGTTAGCACAGCGTTGAAATTTCTATTTAAAGAAAATATGTCTTTAACATTTAAGAGAGAGAGAGAGAGAGATGTGTTAGTAAAAAATTATGGGTTAATATTAGGAAAATAGCCAATTTGCCTACTTTTGCCAATAGCCCTACTTTCAACATTTTCTTTCCTTTTAATATTTAAAAAAATACTTTTTAAATAATTTTATTAATTGTTAAAGACTTTTTTATTTATATCATAATAAAATCATCAAATTTTTTTGTTTTATTTTTTAAGGTTTTATGTGTTTAAAAGATAGATGAGTAACGTGCTACAACTAATGATGTTTGTCTTGCAAAGTTGTTTGATTCACTTTATACAGTCGTAACAAGTATACTTAAGAATGTATACAACTTTAATATATTTTTACAATATTATACATTATTTTTATATAAATTTACTGTAAATACGCAATATTTTATAAACATGTGATTGTATCATTATTTAGCTATATTTCATCTAAGCTTTAAGATATGATAGTTCTTATAATTTAATTTAAACGTTCGATCTGTAACCCATCATATTTGTAAATTAACGCTCTTCATAATATTGACCCTCATACACATTATAATTAAAAACATACAAATAAATATTTATCAAAATTTGATTTCATACACGAATCGTTAACCTTTAAAAAGTTTGATGTCCATTGAAATATTTCGGGGAAACCCAAGTGTTGGTCCTTCAAAACAAAAGGGAATTCTTAGTTACATTCACATTATCTTTTAGGCAATAGAAACTATCAGTTCAAATATAGATGCCAGACTAAGAAAGCATTGCTTCGTTTTAATTAAACTATACTTGAGTTAGATTAACTTGAGTAAAAAGCAAACAATGATAAGTTTTAATGCTAAAAATAACTAGAAAACCAGTCGGAACGGTAAGGAGCTTGCCTTTCATGCAAAAGGTCCCAGGTTCGAGTCCGGTCACTGTCAAAATAACTACCTACCCACAAAAGGTATTGTGCAGATAAAAAGTTATACCGAAAAAGTTCCACAGTTCCATTATTTTTCCAATAATACTTCGTGTGAAGGGATGCTCCAAAGTCGCAAAAATGCTCCAAAGTCGTACGATGCCACTATACAAATAGTTACGTTGGGTGCCTACTCACGTGTTGGCTTGTCACTTGATTGCGGTTCTTAAGTATGACGTTCGTCGCGAATAGCCCTCGTGCAGCACTATTGCAATGATAATTCAAACATAACCTACCCTAATTGCTAGAAATGTTATTGTAGCCGATGAGCAGAAGACCATTAGTACTTCGCCCCAATCTTTCCTTATAAATATGATATCCAGTGACTATTTACGCTTTGTAGTCTGAATCCCTTGTCTCCCCAGATCTCTTGATCCTCCTTAGAAACCCTTGTTAAATCTTGTATTACATGTGCCATTACTATATCCTAACTATTTTTTGTTTGTTAATTTTTTTCGTTGCTGCATGTTGACATAAATTCTATACAGTCTACAGTTGGTCTACTGTATTATTTATCAATATTTACTCGTAATGTTTTAGTAGTGCTAGATAACTACTTAGAAATTTGGGTGAGAGGAATTGTTAAAAGGAATATATGTAGAAAGGAATATATGTAGAAAGGAATTTATGTAATAAGGAATGTATGTAAAGTGGAATATATGTAGAAAATGACATATATAAAATTGGAATAAATGTAAAATGGAATGTATGTGGAATATAACTTATTGGAATTGAAAGTATAGAAATTTGAATAAATGTAAGAAGAATAAATGTAAAAATGAATGCACGCAAAGATAAATAAATTTATAAAGGGATAAAAATCAGTTTAAAATTTTCCTCTATGATCAGTACTTAGGTGAGGAAAACAACATACACCGAAATCTGTTTAAAGACTCTTTTGCATATAAATATGGAACCTGATAACCATAATAAAAAGCTAAAACAGTGTTTTCATATCTTCATCAATAGAACCATTTAAGTGTTTAAAATTTCAAACAAATTGTGTGGTAACACGAACGTACAACAAAACATCCATGGGCATGGAGGTCAGGTCCATGCGATTAATGGAGAATGTAATTTTCCCGAAAGAGGGGCTGGGGAGCCCAGTCGGTAAGGCATTCGCCTAGCATGCGGAATGTCGGGTTCGGGCATCGCCAAAATAACTGCCGACCTGTAAACGGCCCGTGCAGCCAAAAATGTATATAACGAATAAAACCTCGTATCGAGGGAGTGCACGTTAAATATGCTATAAAATTCCAACGCTGCGTATGATGTCGCTCTTAACTGTTGCGTTGGATGCCTACTCAGATGTCGGCTCATCACTTGACTGTGGTTCTAAATTACGACGCCCGTCGCCAATAGCCCTCGTGTAGCTCGATGATAATTCAAACCTACCTACCTACCAATCTCCCGAACAAGGTACAATATGTGTGTAATACTAAGTTTAAGTATACAAATAATAATTATAAATTGATATTAAGTTCTTTGGCTGTTTTATTTTTAACAAATATTAGTATTAAGCATATGAAAAGGCAGGGAAACAAATATTAATCATTTAATTTTCATTACACACCTCGCAGTTTAACTAAAATATATATAAATAATATATAAATTTAGCTTAACCCCGTAAGAAGCAAAATTTATTTATAAACTAATGCATCGATTTTTATAGAAATGAGTGCTGACAAAGTAGATTTATCTAATAGGTGTTACCGCTGCGAAAGCTGTTTACTTAAGCCATTATGCACGGTCGTTTGCTTTTATACTTCAATATCCTCACTAATGGGTAAGAGCTAAAGTAAACTTCAAGACCTGGTCTTGGAACACATGTGGTTCCTGAATACATCACAAGGGTTGTAAAAAAAAGTTCGCCAAGTAATGTCGAATTTTCGGGGTTTTATAAGTAAAGTTCTGTATATTAATTTGATGTACAGGTAAAAGTAAAGGGGGGAGTGTTCAAGTATATTGATTTTCGTGAAAGTTTTTTCTTGAATTTTTCGGTAACTATTATACCATTTGAGTAACCTTGTACTATTTTTCGTTGAAGAAACTGCTCTTATTACGAGACATCTTTGCATTACGGACAACACAAATGTACAAGACACAAATAAAATTCCGCATGAGCTAGGACAAAACGATGTTTAGCAGTCACATTTTTAGCAAGTTCTGACAAACAATCTCGCCTACTCGATCACCAATTTATACACATGCTTCAAATCACTTCAGTTCAAAAAAGACAGTCTTTACGAAAAAGTAATTATTTACAAGAAAGTGACGTCATTACACTTATATCGTATTAGTAAAGATGTATGAAATGGTAATTTTTTTGGTAAAATAAAAACTCGTTAAGGCTTTTTTTATTTTCTTTTGTTTTTAATTGTACACCTGAAAAACCTGTCAAGCATTAAAAATTTAAGACAACAAATTACCTTTAAGTAATTCAGTAAGGTAATTTCCCAACTAAATTATTTTTAATTCTCAAAATTCATTTTTTTAAACAATAATTTATTTATGCTTTAAAAAAAGATAACTAAATAGATATTTTTCTGTTTGGAATACAAAATTATTCGAAATTTATTTAATTTTGTGTGAAACAATCTGTATACATTTTCAGAATGCCTTTATCTCATATGAACAACACTACTAAATCTAAAATATAAATTGCAAAAATTAAATTGCATACTAAAACAAACCGAGGATTCAAACATAACCCTTTCAGTCCCAAAAATTTACTACACTACAGAAACATCTGATATTCACAAAATAAGCTTATTTTAGGTCAAATATACGAATTCCATAAGAAAAAAAAATCATTAAAATTTTTTATATGGTTTTTGAAACAATGCGAAAAATTTTTAACTGTGGAAAACAACAAAATAAAAAAATATATATTACCTAAAAACACTTCGAGTTATATATTTTAAGGTATCTGACCATATTATTAAAAAAAATTAGTAATTATTTTCAAAGAAATAGTTTAAATTGTGTTTGAAATATTTGGAACTGAAGTGAACTCATCAAAAATCAGGAGAAACACTTGTTGACTATTTTCCTAATAAAAAAAATAGTAGTTCTAACTTCTATTGAGATTAATGTAAAATATTGTCTGATAGAACAAATTATGAAGAATCGAATGATGTGTGTTTGGATGTCATAACGGGACATAAAAATTTTGAAAAAAATATTGAAAGTGATGATGCCAAATGGCATCACTGGGACTGAAAGGGTTAACGTAAACCATGTGTTTTATATAATAATTAATTTCCCGCGAGAATAAACGTAAGTATATAAAACATACTAATCTCCAATCTTTTTTTATTAAAATGAATAATTTTTTATAATATTATACTATAATGATCAGATATATTCGTTCATTATAATTTATTAAACTCATTGATAGGCTAAACAATGTGTATACATTTATCGAGAAGGATCATGAAAAAAAAAATAACAAATCTAAACCAAAGTAATCCCAGTTGTATGCGGATAAAAGAAATTGAATGGAGGATATTATGATCGATAATTTCCATTAGAGTGGATTAGCTGATAATTTTTTTCTCAAAAAATATAATTTTGCTATAAACTTTATTCCCTTGCACATCTAAATATAATCTGTTATTTTTTTATTTCAATAGTTTATATACTGATAATTTTTCATTGAAAATCATTTCATTCTAAAGGTTATATTAGATATCGTAATTGAATAGGGACGCTTAAGCCTCTTTAAGTCTATTGGAGAAACCTCAGTTTTTCTGTTCTTAAAAAGTTTCGCTTACGCAAGTTAGAAATTTTACATTTATTTCGATTTATTTTACGTTAAGCTACTGATTTTTTAAAAAATGAATATTACGCTGAAATCCAAATAACTTTGCGATCTAAGTTTGCAACGCTTATACGCCCATATAAACAAAACCCATATTCAAGATCTCTCTGATCGTGTCAGCCTGTTCAGCTTACTTTTACGCCTTTTGGTCCAATTAAGCATGTTGTGTTGGCGCCTTGATCCTCGTAACAGCCGTTTTATGGTCTTTTTGGATTCAGTGTACTCAAGAGATAGGAAACCCCTACTTCCGTGTATCCTCTTCCAGAATGGACACTTGGGATACAATACTATTTTTTTTCTTTTTCGGATGAAACGTGTTCGGCTCAGTAATTGTCTGCATTTTATTGTCACAGTTGCGATGTGGGGAATGTGTCAAGGAGGGAGGTTGTTTGTATTTATTAGATGCGAAATAATATTGTGTATTGTAAACAGTAAGGAAAAAGGTCGTAAACAAATATGCAGCGTAATGAATACTGAACGTAGATTGTATGCATGTGTTTATTAGACACATAAATAATTTCTTACTGAAATATCCGATAAGTTATTTTATTGAGTTTGTAAATGTTAAAAGATATTTAATATAGTTCAGTTGTCATTTTAAGTACAATATGTACAATAACCAAAATTGCTAATATTTTAACCCTATTGAAAGTTTTTTTTTTTTTTTTTCAAATTATCAAACATTTCAAAATCAGTCTTAAAAGTTTAATCATTTTTTACAACATTTTTTGTTCTGAACTATTATAATTAATTTTTGTAATTTCACTACTTTTTGTTTTTAACTATTGAATTCGATACCTGATATAAGCTAGCAATATTTTTATGCATTATGTAATTTATTTTTTTACCGTGGATTCAGTCATTTCCAAAACCACATTATATGAGGAGCCTTGAAACCATGGGTTAAAAGTGCAGTATTTTTACTATTGGTGCTAAGTGAACTAATTAGTTGCTGCAGAGTCAAATATTATTGTGATAAAGGAATACAAATGAATCGTATTAAGCCCATTTTATTGTCATACATGAATTTATTCTTTATTAACATACAATCAAAATTCGGTAAGATAAACTTTGTATTATTTACCACTGGTATACACAGTCACATTATAAACAATTTCGCTTCTTTTTCACACATATAAAGCACTAACCCATTTATTTTCTATTACAGAGGAAATGCCCACTTTCATCCGCATATTCCCCGACCAAATCCACATGCCCGGGCAAATGGTGTCCCTACATTGCTCCTCCAGCGGTTCACCACTTCCCCAAATATCATGGACTCTAGACGGTGAACCTCTGTCCGAGTCCAGACGGATAAAAACTGGTGACTACGTACATCTAGACGGATCAGTCGTCAGTTACGTCAACATAACCGACCTAGCTGTGCCGGATGGTGGTTTGTACGGATGCGAGGCCCGGAATGATGTCGGTATGGTTGGACATACGGCGAGAATTGATGTCTTTGGGCCACCGTTTATTAGGCCGATGGGGAATATGACTGTTGTGGCTGGGACGACTGTTACCATCATGTGTCCTGTGTCTGGGTATCCGATTGATAGGACGTATGTGGAAAAAAGTGAGTGGTTTTTGTCATTTTTTCTTTTAGCTTTAAATTGATGCGTTTTTATTTTTGTTAGCTTTTTTTTATGTAATACGGCTAAGTACAGAAATGAAGGGGAGTGCAAGCAACGTTGTTATGCGTTACTAATACGAAACATTAGAAACCCAACAAGGTAATGCAAAAACAAGCCAAGTGTTTTGAAGAAGTTTAAAAAAAATCGAAAATGTCGAAAATGCATGCAGCCCAATCATTCCTGCTCCGTCCTGGTCACCAGATATGGTAAAAACACTTGAAACTGAACTTAAAACTGCAGTATATAAATACTGCAGTTTTAAGTGATTTACAGTAAAGTTGTAGGGTTGCAACAAGTTACACAGTTAATCGCCAAATGTCCGACAAGGCCGCCTTAAGTTTATGTATTTTATTTAACCACCTTACTACTTTCAATCCAGTCATCAACGACCAGTACACTGAGTGCGTAGACCAGTACACTGAGTAAATTGTAAACATTCATCAATGTGCGATTTCTTTTAAAGTTACCCTTGCTGTAGAACTTAAATCAAATCATAGTTGTTTCTATACAGCTTTATTTTGATCGACTGTTCCTAGTCCGGTATTTTTCTATTATTTTAGAAAATCTACTAAAGAGATAAAACTGAAATGAGATCAAAATAAAAACTTAGTGCCCTTTACATAGAAAACTACACTTTAAATTTTATGGATTAAAAATTCCAGTCCGAGACTCAGTACAAGATGATACCAATTTTTCTTGCATCTACAAAATGTCGTTTTTATTACCTTTTTTTAACAAACTATTTTGAGTTGGCTACAAATCTCCAGCCAACACTTGAAACATATTTCGATACTCATACCCAATAATTATAGAAAAATGCCTTCAGCATATTGTCCAAAACACAACAAAACTCTAAAAAAATAGAGCTTACATTTGCAGTTTTTTCGCTTTAACCAGATGATGTTTTTAACGATCTTTTGAAAGGCGGTACCACATGCAGCACACTTTTATTCTATACAGTTCTAAGCCATAAATCAACAAGGAAATAAAAAAGCTACCACCAACGCCAAAATAACCAGCATTTAGCCACAACGCGTAGCGAAAAAATAATTCGCTTACGAGTTTTTTCTGTGAGAACATTTTCAAACGCCTACTGTTATTTTAATCACTTATGTTTCTACTTTTACAGAAACGCACTATTTATTAACTATTTAAATTTGAGTTAAGTATTTTTAATTTTACTAAATACACGGTAATGTTTCTAAATGAAAGATTTTCTTGTACTTACCTGGAGAATGTGTCCCTGAATCATAGTTTTTTCTACGGTCAGATGAGAAAATTTTTAAAACATTTCCGTACACATTTAACTTTATTTTACAGAAACTCAATGCATATGAAAAGTACAACATATATTTTTTTTAAAAATAAAAATCTTCTTTAATTGTTAGAATTTCAAAGAGTGTTAAGCGTTTTTCGAGCATCAAAATATAAATTTATAAAATTAATGAATTAAGTTTTATGAAAAATAAAGTAAAATAAAACTGATTTTCAAAATTAAATAACTCTCAACTCATAAAAGACTATTGACAAAAAAAACAATCCAAACGAAAAGAAATGCTGGTTATTTCGTTCTCCAGCTCAATCAAGAATTTAACTAGGCAAGATCGTTTAAATTATGCAAGAAAATTAAAATATTATATGCAGTTACATTAAGCACAATAAATTAAGTCGCATTAAAATTTGATTTTTCTAATTTAGAGAGGGCTGGGGAGCCCAGTCGGTTTGGCACTCACCTAGCATGCGGAAGGTCCCAGGTTCGAGTCCAGGCATCGCCAAGAAAACTGAAGACCTATAAACGGCCCGGGCAGCCCAAAAATGTCCGACGAATAATACACCGAGTAGGGGAGTGCACGTTAAATATGCTCCAAAGTCCTAACGCTGAGTACAATGTCACCCTTAATGGTTGCGTTGGGTGCCCATTCAGGTGCTGGCTCGTCACTTGACTGTGTTTCTAAAATACGACGCCCGTCACCAATAGTCCTCGTGTAGCTCTAGTGCGACGAAAATTCAAACCAAATTAATGATAATTTAGATAACTATTTATGAATTATAAAGGCATTTTTTTTTATATTCCCAATACTATTTTTCCAATTTAATTGAAATATGTTAATCTTTTCAATAGTTTATTTATTTTAAATTCAATTTCATGTAATTTTTTGTGCAAAGCATATAACAAGTCTAAATTAACTGACACCTATCCCTAACATCCCAAACGGAAAAGCCAACTTAAAAAGCATTACGTGCGGATCTGTCATTAGTAACGGCTTTGCTCGTTTATGGCAAACCGTTAATTTCGTTAATGGCCGAATTCATTATGAATAAATGCGCTAATGAAACCTTTCATTATACGCGTCAACAACTTTTGTTGGAGCGATATGCGTTCTAAAGTAAACAACTGGATTTTCTCGTCTTATATGGCAGAAAGAGTTAGATTTAATGCTCTTTTAATTTTAAGACGTAGAGATACTATGTAGTGTAGTTTTATTTTTTAAATTTGCTGTTATGATGTTTTGTGGTGAATTGGTTAAATAGTTTTATGGGTTTTGTGGTAGATTTTTAAATTGCAGGAATTGTTTTAAATAAGAATTTTGGTTTATATTTTGTTAGTTTAGTAAATGGTAAGTTAAACTGCTTGTAATTTTTGTTTTAGAAAATAGGATAAACAAAGAAATATTTTGATAGAAAATATCAAGAGAATGAATTTTACGTTACATAAACTAATTTTGTACCGTTTTACTTTTAGAATTTGAAATTCTGATATATTTTAAAGAATCAAATTGCAGGGTTAATCTAAAAGTTAATATTTCGAACAATATTGTTTGCTTTAACTTCCAATCATATGAAACAGCCTATAAATTTTATCAATATATAGGGGAGACCGGGGCACAATGGACCACTTTTCCATGTTTTGCGCTATAAGTACAAAAATATTCATCTCACTTGTTTAGAAAAAGGTGTATATATTACATATATATTCTGGTTTAAAAATACATTACCCAAAAAATATAATTTCAATTACTTTTTTCGGAATTCACTTTTTTATTACAAGTGAGAAAGTGGTCCATTGTACCCCAGGATCGGGGTACAATGAACCATAGTATTTTTTCCTGAAAAAAAAACCTGCACTTTTTAAAGATTAGCGCAAATATAATAAAGGATTCTATTTGAATTTTACGTATCCAATTGCATACAGTGGTGGAAATTGATTTATGAACTAACATTCTTTTCACCAAATATCGCTTTGTATTAAGTGCTCACAATTCGAATTTTGCGTGTTGTATATTCAGAGTATAATAAAGGATTTTCACACATAATTTTTTTCAAAAAATGATATTAAAAAAAATTATATCGATTTTTAGTTTTTAAGCATGTCAAATGGTGGAAATTGATTTATGAACTCAAACTTATTTTGAACCAAGGTACCAAATATTTTAACTAGTTCTTAATTTGAACTTCAGGGGAGCTTACTATCATTGCTTATAAATAAGATTAAGGCAAACTTTGTTGAAATTTATATGTTTTATTCCCATTTTACTAAATAGGACAGCTTGCGGTACTGCCTGAAGCCAAAAAGGTAAAAAATGACCCTTATATAATATTGTAGCAAATCTGTAAGAGAAATCAGCATATTAATGAAACGATCAATAAATATAATTCATAAATATTTGAATAATCATTCTGACTGCGGCAAAAACCATCAACAAAAAAGGTGTAACCCTCGTGGGACGAGGCACAAAAGCACGATTATTGGACTTGCTTCCCAAAAATTTACCGTTTGTGGCAGCATTTGTGCATTACAGGACGAATTTGTTATGAACTATCACTGCCTGTAACTCCCAGAAGAGTAGGACAAATATTGACATCGTAGTTGGACTTGAAATGTTCCAAAATGAAGGCTGGTCCAAAGCTGACTATTCACCACAAAACAGGCTATTAAAATATGGTCATAACTACATGAAAATGGATTGGGTGGGGGTGCATTGAGAGAAATGGGAAAAAAGTGATATTTGCTGATGAAAAAAGTTCAATTTGGATGGAAGTGATGGCTTAAACTGTTATTGAAAGGATCTTCGAAGATAACCAAGATTTGTCTTCGGCGGAAATGTTAGTGGTGGAAGTTTGATGTTTGGGCAACGATATCTTATGATTGAAGAAACAAGGTTTTGTTTCTGAAGGGCTGACAAACATCAATTTATTGCAGATTAGTTCTAAAAAAATTCTTTAATTCCTTTTTGCGGGTTAAAAGTATACTTTTGATTATATTTTTATGTATGATAATGCAAGTATCCACATTTCAAACAAAATGGAAGACTGGTTTAATGTACAAAATGTTGTTCTTTTAGATCAAACTGCCAATAGCCATGACTTAAACCCAAAGAATAATGTCTGAGATCAATTGGTATGAATAATTTACTCAAATGGAGAATGGTGTCAATGGAGTGTGTATCAGTTATGGCATAGAAGGACTTAATCATTAAAAACTGGAAATTGTTTGACCAAAACTTGACCCAAAGTTTCGTGTTGTGTATGAAAATACAAATCAAGGAAGCAACAACGAAAAAAAATAGTTTTGGTAATTATTAATTGGGATTGAATGTAAAAGTTCATAAATCAATTTCCCTATGCTAAAACTAAAATATCAACAAAAATTTTTTTTTTACGAAATTAAATAAAATTTTATTTACGGGTATAACTTATAATACAAAGCCTGTATAGTGTATGAAATTTAAATCGATAAAAACGCATTTAATGAAGAAATACTGTTAAAAAACTGCTAGTTCATAAATCAATTTCCAACACTGTATTAAGACTTCTTTTAGTGAGAAAACTATCAGATATTTCTGTTTGCTTTCCCCCCTCCAATTTGACATTTTTTATCTTTATGTGCAAGGATCAGTTAGGCTCAAACCTAACAGGTGTATGGGAGGTTTTGTAATTTCTATGTAGCACAAAAGGGCTGTTTTTTAACTGCCTTTCTATGTGCTAACTGAACAGATAGAACGACTATCATCAATAACATGTTTTACAGCCTGTTCTATCACTTCCTTTAGCACTGTTCCTTCACTAGTCTTTCTAATCCGGTTATATGGCATTTCTGGGGAAAAATGAGTAAAAGCATTAAATTTTATCTTCAGAATAATTAGATCACTTTAAATTTAAAAGTTTTTTTTTATTACTATTCAGAACAACACCAAAAGTGTAGGGAAAAACTGTGCATCAAAGAATCTTCGTTTCTATGCGAGATCAATTTTTAAACCTTTTTTAAGTCTTCCCTTAGTCAATGTGGTTGAAAATTTTACTAACAAAATTTCAATTTTGTGCATTTTACCAATTCAGAGAAAGTTTGTTTGTTACTTAATTATTTATAACTGCAACAAATAGCTCACATTTTTATTAGTAAAAAAATCAACAGTAATCAAATTCCAATTAAAAAATTTATGATTTTGTGCTTGTACTTCCGTTATTTAAATGTGTTACTCTATTTTACCACCAACTCAAATTTCTAAACTTTTGGTTTTAAACAACTAAACACTTTAGTATCACATCACATTCAATTTTAAGAATACTTTTCTCATTCAAAACACTTATTGCTTGAAGTCATAATATATAAAATAAAACATCAGTTCCCTAATAATCTGTTACTTCTGGTTTTAAAAAAAAGCACTATTAGTAGACGGTGGAAAAATATATTACATTCAGAAGTGAATATTAGAATAAATCTAAAAACATTTTACTATTATAGCAAATTTGACATTTAATAATTAGAAAGGACTTGCATCAATATTTTTTTTTTTTTTTTGAAACTAAAAGTATTTATAAAGTTGCATGGGGTACAATGGACCATGGTCCACTGTACCCCAGATTTTGTGGTCCATACTGCCCCATATTGTATTTGAGCAAAAAACATAATTAAAATATGCTGTATTTTGATTTCAGAAATTAATTTTTAGTTTATGTAGAAAGACAAATATCTTGCCTTTCAACTATGCAAAGCCACTTTGTCCAACTAAGGTTACTTTAATGATGAGAAGATAATTTCTAGGAGAGAGATTTTTTACTTTCACCTGGTTAATACGCATCAACAATAAAAAAATGGCAAATGTGTGAGCTAACAACATGGTTTTTTATAATAACTAGATCAAGACTGTTATGTCATTTATTACTTATAATATGAACTAATTTGGAAAATAAACAAAATAAATAATAGGGGGTGGTCCATTGTGCCCCTAGGTCCATTGTGCCCCGGTCTCCCCTAACTACTGAATATAAAATATATTTCACAATTTTAAAATCAAAGTATAAAAAGTAGTATTTTCATATATATATTACTTATTTTGCAAAGGAATGGAGGGAGAGAGGTGTTTCTTTGTATCGCAGGAATGACAAAACTGCAAATGCGCAAAACCACAGAAATGGAAAACTAAAGACACTGTTAAGCCTACCGTTTACAAAAACCGCTAATCCTATAGTTTGTACATTTGTGGTTTTGTCCTTTTACCGACGATCCCTGATTACATTGACTTTAAATAGTTAATAATCGCACAAAAGAAATTATTTTATTAAAGAAAGTAATTTAATCTTTAGACGTCTAATAATTACCTTGAACCTCATCGATTAATGAAAGGAGATTTTTAATATTAATTGCTGGGTATTTATTTTCTTCAAAATATATTTATACATATTTAATCACGTCATAAAAACTGCAATTTTAACAAAAATAACAGCCTTTTGTCAATTTTGGATTTTCAAAGTACAGCAGTTATTATTTTTTTTTACATATTTTGGGAAGGTAGAAAAATATTTGCCTAATGTGAAAACTTATTTCAATTCCTTATTAAATGCTTTAAATAAAGTAAGGCAGAAAAAAAATAACGTTTTTCAGTTATTCTGTAGATCACATGTATTTTAATTGTTCTAACTTTATAGCATTTCTAATTGATCAATAATAAAATTAAATGAAATATGTAAAATTTATGTTCTGTAGGATTAACACACTAAAACATGTATTGAATATTTCAATCATAAAACGTTGTTTTTACCCAATGCAAAAAGTATTAAAAATACAAACCTGCATAATTTTTAAAGGAATGAATAGATGTCCATGAAATTGATAAAACAAATTTTCAGTTCTTTTTTTAACTTAAATTTTCAGGTTTAACGAAAAACAAAAAAGTGTGTGCCATATTTAGATGTTAAAAGTAACAAAAAAACTAACGGCGCAAAGAATAAAAAACAGATAAGCACGTGTCACATTTAATATATTTCAAAATGTTGCTTCCTGAATTGTAAATGTCATGCGTCGTTTACATTAATTACAACTATTCCCAAAAAAGCTTGGCGTTTCATATTTGCTTTTTTGTAAAGTACTACTTTTCAAACTAGAACTTTGATGTTGCTTTATATATTGACATTGCAGTCACATTGATTTTAAATGTCTCAAGTATTTTGTTTGTAATAAACATTTTAAATACTTTATGCAAATATCAATAACGGATTTTAATCTATTTGATCTCAAGAATGTGCTTGAATATTTTGTTATAACTTTATTTAAATTGCTATTTTAAATATTGATAGTTCAAAGCTTTCTTAATCGAGATTTTCAACTTTTGATCCATGTCTGTATAAGCACATATATCGTGTGTTTGTGAGTTTAAAGAAATATTCAAACTTATTCAATGCTTGCGTGCCAAAGCAATATTTTTACAGAAGAGAATATTCCTCTTAAATCTAAGTAATAATAGCTTATTTTAAATAATCTTTTATATGTTAGTGCAATTTTTATTTTAGAAAATGAATTTGAAAAAGATTTTTTCCTAACGAAACTAATGATGACTATGAGGATCTATTTTTATATCAATAATTAAATTTAAAATGGGGATTTTTGTGCTCAGCATGTTTTAAAATTTAACTTATCTTTCTAGTACATGAACATCTGCCAAAAAAACCAGCGAACAATTTAGAAAACTGGTAGATATAGCAGGAAGTAAAATCTGGGTGTAGTACAGCCTCTTAATGTGATACGTTTCTAAGTTAAAAATCCACATACTCGCATTCTAAATAAAAAAAATCAAAAGAACATGTATATGAAAACTGTGCTAGATAGAGGAATAAAAACCTTAACAGGAAAAAACCTTAAGAGAAACTAAAAAAATCGTAATAATTCAAACACGTTCAACAATTTTGTAGGTAACACTTTTTTTGCATCTTATATAGTTTGTAATACAGAAAAGTTAACTCCAAGGGCTCTTTGGGTGGTGCATGATGATTTAACTTGACTTAAACTTTAATTCAAATGCTTAAGTTCGAAGCTTTTTTTAGAAGTTGACAACTTTAAGATAACAACTTAAAAATCAGCACCTAAAGTGGTCATTCCTTCAGAAATACTTATTTAAAAAAATTGAAAAAAAAATATCTCATTAATGAAATAATACGGAATCCCAACGCATTAATGTTTACATTCTTTCTAGCACATCAAATAATAAATTGATACCCTAACATAATTACCTCAGTCTTTTACAATTATGCTAGACGTTTTTGGATTAAAGACTATGAATTTTGAAAATTGTACTTAAAGTTTAAAATAATAAACGTGTGACTTTTTAAATTGTTTTAATGTAAAATAATGCAATATTAACTCTCAAACAAAGGAATGTCAGTATGAAAACTCTTTAAAAAATCAGGTTAATATTTTAAAACAACTTAATCAAAGGATGTGATCAGGAACACTGGCCACATTGGATGAATGAATGTTATTTTATAGTAATTTGATATTTTTTTTAATTCTTTTCTAAAATACACGAAACTTTACTAAGCTACTTATTTTTCAAAAAGAAAAGGGAAAAGCTCATAATAATAATAATTTCTCTCGCTAATGCACACCATTTACTTTAAGTCTTTGACCTCTTTCCTGCCCTGCTTCACTAATATTTTTTGTTATCAAAAATCTTAAATATTTCTTATTGTAGCTCTTATGAGAGAATATAAGCTTTATTGACTGTTACTTTTTTTTTTCAAGTTCACCTTTACCTATACTCATTTAAGAAGTAATTTTATTATTTTGTTATTTTTAATACTGCCTTTTTTAAACTAAATCTCATAAAAAATCATAAAAAAGCTCATTAAAACACAAAAGACCCTCTGATATTTTAGAAACACTATTTTCCGCATCGACATAGTCATGATACATTATTTTGTTTCACTGCTACAAGTATTTTCATCATTTAAAATATCTATACCTTCTCAAGCGATTGTATATTATTCTAAAATTATATCAGCTTTTCAAATCACACATATTTTAACAATTTTTGATTTAATTTTTTAAAAATATTTTTTGATTACAACACATTTTAACTACAAACAATATTAAAAAATATGTGTCTAAAACAAAGGTCTTAATTAACATTACATAAAAACCAACATAGATACCATTTTATGTTTCTTAATACTTTTTCTTCTATAGTCTGCTTTCTTTTCTTTTAAAAAATAATTATCAATGTACTTTAACAAACTCAAGCATCCAAAAGTATAAATAAAATATTTTAAATGCATATCAAACCATAAGAACAAAACCCTTTCATGAAAACTCTACATTTAACACTCAAGTACACCCCTTATAAATAACATACCACGAAACCCAACCGTTACATACACCACATCCCTTACCCCATCCACACGAGACATTACTATTGCAATGACTCTCATCCCACGCGACCTCTCGGATCATCTTTTCTCTTTGCCCCTATTTGCCATTGAGGGGGCTCACCCTCTTATAATCCCTGATTCCCATCTCGGCATCCCCCTTGGCACGCACAGTCTCATCCTGCTCCTCCCGGGAGGTTGAGATCCGATCCCACTGTGTGGTTCGATGGGAGTGTTCGCGGTGTACTATTTGCATTGAAGACTGTCGTTTGGACGAGAACTTTTTATTTTAGGACAACTCAAAAAGTATCAGACAATTTACACGTAGAATTCTGGAGCTTTAGGACAAAGATGTTAAGCAGTCACATTTTTCTCCAGTTCTGACAAAAAACGTCGCCTAAGCGAACGCCCGAATTTCACATTCTTTTTCACTTCAGTTTACAAATAATTATATACAAGAAAGTGACGTCATTACAGTGGTCTGTAAGATATGCATTCTGAAAATGGGCTGGCGGGAAGAGTTTGTAAAGATGATTGTCTATCAAGCGAAAGGTTACGCGTTCGAGTCCGATAATTACTAAAATAACGGTCGACCTACGTATGGTTGCAGCCGAATCCGCCGACAAATAAGATCCTGGTTAGATGGACTAAGACTTTCAGTCAAAACGACAATTTTGTATCGTCATTTTAGAATTTTTTTTGTGATTGTCTATAGCCATTTATGATACCAAAAGGCATATCATACTATTCTTCAAATTTTTTCGATTAGAAAATATTTTTTATAATCAAAATAGATGTCAGCCCTATTATATTTTTAATTATGATTGGAAGCATGACGATGGTAAATGGCATCACTTGAACTGAAAAGGTAAGGTGCTTGCCTTGCATTCGAAAGGTCCCGGGTTCGGGTCCGGAATATTCAAAATAACTATCAACTTATAAACGGTTCATGTCGTCAAAATTCTTCAACAAATATTACCTCGTGTAGAGGGAGTGTACTCGTAATATATGCTTCAAAGTCCCGACGACGCCAATGATATCGACATAAACTTGCTCTTCCCGATGGCTTGGGATTCGATCCCTCAGTATGACTTAAGAGGTGTGTTCGTGGTCTGGTTAGATATCCAATTTGTTAATACCACGTGAATAAGAGACTGGTAAAATCAACAGATATTCATGCTATTAACATGGATAATATCATGATTTGTTTTTAGTATATGACAGCCCTAGTTCATATCATTCACAATGAACTTTTTTTTGGTTGATAGACATGAATATTCAGGTTTGTGTGCTTGGTCAGAGATCCGCTTAAAAACTTTCGTCAAGTAAGACAGACACAACACACACATACACGTAAGTGGATCCATCTCATTTTTTGAGACAGAGGCCAACTAGAGAATCCCCAAAATTGACTTGTCACCCCCAGAGGTATTGATTTGGTATAGGAACTTGGAGGAATTTGTGACCACGAAGGAATTTTGCCTGCACCAATCACCATTAACGTACGCGGGGTTTCGGAGGGCAGCGTTCCTCGAACTCGCAACCTTAGGGATGCCAGTCCAAGACCGACCAAGACTCGTTCACTCCTTCACCAAAATAAAGTGGGCCGGGATAGCCTGCAGGTCCCACTTTAGTTTGGTGAAGGAGTGTACGAGTTCTACATCTTGCCAAACTATTAGTTGCTCTGAATCGTGTACGTGTGAGAACAAATGAATAAAAGTGTGACTTCAGAGATACTCGTATGCTACTAGTACGTTGATGGACGATGCGAGTGGGACTACCAGCTATGAAAAATATAATAAAAAAACTTATAAGAGTTAGTTAAATGCTGTTAAAATTACCTTAACCAGAAAGTTATTCCAACGAACTCGGGAAAAATAGATAATTCCTAACATGATATCACATATTATTACATTATGCATTTCCGATCTTGATCTGGCTTTGCAAAATCGATGCCACATCAACAGCCCATCTAATAAAATCATGTTCTTTCAAGGTTTAAGTTTTTCGCTATCATCTTTCTGCAAAATAGTGGGATCGGTATATGCTTTTTTTGTGTGCTTCTTCATCGCCATCTCCCTTTTAAGTGAATGACGATCTTAAGAACACGTTTCTCTGGTGCAAAAGAAAGCACATTTTTTTTGTGTTCTTAGATTGGTCCGCGAGGAATGCATCTACATTTTTGGTATTTTCTTCAGATTTTCTGACGTTTTCTTTTTATTTTGTTCGAGTGTTTTTCTTTTATTTTGGGTCGTTTGGAAAGTGAGTGTGTATGGTAAACAAATGTGGATACTTTTTGCGAAACATCAAAGATTTCTTTTATTCAAAACTTTGAAATATTAAAGTAAAAATGTATTTGTTCCCAAAAAGTCGGATTTCAAAATAAGGAAAAGAAATCATTACCAAAACTGAGTGTTGCTTTTGCGAGAGAAAAAAGCCTAATCAAACATGTTATTGTAGATATCAGTTTCATCTTAGTGAAGCTAATGTGGTAATAAGGGGGTATCATTTCATAGGAAATGATTGAACCACCGTCATTATGATTTGGCTAGTACATTATTATGGTGATATATATAAAAGTCAAATTGGTCCCCATACATATGAGTAATGTCAATGGCATTTATTTACATGCTAAGTTCATACAAAACGTTTTATATATATTTTTTTCATCTTAAAAGCTAAATTGTAATGAAATTTTCAACATTGAAATTTTTAATAGATTCAAACATTTATATTAAATCAATTTTAATAACAAATAAAAAATCTAATGGGGATAGATGCTCATGATAGATAAAAATTTATGGTATACATTCAATCTTGTAAGCGCTAGCATTTTGCTGCCATGAAAATGATCTGCGTTTTATTGACAATGAAACAATGAATGTATGAAAAACAGCAAATTTACTATCCAATTAAAAACTATAAATAGTTTATTAATGTCGAACAAATACATTAAGGCACAACTGCAAAAGAGTAGCTAAATTCTGGTTTAACATCCCATACAAATTTCTCAGCCCACCAAAACCTCATGTGCCCGCATTATAAACCTAAACATAAACGATTAATAACCTTTTTAGAGGCTGGGGAGCCCAGTCGGTTAGGCACTCACCTAGAATGCGAAAGGTCATAGGTTCGGGTCCGGGCATCGCCAAAAGAACTGCCGACCTATAAACGGCCCGTGCAGCCAAACATGTCCGACGAATATTACCCCGTGTAAGGGAGTGCACGTGAAATATATTTCCAAGTCCTAACGCTGCTTACGATGTCACTCTTAACGGTTGCGCTGGGTGCCTATTCCGATGTCAGCTCATCACTTGATTGTGGTTCTTAAATACGTCGCCCGTCGCCAGTAGCCCCCGTGTGACTCTAGTGCGATGATAATTCAAACATAACCTAACCCTTTTAACTCTTTTTTTTACAGGTGGTAGCAAACTTCCATTCGGCGACCGTCAATCCGTGGACCAGAGAGGCGTTGTCCGCATTCACAGCGTAAGAAAAGAAGACGAAGGGATCTACAGATGCGTTGCGGTTAACGGGAGAGGTGAAAAGGCAGAGAGGCCTTTGGTGCTGAAAGTAGTCAGTGAGTACCGCATTTTGAATTTTTTATGTAGCAAGTGTGGGTAAATATCTTCTAGAAAGCATGGCCATATCTACAATATTGTAAATTAGCTACACTTGGAAAAAAGGTCCTTAAATAGCGCTAGTGGAACGCAAGTATTCGGTTAAATTCAAAACATAACATTATTGAAAAGTGCTGATGAACATAGCACAAATGTGTGTTGTTCCAACACATCTGACGATTGTGAGAGGAGGCTAGTATTATATAAATGCGTGATTGACAAAAAAGATGTAAAAAAAATCTGTATTGCAACATTCATTTTGAAGTACCGTGACATATGTTTTGGGCGTTTCTACAGCTATTTATCCAAAACATTTAAGAGCAGATGATGTACTGCATTTCGGAAGAATGCATACGTGCTGTGCCTTCAAAATAATTCTTGTGCTAACAATAAATTAATATTTAGTCGCAGACACTTTTTTATAGGTGCAACACAACTTGTAATTACTAGGGAAAACATTATTTTTGGCAATTGATGTTAACACAAGTGCTTTCTGAGTGTATGTAGGCATATGTGGATTCTCTGCTGTCTAATATTTCACCTAATCTAACAAATCAATCAATCTGATTAGTCAAATTTGGTGCATGATTGATTTAATGTCCCAATTTCGGTCTACATACTAATAATAATAAGAGGATGTGGCTAGCCGTGAATAAAGATTAAGACTAAGGTTGAAATACTCCTGTATTGTATACATAACAATTCTTGTCAAGTTGTCTTGATGAGAAATTGTAAGCGAGAATAAAAGTTTTTCACTGTGAGGTTTTGTGTAATTAAAATACTTTTAAACTTGTCTAATGCAGGCTGCACACAATTTTGCGAATAAGCTGGATCTGCGGCTGTGGAATCACTACTGTCTAATATTTCACCAAGCCTGGTATATAAAACAATTGTATTATTAAAACTTAAAGCGATATTGATTTAGGCACCAATTTGGCCTTGCCCTCTTATTATCCCTTATTCTATTGAAAAAAATGTAACATAAAATACATACAATTTCACAAGTAGACAAGGGCTGGGGAGCCCAGTCGGTTAGGCATTCGCCTAACATATGGAAGGTCCCAGGTCCGGGCATCGACAAATTAACAGCAGACTTATAAACGTACTTTACAGCCAAAAATGTCCGACGAATAATATACCCCGTGTGGAGTAGTGCAAGTTAAATATCCTTCAAAATCCTGACACTGCGTACGATGATGCGTTTGGGTGCCTACTCAGTTGTCGGCTCGTCACTTGACTGTGCTTTTAAAATGCGACTACCGTCGCCAATAGCACTCGTGTAGCTCTAGTGCGACAATAATTAAAACTTAAACTAAAAAAAATTCCCAGTACCCCACACCCCACAAAGTAAAATTCATGCCATCTCTTTATTCATTGTAGCATTTATCACCAAATAAATATATGTTTTCAAATCTTTTAATCTAAATATTTATTTTCCATTTCCATTAGAGTGTATAAATACTTATTTCCAATGCCAAGAACTAATACCCAAATTTCTTTTTAAAAAAGCATATTAGTTGGATATTGAACCTTTGCGTAAATAAAAACTATTAATTAGCTTTTTGGCATAAAGAAATGTTACTTTCAATATGTTTGTCTAGTTCAGTTGAAACCATTGACACAAAAACATAGTCTTAAAAGCGTTGGTAAAAAAGATTCCTTTTGATGTTTATGCTTGTAATTAGAATTTTTTTTCCATGCCTTCATCAAGTAAAATCGTGTAAATTTTTAAAAATCTAATGCATGTTTATACAATTTTTCAAGATTAACATGTTCTTAGAATGTTTTAATAAAAAAATCTAAAGTTTTCTATTATACCTGTATAAATAGAAATTGCAACTCAATAAGTTATACATAAACAAAAAATATTTCCTTTACTATTTTTCCCTTAAATATTTCGAATATTTTCTTATATACTTGAATTTTTATAGCGCATATACACATTTTTTACTATACATAGTGATCTTTTCAAATTCTATTGAACGAAAATTTATTTTTTAAAGGTATCTTTAATAATTTATTTATGGAAAAAGTTTTTTTTTCATCCAGCTCTTTTTGTTTGTAGAGATTTTTTACAAGCTTGTAAATTCTTCTTTTTAAGGATTGGATAAAATGTCGTTACTTATATACATAATACTAAAAAAATAGCTCACATGTTTTATGTTACTTCGAAAATCGGCATTGGTCTAGTAAATAAAGAAAAAAAAAGAAATGCTCAGGAATATATTTTTTACGTTAATTATTTTGTTTATACTGATCTATGTTGTATATTTTAACTAAATTAAGCATATAACGTTTACGCTAAATTTGAAGAAAAAACTAATGTGTACACATTAAATATTTTTACTGCGTGTTATTTATTAATATAAACATTCAAAAGATAATAAAAAATATTTGATAAAAAATTAGAATTTGGATACCTTTAAGTACAGGTAACTAATAAAAATTTTCGGATAATTTTCCACTACGTTTATTTCGCATTAAAATCTTCATTAAGATCCTTAATTACATACTACTCTTTAACGAGAAATAGTTAAGAAAGGTCAGGTCTTTTTAAAACTTTAGAACTTGTTATGAGAAAATTAATGGCTTTTATGTGTGTAAATATAACCGCTACAAATACATGTTTGATTTAAGTTTATACCACGATATTTTTGAAAATATGTGTTTTATAAAATTACGTTTTGGTAATTTTTAAATACGTTTCAGCAATGTGTCTAAATAATTTACGTGTTTTAAAAAATCTCAAAATGAGAACAAATAACATGCAAGAAAAAAAAATCGTAAGATTTGACTGCTATATCATTTTTTTTAACTATCATTTTTTTGTTTCTTTACTAATTATATAGGCAGAATACAAATTGTTCTGCAAACATGTTATCGTTTAAATAAACATGTTTTGCTTCCCAACAGTGTCATAAATTGCGTGTACGATTGTGAAATACTAATTAGATGATTTATTGCTTTGACCATCTAATCACATTCCTCAAGCTATTAACTTTGTGACAGTGAAAAGAAACGTTGAATTCCGAGATAATTAGTAAGTTAATTGCGAATCTTTTTTCTCTTCAAAAAAACAAAATTTTCTAATTGCGCTTTATACTTTCTGCCCATTAAATTTTCCTTCTAGACATTAATTGCCTGCCAAGAAAGAGCGATGATTTCACATTAATTAAAAATGAAAAAAAATACAATGTAAGGGACAAATTAAATTATATATTATTATTTTTTTTGCAATTATTTGGAGTGTTATAAAGCTTTATTTTAATATGGGGGAGTGAAACTAAAATGATATTTTACTTTTTAAAAAATTAGCATTGATCTAATAATTTGTAATAAAGCTATATGTTTTATTACTTTATAACGAGCAAAAACATTAAAATTTCTTGGGTGCAAAAAATATATATTTACTTAACATACATTCCTCAATGTATAACAAAAATATCGGGTCCGTTCCGTTCATTGGCAAATTCGTCGGGCGATATAATGATATAAAAATAAACGATATCATGGCGTAATATAATTGGTAATATAATAAAATATTATAATGGCGTAATATAATAATTAATAATATAATGGCATATAAAAATTAGAAATATAGTTAAGGGGGAATGGGCGCACTGGCATTCGGGTCTCCAAAGCAAAGTGCATCCGTGTTAATCCAAAGGAGAAAAATATTTTCTCTGCAAAATTACTCCGGCTGTATTAATATTTTACAAACAGATTTTTTTCTGCAAAAAAGTAGCTGACTTACCTGGTCCTTGTGACAATCCCACTTTTTAAAATAAGTTCGATTTTTTTTTTAAAAATTTTTGAGTAAATAAATTTACCAGAAGTATTCGAAGCAATTTCAAAAAGGGGGATTATAGATACCTGTAAGTTATCTGCATTTATTATTTAAAAAAACAGCTTGCAAAAATATTCAATATAGCCAGAGAAATGTGGCAGAGAAAATAGGTTTTTCCCCGTTGCATAAACATTGAGGCACTTGAGTTTGTAGACCCCGGTCCAGCACGCCCACTTCCCCTTAAATATAGCAACGTTTATTTTTGAGAACAAAAATTTTCCTATAATATATGAAAATACTGAACAAAAGTGGAAAACTATTACGCTACAAAAGACGGGTGTATTTGCAACACTCACAATCTTTTAAGTAAAGCAAATATATATTCCGGTTCCTTCATTAGCGATTTTGGATATTGACAAATTCAATTGGACAATCGTAATAATAATATATTAAATCGTACTCCAATAAACGCATCGGACCTAATATCGTAGTTATGCTAACTCGACTTTTCAAATATTTGTGAAGCTTAATTGTATTATTATCTTGCTGATTCACTACATACAAAGACATTTTAAATTTAAATTCAAGGTATGTTTAGAACTTATGAATGGACAACTTAATTTCATTTGATTATTAAATAGTTCTCTTACATATTTTTATTAATATTTTATTTCATATCATACAGTATTATTTCATATCATTCATTATCATACAGTAATAAAGTTATCACAAACATTTTTCATTTACATATTTTATATAAAAGTTAGTTAGTATTAGCCTTAAATGATTTAGTAAACGTATGTCAATGTGTATGTTTAGAGAAATGTAGTGATTGGATATCAAAAAATAAAGTTGGTATACTTCAAAACTGCAAGGACATTTTTATTTCATAACATATAAGAACTTGAATAAATACGTTTAAAGTTTGAGTGTCACAAGCAATTCAAAACACGCCAGTTCCAGATTTTTTTTTCTTTATATACTTTTGAAACTCCGCACTCGTGTTCAAATCCCGTAATAGAACCGACACGAAAAACATTTCCAGCGCCCCTGTCAAACGTCGACCTAAAGAATCGACTCACAAAACCAAAGGGTAAATAAAATATCGGTCAAAAATGTTTCCCCAATCGTGAAAAAATACCGAATCTCCCGAAAGATATTTATTTTTTCTGGAGAGTTCCGTATATAATATACCCATATCACATTTTTCGCCCACCCTCCAAACCCCACAAGGAATTGCATGACTAACATTTCCTATATCCCAAGCCGTAAAGTCTGTCTCGCTCGCCCAAAGAAGCGTTTTCTTTTAGGCATTACTATTTTCCGCAGAAGGGCATTTGTCCGTGAAGCTACAACACGGCCGCGTTATTATAGATGCAATGGGTTCTTTGTGTGTAGTGTTTCTTTAGAGTTTCTGTTTTTTTTAGCTTCAATATTAAGTTTGTGTTTGGAATCTGTCAACTAGGAAGTTTGTAAACGACAATACTTGATTGAACACTTCCTGAGCATTTTTAGCATTGACTTAAAACACATTTGCGTCAGTAGTTTCATGCTCTAAGCCATTTATTATAAATGAAGCATTAAACAAATATAATGTTTGTGCGTAATTCTCTTAAGAGCCAAGCAAAATCCTACACGTACATTCTTAATCTAAACAAACATTTCAAACAAATATATGTTAAAAGTATGTTTTGCAAAGTATTTTCTTTAAAGAATATGGTTAATAGTTAATGAGAGACACGCAAGCTGTAAAAATGCACATATTTTGTTTTATAAATGCAAAAAAGGCCACTTATTTGTAGTTATCAGTTTATCAAACAAATTAATGCAAAATGACTTTAAAATCAACTACTTAAAGAAGTTTTCGAAAAGTTTTTTAAAAAAAGTTTAAAATATTTTTTTAAGAACTCTAGTATCATATTGACCCTTGTTCAACTTAATTTTTTTGAAATAAAAGACTGATACATGTAATCAAAGGCTGAAAGCTGATATTTGGATCTTCTATCAGACCAGTAAATTTCGGAACTAATTAACATGTTAATTGTTTGATGGGAGGTTTTAAAAAATAACCCAAAATGGGTCGAAATAGGTTATTATATCTTGCCATGTAATGTCCTTTATTTCAAATAACTTTTTTTGCAAAATGCACACCACAATTTTAGATATGGATTATTCGGAAAAATTAGACCATTGAAAATATGCAAAACAAGAAAAACATAATCGAAACTCAAAAACATCAAAGGAACAAAACATTTCGTGAAACATTGTATTATGACTAGAATTAGTATAAAAAAATAAACACTATTTGAACAACCCCCTGCAGGATACAAACATATAAATCCTTCACCAGACTGTAAGGTTTTCCAGCATCACAACTTTTTTCAATTATAAATTTTATAACTGTAATAAATTAATTCTTTAATAAATTTGAAGTGATATGTCACATTTTTTTTATCTGCAACATAAATATTATTTTAAAACAATAAAAAATAATTTTAGTTCAAAATTTAAGATTATTTATATCGTGCAATGAAAGCAAATTTACAATTCAATCAATTGGCTTAGCCCTCAGAGAGTTAAAAAAATGAAAATATTATTAACGATAATTTTTAAACTATATTATAAATCTTTTTAATAGTTACTTGGTACATATTAAAAAGAATAAATTTTAGAAAATATAGCACAATACTCATGGAATGACATGGAACAATTATACGGAAGTTAAACTATAGCTTTCAATAGTTCTAATTTGCAAACTTTATAATTTTATAGCTTAAGAACATTTTTAAAACTACTGGTAAAACAAACCATTCCAATCCACCTTTAACTTCACTACGCAATATCCAAGAAGCATTTCCAGAAAACGTTTCTGGCACAGAATAATACGAAACTCTCCAGAACCCGTTTTGCGCCTCGCAAAGAATATGTTATCGAAAACCAATAGTCTCGTCCCCATGCAGTAGAGGATCTTACTAAATCTGATGAATTTCGGATAAAGAAGGAACCAGGGAAGAGTTATTAAAGGACCCTCTACAATTTTGTTTTCTTGGTGGAATTGGATGAAGCGAAATACAATATGAAATCCGATGGAAACTGAATAGTTTCTTTGTTTTTGTCAATTTCAAGTTGTGGGACGTCTTTGATTTCTGATAAATATCGGCTTTGGGAGGAAGGGGGGTGCAAGTTAATTTTCTTAAGTTAAAGTAATATAAAAATATATTTAGCAATTGTTTTGCGCTATTGTGGAGGTGGTCTAGTTTGTAGATGATAAGAAGTTTAACAACCTCTGCAACAAAAAAATTGAAGTTTGTCCGATCAAATATTTGCAGATCACATGCACAAGAAAGCATGTTAACAACATATAGATCCTATAAAGTAACTAAAATTATGATCACGATCTTAAAATGACTGATAAATATATAGAGAATAATAACACCCAGATAACTCATTAAATGAAATTTTAAAATGAATGTATTTATGAGAAAGAACGTAGGTTTAAATTGAAAACTAAAGCTAAAACAAAATAGATCTACACAACACAATGATACAAATATCATAAGAGATATAAAACCGGATAAACTCAACATTGTCTCTGATTTTATAATTTAATACTGAGGTCCATAGCGATAGCGCATTGAATTTGTTTAGAAACGTCACATATGTTTTTAAATTTTGTATAAAAATATAATACAAAGCAAGATTTTAGTTTAAAATAATGACTAAACATTTACCATTCATTGTATGTCATTACTCCGAAAGACTTCTTTTTTTTTTACTTCAGACTCTTATTTCCAAAATACAATTTACTCGACACGCATTAACTTCAAAATGAGCTTAATAAACAAAAATGAGATTTGGAAGACATCACGAAACAATATATTTAAAAAAAAACAGAAAATACAGCAGAATCGTACGACTAGAACAGAATAAGTTGAAACACTAGGATGTGAACTCACATTCGAAATCTTGGAAGAATACCAAAACGCTAAAAGTCACACAACATTAACATCATTGGGCATTTGGGTCAATCTCCGAATGCCATTTTACAAAAGACGTCGTATTCGAATTTCACTTCTTCTAAAAAGATGTCTTTACATATGTTTTCTTTAAAACTGCAGTTTTATTATGTTGAAGCTGAATTTATGCAGAGAGAACGCAATATTGTACAAATCGCATAATAATTTAGGGTTGAAACATTAAGGCATCTAAGTATGCACTTGTTTTTATAATGATCTATGATAACAGCTCATTGTTATTTATATTGTTTTCATATTATATGTAATAAAATACTTTACTTTATTGATTTACAAAATCTCCCATAACCCTTAAGAGAATTTATTGCCTTAAATAATTTAAGTATATATCATATATATTCTATACGTATAAAACAGCTTTCAAGAGATATATCTTCATGCTATTTTTGAAACTTGAAAATGTGTTGCATTATTTTTATTTGCCTCTTAATGGAGCCAAAAATACGTTTATTTTTGTTTAATAAACAATTTTAGTATTTGTATGTCTGCCTGCTTCCGAATTTATGAAATAGGTTGTTAGTCCACAACGCTGCAGTACTGTAGCAGCAATTGTTTGATTTTATTAATTGTCCGAAAGACTAAAAAAGATTATACATCATAGACCTACCTTTTATACATATTGACAGCTTGTCTGTAAGATTTTCTGTGTGTTTGTTAATCTGTCTTATAATGGCCGATTTCAATTTAAAGTTACATCATCAGATTTTAAAATATATATCGTTTAAAACGTGATATTAGGTAGGTTTCTATTCGTAAAAAAAAGCATTTCAGTGAGTATTTCAGAATGTAGGTTATTTTATTTCTTTTAGAACTTGTCGCATGTTCGATGCATTGACGCTTAACAAATTTTAAAGCCCATTTATTTCCTACAAAAATTTATTATTTTCGGTAATACAAACACAATTTTCGTGAAAACTAATTTAAAAATTCCGTTACAACTTTATCTTTTGACATCCACGTCAAGTTTATATACAAAATAAACGTTTCATCAAAAGGTCAGAAATAGAAACTTTAAATCGTTGAATATTTGCGAAATAAAGATGCCAAATTAAACCACCAATGTCCTTGTGGGAATAAACGGAATTTTTCTGAAATCAATAAACCAGAATGGCTCTGTGTTTCAGTCTGTTTTCTAAAGATTTTCCATGACAAATGACTCCTCACAGTCACATATGGGCATATTGATCCACATTTTTTGCCAGGAGTTGAAAAAAAAAAGGATATTGATTTATTCTCAAAAAGTTGAGTTCAATTAAATTGTTAAAAAAATAGATTTTAGAATACAAACTTCAAAATTAATCTTGCTATATTTGAAAAGTGAACAATATCTTATTGATTTATTATAAATAAAGTTTCTAGTACAATTTGCATTCGTAAAATACTTGCGTAAGGTTGATTGGGAATATGAAACGGTGTTTTTTGGTTATTTCGTTTAGCAATTTATTAAAATAATTTATTCTTTAATAAACATGTACACTTTTAAAACGAACGAGCGATTTTAACTCAGTCTGATTGATTTTCACTCCTCCAGTCTGGAAAATGCACTTCTCCTTTTGGAGTGGATCCCTTGTGTGTTAAACCTCCGACAGGATCACTCCAAACGAGTGATTTTAACTCAGTCTGAGATAATATTCACTCCTTTCCAGTGTCGAAAATGCACTTCTCCTACTGAAGTGGAATTCACTCTTTTGTTTTAAGAGTGTAATCTGTTTAATTTATTTAAATACTTTAGGCTGGTTGGTGATAATTACTTTAAATGGTTATTTTTTTTTCTATAAATCGACAATATGCAATTAATAAATTGTTTGACCTTGTTTTATATACTATATATGTTCAATTAATTTGACTTAATTTATAAAATTAAAATTTTCAAATTTGTTTTAATTGTTTGTTTTAGCAATTTTTTAGAGATATATTTCCTTAAAACAGTAATTAAAAAAGTTCCCATATCCAGTTCAAAATATCATTCTCGTTAAAAAAAAATACTCAAACTAAAAATTGCAGTAAACTATTAATACATTTAATGCCAATAAATTAATTTGGATAAGTGTTTTAGTAAGTTTTGGTTAAGTGTTTAGTAGTTTTTGGTTAAAAGTTTAGTTAGTAGTAAAAGTTAAGTGTTTTACAATCGGTGAAAAAGGCTAAAAGAAATAATTTTATGTATTATTTTTAGAATTATACACATTTGATATTAAATATGATACAATTAAAGTTTAAAAAATACAAAAAATATATAAAATATTGCTTAAAATCTAAACTGCTTTAGAAATAAAAGCAAATTAAATTATGTTTTATCAATCTTATAAGTAATTTAAAGTACAACGTCATAAGACAACAGTATTTGTTATTCAAATTTCATTTATTTGTTCCTTTATATTAATGCCTTTTGTGCCTTCTGGCTTTTTACAATTTATTTAGTATAAGAAACTAAGTCATTAAAATTTTATGTAACTACATATAAGGACATCATGAAAATAATGGCTTTAGGGGAATACCACGTAATCCACAAAACAGAAATAGAATTCTAGATAAAGATGTGCTCTAAAATTATTGTCAAAATTCTATTTGTTTTGAGTTAGATTCATTTTATTAAAAAATGAGAGTGGATTCTTATTTAAATGCTTTTATTTCACAGCGATTGTTCAAATTTAAATTAAAAATGTTTTAGACAAGTCACAAAATATGAGAAAATGTGATGAAAGAATATAAATTCCAGATAAATCAATTAAAATAGTTCTAAAGGGAGTCGAATGCTGGGGAACCCAGTCGGTAAGACGCCTAGCATGCGGAAGGTCACGGATTCGGGTTTGTGCATCGCCAAAATAACTGCCGACCTATGAACGGCCCGTGCAGCCTTTTTATTTGTCCGACGAATAATACCCCGTGTGAACTGAGTGCACGTAAAATATCCTTCAAAGTCCTAACGCTGCGTACGATGTCGCTCTTAACGGTTGTGTTGGGTGCCTATACTCAGATGTCGGTTCGTCACTTGACTGTGGTTCGAAATTGCGACGCCCATCGCCAATAGCCCTCTTATAATTCAAACTAAACTAACCCAAAGATAGTCGTTTGAAGGTTACCTCAATGATGAATAAGTTGTAAATTTCATACTTAAAATTAGATTTGTAATTATTTTGCTATAATAATCGAATTTATACTTTCATATGAAGAGTACACTGGAAGAACCGCTAGATTTATTTACAGTCTTTCCGTAATTGTGTCTGCTTGGCGGACATTGACGACTGGAAACCGGTTTTTCTTTGGTTCTTCATTCGCGGTACAAACGTGTGACTCGTTCCACTGATTTCTGGCGTGAATCAGGGTTGCCGCGAAAGTTAAACAAAGAGAGTAATCGGTTTCTTTACACCAGTTAAGGCGATTTCTCGCTATCATCTCCAAAGAGGCTATTAAGGAAAGCCTTCTACGAAATAAAACAGTTCTTTCCCTGTACTCTTCATATTTGAAACTCATTATTATGTATCATTACAAAAATTAACGCGTTACTTATTAATTGTTCAGCACATTCTACGATTAATGTTAAAGTATTGCAGATTATTTAAAAAAAATTATATCTCTCTTCATAGGTACAAGCATAAAGGTAAGGGATAAAATATAGTTTCCTACATTGAAAACCATTTATTATAAACTAATAATTATCTTTAATATTTCAATGTTCAGAATGAGCAATTTTAGAAAGATAATATTTATTTTTTCGTTCTCTAATTTTCGATACTTTGTGCAATCACCGGCATGAGCACTTTTGAACTGATTGCACGTCACGGGACTAACGCGTCAACATTTGTTGCAAGTTCAAATAATCACAGATTGCATTCCATATTTCTAACCAATAAAGTAATGGTTTCCTAAGATAACGGCACCGTCACCGGCGAATGTGGTTTCCTCCAAGTGCAGAAACGAAATCCGCAATCGATCCCAACGTAAACAAACCGACAGATCGTGATTTTTTTAGTCGGTTCGTAACTTGAATCAATAAAAATGATTTTGGATTCTGGAATTTTAGCTCTGCTAATCCTGATGGAGGATGAGGAACGGATTTAGAAAGTAGCCGGCCGAGTTAAAAAGAAATTTTTAAGCAAAAGTAGCCGTTACGTGTCCGAAAAACGTGTGAAGAAGAGTCGGAAAAGCAAGTAAGTTCCGTGACGATATGGTACTGATCCGTTACGCTTACGATAAAATTGTTGTTAGGAAAACATAGCCATAAATTTGTACGTAAAATTTTTATGTGAAGTCATACGTAACCGTTACAAATTTAGCGAGTGACGGCACCGTAATCTTGGGAAACCCTTACTTTGATCCTAAACGTTTTTTACAGACCATTTTGGACCGTCATGTGCTCGTTTTTATTGGTTAATAGTTGATCCTGTGACTGAAGCTTCTCTACCTGTGACAATTACAAGCCAAATAATTGCATTCCTTGCCTTCTAGCCAACATATTCCAGGCTATTTTCTTCTGCTCAACACCTTCAGTTGTCGAATTAAATGTATAATCAATCTTCTACGTGTTTGTTGAGACTGTTTGTAATATGAAAATAGAATATTACATATATAAAAAAAAAGTATACTAATTCAGTTTGAACTTAAATCTTTCAAACCGATTTTTGATTTTTAGGATAATGATGAGGGCACTATCATAATATTTTTGAAATATAAATTAGAATTTGTTTATGTTTACAATACATTTGCTTCAATATGAAAGAAAACTGAAATGTTTATCCAAGATTCAAAGTGCTCAGCTAAACTATTTTTCCTTTTTACTTGAAGACTACTGAAAATACAATTACAATAAGTCAATGCATATAACTCAAGTTTGGTACGAAATAATTTTATAAAAAATTTATAATGATATAGTAATTAGTTCATTTGATTTTAAATTAACAGCTTTATTTTAAAGTAAATAGTATTAAAATATAAAACTTATTAATGCTTGAGATTATGTAAAAAAATATATGCGTCTTAATGTCACTATTTTATAACATTTTTCAAAAATGTATCTATATATTTTAAGACATATTGGTAAACAAAATTTTATCTTGATTTTAATTAAAAACAGAAGGATGCAACTAGCACATTCTTTAAAGTGTTACTTTTTAGAAAGATGATATTTTGATTAAATTCCGCAGAAAGATGTCTAATTAACTGAGATAAGAATTTGTTATAGCCAAACAGAGATATATTATAGTTAAAAATTCGAAATTGACATCTGCTATTTTCAAAATTAACGAATTGCTAAGACACTTCAAAACATTTTTATCTTTTTGGTTAAAACAAGTTAAATTGTTTGTTTACTTTTGACAAACCTTCATAATTTGTCAGCCAGGATTTAATACTGTAATAATGAAAGAAACACATTGGGGGAAGGAAGTAGAACCACAGTTTCTGATTTTTGATAAATGTTAGCAAAAGCTGTGTTTGACAGTTTCTAACTGCGGAAGTGACGTAACGTGATGTATGTTCAAACATTCATTATGCTGCATGAAACCAACGTTGGACATTGGAAATTGCTTATTTCTATTTCCGTACCAAAGAGAAATTAAGCAAGTTCAGTTGTTTCTTCTTACAACATAATAGTTTTAAATTGGTAGTTAATTTTTCATTTTCGATTGCACCTTTCCGACGGAAAACTTTCAAGCAAAATGTGAGTTAAAGATACGAAAATGAAATTATATAAAAGCCAATATATTATATATTCAGTTTTAATCCAAGAAATGGTATGGAGATATATTAAAATTAAGATTTTAAGTAAGGAATTGTTAATTTAAACGCAACAAGTATCTATTTAATAAGATATGAGTAAAGGAATATCAGTATAGTTTGATTATTTTATAGACAACGATACATTTAAAAAAAATTCTTAAAGTCTCTATTTTTACTTTACAATGTATTAATACATTTAAAATTTAATAACCAGGCTACCATATTGCGTATATAGAACATTTAAAAAACTATAGTATCACAAATAAATGTGAAAATGTAACAAAAAAATTCATTTAAGTCATTATATTTCCCATTATCTAAATTAATAATGAACATTGCAATGCCATACTGTGTAATACAATATAGCCTAGCTATACACACAATCAATATATGAATTTGCATAAAAATAGGTAAAGTACTTAGGATTTCGAATTCCTTAAACTCAAAAGCGTAACAATGGATTTTATACTTCGAATATTAAAATCATTAACCACGATTAGCAAGAAAAATTTTCATAAAAATATAGTATTTTTTTTTTACTTAAGTTCATTTAAAACAGCTAATTAAGGTACAAATCTCAATTGTATTGAAAATTTAGAATACACGAATAAAGTTACACAAAACAAAAATTTTAAAACTGATATTTTAACGTTCTTATGCTGTAAAGATGGTGCTAATTGTGTTCACAAAGGAGTCGGTACTGAGCAATTTTGTTACGAGACAACAGTTTCACAAGATTAAGCCCTTATCAAATATATTACAATACCAACATACAATCACTTATTATATATATGCATATATTCGTAAACATATTAACACATGCTTAGATATGCATACATACGTAAACTTATTAACATACGCATACGTGCATATATCCGTATGTTTTATATAAAAAAATCAATTCATATAAATAAGCACCATACATCTAATATCATGCAATAATTAATACCCCCCTGAGACCCTCTCTACCAATAGCATTTATGAGAACACCTAATGCCAACTCGTAATATCATCCGATGTCATACAGTATGGCCTGACCATACACAATCAGTATATGATTTGTGAGTGTGTATAGCGAGGTCTGCAAACATAACATCCCCCATCGCAAATCTATCCAAGTGGGAGCTTGAATTAATGAACTGTGCAGTGCATAGCGGGTGACTCGTCACGTAAATGAGTTTCTGTGTTTGGATTAAGGGGTGTTTGGTGACGGGTGACTTTTTGTCATGGTGTTTTGTGTAAAGGATAATTGGATTAATTTATTAATTGATTGAAATTTGTGTTTAGAAATAGATTAGAGTGAATGAGTTGATATGGAATGATTTGGTGGACATTTTGGGTTTAGCAGGATTTTTGGGTTTGACTGATAGAGAGTTAGACTTTCGTTAAGATCTAATTGAATTATAAAATTGTGTTAGAACAAAAGACAAATAGTAACTATACATTCAACCATCGATGAATTGGAGCTTAAATTTGGTTTATTACAATCTTTAAATATTCAGGTTTACTGACTACAAATATTATAAATATTTTGTTGTATGCATACAAAACAAATATAATATATATTTTCATTTACATTATACAATATATCAGCTAAACATTAGACTATACTGAACTGAAAATTTGTTATCTTTATGTAATTGAATCTTGACTTCTTATTGAATGAATTCTTTAACAAATGCATGTTTTCACATTACTGTTTTTTTTATATCAATACTAAAGTTTTTAGTTAAAAACGTACTTTTGTAAAACGAACTTTCAAAGTATGATGAAAATAAATTGAATGCAAACATAATTAAGTATTATTAAAGTCATCCTTCTTTGAATCATGTTCAGGATAACCATTTAAAAACTACATATGTGTTCTAACAGTATTGAAACACGCACATTTGCGTACCGCAATTACTGACAGATATCACAAATTTGGATCTTGACCAGTTGAAAGTTTATTTTTTGATGTTATGTTTGATTCAAACTTACGATGTTAAATAGTTTGGTGCAAGTTTGCACCAGCATAGTAGAATTTTTTAGCTGTCACTACTATTTGGAGCGTTGGGTTCACCACTTTTATAGTAAAACTATAGCTTTGATACACCACATTAGTGGTAAACCAATGTTTTAAATAACACTAACTGCGTACTCTTATAAACAAAATTTTTGTTGTTTTTTTCAAAAGAAATGAAAATTATTAGCCAAATTATATTAATATGCATCTTTCTTTTCCAGCTGCCCCACTAATTTCACCATTCTCCTTCTCCGAAAGTCTCGAAGAAGGAATGAGAAGTTCCATAATCTGCTCCGTTATCGCCGGCGATCCCCCAATATCTCTCACATGGTACAGAAATGGTCGTCTGCTCAAAGAAACCTCACCGGACATACAAATTGTACCAATAACGGACTTTGTGTCGTCCCTCATTATTAACCATGTGTCAAGACACCATAGTGGGAACTACACTTGCTTCGCTTCCAACAGTGCAGCTGCGACCAACTATACGGCCACCATGGTGGTGAAAGGTGAGAACTACACTCTAAAAAACGAATGCTCAAAAACGACGAAATTTTCCTTAATTTTGACGATTCCATTACTGTCAAATGCTCCAAGTTTTTGTTTAATCAAAGTGAGGAAATTTGAATCGTCATTTTTATGAGGATTTGAATGTCGTCTAATCTAAAGAAATATTTCGTCATTTTTGAGCTTGTGATACAACAATGAGATTATGTTTCCTCAAAATCAAGATACAGAATCGTCAAATCACGATCGTAAAAGTGAGGATTCGCGTTTATTCAAAAGTCACGCGGTAGTTTGTCGAAACAATCCTCAAAATTAACGAAATGAGGCTTGAGGACTCATGAATCGTCAAAAATGAAAGTGTTATTTCTGAGAGTGCATATTCGTATTTGGTCTCCCGCAGGCTACCTCTTAACCGAACTCCATTTAATCGTTTCTTCGCTTTGACCGTTCGAATTAGTTATTCTAAAATTGTAAAAATTAGCTATGGAAGAATTGTTTCGTTATCGATAGCCTTTTCATATGATGCTGACCGAAAGTAGGGAAACTATATGTCAGGTTTTTAATTTTATAAACTTCAACTATAATAAAAGTTTTAAATATTTTAAATGGTATGTAACTTGTAAAGCTTGAATACATTGCAAGAAATGACGCATTATTCAGTATGTGTATTTATGTAAAGGGCGAAGATCACCAATGTGCAACAAAAATGTGCAATCAATGTTAAATTCAAGACTTGACTCTTCGCTAGTTTACCGGATTTTCAATTAACTGTCTCGACCCATTAGAGCCGTTTAAAGGGTGAGTTGCAACATTGGCGGTCAAGCCATTGCAGACTTGGCAAATCCCCCACACCAGAGAGCCATTTTTTTGTGGCACCATCTAGGCAACTCTCGCTACCAATTTTTTCTCACAAATTACAATGAATCTGAGCTCTCTGTGGATGTTAAAGTAAGCCGAGATTTAATTTTGTCGAGAGAACGCAAGCCAAATGGGTCCTCCATGGATCTTTAACATGTCACTTAATCATCTAACATCATATGGCGTGCTCAAGAGTCTCCTATCAAGAAAATCCGAAGACTCAGTCGGGGTTCGAACCCGTGATCTTGAGTTTACGAGGCGGACACGTTTAACCTCTCAGACAATGAGCCGCTTGTGAAGTGACATGTTTCGCCATATCTTTCATATCCGGTTGAATCTTTTTTCGGATTATCGAAACAGAAACCTGAGAATGGTTTAATCGTAGTTCGGAAAATATGATGAAACGTTTCACCTACTTTGGTGAATGTTTCTTCTACTATGAATCATATTTTTGGTGAAACCATACCCCAAGTATTCAACAGTATATCACAATACCGACGATATCAATTCTTCCAAATTCATCCATCCAGCCATACGTGTTACATCTAACATGTAAAAGTCTGGCCTTGTTTTATTATAGGCTTTTTTTTTCCATTTTAACAACAGTTCTTTTTTCAAAAACCAACATGTAAACAATAGTTAAAATATACTTTTTTGGAAAATACAAAGAAAAACTGGCTCTTGCCCTTTCAAAAGACATTGAAATAATAAAAAAAAATGTTGTTTTCCCTGCATAAATTTCAAATATTATTTTCTCAACTCAAATATTTGTCTAAGAAATCAAATTTGGGTTTATTGTTGAAGACATGATATTAATATCCTTTCCAAAAGAAAATTTGAATATCAATAGAATGTCATTATTTGTACAATTTTTAAATTCATGGTAACTGCTAGAAGGAATGATGCATAAATTACAGAAAAAACTGGATATAATGCTCAAAAGTTTAAGATCCAATGTAAACAAGGTTTCCACACGTGTTACTATTTTAGGTGCGATATTCATTGTGTCAGTAAGAGAATGTCCGTATTTCAATGGCGTATTACAGGAGTTCATTTTATACTAAATATGAAGAATCATGCATGTATTGAAATAGCACAAACCTGGATTTTCCTATAAGTGATCAATGTGTGCACCTTTAGTGATACGACACACATCCAAACGAAACTGCAATTCTTCCCATTCTGTCTGCAGCAAGTCCGGAGTAAAGGAAGCAACAGTATGTGCAATTCTACATTTAAAGATTGGTAAACCGTGGGGTATCGCTTATCTGAAACTGTTGAAGTTATTCTTTATTCGTCACCTTCAACCACAACTGTCGAACGATTGCAGCTGATACTATTACAATTTGAAACTCGGACATCATTTTATGGACATAATGTAGTGATAGCAATTCACTCTTACTTTAAATTGGGGGCTGGGGAGCCCAGTCGGTTAGACACTCGCCTCTAGCATGCGAAAAGTCCCAGGTTCGGGTATGGGCATCGCTAAAATAGCTGCCGACCTTTAAACGGCCCATGCAGCCAAAAATGTCCGACGAATAATACCCCGCGTAGGGAGTGCACGTTAAATATCCTTCAAAGTCCTAAAGCTGCGTTCGATGTCGCCCTTAACGGTTGCGTTGGGTGCCTAATCAGGTGTCAGCTCGTCACTTGACTGTGGTTCTAAAATACGACGCCCGTCGCCACTAGCCCTCGTGTTGCTCTAGTGCGACGATAATTCAAACCTAACCTAACCTTACTTTAAAATGTTTGCGATTGTGGTCTTAGTATTGTTTTAGGATTTTGTAATGAATCAGGCGGGACTGCTCAATCGTCTTAGCTTTTTGAGGGCAAAGGCGTTTTTAAGACGATGTTGTCTTTGGTTTAATTTTACAACTCGCACTGAAATATAAGAAGTTGATAAAGTTGAATCTTTCAAACTATCGAAGTGAGTCGAATGTGTGAAATTTTCGATTAAAAAATCATCAATTCCGGAAATGCAAACTAATACTTATTGCAACTCTAACCAATAAATATATCTACAATAATTTATTGTATTTTAAGACTCAAAATATCACTTCAGTTAGCATCAAAATTTTCTCCCATGCAATATAAGCAGTATTTTCTTTAAGAAATTGTATTGATTTCAACCTGGTAGTCTTCTAATTTCTGCATTTTTATCAATTAATATTACTTATCGACGATAGTAAATTTTAATACATTTTATATGAAGTTACACATTGACAATTAAACCGATCCAGGAAAAGGATATTTTTTTTCAAAAAAATCCAGGTAAAACCACAATTTAAAGTCTAAAACAATGCTAGATAAACATTTAACGTCAACCATTCACCCTTGTCCATCTACACATCAGCTACAGTTTTGAAACTCCTGTCAGAAAGGCCCACTCCTTTCATTTTCATTTCACAAACTTGGAGGACCAGCCCGGGGCACAATCATTGAAGACACCGAATAACTATGCCCCGGGAAACTCCGCTTGACCGCAAATGTGTATTCCGAGTCGTAACTAATGATGTGTGTTAGTTCCATACTGAACCTAACTCGTTACTCATATTGGAGGTGGGTACCAATCACTTGAATTGTAATCGGAGATGAATGTTCAGGTTGAACGTCGAGCATTATATTTGCGTATATTGTCTATGTCGTTGGAGACCTTATATAAAATGTATGGTTGAATAATAAATATTAATAAAGGTTTTATAACAATTTATTAAATGATATTATTAAAATTATAATTTAAATATTAAAAAAACATAAAAATGAATGTCAAAATTTTGTCGTCACTACACATTCCTTGAGTTTAATTATTGTTTCATTTTCTCACCAGCATCAATTCAGGAAAAAACTTCGATAAAAGAGGCAGGTACATTTGGAAGAAAGTTTATCGAATGAGAAAGCACTTTATAATTATTTACAATTTACTATTTTAAGAGATACGATTCTCCTCTATCTGTAGAAACGGCTTTAATGAACTCAAATTTTCATAGCCCAAGATTCCATGCACCAATAAAGTTCAGCAAACCATTGCTCATTTAATTCCTATTGTTTTTAAAATTGCAACTACTACATATAAACTTGCTCTCTCTGACGATCACTCTCAAAGAAAAACAATCTCAATTATTCCATATAACCTTGGAATTAGTAGAAACATTTTAAAAAGAATCAAATTCAAGTAAGTTTAAATCATACAGACAAATCAAAGTTTTCCTACCTGAAACGCCTCATTAATTTTTTGTTGACTTCTGGGCGTCTGCAACCGGTTCAATCCGGCCTTCTCATATGTAGACAAACGAATATATAACCTCAACTTTCTGTTTCTGTAGTTTGATTTTAAGTTAAGAAAAATGACAGAAAAAGGAATGTCAGAAATTTTCAGTCACTACACATTCCTGGGAGTTTAACTACTGTTTCAGTTTCTCATCAGCCTCAATTTAGGTAATAACTTCAATCACTGAGAAACTCGGTTTTCACGTAACATACTATACTCTTAAAAAACACAAAAACAATAGTTAAATCATGTATCATGCCAGAGTTCAAACCACTGACGAAAAAGAAACTAAATGACAACAGCAAGATTTGTTTATTTTAGACTTCTCTTCCACCCACGCCTTATCCCCCCCCCCCACCCACACCTGTAATCCTTTTCCGAATATCCTGTTTCACAAACTCTATGTTTTCAATCTGAGTTCTGTATTGTTCTAAAGAAGGTGGGCATCTTGTGTTTCCACGGAATTATGTAAATTCTATAAACAGTGAACTATTTGTGCCATGAGGTAACATTGTTTTCTTCTTGATTCGTCTTAGAATGTAGCCTGGTTCGAGCAGCTTATAAAAGCCGTTATTCAATAGGTTATAAATGAAACATAATTCACGAGTGCCTATTAATACGAGTGCCAATGGTATTAGAAATAAAGGTACCGCATAATAAAATTTATATGAAACCAAATATTTAAACTTTTTATTGCTGCCTTATTTATTCTGTTTTATATTTTGTGTACTTACAAATTATCTTTCAAGTAAATCTTCATATTCAAACTAAAGTTTGTTTTATGTATGAATTGTGCATAATATATAAAGTAAAATAACGAGCTTTTATATGCAAATATACAAAGAGTTTCTCAAACAAAATTATAAAAAAATACATTTTAAACAACGAACGATAATATAAACATTATTACAAATAAAAAAAAATCATAATTAACACCACTAGCCACTTTGAAACCTCTAAAACCTTCATCCAAACAGATCAATAATCCACATATAAATGCAAATTGCAATTACAATTTCCAAACTACCCCTGCTAGCAAAATCCATTTGCGATAACACAAAACTCCATTAATATTCATGAGTAGAATTTCTTTGCGATAATTTCTTAACTTCGAAAGTTTTTTTTTCTATGTTTTTTTTTCTTGGATTTTCTTACAAGTTATGCCTCTTTTTTTCCAGCACCACCTGCATGGGTCATTAAACCCAGTGATCAATCAGCTTTGGAAGGGATTTCTGTCACTTTTGACTGCCAAGCAGAGGGACAGCCTCGGCCAGTGGTCAGGTGGAAATTTGGAAAAGGTATGGTTTAATAACACAGGAATACATTAAAATAAGTTTGTGAGAACGTAAATAGTATTTATAAACTGATTATAGTTTTGCATCTACCTCTATATTGCACGCAACCTATGTAGGTTGGAAGACATATATATTCAGGTTTGTGTGCTTGGTCAGAGACCCGCTTATAAACTTTCGTCAAAAAAGACATACACAAAACAAAAACATAAAGGGATCCATCTTAATTTTTAAAGACAGAGGCCAACTAGAGGATCCCAGAATTGACTTGTCACCTCCAGAGATATTGATTTGGTATGTTAACTTGGCTGACTTTGTGACCACGGCGGATTTAAAGTGTACCAGTCACTATTAGCGTACACGGTGGTCTCAGGAAAGCAGCGGGACTCGAACTCGCTACCTAAGGGATGATAGACCAAGGCCTTACCGGCCAAGCTATCCCGGCCATCTATGTTGGGGACTTAATTAAAGGTAGACAAATGATATTTATTATTGCATGAGCTTAATTTATTCACATTTTTTTTAAACATTGAACGATTGCGAAAATTGTTTCTTTGGCATAAATAAAGAGATATTAAAAAATGATAAATTTTTTAAAATATATTTCAAGCTAGGATATAGCATTGCAAAATTCCATAGAAATAGATAATACTGCTCAAAGAAATTTAACAATTACACTTTATTGGCCAGAGCTGGAAATTAGAAAAAGGTATGGTTTAATAACACATGCATAGATTGAAATACTTTTGTAAGAACGCAACTAGTATTTATAATCTAAAGTTGTGATTTTCATATAGAACCCTGAATTACACGAAATCTTGATGGGAGGCGATATTGAAGAGGAACAAATGATCTGTAATGTTGTATTGAGCATTCTGATTTTTTAACCTCATCAGAGGCTGAAATATGGGCATCTTAGTGGAACGCGTTTTAAAATTACTAGATTCGTTACAGTAGCACTGCAGAGCTTCGGTCTAAATTATTAATAACCTTATTGACCCGTATCTACTGATATGCTATTGCTTCAACCTTTTTCAAATAATTGTATGAATAAGCTGAGGAGCCCGTTAGTTCGGCGCTCGCCTAGCATGTGAATAGTCCCAGATTCGAGTCTGGGCATCACCGAAATTACTGCCGGCCTATAAACGGCCCGTGCACCCAAAAATAGTACCTCGTTTAGAGGAAGTGCACGTTAAATATCATTCAAAGTCCTAACTCGCGCTGCGTACGATGCCGCCCTTAACGGTTGCGTTTTGTGCCTACTCAGGTGTTGACTCTTCACTTGACTATGGTAATAAAATACGACGCCTGTCTCTAGCGCCATCGCCCTCGTAGCTCTATTGCGACGATAATTCAAACTAAAACTATATATTGTATGATATAACTAAAAGCAAGAGCATATATTTGTAAAAGACGTTTATGTCATTTTAAAATAAAGTTATAGTCTAAGAAAGGGTATTTTATATTTATCGGTTAGTAACAACACTCGCATTATGTACAATGTATGGACCCGTCAACATTTCCACATTATTCAAAGCAAACGTCCCTTTCTCACAACATGACGAATGAGCTTATTTTTCACGTCACGCCCGAACAGGGCGATTCGTCAATTTAATGCATTTCCCAATTTTTTCCCATACATTTTATTCACCCGGAAAGTAAAAGAAAAAAAATCTGATCAATACCTCCAGAAAAATTATCGCAATTCTCGTTTGGGATAACTTGCGAGAAAATGTTACGAGGAATCAGTCGTGCACAACAATCGGCCATCTTTGAAAACTGATAGAAATGAAGTGAAGAAGGAAAAAAACGGGTTCCGAAAAAAGAGCCGATGATGGATCTGTGATATCTGAACGACAGATATCTCGGTTAATGATGAATAAGAAAAGCGTGTAATCTAGCGTTGTTCTTTTGCCGAAATAGTTGTTAGATATGGGTTAGTTGTTAGATGTGTACCAGCAATATCGAATAATAGTATTCTAACATTGTGATATCAAAATATTGTAGATTATACATAGTAAATCTAAAATATTTTCGAAGCATTTTTTATGAGAGTGCAGATAATTTTTCATTCATTCTAATGCTCTATTTGCAAATTTAATTAAAGTTACTCTTTAAAAAATAAAAACATGCATAACGAAGTAGTGCAAAAGTTTTTGGTGGGATAATGGAAGGGGGGGGGGGGGGGTGATAACGCTAGCACTTTGTAAAAAAATAAGTATGTTGGAATCACAAACGAATTGGGTTTTTTAATTGTTTAGAAGAGTATTCAAGTAGTAGATGATAAAAAAAATCTTATATTGTGTCAAGTCAAAGAGAATTTTCGTAGAAAATGTGTTTAAACCTTAAAGTTAATAAAATTATACAAACTTAAATTTCAATAACAAAATTATAAATAACTTCTTCAAATGGTTAGGACACCATAAGAAAATCCATCACTTATACGTTAAGAATTTACTGCTATCAGAAAAATTACCTTTTGGATCTTTTTTTAACTTCTGGAAATGTGCACTAATCTAGTAAACAGAAATTTATCGCAGTTTTTTTTTAATTCTCCCAAAGAAAACTGTTATTATTTTGGATTGTAAGCGAAAAATTAAATTTCTTTGAGAAAAAAGATTTTTATTCACATCACTTGAGCTATATTGACCTAAGCATACAGTATTTTCAAAAGTGTTTTTTTCCCATTGGTAATAAGTATAAGTGAACATTTTATCTATGATTTGAGTGTCCACTCAAAACGCTGTGCTCAAATTTTATTCATTTATACGCTTACAAAATTCGTTCGAAATGCATCCAATAACATCATTAGCACAAATAAACTTGTCACTTAAAATGAAATACGATATTTTTGAAAATATTTTTTAAATATAAAGCAAACAAAAAACTAAAACCCAAATATGCATTAGAAACAATGTGTTTTCTAACGCAAATGAACCATCGAACCCATTTCATTTGGAAGAACAGGTGAAATAAATTATTTCAGATTTACTTCCGATCATTAAATAACTGAAAGTATTATTTTTTATTCGATATTTTTATTTCGAAAATTGTGTGTGAAAAATAAGTTGTTCTAACGAAAATGAGCTCTACTGATTTGAAAGGAAGTATCCTTGTTTTTGTAAAGTATAAGTGACATAATTTCTGTGTTAGAACAAAAATCGTTTAATGTGAAATTGTTGGGATTTGCAGAGTTTAGAGATGTTGTTGAGAATAGAAAACTTTCAGATAAAAAAAATTATGAAAAATTAATTTGTGCTAACAATTTTGGATCATACTTTGAAATAATTAAAAATATTTGTTTACCCACATGATTTTCTAAAGTGTTCGCAATATATCTGTCGTATCAATATTCCGTCTCTTAAGTTCCCACATGTTCTATCTAACTTTGAAAAACAGTAGAAATTTATTGAAAGGTAACCCTTGGCAAACTTTCCAAAACCCAAACGAAATTATAGTATTGGTTAGAATTATCGTTACATTAGAGCTACACGAGGGAGAGCCCAAAAACGTGTTTATTTAACACCGGCTGTTCTTACTTTCTTGTTGCATATCTCTTTCTTGTTGCATATTATGTAGAGAGATATTATGTAACAAGAAAGTCCAAGCAGCCTTTGTTAAATGAACAAACAGGTTTTTCGGTTCTCCCTCGTGTAGCTCTAATGCGACGATAATTCAATCCTATCATTTCGGTTGGGTTATCGGCCGACTTTTGGCGCGATTTTGGTAAGTTCTCCAAGGGTTACCTTTCAATAAATTTCTACTGTTTTGCAAAGTTAGATAGCACATGTGGAACTTACGAGACGATTTATTTTTTAGCATAAGTAATGAAATATAACCATTCATGCAAAATTTATATTAGAAGTTAGTTGTTAATAAATGCAAATGTCTGAAAGTTTCTAAGCACTTGAGGTTTCAATAAATTGTTTGGATTCCCTCAAGTCTATAATATTTGAAAACTTAGTTTCTTGGTTAATGCATTAAAAATCGGTTTTCTACTCAAAATCAATTCAAAAATTCAATCTCTTCATAATTGAATTGATAAATAATCTTAGGTAAATGTTGTTACACTAGAAATACAATGTTATAAATAAAATAGCATCGAGAGGACGTCAGTTAGCTAAGAAAGATTTTAATATTAGAGCCAAATGAGAATTACATCATACACAGGCAGAGAGAATGTAATATTACAACAGAAAGTGAGGGAAGTATTTCGTATTTTTTAAAAATCTTTTCATTAGAGCAACTTTGAGTGCACACTTAAGCACCAGAATCGTTAATAGTACTGAAATAAAAATGTTTGCAAAACTTAAAGGAAGGAACACAGTAATTTTTACTCTTCGTTGATTCCCGAGTTACTTTCAGAGCAAAACACTTAAAATATTTTTATAAACCTGTCAGAACTCTCCCAATTCATTGGCAACACCATTCCCAAACTTCCATTCCAAAACGATCTTCTTCCTGTGATGCCACATTCTGAAAAGAAAAGAAAATTCCTTCAAAAATGCCGCGAATCCTCGTTGCCAAAACCCATTCAACAAAAGCCAATAGAAAACTTTACGCGCGCAACGCGAATTCCTGAAATATTTCCCGCGTGTCAGCTCTGGAAGAAGATTATCAGAGAGTCGTGTTGCCACTCATTACCAAAAATAAACACGCCGAGAGAAAACTATTTTCTCGTCTGCCATTAATTAAAGTAGTGGTGATCTAGCCGAAAAGAATCGTTTGCTGTTACATTCCGATCGCCTCTCCACTAATGAAATATTTTCGACTTCTGCTACCTTTCGACTCCGGAATTGGGGCAATAATGGAAAAACGATTTTTGAGGTGATTCCGTAAATCAATTTGGGAAGTGTTGAAGGAATTGATGGAGAGGATCTAATATTAGCTTTCGAAAACAACCTATAGGTGCGTTTAAACTATTTATCTTATTACTTTTTACGTGTGCGTTATTTTTGGATAATAATTATGGAGATAATCAAAAATGAAGAATATTTGGCGTCATTTAGTGTATGGTTGAGCCACATTGTTCTCAGAATAGTGTGGCACCACATAAAAACATCTATTTTTCCGGATTAAATTTTAAAAAAAACTAATTTTTTAAAATCTTAAATTTAGAATTTTCCAGGTAGAAATAAATAAATGAAAGTTTGATAAAGAAAAAGGGGATTCCATATTTAATTAAGAAACTTAAAAAACTTACATGCATAAAATTATATTTCAATGATTATAACTTGAATTGCTTAGGAAAATGTAGTGGGGAAGTTATTGTTCAAGTTTTGAAACAAAACAAAATGTAACAAGAAGATAAGCCCATTAACAATACTACTAAACATTTTATTTAACTGTTTTATATGATTTATACAAAAACATAAACATTAAACTGCAAAAAATAACGCAATACCCCGGTTTATGTTTATTATGTATGTAAGTTTCAGGTAAAAATCAAGAGCGAAAAATATATATAAAAAACTCAACTAGTTTTTTTATTTGTTTATATCTTTAAGATGCAAAATAGTAACACAATGTTCAGTTTATTTCTTTCAATTTAACAATTGCTATATTCGAGTAATAGCTGTGAAAACATTTTATAGTATTTATTAGTTGTCTCTTTTCCATTTTTCTACATCTGAAAAGCTGATTCCTAACTACAATTGAGCGGGAAAAGTAATAAATACACACACAGGGATTATTTCTGAATCAAAACAAGTAAGCTCGATCGTATTTAACCCTCTAATGCATGAATTTTTATATTTTCATCCCAAATATATATATATATATGTATCTTTTATACTCACACATTATGTGAAAAATACTTTAAAAAAATTTAACTGCCTTAGAATTTAAATAATTTCAATTTTTAAAATTTTTTTCCATATGACAAAAACCAACTGCAAAATTCCAATTTTGATAATAATGACTAGAAAAATACTAAAAATATTTCAAAATAACCCTTTTTAACTATGATTAATTTTTCAAAACAATTTATTAGTATTTAGTACTAATATTATTATTCTTTGAATACTGCCAAAAACGCAATTTCACAAAAGTTAATAACCACCCTCTTTAATTTTGAATACACTTTTACTACTGTCGTCTATGGGGGTTATTAGTAACTAAAACTTTAAAATGAAATGTAATAGATGAAAAAAACAGATTTGTCTAGGAGGAGCTCTAATTTAATAGAATAAAGGGGATTATGTTACTTGTTACCAAACGATAACAGTACTCATTAGAGGGTTAATAGTTTTATGTGCCCTATACAGTATACATATAGTTGCAAAAAAAGCAAAGCAACACATCAAATTTATACAATTAATTTTTGCATTTATCCTAAATGGAAAAAGCATTAGTAAATTAGACATGATTTTTAAATTTGATAAAAAAAAGTATTTACTTATCTTTAAATTATATTTGTTTTAATTCTTTTAAAAACATGCTAGGTATATTTATATTTACTATCTTTTATAACGAATCTCGAAGTTTTATTAGTAAATTTCTTAGATAAACAACAAATATCAATATTTAAAATGTAAACCGTTTCTAATTAAATGAATTCTTGTTATTCATATTTGTCTAATTATTTAACAAATTATTTTGAACAAAGAAAACTTTTCGAAAACTTAATCATCGTTTTAAACTCTTAAACGAAGTTAAATCTTTGGAATGATAAATTTGGTAATTGGATTGTTTTCAAATATAACTTAAAAAAACTCATGTATTTTTCAGAAGAAAAAAAAACAATGCACCGAACTTAATTTCTAAGAATTTGTGTATTTTTTTTAATAATATTGCTTAACCTGATAGTTGCTAGACAGAATTTTTTTTAACAAATATTTTCTTAAAAATGTCTATTTTATTAACCGAATGCTACTTTGTAAATTTAGTAAATATCTTATTTTTTTGTAAAAAGAAAGAACTATTGTATAGAAAACATATTTTTTAATCAGTTAATTATGCAGTTTTATAAAAAAAAAGGCGCGTTTGTCTTTATAAAGAAAATATGTTTGAATTCTGATTTCTTTTTCACGAGTTTTTATTCCGCAGATTCAGTTTCAAATGAATGCGTGAAAAGAGTATGAGTCCATGGTGCTATCAACTGACTTAAGTCATTTTTAAAGTTACACATTCAATCGTAAACTTAATCTTGAGTTTTAAAAAGTAGGGTTTTTTTTTATGAAAATCCTTTTACCCCTTTTGAAGCAGATCGCAAGATTTATGTATTTAAAGAGATTTAACGAATCACATTCAAACTTTCGTTTAAAAAATGCATTTAAAAACACAGAAAGATTATTCCACAAAAAAATCTTAGAATTAAGTCAAATAATAAAAAAAAACACTCAATTTTTTCAAGTATAAACTGTTTCCATAATTATGCGTTTTAAACTTCAAGCCTTTTAAAAGTGCTTAAACTGTTTTGCATTATTTTGGCCATCGTCGAATATAATTTGAAATTATAATGGAAAAAAAAGCAATAAACTGAGTTGTTGAAAGTAAAAATATTATCATAGAATTATTTAAAACATGTCTAATTAAAACACTGTTTGGTTTCCTGCATTTTTATAAATTGCACGACATCAGATTTTTTAAATTCTTGTTAATTAATTTTATTTGTATAGGAGAAAATTAATATGTAAAACGTTCATGCTTTAAATTAAAAAAAACGTTTTAACTATTTTAAGATGCAGGTATTTTTAATTTTGTTTTCTTAGCACACAACTGTTAGGAAAACAATTTGTTGAATAGCGCTGCTATATAAAACGGTTTTAAATAAAAACAAATTTTAAACTATAGTTTGACTAGTTAAAAAATACTTTTGCTACACATGTTTTTTTAATGAGATACCTGTGTTTATACATATTAATGAACTAATTAGATAAAATCTGAGAATTAGTTCCCACGAAGTATTTCTTTCCAGTTCTAAAACTTACTTCTAAGAAAATCTGCCTGTAAATTGTACATTTGAAAATTGTGTAGATACATATCTAAAGTTTAGTTACTTTTCATATGATTGCAAAATAATTTTTTTATGCCATGACACTTTTACTGAAAGAAATAATTTTTTAACCCTTTTTTCGTGAAAACAGTGACAAACATTATATCTAAATTTTTCATGGATTCTAAACTAAATATTTTCCCCCAATACAAATAAAAATAATTTTTAGACATTTTAAGCAGTTATAACTCAACTAAAAAGGCAATATTTCCCCTTAAGTTTCATGAAAAATATTGAACCTCTTGATTAAAGAGTATAATTTGTTTTGGTATTTTTAATTTCAATTAACTAACAAAAAATATAAAATAATAAAAGCATTGTGTTTGTGCTTTCTATACGATTGCTTGGTGATAATAATAAAAACGTTACTTAGGAAAAGAACGCACAGTTCAATTTTAAAACAAAAAAAAATGTCTGAAAATCTCTTTGACGAATTTTATGCATTTATAATTGTATATTGAAATCATGAACTTCGACCAAGAAGAAAAACGACAGATATACACCTTTATAAAATTATCTTTCGGTCATTTTTCCAATAACTTAAAGAACTAGGAATCGTTATTATAAATGAATTAAAATGACATATCCAATAAGAATAATTGACAAGATAGCACCAAAAAGAATAAATTTTGAATTAGTTCGTGTCAAATTTCCAAAGTACAAAATAAATTATAGGAAAATAATGGAGCATTTTTTTAATGTTTTCTGGGATTCTCTCAAGCATTTTTTGGAAATCATATACTTAAAAAAGTAAGTGATATTCTAATATTTAAAGAATAAATCACAACTTTCACAAGTGAACAAAAAAAAAACTTGATATAAATTCAATTTATTGATTTTTTTTTTCAACTCAAGAGTTTCCGATTTCCAGTATGGCAGTTTGATATTTAATTATCTCCCCACACTTGAGTGAATTTTAATGAAATTTCCTACAAAAAAAAATCGATTTTAGAAAAAAAAATCAGAAACCTTACTCCAACTCAAACTTCTGAGCAACAGAAGGAGTTCTTTAAAAAAGGGAGTCTCAATACAATAAGAACGATTTCGCTCTTACAACTTAAGTTTTACTTTTTTATTTTCTTCGGGTCTGCTCTTTCTAACTGCGCTCCTTTTTTTCTGTGCTTTTATATTTTTCAATTTTGTGACAAACAGCATCTAAAGTAAAACTGAATTCGGTCCCTCTTTTTACCGATATTGTTATTTCTCTCAGTTGCCGCCTTCCTCTTCATTTTCTCGGCATCTTTCAATATATACATCGTTCCATCTGTCGGGAGTGTTAGAGAAATATCAACCATTGATAACTTACCAGTTGGTTCGTGTCGTAGCCTCTATAGAATTATAACTTATAATGTGCTTAAATAGTCATTGCCAAACATACCAGTTTTTGGCTAGTTTTATACGGTTTTATAAGGTTTGATGAATTAAGCAGTGGTCAATTAATACCAAAGTCTAAGGATTTGAGTGCTAAGATGGTAACCTTGCCATGCCAAGATACAACCAGGAGTTAAATGTCGGGAATGCAAATCATCTTTCACAGGAAAACTTGACATTGGCTATGAAGGTGTCGGTCATACCAGTCTCATTATGTATGCCCAGACTGTATGTCTCTTGATTGCCCGTCACTCACAAGCTGTGAGGTAACCATCTTGCCATGACAAGGCATTTGTATTCACATTGGTACTAGTATTCACTTAAGTGCAGCATTCAGCACTATATTTTGGATTGATTAGCCTTCTTGAAAAAAACTTCATACCTCAGGAATTTGAAAAAAATCATGCACAAATGCTGTCAAAAACTTCTTACTTCAAGAACATAAAATCGCATGTAACTCTAATTTTAATGTTGGGCAAAACATTTTATTTAAATATTTGCTTTTGTTTTAAGATTATCTGAGGTTGTACGTCACATTATGCACTATGCATAGAATGAAGTTGATGAAAGTTTGGCTTGTGTACGAAAGCTTACATTGACGTGCTATTTAGTTTCAGCGAAGTATTCCACAAGTAGTTTAGTTTGACAATGTATTAAACGTACACAGAAAAAAAGCACCTGATAGTCTAAACAATGCTGTTTTAACGTGACCTAATAAATCAAAATACGATTGGCAAACATAAAATATGAATTTCAAAACTTGCTACTTCGTTAAACCTATTATAGTTTTTATTCCGTTAAACAAGTATTTGTCGTCATTTAAACAATCGTAATATTTTTTGAAGTAAGAGAAATAAATGCTTGAGATAAAAAATTTTAGCCTAATTTTACATTTTTGAAAATTAAAATAAAAATAAATATTTTGATAATGACTAAAGCAAAAGAAATAGGAATCTAAACAACGTTTTCTTTATGTTGAAATAAAGTAACATTAAAAAAACAGTTTGAGACAACAACTACTCAACAAAATGTAACCGAATCTGCCCGACGCTGCCATCTGTTGCGAAATGCAATAACTTGCCATGAGAAGAGAGAAAGACAGAAACAAGCTCACTGTATATTTCTCCCTCTTGCCCCATACATCTGCATAGCAACCAACTGTGTTTTTTCATTCCTTAACATGCGTAAAAAGAGCGAACTCCCGAAGAAAATTTCTTGAGAGTCTTTATTAATACAGACCAATAAAGATAAGTTTTTTCCTTCTTTATTCCGAAATTTATTTTCGAAACGGCCTCTCCACTCTTTAACGATTTTGGATGCAATCAATTTTCGTTTTTGTCATTTTTTTGGATTCAATTTAATCTGGTTAAAATCAATATATGCTGTGGAACTCGGTGAAGCAAGAAAAGAAATGGCAAAAAGTGTATTGTGTGTAAAGATTCCCCGCATTTAATAGAAATCTTAAAATGTGGGGTGCGTAGATTTGATGTACAATGAACAGGGAAAAACGGCTTCATTGTCAACGAATTTCAAACTTATTTAAATTTTGCAAATTATTAGTTGTAATTAAAAAAACATTTTTTTGAATATCCATAATTGAGCATAATTAAAGTTTCACTCCCACTCAAAGACTTCTCTGTTTAATATGATAGATGTATTTAAAAACAGAAAATTTATTTAAAAAATTTAAAATATATTTACAGTTTCAGTGGGTAGGCCTGCAATCATACATAATGAATTTGAATTTCCTAGCAATGTAATTTTTATTTTTATTTTAAATTTCATAGATTTGTTTTTCCTCCAAAATACTGTTAAAATATGGTAACATTTATATTTCATTACAAGTTTAGCTGGGTTATAACTTCTTAAAATGTCCGGAAATTACTTTTATTTGTATTAAGGAAAATGTGAAATCTGGAATCCTAAAGTATCGAGGTATAAAGTTTGTCATTGTGTTCGCTAAAAAAAGGTTTAAAAAACAAAGTTTTCAAGAAAAGAGTAATGGCATAAAAAATAGTTTTAAAAAATATAACAGTAATTAAACTTTAGATATGTCTGTACACACAATTTTCAAAAATACATTATACACGGATATTAACTTTAAAGTAAGTTTTAAAAAATATAAACTTAAAAGAAAAAAATATAGTTACTGAGAACTAGTCATCAGACTTTTTTTTTCAGGAATATTATTTGTTCATTAATATGCATAAACAAATGGAACTCTTTAAGAAAAAGCATAAACGTAGCAAAAGTATTTTGTAACTAGACAAACTACAATAATTTGTTTCTTTTTAAAAATACGTTCTATATAGCAGCGCTATTTAACAAACTATTTTCCTAAAAGTTGTGCTAAGAACATAGAAACATCGAAAATGAATGAAAAGTTTTTGATCTAATAGTTGTTGATTCTGGTTTAGGGCAAATATCATTCATCAGCAAATTACTTTATTTAAACTTTTTCTATAAATATGATATATTCTTCAATTTTCTTGTTCTGATTCCCGATCCTTATACCATTACATTAAACACTGCTCTCTTAAAACGAACGAGCGATTTTAAGTCAGTCTGAATAATTTTCACTCCTCCAGTCTGGAAAATGCACTTCTCCTTTTGGAGTGGATCCTTTGTGTGTTAAACCTCCGACAGGATCACTCCAAACGAGTGATTTTAACTCAGTCTGAGTTAATATTCATTCCTTTCCAGTGTCGAAAATGCACTTCTCCAACTGGAGTGGATTTCACTCTTTTGTTTTAAGAGTGTGCATTATATTAAGTATAATGTTGGAAATTGCGTTAAAATGTATGTACACTCTTAAAACAAACGAGTGAATTCCACTCCAGTGGGAGAAGTGCATTTCGACACTGGAAAGGAGTGAATATTAAATCAGACTGAGTTAAAATCACTCGTTTGGAGTGATCCTGCCGGAGGTTTGACACACAAAGGATCCACTCCAAGAGGAGAAGTGCATTTTCAAGACTGGAGGAGTGAAAATTATTCAGACTGAGTTAAAATCGCTCGTTCGTTTTAAGAGTGTAGATACTTGTTTTAATAGTCTTGAGGTACAAAAACTCTCATAGGCAAATATTTGTGTATGGTTGAAATCAAACTTCAAGTAGACACTTAAAACACTTCGTAGTTCAATAACTGCTGCTTTCAGCCGGTCAATAATCGATGTTAAAATCCAGTTCATGTTAAGTTCATATTTGGATGAATAATTTTTCAATTAGTTTGGAAAACCAAAAAAGTTCTGTTTAAATTACTATTTAATTATATTAGCCTACTTTTTTAAGCATATACAAACAAGATTCTATAATCAAAAAGACCGCACAAACTTCCCGAATTTTCCAATAAGTTTACGACGAGTAACATATTATTCCAAGACGTTCTTAATCAATTTATGGAATCCATCTATTGCAACTAACCCTTTCAACTGCACCACTTTCAGGAAATTTCAAGGAAACATTACACAGAAATTCAAAGACACACACTAATTAAAACTCCTTTAGAAATCAATTATTCATCCTCTCGCTAATAACAAGACCTCCTTTATCCGAAACGCGTTAGAGCCCGAAATTCGCAGAATCGAAATTTCGCTGATCAATTAGCAGGGCGCCGTGAATCGGTGCAAGGAATTAAAGAATATCGATGCTGCTTTTAAGATTGAGAACTCCCATATCTTATTTGCCCAGCTCCCTTGATGATCGGTGCTGGGAATGCTAAAGAAATAATTATATGTTGTTTTAATTGGTTCTTTAAGAGGAATGTTGAGTCCTGTTGATCTGAAGCATGATGTTTGAAATTGCATATTTTTGAAGTATTGTTTCGTAGTTGAAGTAATTGAAGCCCGATTAAGAACCTAGAAAAAACATCAACACAGAACAAATGCAATGTTGATATCCATCCATTTAAATATTTTTAAAAACTTTTTTTAAAGTTTGATGATACTTGTGTATTTTAAATTTGGAACTATATTTATAATTTTTTTACATAATTAAATTTGAAGGAGATACTTCCATTTGTAACTAGTTTTCCCACTGTAACTATTTTGTTTAAAAAATCATAAATTTTAAAGCAACTTTTTTTAATATTTTATAATTTCAACAAAAAAAAATAATAATTTTTACGGCGATGAGCACGCAGAATTTCCCGAAAAAACATTAAAATGTTTACCAAATGTCGTAACACATTTTTTTTGCATTATTTGTTTTTTAAAAAAATTGTAGTTTATTTTAAAATACGTTTTATCTTTTTTTTTCATTACCAACAGCTTTGTAAAACTTTTAGCTTCACTATTTATTACACTTTCCTTGCAAACATCTGGCTCATATCCTGCTGTCTTATTAAAGTGTTTATCTGAAATAGACCTCTAACTTATTTTCATACTGATAAATGCAATTTGAATATATCTAAATCATGAAAAACGTAATAGTAAGAAACTATAAAATGCAACACCGAAAAGAATGCATTTTTTTATTTGATCCCCGAATGATTATAGGTAGAAAGTGTGATTGTTTAGAAAAGAAAACAGAAAATGGTGAAGCCTAAACAGTCAGGATTGCTTACAACAGTCAGATTGTTTGGTAAATGTTTGTTGTTTTGAGAAATGAAAGCGTAACTCAAATGGATGTTTAGTTTTAAATTTTTATTTAGTACTACTTTGTTTTTACCTTTTTTTAAGTGTCTCATTTTGACCAGCAAAACAAAAATCGAAAAAATATATGTGTAACATATATATTTGATAAAAGAAATTTTTATTTGTAGTAAGTCATCTTGAATGTTTAAAAACCTTTTGTTAATATTTTTTCTCATTAACTTAGTTTTCATTATACTGCATAAATATTTGTGATCCTTAGTTTTTTTTTTCATATCATGTAAATGGATATTTTTCTGTGCGATAGTGTGAATTAAAGAATCAGTGCACGAAAGATCATCTTAAGTTATTGAATTATTTTATTTTTAAAATATTAAAACAAGTTTCTTAAATTTCTAAAACTACTGTACGTTTATAATTTTTTTACAGCAAAATAATTGTTACAAAAAATTCTATTTTCAGTTTTCGGCAAGACTCAAATTTAGAGTAACTAACTTAAACAACTGTTAACGGTTATCTTGGTGGATGCCGAATATTTATGTTTCCTACATGGATTTGGGCTCGCAAGTGTTTTGCGGAGAACCATGTGTTATTATCGATTCTTTTAATCTTAAATTTTAAGTCTTGAGTTAATTTTTCCTGATGAAACTCTTGGTTTTTTTCAGTTGCTTAAGTGTGAAAATGTTTTTTTTTTCATTTACCTCTTATAATGAGATAAGTTGCTGAAATTAATTGCTCAAAATATAAATTTTCCGATGAAAGAGTTATTAGGCAGCTCGTTAATGTTAAGAAATTACGTTGCCAAATTTAAGTATTGTATGTTGTATGCTAAAGCGAAAGTAAAACAAAATATTTTTCATAATTAGATTTAAAAAAAGGTTCATAAAGAGGCTTATTTATTTGTTAGATCTGTAAGGAATCCTGCAATAAATTATAACTTCAAGTAAAATATTTTCGATATTTTTCAATGAGCTTATTAATTAAATTATATAATTACTAAAATTATGGATTAAGTTTGGCCATTCATATACCATATAGTGACTTTAAAAAACAGTGTATACTTCTACTTATAAGCTTAATTAATGTATAAAATGAAAGATTTTTTTAACGCGCATTGTTAAATTAACGCTTTTAGATGAAGTGTACAATGGATTTATATTCTAATTTAAATTATTCGATTAATAGTTCCTGCTTAAAGTTATATTTTAAATCCCCTTCTGATATTCAAATTGCTATTAATTAAATATCTGGAAGATTATTCGCTACTTTTATAGAAAGCAGATTGAGTTTTTATACACTTTATCTATCATATATACACTTAGTTAATTCTTGATTATTGAATTTATTAACTCTTTTAATTAGAAGGCAGTAAAACGTGATATTAATATTTATTATTTAATTGATTTAGCTTTTTTTGTTAGTTCAGGTCAGTTCAATGATGCTCCCTTCGAAATCTATTGTAACTTTTATTTTTATACATTTTTCACTTGAAGTACTTCATTGTATGCAGACAGCACATAAAAAAGCTCATGTGAAAAAGTTACACTTTTACAGTGTTAAATATATGGAATACAGATAATTTTTTTCCCAGTTCAATGATAAAATTTTGAGGGTACATAAAAAAGCTCATGTGAAAAAGTAACAATATTACAGCGTTAAATATATGGAACACAGCTCTTTTTTTTTTTATCCCAGTTCAATGATGTAATAACATTTTGAGGGATACACAAATTGGCTGAAGACTCGTTTTCACCACATAATATTATCATTGAAGGTTTTAACTGAAAATATAGTTTAATTAAGTTTTTTTTTGTATTTATGTAGCAGATGATTGTTAAAGACTCACCGGTACTTATTTTTTTTTAATTTTTACTTTGTTGAAGAAAATTGCGTGTGTACCTGGAAAACCTAACAGTCAGATGGCGGTTAAATACGTCTTCATTCCTCATAGGAAATAGTTTAAAAACTGGAATAGATATTTAGATTTTTTATTCATGCATTCGTACAGGGTGAGGCAAACAAAAGTGGCCCCGGTTTAGAGATAGGAATACGTTAAGTTGCTTGGTGAGAAAAAATCTTGAAGACGCCTGAAACCAGGTTTTGCATTGGTTGGATTGGATTAGCTTCACATTAGAGCTACTCATACAGACTAGTGGCGAGCTCAGATCTTGGTTCTTATTGTATGAAGACGTCTCATAATGCAAATTTTGTGTTTTGCTATAAATTTAGAATGTTTTTTATTAACAAAAACAAAAATAGCCGATTCTCTAGGATAAATAACGACAAAAAAAATTACTAGTGGGAACTTTTCTTGATCAGCTCTACAAACCTTGTTGATATTTCATTTCAAGTAAGCTTCTCAAACCGTAGCGTAGTTGCCAAGCGTTTGTTTGGGCTTAATATTGAAGCGATCAATAGCTTCAGTTAGAAAACCTGTTTTCGTATTGGTTTTTGACTTGGCAACATTTCTGTCGTATTCTTATCTCCACTTGGGGGCCACTTTTGTTTGCCTCACCCTGTATAATAAAAAAGTTCCTTTACATTCCTTAATATTTTTGTTTCCTAGATGATGGGACTTTCCAGAGTATTCTAAGCAGCTCTCACATCCACGTTTTGGAAAACGGATCCTTGACAATAACTGTGGCTCAAAAATCCGACGCCGGATATTACATGTGCGAAACCAGCAACGATGTCGGCGAACCCCTCAGATACTCCGTAAGGCTAGCAGTGCATTGTAAGTATACTTTTTTCTATATTTTGAAATTTATTGCTTTTCATAAGATGAATTTATGGCTTATAAATAAATAAGGACGGTTTTTGGAAAAGAAAAAAAATGAAAAATAAATGAGTGCGTCGTAAGTTTATGGCTCTGGAGGAATACGTTTTTAAAAGGGCATAAATTCTTATCAGATTGCGCTTTGTTTCAGAAATCGATTGTTCAAGTCTTTTGGTGTTTCTTTGCTTCAAAGTAAAACTGTTGAAACTGTTTTTCAAAATAAAATTGACTAATAACTATGCTCATTTTTGAATGCTGATGCAAAAATTGCATACATGAAGTAGCTACGTAAAATTTAAAAGCGTCAAAATAAAGTTTAAAAAAGTAAATAATTAAAATTTCAACATAAAATATACACGATAAAATTAGGAAAATTTTAGTACAGAATTATAAAAGCTTTATATTATATCTTGGGGTATAATTTCAAATATTTTGGGATATTTATCGGTAGAGTTTTATTTGAAAAGGTCATAAAATACTTAAAAGTATTAAGTCAAAAAACATATATTTTTCTAAACGAGTCTGTTTTTGGCTTCTTTCAAGCCTTTTGCTGAATGAAAATATTCTTCGGGACTGAGAAGATCCGTTTTTTTTTCTTTGTGGCACCATCTGAGGCTCTCCTTACCAATTTCGGCCTCGGGTTACAAATGAATCTGAGCACTCTGTGGATGATAAAGTACGTCAAGATTTCATTTTGCCAATAAACCTTAACCGAATGGGTACCCAAGGTGTCTATTTCCTGTAAAATAACCAGTCCACGTTACATTCGTACCGGCGATTTTCCCATCCTCAAAAAATACCGCGGTCGGCCTACCTACCTACCTAAGGCCGTGTCTCGTACACGCAATCTTTTGCTTCTGAGGCAGAGATACAATGTACCACAACCACTGAGTTGTGCTTCATATTGCAAAGAATATTAAAACAGAATTTAATAGTTAAAACATTTTGTGATAACGTTTCATCTCCAAGAGTATAAACTATCTAAACACACTACTAAATGATATATTTCCAACAGAATATGCACACGGAACTAAATATTAGATATGTAAAATTTAATGCATGGAGTTCATACGAAAAGTATCGAAATAGATATAAGTAATAAATCAGTTGTGTGTTTCTGTTTTATATAGTTTCTTTTTCTCAGACAAAAAGGCTTATGAAACTCGCATTATTTACCGAAACATTCCATGCTAGAACACTTCAAACACATAAAACACTTCAAACAACAATTTAGGTGAATGAATAAACTTTCCTATCTTTTATTCAGGATACCTAAACATTACTGTTCACGCATGATAAAACTACGCAAATCCTTAACATGCTCCATACATTTAGCAATACGAAACAACTCATCTTTATTGCGGGTTTATGTTTTCTGAACTACTAGGAAAACTGTTATTTATTGTTTATGTTTTATAAAGTTGATGTTCGAAACCATTCGGGCAAACCATGATTATATAAGAATGTGATACAATTGTTATATTGCTAAGATAAATTCAGAAAAAAAAACTAGGACAACCAATATTATTGGCACAAACAATCCATAAATGTTAATATATATTCTGTGTTACATGATTTAAAAAATTTCTTTTTTATGGTCTGAAGCGTATACAGTTATTATCAGCTAAGGAAGTTAAGTACATATTAAATTCAATTACTGAAGATTTTTCTAAATATTTACCATAACATAGAACAATTATTTTCTAAAGTATAATCACTATCAATAATTACTTTAATATCCTTTAATAAGTTTTTAATGGTAATAAAACTACGAAAATCGCTGAATAAATTGCATACAAATTAGTCCTAATGAAAAACTAAAATCGCCTTTTAATTTGCCATTAAATGGCTATTTAGAATTTAATTAACGTGTCATTATGGTCTTACATTTTTATTGAAATTGAATTTGAAATTTGAAATACACTTTAACCTGATTGTTTTGAGGATTTGTCGGTCACACTTATTTGAAGCATTTAGTGTTCAAACTATAAAAGCGAGCGACCAATGAATGGACGAAATATTTTTTTAATATTTTTAGCATTTGTTATAGTAATGTCAAACATAAACTGAACTCACGCCATATGTAAAATTCTAATTACTGAGATCTTCATTTATTTCTAAGCAAAACTCAGTGACACGCCAATCGTACAAGGTCAAGGCCTAATGTGCCAATTTCAGTTTAAAAGGCTGGGAACAATGAGGTGCAGTGGAGCTGATGTTCAGGTCGGTTGTTCAATTTGCCGAAAAACCATTGTTTAGCTTCAAGCTAGATATGAGGTCAGCACAAATACCCAATACGTGCCCTCGCGATCGAGCATTTACTGGTTAAGTACTAAGTCGGGTACGTACGAAACTGGGCCTACCAGTATAGTAAGACCACGATAACTTGGCAACCAAAATATTTTGATTGTGGACCCGTTCACTTCCAAAAAAGTTAAGGAAGGTTTTGGGCAAGAGTTACTATGTTTAGCGATTCATTGCTTTTGGGCGCATATTTCTTTAATATTTAGAAACAGACTATCAATCGAAGGGTAGATCGAACTTGCATCGGGATTACTCTTATATGTCCCATTAATATTTAAGTTATAGCGTCCCTCGGTGTAATATCTAGTCACAGTCATATTTTTAAGTTTAAAAACCTTTCATCAAAATGAAAAAAATCATAGAAGTATACTGGGAAATATACTCAGTGGAACTTATAACTTAACTACGAGTTTGTTTATTAATTTTGAACTTTTTTTAGCAATGGTTAATTAAATTTCTGTAAAATAATCATAGATTTAGTTTATTTCACGATTCAAAATATCAAAGAAATACAAGTGTAACCGTTAACCGCTACCAGCAATCAACAACAATCCTCTGTAGCCGATAACTGATGTGCAGTTCTAGTGAGATACATTATTTACAATCGCACTACACCAACAAACCCTATTATCGCCAAACGCCTTGAGCAGGCAACCCTTCCTCCTTAGGCTTTAAACCTCAATTCAAAGTGGAATCTTCTACAAGCAAAATATTTTGATTGCCAAGTTATCGTGGTTCGCACTATACCTCATCACTGGTGACATCAGACGTGGCGCCATCTTAGGTCTCACATCGGGCAAAGTTCGAGCATCCAAAGTAAAGTCTTGAGATTGAACATCACGCAGAAACCAACTCACTGAAAGTGAAGTATTGTGTTTGTCAGCACAAATACTCAATACTAGCCCTCACGAACGAGTACTTAGTCGCAGACTGTTCAGCATTATTAAGCTTGCAATCAGAAGATTCCGGGATGAAAACTGTGATTACCTGCCCCTCATCACTAGCTGTTCCGCATTGCATTCTTCTTCATTAATCGACAGCCCTTCATGGTCAAGGCCTTCTTCAGAATCTTCTTCCTTTATGATATTTTTTATCAAAAATGACCTCCAGTTTTGTACTTGTAACGTTCTAAAATCCCCGTAGACACAGACAGCATTGCATTAGGCAATTAAAAATTAAATGGCGAATGAATTCTTTCAGATCAGCGACAGCAATCTCCGAATTTGTGGCAGGGTAGCGTGAAAGATAATGCTCAGCAACTGGGGTTCCCAATTCGCTTTTATAGACAAGTAAACATCAACAATCAGATATTTTCCTCCACACCCCATATCTCCGAGATAAAGTCTTTAATAAATTAATTTCTGGATTCCGGGCCATTATTAATGTTCTCGACGAAAATCCCATTAACCGTAATATCTCAGAAATTAAGCACTTTCTGTAATTCGCCCCCCTCTTAAGCTGTCGCCACTTGAGTGTGGGTCTGACAATTATAAATCCTCTTATAGAGGCCCGGGGTTTATTTTCCTTTGTCAGTTGCGGAACGTAGATTCCCTTTAATTAAAATATTGTTTGCGTATTCAGTTTTATGTTGGTTTTTAGTTGGGCAATGTTGGCCTGTCACAACAAGGTATTCGTGGAATCGGGGATATTTTGTTGGAATGTGTTTCAGACAAGCATTTTGGGCTAGTTGTTTTTTAGGGTAATGCTTCGCTATAGTTTACTGTCAGGAATAACATCTGAATAAATATATTCATAGTCCTGTTTAACTGAGAATTACATTTTGGATTAAAAATGTGTCGTTAGGCTAATGAAAATTTATGTATCTAAAAGTAGTGGCTAATAAATTACATATTTGGCTTTCGCTTTACATTTAATACTTATTTATTGATACCATTTGTAGGAAAGGATTAGTATTGTTTTTATTTCTTAAATAGAAAAGCATTTTTAGATATTAAATATTATTTGGTTTGTTTTAAAGGTCAAACCTGAGATGGGAGCATTTTTTTGTAAGAAATTAAGTTCGGATTTTAGTTTTGAATGAGAAAAATGTATTGTGCAGTTGATTCTAGAACAGTAAAATGTATGTTAATAAACACAATGTTTATTAATAATCAATATTTTTAGTACTTACAATAAAATAAATCAAAATAGTGATACTATATGAATCTTTAAATAATACAGTTAGCTTGTACTAAGATTATATCCGTCTATCACTCACTATTTTTATTACTTACAATGCAAATATAGCAAAATAGTGATGCTGTATAAATATTTAAATAACACAGGTAGACTTATACAAAGACAATGTCCATCTATCAGTTGTCCGTCTATCAGTCACTATTTTTAGTACTTACAATGCAAATAAAGCAAAATAGTGATACAATATAAATATTTAAATAATACAGTAAACTTGTTCAAAGACTCTGTCCGTCCATATCAATTGTCTGTCTATCAGTCAGTCAGTCACTAGTTTTAGTACTTACAATACAAATAAAGCAAAACAGTGATACAACATAAATATTTAAATAACACAGGTTGACTTATACAAGGACGATGTCCAACAAGGACGATGTCCATCTATCAGTTGTCCATCTCTCAGTCACTATTTTTGGTACTTACAATACAAATAAAGCAAAATAGTAATACAATCCAACTATTTAAATAATACGGTAAACTTATACAAAGTCCATGCCGTCTATCAGTCTTTCTGCCCATCACCCTCTTACTTATGTTGTTGATGTTTTCAGCGTCCCCTCAGATACAGACATCCACTCAGGTCGTACACGTGCGGAAATCCGAAGAAGCTCGCTTCTCGTGTTCAGCCTCCGGAGATCCGCAACTAAACATTGTCTGGAGCAGAGAAGGATTTCCTTTGAGCCTGTACCCGGAAAACAGGTAAATTCTGTGAAAATAATTAAACATAAATTATTAAAATTGGCAAAATACTTGGAGATTTAAGTCTGGAAATATGCTTGTAATGACTATAGGTTCTTAATCCTTCACACAATTGAATCGGTGAGTGCAGAAACAATGTCAGTCACAAATTTTAAATTTTTCAGGAGGGAAAAAACGTAATAACTCCTATTTCTGCATTAGACACTCGAAACAAACGTTCTGTACATACGGAACTACTCAACAGACTAACGTAGTTTTTGCACCCAACACGCATCTTGCCTTTCTACGCTTATTTTCATTGAAAACGAGTTTTCGGATTTTTTTGACTGAAGTGGTTTCTGCACTCACCGATTCAATTGAACTATTAATCGAAAATCGTTATGCATAATCAAAATTGGTAATGAGCTTGGTTACTTAAGTTTATTGTAGTTCATGTAAAAACTGTTTCCGGCTGATACTTTTGTGAGTGTCAGCGAATAATACAAACGTGGTTTTGGATTACGTTTATTTTTTGTCATTGATGTTTACCTAGATTTCAATTGCTAATTATTTGTATTACAAAACATTTTAAATTATACCAAATTTAAAGCATCCACAGTATTTGCTTTGGCATTAAAAGATAAATTTTTGACACCCCAAATTTGTAAATTATTCACGTTTTTAACACATTTTCATACATAAATATGAAATGCATATTATACCTGCAATTAAATACATTTCGTTTTAAATTCTATATTTATATAGGTATATTACAAGAGAAAGTGAGGGCAGAGGAGTAAAGATATCGGAGGTGGTAATAAAATCCACGCAGCGCAAAGATTCGGATGTTTTTACTTGTTCAGCATCCAATCCCTTTGGTGAAGACAAAACCACAGTTCGACTAGTTGTCCAAGGTATGTATTTGATGCTATAACTATACATTTTAAAATGTAACTTATAAACGTTTTATATGTTAGTATATTAAAAGAAAGTTATGTAAATTGCACATCGTTAATTACTAAGAAATTTTTTTTATTAAAACCTCTAGCACTAAATTAGATTATTTTCAGTGTTAAAGCAATTATTTAAATTTAATGGAGAGAGAGAACGTATTTAAAGAAAGATTGTCAGAACTATTCTTTCAATTGTCTGTTATTGAGTGGTTATTGAAAAATCGTGGGATGTTTCACACGTCTAAACCTTTTTTATCTGGAATGCTAGCCTCGAAAGCATTTTCCTCCCCCATCCCCGCAAGTGGTTTTCTTTGAAACGGCGTGAGCATGTTTTCCCCCACCTTAGTTGGGTTTGAACTGTTCGAATTGTTAACCTCACAACAGAACCTCAAACTCGTTAGGTTTAGTTAAGCGATGCTCCCTCCGTTTCCTAGAAAACCAAGCGAAGGGATGAATGAAGAAAGTATTTTCAAGGATCGCATAGTAAATAGACAGACTATAGTTCGTTTTTTAATTTAAATGTTTAGTATTTAATATTTTTTAAATATATTATTTTTATAATTATTTCATTTTTACCATGTTAAAATATAAATGTGTGTGTGGTGGGTGGGGGGGATTGTATTATTTTCTTGGCATATATAACAGCATACAATTGCAACAAGCTAAATTTTTATCAAATAATTGAACAACTAAAGTCATTGCTGTTCCTATACTATTTACTTCAGGAAAGCAACTTTCAATTAAGTTTCCAACTCTCACTTAGAGGCTGATACTATCAAGGTTTCCGCCTTCGAAGTCAATAATACCCTGCCGTTAAAGGCAATCAGCACAATTGGGATGATATCAGTGGTTATTTAGTCTAAACAAAGGTTAAAAGATAATGAAATCTTTAGTCTTCTTGAAACCCTTCAACTAAGCTAAAGCTGAAGACATTTTATCTTTTTGCAAGAGTGGATCTTCTCAGAAAAGCTATCCAAGTGCATTTTTATCGCCGGTCATTGAATAGGTTGGATAAACTAATTATTTCAAGTTGAAGTGTTTTTCCCCGTTGGAAATTTCCAGTTATCGGGAGTTTTGCGCCAAGCTTTGGAGTGATCGCCAAACGCTTTAACTCATATTTTATGCGTTAATATTCACTGATATTAAGAGTAAATTCCATTTTTAAAAAAATATTACTATTTGGGATTTGTGTTTGCTAAAAGAAAAAATAATAATTATGTGTATAAACTAAGAAATTTCCACAGATTCTAATATGCAGGTTACATGCAATAAATAATTCGCAATAGATGAATTTTTTATTAGATAGGTATTTTTTTTCGACAAAAATTATTTGTGGGGACCAAAATACAGGACAGTCTATTTCGGTACTGAATTACTTGACAGTATCATCGTCACTTGACTGTAGTTCTAAAATACGACGCCCGTCGCCAATAGCCCTCGTGTACCCTAGTGCGACGATAATTCAGAAAACCTAACCTAACCTTGACAGTCTCATTGTAGAAGCTTGAAAACTAAAAAAAAAATAGGATATATTTCGGTAGGGTCCACGCAACAAAGCTCGTTGGTTTTCCAAAGTTATCTATAATCAACAGTTATTCCTACAATGTATCACACATATTTTCCAAGTAGATTCTACCACTGAAAGATATTTGTTTTTTCATCCATAAAATAAAGGGGTACAGACGGGGCAATAATGACGTGACTTTCTTAAATTAATATTCACTAAATAGGTCATTATTGCAACCTTGGCGAAAGTATCCATGAGTTGGTGATTAAGTGAAAAATTGGCAAGAAACCCCTTACAAATTAAAAGTGCTGTGTTATCTTCTAAACAGCTAGGGAATGGATAGGTTTCTAATTATAAAATTCAAAGTAGGTTAGAAAAGATAATGCCCTCAATGGTAAAACAGTATCAAATGAAATAAAAATTTGGCGCATTTCCGCATAGTGAGAATGAAAGTGGCATAATTCATTTGCTTTTTGTGTGAAATTATAGAAATATGCAAATTTTGAAAAAAACCATTTTTAACTGGATTGGAAAATTGTGGATAAAAAAATTTGTCACTTTTGCAAGAATAAGAAAAGAAAGCGCAAATATTAAACGCACTTTTAATCAAATCATTCAAATAAGACGTCTAAAAAATGAATTTGAAATGAAGAATGAAAAAGCGGTTATTCTAGAAATTATGTTACTTAGTAAAATTCTATCAACTAGCAGTGCTCTGTATCTGAAAGTAAAAGAAGTTTTCTAGAAATTTTAAATTAATCGTTCCAATTATTCATTTTTTAATTAAATCCTTCAAAAATTTCGAATTCATAAAAACAAAAAATCGCACACTCCATCTAAGTGTGTGTATAGAAGAACTTCTTGGACTCTGTAAATATACGAAACAATGCAATTTTATAATTTTAAAATAAAAGATAGTGGATTCTAAAACTGTCCAATGGACATAATATGGTAAGTATAAAAAGGACTATATCTTGTCTAGCCAGAATGCGAGCTTCGTAAAGACTTTCTTCCCCCATTTCTTTGCTTGGTTTTCTAGGAAACGGGGAGGAGCATCGCTTTGCTAAACTTAAAGCGTTTAAGGTTCTATTGTAGGGTTAAAAATCCGTACAGATCAAACCCAAGTGATGTGAGGAAAAAACAAGCTCACGCCGTTTCGAAGAAAACCAAGCGAAGGGATGGAGGAAGACAGTCTTTTCGAAGCTCGCATTCTGGCTAGACAAGGTATAGGTGCTGGACCTCTCTTTGAGTGGTTACAATAAAAAAATCATAGTTATATTGACATGATTGATTTTTATTACAGAACCACCGGATCCACCAGAAGATCTTAAAGCCTTGGAAATAACTAGCAACTCTATTAGTATTTCTTGGAGCCCAGGACATCCCGGAAATAATCCGATCGTATCTTATATTATTAGCTACCGACCAGACTCAGGCAAGTATTAAAAACCCTTTCGGTTCCAGTGATGCCATTTGGCATCATCATTTTTCTGATCATAATTAAAAATAATTAAAATCATAATTAAAAAAGTGTCAAACATTTGCTAACTTATACACGGATAAAAGAAAATGCCCGTTTGTGTTCCATAATTATCCAGGATTTAATTGGGCCTTTGAGAATGTAACAATTTGAAACAATTTGAAAAATATTTCATTAAAAAAACTTAGAAATTGGTTTATTGGATTTGTATTTAAATTATTTAAATAAAAATATCTAATTATAAACATTCATAACTACAGATTTAATTTAACTAAGTTTAAACAGGATCAAAGACAATTGTATAACTAAAATAAATTGAATTTGGTAAAAATATTATCGTACAATCGTTTCTATCATGTAAATTTAAAAAAAAGGTTAATTAATTTCTTAATTCCAACAAATAATGAGTTGTTTACTGAGAAAAAAGAAAATTACGAAACAAACATTATTATCCGAACATATTATGATGTTTTTATTTATCATAATATCAATTTAATGAGGAGTGTTTGAAAACAAGTATGAGCCTGAACAAATATGTTTTGCAAAATTATTTTTCAAAAAAGCTTACTTTTGTAGCTGTAGTGAAGTGAAATGTTTAAATTTACGCCAAAAGTCTAACACTCTTTATTCTCAATATTTTACAGATAAATTGACAGGTTTCGTGCTAACAAGCTCTAACAAGCAAAATTCATTTTATGCAGTGCTGTGAATTTTTTAAATATTTTCTGGCTTTTGTATTCTATATGCGTCTAATATATCGAAATACGTTTGAATAAAATTGTAATGTGTTTCTTATTATTTGTTTAAATTAATTTTGAAAGGTAATAAAATAGTATTTTTTAATGAATATATTTCGAACAAAAATGTTTAATCTTTACTTTAAATTCAGTGTAAGTTTAGAAATGATCGCACTCTTTAATGCAACTTTTAAATCCCTTTTTATTTGTATGGAAAAATATATTTAATACAGAAAACTAAATCTCATGAAAAGAAAATTAAGTAATTACGCATTCATATATGTAGAAAAATATTTGTAAGTAATTTAAAGCAAAGTAAATTCTTTTCATCGTACAAACTACATCTCTTAAATTTCTTATAAATTCATTTTTAAAAATTAAATTATATCATATTTCTGTGCATCTTTACAAATTGACAAACGACTAATCTTTGATCTAAAAATCCTTGTTCATTTAAAATTCAGCTTTCCAATAAATATTATTGTGAGATCGTAAATTGAATTACTGAGCAAATATATACTTCGTTTTTGCTAATAGATAAGATATATTTGACGTTTTACATGCATTCTACTTTACAAGAAAGAATAGCTGTTTATAGTTTTCGTGTTTTTTATTATTATTTTATTGTGGCAGGCGATACAGACATTTTCTTAACGCCGTATATAAATGAAATTAATACAAAATACAAAAAAAGAGAAAATATTAACGAAAATTAGAAAAATACAAAAACACTAGCTAAACATCAAAAACATGAATTGGACGAAGTGGCTGGGGAGCCCAGTCGGTTAGGCATTCGCCTAGCATGCGAAAGGTCTCGGGTCTCCGGGTATCGCTAAAATAACTGCCGGCCAATAAACGGCTCGTTGGGGGGGGGGGGGGCTCAACGGGGGTTGGCGAGCGGTAGCGAGCAGGGAACTTTGCCCTGTAGTAGTTAAAAATATCCTTTACCAAAAATACTTACCAAATTTTGATAGAACCTTGCCCGTTATCAAGAAAAATAAAATGTCCTGTCAAATATCATTATGTGATGAAACCCTGAAAGGTTTACTGTGATTTATAAATTTATCAAGCTGAGCTACTCGATAGCCAATATTTTTTAATGAATTTTATCGAAGTTGCATAATCAATATCAATCTAGATTTTGGCAAGAACGGAATGTGTTTATCGTTAGTGTTGAAGCAAACATGGTCACAAAATCATTTTTTTTATTTGGCTACAGGAGCAATATTTATGAAAAACGGATGTTCCATATTCGAACGATTCAACAGAAGAAAGTAACAAGCATATTAAACGGTAGACGTCAAAATAAGAAAAAACAGCACGCTGATTACTACAAAATATTTTTGTGTTCAAGATCAGCTAAGTGTTGTGTTCATAAACACTTATTTTTAATAACTCTTGAATTTAAATAATCTATGATCAATACACGATATGATTTATTTTGTAACATTATTGTACCTTATCATGCAAAAGGAACTAGTAAAAGTATAACTTAGTTATTTTTTCTTGTTTCAATACAATTTTGTTTTAAACTAAAAATTCCACCAAAGAAGGAAACTAATTGCGAAATATTATCGTATCCAAGGCCCCACTCGAAAAGTATTTTAATTTATAGATGTATTTAAAAGCGTTTTTATTAACTTTCTGTCTATAGGCCCGTGAATACTGCTAAAAACAAGAATTATGCCCAAAAATTTGGAATTCATAGTAATTTTTAAATCATTTTGACTGTAAAATTTAAATATCGTGGAATAAGAATAAATTTATCTTCTTTATTTGAAATTTAATTTATTTCCAATTAACTTAAAATGAAATTTATATCCGAAATTGCATTTAAGATTATTTTGCACTGATTCAAAATGTAAACACTCACAAAAATGTAAGAAGATTTTTCTTGAAGCTAAAATTACTTTTTCGAAACGATGTTGGTGATCCTTATCTTTAGAAAAACACAAAATATATTACATTTTACAAAGTAATTATATTATAAATAGAGTTTTAAATGAAAATAAATGCTTTATTTTGTTATCTGGCAATTTTACCAAGATAAATAGTACTAGTTAAATATGAATATACTTAGTTTAAAGTTAGATAAGTTATTTAAAAGTAAAATAGTTATTTTGTTATGCAGCAATTAGTTTTGTAAATAACAAAAGGAAACGAAATTAATGTTTTATTTTTTAAAGATAATTCCTCATTTTTAGCATCAATACGTAGGTTAAAATGCAACCAATTTGAAATAAAAAATAGATATTTTGAAATAAATATTGGTTAGAATTTTCTATTTTTTACGGTGGTTGTTGTGGTCTACTGACCATTTTTCCGAGTTTTGCCGACCAAATTTCTTCTCAAAATATGGTGCTATCTTGAAAAATAACAAAAATTATTTCGGACTTTGATTGAAATTTCCCAATTCAAGATTTGAATTACTAGACAAAATACAAAGATTTTTAAACCAAAAATTTTAGTTTTAGTTTTTTATGATTTTATTATGTGATTAAATTAATAGACGCTCATAATAATTGACTAATTCACCCCAAATGACTTTTAAATCAATTATTTTAAGCAAACGTATATTTTTAAAATATTAAAAATAATTAAGGCATACCTCTTTCATGAAAATCGAAAAATAATTTGAAATTGCACAAGTAATTATTATTGAAATGATATCTTGAATGTGTTGTTAAAATTCGGTAGTCGTCAGCAGTTTGGTTCCTGTGATTTTTTTTACAATTTTAATGACGTGTATAAGTACTTTTAATAACAACTAAAATCCATAACCGTGTTTTTTCTCGGAAACACATTTCTGAGATTTTCACCTTCTTCCAACCGCTAAGGCTCAGAAGAAAATCATCCAATTGAGTTAAATTTTCTTTCGTGTTGTTCCATGCGATGTAGTAAAAAAAAAAAAACCCTATGTTGAGTTGTTATGAAATATGAATGTCTAAGTTTAATAAAACTACATTTCATATTGAGAATGTATTCTTTTTTTCCACAAAATGAGGTGTCCTTGATAATTAATTTTGCTATGTATTTTCATTTTTTTTTTATTTTCAAAGTGTCTCGACGTAGCTTTGTTCTACACACTTGTATAAGGATGTAAAAAACAAATTAGACTTAAATATATAAAATTAAAGGAGGAGTAGGGCTTTAAACATTTGAAAAAAGCGGGGTGAAACGTCAATAGTTTGTCCACAAACTAAAAAATAATAAAAAAATCAAGAAATGTGTTCTAATATTCATATTTTTCAACTATGCTGAAAACTTTAAGCAAAAATATAAAGAAAATAAGGGAGATCGCTAACTTAAATGACTTAAGAGGTCTCCCTTGAAATTCCACATCTTGACAATTGTAATGTTATTCCTATGGAGAATATTCGCAAGTCAATTACCGCCACAAATTTATTAAAAGGTGACTAGTTTCTTGTATCATTGTAAAGAACGAAATGAGCTAAAAGGCTAAAATTAATTTGTTTTGTGAAAATCACATATTTAGTATTTTTAATAATTTTTTTTAAGTCAGTAAAAAATGGAGTAAGCATTAAGTTCTAATTTTAAAAAATTATTAAAAATACTAAATACGTGATTTTCACAAAACAAATGAATTTTAGCCTTTTAGTTAATTTCGTTCTTTACAATGATACAAGAAACTAGTCACCTTTTATTAAAATTGTGGCGGTAATTGACTTGCGAATGTTTTTCATAGGAATAACATTACGATTTTCAAGATGTGAAATTCCCAAGGGAGTCCTCTTAACACAAGAGCTAACTTTGCACAAGAGCCTTACAAGAACTAAAGATATGAAGATGAGTTTTTTTTTTTTTTTTTTTGAAATGAGGCATCACGTTTCCACGACTCTGGCAAACTGAACAATCAGATTGAATCATATTGAAGTTATGACGTTTTTTTCTTTTAGCCGTTAAATTAAAAATGACCAACAAGATATACAGATACCAAATATTTTTTTTATGAAATTTAATAATTACATCTATAGCAGTACCAAGTTAATGAGGAAAGAAATAAAAATTACTTTTCAAAGTGTATTTCTTTGATTTAAGAGTATACGTGGTGCCGGCTTTTCCGTGAATTAGAATATTCAAGGGCGGAAATTATGGCTTTTGAAAATTAGTTGCACGTTAATGATATTGCAATTATTGTTTCACTTGGGTTCATGAGGAACAGTACGATGATCGTTTGTGATTTTCAGTTAAAGTTGATGACAGGAATGATAACAAAACTTGCAGAGTAAATGGTATGTTGCCTTGAATGCAGTTTGATTTAATTTTTAAGCCAGTGCAAAATAAGGTATTCATTAGCGAGATCTCAAAATATTTAAAAACATATCGAAATATACGTAATTTTATTTTTGAAATGTGCGCGACTTTCATACCAGGAGGGAAAAAAATAAGATCTCGAATGTTTAAGGAATATGTGCATTGATATTTATGTTAGAGATAAAATATGCTGATCATTATTGAAAATATTTGTGCTACACTGTTTTTCTTTAATAAAAATAGTTGTTTGGAATAAATTTTGTTCATAGTTCAATGAAAAGACAGTATTTTATAAAATATAATAACAGATTTTTGTTGCGTACAATGGATTTTAATGGCCTTTGAATAAAACATGGAGTAACATGAAGAAATTTGCATATATCTAATGATTCGGATTTATTTTATATTCAAAATTCGAAAAGAAATACAGAATTATAATGATTTAAATTGTAGAAGAATATTATGTTTTGGGGTATTTGTAAAACATGCTTAATAATATTTGTAAAGATTACTTTGCGAAATTGCATGCAGCTAAATACATTTTATATTTTATTAAAAACTATATTCATTAAAGCAGTTTATCAAACCTTGTTCCTTACAAAAAACTTTATGGTGGAACCTGTTATTTTATAAGTGTACTATTAAAGATTATTATCGTTAATAGTAGAGCGTCTAAATATAGTGTAACAAGAAAACATTTTGAAGAATTTGACTGAACGAGGTATATGATATTTTATAAATGAAAATGGCCAATGGTATAGTTTTGTTATGGAAAATATAATCACATCTTATGGTCCAGCGTAAAAAAAAGTCGATGCCATAGTATATTCAGGAGGTTGTCTGTTGATGGGTTTGACAAGCAATGCTTCATTAATTGGCAATATGACATTATTTATATGATATTTTCTAATAACTTACAAACAATTGTAATGTTATTTAGGCTTTGATGCAGAGATAATTTGTAATTTTTTTATATTTCACTTGCATCTGTTCTCATTGCTTGACGAAGTTTTTCATTTTGCATTCATTATCACGATTTGTATCCTTTCACGTATAATTTCATTGTTATATTATCTCTCATCTTTCACCAATAACATTTTTTAAGCGGTAACAAACAAGTTAACATTACTTTTTCTCTGCTTTTGAAATTAATTCTACAATTACAAATATCCAATATATTCATTTTTACGACAGTTTCAGGACTTACATTTTCAATTTTGCTTTTGCAAATTCCATTTGCCTGACCAGCAGCATATTTTTGCAAACACTTCAGAACGCAAAATCCCTTTAAATATAGCCTCCATATATTTAAGTGAAAACAATCCACCATTAAAACATCCAAAATGTTAACATCAACAAAAATGTCTTTTTGTTAAATAAAAATATCCTTAAAATAAAAACCATGAAAACAACTCACTTAACTGATAATCGCTGACACACTAACTTCTGCAATGTATGCTAATTAACTGGAGAAAGAAATTCTTAGGAACGCTCAGCGAAACACGCCCCCTGCAATAAAGTTTTATTTTACCGCTCTTAAGTTCTACGGAACAATGTCGTTAATTGCTGTACAAAAGTTTTGAACTTGTTTATTCCCAGAAAATGTTTCGACTTAATTCTCTGAAACTTGTCGACGGAATTAATCGAAATATGCGAGAGGTCAAAGAAATAGTTTGAAGACATAGGGATCTTTTTTTGGGGAATGATGCTGTATTGACATGCTTTTTTTGCAATAGTTACTTTTGGATTTGTTTGTATTTTTCTAAAATAGTTTATAAAAGTTAATCAGTGCGGATTGCTCAACTAAAATACTTTAATCCCTCGCTTTTTTTAACACATTTGTTTTATAAGCTTAGCTATGTTCATTTCTCTTAAACCTTTTTCAAATACAGATCGTGTAGAAATAAATACGAACCATTGCATTAGAGCTGGTCTCCAAACCGAAGTATTGCTATGTTTGTATAATGGAAGAAATTACTTTTCTTAGCTAAGTTATGCCAGCTGTATTGAATAGTTATATAAGCTATGTTTGCATATGATAAATGTAGCTGGTTAGCAGGGCTTCTATTCTTAAAATTGATTCGAAGCTTTTGTAATGAGATAATTATTTATAATTTTACAAAATATTTGTGTCAATTTTTAAAAATATATTTTAAAAAAGTAGTGTAAGTCAGCTTTGTTTATCAAAAAAAATCTAAAATATTCAATACCGCCGGAATTATTCGGCTTAGAAAATTGATTTTTTTCCATTAGATTAACAAAGAGAGACTTGAGTTTGGAAACCAGCTCTCATTCTCCTTTAACCTTTTCACTACGAAGTATTTTTGTTTCCTCGTAATATGTGATAGGAATATCATTATCAAATTCTTTGTCGGACGGTCGTAGTGGTCCTTTTCAGTAGGGAAAGGGTTAAGCCCCAGTCAGTATTTTTTGCAACTATGTTTATTTATATTAAAAATATTCTAACATGAAATGCTGTTCTGCTACAGATAAATGGCCAGAAGAACGTTCGAAGAAAGTCGTCGTTTCCAATGTCGACACGAGTGCCACAATTTCCGGTTTGAAGCCTGTCACAACATACCACATTCACGTCATAGCCAGAAATGCCATAGGACAGAGCCTACCAAGCTCAGATCTCACTATAACAACCAACGCAGAAGGTATGTAAATATTTTCAATTCACCGTTTATCAAAGCTTGCTTTTCAGATGTCAGTATTGTAATATCATAAAGTAAAAAAATTGCTTGTGTAATGATTTGGGATTTGGAAGTGGAATTTTTTTTTACAAGTGTGCAATATAAAGTGAAATATATTTTAAAAAGTTATTTTGGTTTCTGGATTTCACAGAACAATTAAATGTCCTGAAATACTTTAAATGTGGAAGAATTTATGATGTAGATTTTTTTATGATGATTCTTATTGTCATATTTGAATGAGATATATATGATTTAAATTATAATGCAAAAAAATTACATAATGCTGCCGTTAAGTATTTCTTATAGAATTTCCTCAACTAATGGTGTAAAAAATGCATACTACACTTATGTGTCTTTGAATATGAAGATTTAATTATTATTACGATACGAAACTTTATAAATTATTTTGAGAAATCCCATTTTGAATGTAAAAATGGCTGTTGTACCATGCTATAACCATTTTTAAAATTTCCTATTTTTCACTAATAAAACGAAATTATCTGTTAAACTTGAGCTTACAGTCAGGTACATGGTTTTCATCTTACTTTCTACAACAAACTTGGACTTGCTGGAAAAGTTCAACACCTGGATTTGAAATGATACATGGCTTTTCCATTATGAATTAAACAAAGATTTCAAACTCATATTTATTTGATAGATAATGCCATTTGGGGATCTCATACAGTTTTTTAAATTCATTAGACGTATTGAGGACGCATTTGTAATAATTTAAAATAAATAATTGAAGAGTACACGGGAAGAAGCGATTGATTTATCAGGCGGACGGCCGCAACTGCCTGCTTGGCGGCATAAAACCGGTTTCTCTCTTTCTTCTTCACTTGGTCCAAGCGTCGGGATCGCCAATCGCCTGAACTTGGTAGCTAGGAACCACAGAGATAGTACTACACTGGCATATCACGTGACCTACAACACTGACTTCATTACTTACGCGTCCCGTCGTTAGCATTGGAGGTCACGTGATCTGTCACTCAATTACTTTAACTATGATATCTATGGTAGGAACTGGTTTCCTTGCACAATTTTGGGCGATCACTCGCTATCATCGCCCAAGACGCCTGCTAAGGAAACTTCTCTGAAAAATCAATCGGTTTTTCCCGTGTACTCTTCAATTGTGTAATAACAAGCCAGCATTTTTTGTAAATATCCCTCTTTAAATACGATTAATCTACAATAAATTTGATATTATTGTTATATAGTTAATGTTAACCCTTTGTATGGTCAAATATGTGTACGAGCAATAAATGTGCGAGCAAAGAATGCCTAATGTATGGTCAAAGTAGTAGTACAAGTAACTTCTTAATACAAATAACTTGATTTTCAAATAATTTATCTTTGCTAATTTCCGAATTAATAGGATTGAAATGATGTTATTATCTATAAAAACTCGAGCAAATAAGGTAAATAATCAATTACTGGAATTTCCAATTATTTATATCCCCTAATTTACTAATGATTGGATCCAAATAACGCCATTACATATAAAAACACGTGCAATTAATGGAAACAATCAATTCAATTTTCCTTATTTTTTCTGAATACTCACCATAAAATAAATCAATACAACTTAGTCCAAGTGATTCAGCTATGATAACCAAACCTCAAATAAATATTTCCCGCAAAGACAATCGAATAAAATAGATTTTTTTTTCTTTCTCGAAACCTGTTTGCGCGGATCCCAAGCGTAAACTAAATCCTTTCCCCATCTTTAACTCAAGCCGATTACGCAAAGCTTAAAAATTTTCTGAACAACTCATACATCTAATTAAACTAATTGTTGGATCAAACGGGCGAATGTGGGGCCATCGCAATCAAAGGCACGGATTCGTCCAACCGAACGGGAATTAAAGACGGAAAAAGAATTGTACAGAAAAACGAAACAATAGTAGTTAAAATATTTCGATTACTGTTAAAGAACTCTTGTTTTTGGTTCTAGTTAAAATGCAGAATTCGGCTGAAATAAATTCTCAGTTTATGTGCAAATAATGGTATGGTATGGTAGGTACATATATATTCCAGCTTGTGTGCTTGTTCAGAGAACCGCTTATAAGCTTTCATCAAGTGGGACAGACACACAGATAGGGTTTTTACGAGCACAAGAGACACACGAAGAAAGGACAACACAAACACATAGACAAATATCATCATTTATTGACGGTCACAAGCATCCATATGCCTGACCGGGATTCGAACCCGACCCCAGCAGCTCCAAAGGCTAGCATCCTAGCGATTGCGCTACCGGGGCCGCTGTGCAAATAATGTAACAAGCCTTAAATTATACAAAGAAAGCTACGGTTAACGATTCTTGTATTTATTTTACAACAAATATGAATATAATACGATTTTATATGATGTGAAATAATATTAAACATTTTAAAAAACAATAAATTGTAGAGTCTATAGCTGAAATAGCAGCCAGCTATTTGCAAATCAATTGATTTTACTTCGTAATATGTCAGTAAGTATTGATTTACTTGTAAAATAAAAAGCTATTTTGTTTAAAAATTTGAAAGGCATCCAAAGTCCAAGCTAAACAGAATTGAGTAGATTTGGTGAACTTATTTTTCATTTAATTTTGAGAAGTAATTGATTGTGATGGTTAATTGAATACTTAAAACGTTCCAATTTAACCATTAAGACGATCATTAAGTGTTTGTGCCAGAACTCGGTATATTTGTTGTAGGGTAGACTGACCAGTGAGTGAACAGTCCCCAGTGAATGAACATTTGGTAAATACAATTTAAAAAAATAAGGATTGAAAATCATTCAACTAGATGGATTGGCAACTCCGACTTCCTCCCATCTAGAGTAGGGAGCTATCTGACATATGGTTGGTTGTCCTGGTCATTGCGCCTTGGTGTTTATTCACTGGCGAACGCAGTTCTATAAATGTTCATTCACTGGTTGGTTCAATTCACTTTTTCAGGTTTTTCAATTGTTTAAGTAAAGAGATTGAAAAGAACTTTGAAATGGTTATTTAAAAAAATCATATGAAATAACCCCAAGTGTCACGAACTATTTTGTTCTCATTTTTCGCATCCTTGGCCGAATGTATTTGAGTCGCACGAGCGACCCCGACTAAAGCTCTTTCCCCGAGAAACAAAGCAAAAAAACGAAACAAAAGTGTCCAATGCTAATTTCGAAAACTTCCAAGTAGGGTGGTAATAAAAAGACGGTACTTTTAAACTCCTCCTCCCCCTCTTCCCCATTTGTAGCAATTCCAGGGAATAAATACGACGGCGAAGGATTCTCCTGAATAAAAAATTTAAAACATTTTCAATTTCGCTCCCTGCTGAACACCAAGATGTTTTCCCCGTTCCCATAGCAACGTCACGCGTCTTATATTTTCCGTGGATATGAAACTTTAGGCATGGATTTGGGGAAAAAGTAAGGACAATATTTGCCGTTTAAGAACTGTGGATCCTATTCTGTTTTATATACGTGATAAATATCGGGTTTATGCGTATGTGTGTAAGAAGTTGGACAAATAAGGGTTTTTTTCTTTGTGTGTTTCCATTTTTAGGAGATGGAAATAATTTATTGTTATTGCGGTAAGGGATTCGTTATATTCGAAGTTTGGTTTTTCTTGCGGGGTCCCGAAGGATGGTTATGGGTCGAATTTAAATTTATCATGTTTGGTTTTTGGTTTAAACTTAATATTGGGGCATACTTCAAGTGTAATTTATTAGGGTGTTTGTCGGAATTTTGTATTATTGACCATATTTTTCTTGTGTATTTGACGTATTGAGACATTCAATAAAGCGAATATGCAATGAAATTGAAAAAGAAACACACGTTAGATAAACAATGCCTTATATCATCGACTGTACAAGAAGACAGTTTATGCTAATAGTTAAAAATTCAGAGAAAATCCACATTAAAGTGGACATAATAATAATAATAACTTAATTGATGTCAATGAAGAAACTATAATAAAATACAAAAACAAATCATATTAGCTGCTTATGGGAAGATTCCCGTTCAAGCAGCCTAGAAATTTAAATTAAGTAAGTTTTCACAAAGTACAAAAAGTAATAAAACATATTAAATTGCAGCATCACAGTATTTGGCAGGCATTGGAGACTGATTGGTGTGGTTTATTCTTTACTGATATTTCAGTGCGTTTAGAATACAAAGTGGGTTATTTTGATCCATAATTTAATATTTGTATTATTGAGGATGCAAAATATATAAAATATTTCTTCTGCATAACACAAATATGGGGTAGACTGACCAGTGGGTGAACAGGCCCCAGTGAATGAACATTTGATAAATACAATTAAAAATTAAGGATTGAAAATCATTCCGGAAGCTATCTGACATATGGTTGGTTGTCATGGTCATTATATCTTGATGTTCATTCACTGACGAATGCAGCGCCTTAAACGTTCATTCACTGGTTAGTCTACCCTGCACCAAACAATATTATATATATTTTTTGCATCATAATATTTTTACTTTGGAGAAATCTTTACTTAGGGTTAATCTTTTTTATTAAAGTATAACTATCAAATAAAAATATATTCAAAAAATTTTATGACCAAAAAATTGAGCAGCTATTAAACTTTTACTGGACATTTTCTAATACCCAACAAAATAAAATCAACCCTTACAGAGTTCACTTAATTTTAGCCCCTTAAATTCATCGGAATGTTTGCTTGGAATTCAAAAGCAAAAAACACATAAAAATGATTTACTATCTTTGCTTAATGAGATTTTTTATTACCACCGATAATTTGCAGCAGCTGGGGTCGTTAAAGACATAACGTCTTCCTAACCGGAGGAATGGGGAAGAGGGTAGTGGAAGACAGTTTTTAAAAGATGTGTTGGAACTAAAAAAAAAAGCATGAGGAAGAACAAAAACTCAATATCCAGTTATTGGCTTCGTTACAGAACTTAAAACTTGCCTTGTATGGTACATGGCCTAGAGCAGCAGACAAGAACATCATGGTTCTTTTTTTTTGCTAAGAAATAGGCTGGAAGGGTTGCTGTTACATTCAATGAGCGGTTGTTTAATGGATGAGTTAAGAAAAAATAAAAGCCGTTCTGAATATTGGGTGTATTTTGTATAAAAGGAATGAACAATGTTTGTTTTTGTAAATCTGTTTTAAGTAGTATAAATGAAGACCTCAAGTGCAAAAAAAATTAAATCACTTTTTTTGGAAAAAATTTAGTTGGTTAGCTTTTCATACATATTATATACGTATTGATGTTTATAAATGATTATAATATTATGTATATATAAGTATACATAAGATTTAATTTTTTTTGTGCAAATCAAAATGCTGGTGGATCCCTTCCTACAATACCTGTATGAAAGGCTAACCAACTCAAATTTTTCCAAAAAGTGATTTAACTTGTTTTGCACTTGAGCTCTTCAAATAATATACTGAAATGTTACTTTATAAACTATACTTTAAAAAATAAACAAGTTATGATAATATAATAAATTAAGTTGAACAAGTTGAATAAAAAAAATTAAAATTGAAAATTGCTTGCTGTTGCATTTTCGTAAAGGAATTGCGTCATTAAAAATGCAGGAATTTTGGAATACGTTAATTTGTTGTATAAATCCTTAACACTTTACGGTATATCTTAATAAAAATATTTATAATTTACATAAAGTGATTTATGTTAATATTTTTATTGTTAGAAGTACATATTTTACCTGAATTTAATTGTTTGATTAATACAATATTTATTTAGTTGAAAAGACTGAGATTAGTTTGAATGGTTATAACCATTTCTGCTAACTTGTCGTAATTAATGCGACAATATTGTATTTTACTACTTTTTGAATTTCTGCGTCATGTGTATCAATTACCGGATTTTCCAATAGGAAAACATAATTTTCTTTTTCGCCTAGTTTAATGAAAATCTTTCTTACCAAGATAAATCCGAGGAATCGGCTGGTTGTTTGAATTAACACCGCACCAGATCCACCTGTTTCAACCTCAAAACAGCGCGTTTACCCGTTAAAATTGCATTGATATAACTTGCTTCCCTTCATTCAAAAACAAGTATTAAGAGCACACACTTCCTTCCCTAACATCCATTCCAAGAACCGTTTTTCTTGCTTTTCCAATACCCCCGAATGTCGTTAGCGGGATAGAACATCGTTAAAGAACATTACAAACGAAATTTTGACGAGGTTTCGCAAATGGGGAAGAGCAGTAGCACAAAAAATGGCGACGTTCGTAAACGGTGCAGTCCCCGGGTTAGGGATGATTTGATAGCATTGTTTGGATTCCGGAACATTAGTGCTGAGAAGTCTCGAAAGTGTGATCGGGTGTAACTGAAAGTTTTCGAAGAGACTTTGATTTGTTGGTGAATGGCTTAATGAGATTTTAGAGCTTGTACATTTTAAGAGGGTATTCTTTTAAAACGTACCTGCTACTACAAACATTATATGCAGAAACTCATTCAAATTTAATATGAGGAGAAACAGAAAAAAGGGTAGTCTTATAGAGTTGAAATATACTTTGTCACAATGTAAAGCCCATTTCACACCTTGTCACAACTACTTGCGAAGCCCATGGGACACCGTGCATTTAAAAGTTGCTCTCAAGTCGTGAGATTTTTTCATGCGAGCACAAAAAAAGTCTCAAGTTGCATACATCATTAGCCAATCAGAATTCAGAATTTGCTTGGCTATATTGTGTTGAACTAGACTTCGCCAACTGGTTGTTTATTTACTTTTTAAGACACCAACTTCACTTGCTTGCACAAAATCAAAAATCTGCACAGTTAAAAATGAGTAGTAAATGGGCGGCAAAATTGGAAATTGATCTTATTAAGGAAGTTCGGAAACATAAATTTGTGTATGATGCAAGCGATGCCTATGGTTTGATTCAAATTTGTTTACAAAGAGATGAAACTTGTCAAATTGTGAGATAAAATTTTTTTTGTGGAAACCCGAATAACCAGGTTACCACAAGTTGCAGTTGCAACGGAGTTGCAAGTAGTTGTGCATGTGTGAAATGGGCATAAGTGGATAGGTAAAGCTTTTAACATTAAACGAAACAATTATTAAAATGGCTGATCTGCACTTATTGCTCCTGAATAATGTAGGGTGATTTATTTAATTTGATTTATTTTCAAATTTGAAAAGCTTTTTAAAATTTCGACTTAAGTATTTTTTTTTTACAAAAACAAATCATTGCTTTTGAAAACAAGTCTAATGTCAATTATTAATGTTGACACATTTGACAGACTGCATACAAAAAATTTCTTAGACTTTTATAAATAATCTTTAAAAAAGCCTTAGCGTTTGGAAAAACTTTTTATCAAGAAAAATGCATAACTTCCGCATAAAAAGTGTTATAACTTTTTAAAAAAAATATAGCAACACTTTTAAAACTTGTTTAGAAACTTATTTAGAAGATTCCAAACTTAAATTTTAGCAATTAAAAAAATCGCATTTTTTTTCCTTTTTTAGGTACTACTGTGTCCCCGCCTGAGTAATATAATACAATAACTCTTTATGATACAAAATAAGCTTCAATTTCATGATTATTTACTCTTTTTCTTCAATCGCAGGTTCTATTTTCCTTTCCTGGTTTCAAAAATAATATAAATAAGAATACCTTTGTATGATGTATGTTGTATTATTATGTGTTACGCAATTGATCAATAACTTTGCTCGCTAATAAATTTCAGTTTCGAAAATACAATGCCATTCCATAACACAATTACACATTGTAATAATTAAAGATATTTTTAAAATTTTAATTAATAACATCAAACTTTCGTAAAGACAATTTTTTTCTCAAAACATGCGCATCATTGTTTACCTTGACTGCTAAGCTTCCGTCAACATACGATACTAAAAAAAAATATTTTAATTGCCTTTCGTTACAATTAATTAAACTTCGGAAACAACGAAACTTCATAATGAATTATTCATATAACTTTTTTTTATTTATTGTCAAATCTTGTAATTATCAATAGCAAAAGAAGACGACCGTTGATACATTTAAATATAACATCGGAGAATAATTAAAACAGGTCCCGATGCCTCTGGGCTAACTTTTTCCAATGTTTGAAAAACATTTAACTGTTAATAAAGTGATTTTCATTAGGTTTTGATGATAATTTCCAATAACTTGATTTATTAGTTAAGACACCTAATTAAAGCTATTATTAACACATTCCAATGTCATTAACACTTTCTTTTCTCAATCCTTAAAAGACTAACAAAAAAATAATAATAAAATTTCGATTAAGAGTTGCTTTTATGGAAAAATTTAAACTGCAGAAATAATTTTATGCGAACGGTATATTAATCATTCATAGTTTATTTACCAAAATTTGATAGAAAGCAAAAAATACCATGGGCTACATTTGGAGCTGATATTTTTTGGATTTAAATAACAAGTAAACTACACGAACACTTGACTTTCACTTTTTCTTTTTAGTTAAAGTCGGAATAACGTCGCACTAGAATACAACTATTGTAAGACTTGCTCTTGGTAGTTGTAAATTTATTATTAATAAATAATTCAAGACGACTTGTTTAAATTTTGTTTACAATCTGCTTCATTTACATTTCGAATATGATACAACATTTTGTTCGAATAATTTTTTTCTGAAAGTGAAGTTAAGGTTTAAAATACTTATATATTCTGAAATATCCAGATCAAATAATTTAATTAACCTGCAAATAAAAAAAGACGTAAATATTATGTGTGTTTGCCGATAATCTGGACACCTGTGTGTTACGATCACCTCTAAGCTTATCGAAAATTAACTATGTTCTTTTCTCTTTTTTTAAATAACTAACGAAGTATGCTTACTTAATGGAGCATGTTTAACTTGCTCAAAGTAATTGTGCAGAAAATAAAAATAAAACCAGGGCTCGAAAAAACTCAGAAATTTTACCCGTCCCAGAGAACGGCTTGGTCAACAATGTACCCGTCTTCTTTTGAAACTGACTCGTCAACCTCTAATTATGTAAATAGCTTCTAAATAAATGAAAACACCATTTTCCCTTATTTATTATACAAACATTTATTCAAATTGCTCCTCAATGAGTTACTAGAATTACATTATACACTAATATAAGAAATGCAAAGTTACTAATAGTAACGTAGTATTTCTTTTAGGAAATAATTTAAAATGTATCACGATCATTTAACGTGGAAATGGCCGTCCACGAAGATGTGAGATTCAAGAAATTCATTGGCCTCGGGGAATTTTTGACCGTTGAGGACGGGCGGTTTTTCGAGCCCTGCAGCAAATGTTTGAATTAATAAATATCAGTTGCATTTTTGTCACACTATAGCTACGTTTTGCCCATCTAGGAGAATGACATAATTAATTAAGGATACAAGCTCCCAACTTTTTTTCTTAAAATGTTGTCCAGAATAAAATTTTCTTTCGAAGGATTTCCCGCGTATTTAATAGCGAAAGATGAAGGAGATAATTAATTCCTTAAGAGCCTTAGATCGTGAAATTTTTTGATGAATTAAATCAATTAGGCCACACGTTTTTGTGTTGTAAGGTTATAAAAAGCATTAGAAAAACTGTCCATTGGAGAAGTTTAATTTAAAAGATTTTTTTCGTGACAATAAAAATAAAATTAATTAAAACTTGTTTTTTTGTGCTGTAAAAATATTGGAATGTATTTTGTCGTAAGCTATGTGTGTGTCATCTTTTAATGCAAGTTTGCGCTTGATTTTTTATTAAAAAATATCGTTGGAATGAACTTAATATAATTGAAGTTATTAGCTTTTTAAAGTAACTTTGAATTGTACCGTTTTTTTTTTTTTTTAATTTTATTTCTTTAGTAAGCTGATTTAAAAGTTTGCACTCAAAAATGCGCTTTAATGATTCGTATTTGTTTTAATTTTTAAAAATTATAATTAAAAATGAAAAGAAGTTTTACGAAACTTTGAACTGCTACCCTAATACTTCGACCTGAAAAATATAAAACTAATTGAAAAGATTAAGTTTGTTCGGAGGATATAATTTTAAATTCATAAGTAAGTGTTTAAGCTCTGTAATATTAAATATATTATTATTCAAAATTCAGGAATGGGACTGAATAATTGTGTGCAAATATTTGCACTCAATGAATTGGTATATGCGATTAAGAAATACTAGTAATTTTTATAGGGAAGAGTAAATCGGTGCAAATATTTGTACAATGTACATGCTACATCACTACCTATAAAGAATTACCCTCCCCCCCCCCGAATAATTGCAATTTCTTTTAATCTAGTAGATGAAGTAGATCATATGGTAAACGATTAGGTTACTGACCAAAAATAAAGGGTTAAATAATCGTTGCACTAAAGCTACACAAATATTTATGGAGACGGGCTTCGTAATTTAGAACCACAGTCAAGCTATACGTGACGACACAATGCATTTTTTTGGCGACACGGCTTTGGTGTTTTTCAGTATATTTAACATGCACGTTACACGAAGTAAACTTTGTAGGATTTTTTTTGCTCCATAGAACGTTTATAAGTAGGCAGTTATTTTGTTAACCTTATATACAGGATTCCTGATATTGCATTTTTTTTCTCATCACTACTATTCGAATAGATTGAGGCCAAATATATATCAATAAATAGTTTGTGTATAAGGGAATGGTGCACGTTATATCCGCCGTGATTCAAAGACCTTACACTAAATGCTATGTTCACGTTCAATATCCTAAAACAGCTCTCAAGATTTGAACAACAGCGGATATAGCTCATTTGTAGCTCTTAGGACGGCATTTATTCCAAGTGTGAAAAGGGAGCTGGTGCACGTTAAATCTTAATTGGTCCAAATTCTTTATCCTTTGAATTTTATCATTTGAATCTTTCTATCCGACTTACAAGGTCCCATCTCAATTGCCCAAGTGTGACGTTAATTCAACCAAATAAAACCCAGGGGCTGGGGAGCCCAGTCGGTTAGGCACTCGCCTAGCATGCGAAAGGTCCCAGATTCGGGTCCGGGCACCGGTAAAATAAATGCCGACCAATAAACTGCCAGTGCAGCCCAAACTGCCCGACGAATAATACCCCGTGTGAGGAAGTGCACGTTAAATATCCTTCAAAGTAATAACGCTGCGTACGATGTCGCATTTAACGGTTGCGTTGAGTGCCTATTTAGGTGTCGGTTCGTCACTTGACTGTTATTCTAAAATACGACGCCCGTAGTCAATAGCTCTCGTGTAGCTGTAGTGCGACCTAACCAAGGCCCCTTCTCAATTGCCCAAGTGTGACGTTAATTCAACCAAACAAAAAATCTCCAACAAAATAACATTACTCGTGATTTGTTTCATCCTAAAAATAGCGCTTTACATCATTACATCCCATTCTTCAGATTCACGTAAGGCACATAACAATTCCAAGAACGTCTTTTTCGAATCCCATTTTAATGGGTTTTTCTCAAGGCAGGAATCTGAGATTTGACTAAAGGAATCTGAAGAATAGTCCGCAATACACTCTATAATGTAGGATTCACTATCACAGCTCATTTTGTTTCCTCGGAGTTGGTGTATTTCTTACGTGTTCTACTTCAGAGACTGGACTACGAATGTGAAGTAATGTAACAGTATGTATTTTCATACGTGTTGTATGTACTAAATAGGAAATTAATTTTCTTTAAAATATCGTAAACTTTGATTTTGCTTACCAAAATGTTTGAAATTTTAAATCAATATTATTTAGATCCAGTTCAAACATTTTAGCTATTATCTACGTTTTCTTTTTTAATAATAAATAATCAACAATAGAAATGTAAATGTTGTAATTACTTTTTTGGTTAAAAATATAACTTTTTTGTCCCCGAAGTGATCTTCTCATTCATAATTTTCACGTATTTTCAATGAATGATAACTTTTGAAAGTGACAATAATTTTGAATCAATCTTAACCCTTTCATACCCAATGACAATTTGGCATCATTTTAGAAAAAAAAATTCCGATGTCCATAAACATTTATGATATCGAAAATCAAATAATTCGATTCTTTAAAGTTATTTCTATAAGAAAATATTTTTTTAATAATCCCAATCGATGTCACCCTATTATTTTTTTAATTAAGATCAAAAACATGATGATGTCAAATGACATCACTGAGCCTGAAAGTATTAAACAAAAATAATCAAATATAATCTCAATTGTGTGAACAGTTTTCTTATAAAAAAAATTAATATCATGTAAATCCTTTTTTTAGTGAAAAAAACATCTCAACCATGATTTGCTAAAACGGTAATTATGCAATGATCGTTACGCATGTAGATGAAAAATGAAAGAAGTTTTACAGAGTTCAAAACTTTGAATTAAGTTTTTTATTAATTCTCTAAAAAGACTCAGGGCTAAGAAAAACTATTTTTTTTAAGCTGAACACCATCGTTAAGAGTACTCCCTTGGGAATTTCAATCTTGAAAATCGTAATGTTATTCCTATGGAAAACATTCGCAAGTCAATTACCGCCACAATTTTAATAAAAGGTTACTAGTTTCTTGTATCATTGTAAAGAACGAAAGGAGTAAATTTTGAAAAATTAATTTGCTTTGTGAAAATCACATATTTAGTATTTTTAATAATTTTTTGAAGTAAGAACTTAATGCGTACTTCTTTTTTTACGAACTTCAAAAAATTATAAAAAATTCTAAATATGTGATTTTCACAAAACAAATTAGTTTTACAAAATCTACTCCTTTCGTCCTTTACAATGATGTAAAACACTAGTAACCTTTTATCAAATTGTGGCGGTAATTGACTTGCGAATGTTTTCCATAGGAATAACATTACGATTTTCAAGATTGAAATTCCCAAGGGAGTCCTCTTAAGTCATATTTTGGTGGAACAAATAGGCCTAAGAATCGGAAAGAAACAAAATCAAAATTGTAATCGATACAGAAAATAAGTTTAGAAGTTTGACCGGATTTAAAACTAAGAAATATTTTTAAGAAATTCTCGAAAACTAAGATCTAAGCAAAACTGTTTTTTAAACTGAACACATTTATTTAGCACTATGTTGGTGTTACGAATAGACATCCGTCTTAGAAAGAAACGAAATTGAAGTAGAAACTGATCGAAAATAAGTTTGGAATCAAATTGAAATTTTATTTGGAACTAAATAATTTATTCTGTGAAAGGGGTATTTCCCCAACAACGCTTGTTTAAAGTAAAAATCTCGTAGGCACTTCTTTCTCTTTTTAATATATTTTTTATTTAAAATTGTTATGTTTTTATTTAAATGAAACCCTTTAACTATAGTTGATGAAATGTGTAATTCACAATGTTAAAAATAAAGTATCAAGAATTAGACATTCATGTTGCATTATATTTAACGCAATTATCAAAATAATATTTTCGCAACAACTATTTTCTTTTTTATCCGGTTTCCCCAGGCGCTGAAACTTTTAAACAATTTCTAAGAATAAACTGGCGAAAGTTATCTTTATTTAGGCAATTTCAATTTTATTTTAACAAAACTATTTCTTTTGGAACAACCAAGTGTTTACTTTTAATATTGTTTTTGAAAAAACATTAATTTTATAATTTTTAATTTAAAATGTGATAGTATTACTTCAGTGTTTTGCTGCGAAAGATTCGGCATTTTAAATTATTAAAAATTTGAAGGTATTAATTTGTTGTTACTAAATGTGTGTGTTACTAAAAAACTAGTTACACTTTAACTTATTTATAAATTTATACATTTTAACTATTTTAATTTATTTCAAACTTAGAAACGTACAAAATAAAACTGACTTATAATCATTGAAACTTGTTAAGATTTTTAACTACTTTAATTATCATCAAAATGTTCATTTTTTAATATTTAAGTACTAACTAACCATACTTAAATATCTACAGGAGCATTCCAAGGAAAGTGGTCCTGAAGTGCCAAAAAATTAAAGTGCAAATAAAATTCTGAAAAAATTGTCACACGTAGTTAAAGGTTTATATTTCAAATAAATCATACTGATTTTCGAATCTGAATTCAATTTTAGTGTGAAAAATTGCAATAAACTAGACCGATTTAGAAATAGATCTTTCAAGTGAAATAATTGCCAGATGTATGATAAGCGTTTAAGGGCTAAAAAACATGTAAAATGAATTTTTTTACGCATATTGTTGCAAATGCATCTTTTCTGAGTATCTTAGGCAGATATTTTGTGAATTGCTTTTTTTAAAAAAAATTACTAGGTAAAATATGAATTACTTGATGCTCAATGTAACACACGGAACGAAAACCTATAACTTTTTACATAAAAACTGTAAAAAAAGCTTAACAAAGCTTATTTTATTAATTATAAGCTAGTTACACATGGGGAACATATAGAAAAAATTTCAAAACGTTTTTTTAAAAATTAAGCAAGAATTTGGCAATTTATTTCTTGAAACACACGGAACGATTTTGGCAATAATGAAGGAAACGGGAGTGGGAGCTAGTTGACGTGTAGTATAAAAAACGAGATTTATCCTGAGAAATTCATTTATTGAAATGCGTGCTTATGGAAACATGCATGTATATATGTAAAAAACTCCATAAAACAAAAAAAAATCCTTTAAAAAAAATTAAAAACAATTGCAAAACTAAAAACGTTATCATTTACGCTATAGAAGTTTCAGCCACCTGCTCTGGCAGATGTACACATTTGAGGATGCATTGGATGTTTACATTTTAGATCATTAGTAGTTGAAATATAGAGTGCTTCAGACGTTATTTTGTGTTTTCTTGTGACCATTTGTCTTTAGAAAAGTTATGTGTTGCAAACTCATTATTTCAAATTAAGCATTTTATTGATATTAACAGTTATGTTTTAACAAAATTAATTTTAACGAAAGTGAATTGTTTTACTTTAACAACTTTCATTTAAAATTTTAAAAAAGAAAAAAAAAAAACATTTGAATGGAAGTATTTCGCAACGTCTCCCAGGAAAGACATTGTCGACGGAGTTGGTGGCAATGCCAAATCTCTCGTGCGGAGAGAAGTTATGAGTAAAAGAATAAATCCGACCATCGTCCAGCATTCAAAGGATTTGGCGGATATTGTCAGAAACTTAATTCCGAATACCAAAGTCCTTCATATTTGGCAATCGGATATAACATCCAAAATAACGGACATTAACTCTTGAGTGACCTTGTTTCCGGTACCAGGAATACGAAAAATTCACCATGTTAAATGTGACTCTGGAAGTCACATAGAACTGTTCAATACAGTTACATAAAAATTGTGCTTGCTATTGTTGTGTAATTTGTAATATGGTAGGAATCATTTTTCACTACAATAAAACCGACATTAAGTTTGCAGTATACAAATGTTCTACGAGAAAAAGGGTAAATAGTTCTCATTTTCGAGTGCGAGAATCGAATAAAAAAAGGTGTTTCACATTCAATAAACAATTTTATTTGTTATTTCAAGATATAAATTTATTATTTTTATTAGTTTAGCTTCAGTTAGAGGGTATTTTAATTCCTAGGGTAATTTTTCCTTCGATTTTGACGTAACAGGGCGCACGAATATCAGAGTCAAAGGAGGAGCCAATCAGAGTCGGCGAAATTTCGGCGCCAGCTGCATTGTTTACCCAGTTTCCTTCGAGCAGTACATTTCTCTGCTGCAAACTTAAGGTCGGTTTTAGTGTAGTTAAAAATTTAAGAGTAATATTTAAAATTAGCAATTGAACTTTTATATTTTTATAAAAAAATTAAATATCAAAAAATGTGCTTTACCAAAGTTAAATAATAAATAATTGTGTATTTAAGTATGTAACCAAATTCCTATATTTATTTATTTGCTAACCAAAGTGTTTATTATTAAAAATATTAGTACTTTAAAAACTGAACTATAAGTCAATTCGCAAGCTGTAACACACGGAACGTTGAGTGTAACACACGTGACGGCGTTATTTATTTTATTTTAGGCTGACTATTTATAATTCAGATTTCTAACACCACTTATTTTAAAGCTTATTTACTTAGCTTTCGTTTGATATTTTTTATTTTCATGAGTATTTGCATAATTCGCAGAATTATGCAAATAATAGAAGAAGAAAAGAAAATAACCCTGTTAAATGGAAACACACGTGACGCGAAATGTAAAAATTATATCTGCGTAACTTTTTAGTTTAAAAAGATTCCGATTAGCTTAATAAGATCATTAAACATCTGAGAAAAGATATAAGTTGTCATCTTATTTGTTTTATACTGCTTTCAAACCAAAAATGTAACAAATATACTGAAAATGTGGTCCGAATGTAACACACGGAACGCTGGAATGCTCCTACAACTGATGTGAGATCATCTGAAAATATTTATTTATTTCTAGCACGAACAATTAAAATATATTTTATATCGTTCGGCGAAAACGGTTGCCATGGAGACTATGTGTTTATTTTTCGAAGAAGTGACATTCCATGAAAGAATTTTGTGTGAGGAGCTGCTTTTTATTTACTTTAAAAATATTTTATGCTTGGTGAACCTGTGGTTCAAGTGTTAAAATTAGTAAATTTAGTTTATAAAGCGACGTTGTATAAGTAGGCAATAATAAAAGTTATTTTTGTTAAGTGAGGAGTGAAATTCTATTGAGAACTCTTCACAACTGGTTTTGTTAATTTTATTTATGCCAAGACTGACAGGTCTGTTGTTGGGACCGTCAAAAACGGAGAGGGACAGTTTTCTATCGAGTTATCCCAGTAATTCTGAACTGAGTTCAATGTGTTCGTCCTTCGTCATTTAATACTATGATTTAGTTATACGAGATGGGCACCTAAGCGGGAAGCTAACAAACTGAAAGAGATATCTTACGCTTGTGTGTCAAGAATTTGGAATCCACATATTTAATAAACATGGATTCCAAACTGTACTATTATTTTCAAATTATTACATTAGAAACATAGTTGACAAAGATATAATATTTTAGTCATTTTTACAGAGTATTAGCAAAAGTGTAACAAAAGTAATGTGCTTTACCCTTATGCTTTACCCAAGTTTTTAATTTAAGAAGAAAAAATATATTGATCTGCTTTTTTATTTTTGCCAAGTGTTTTGAATTGAATCAATACACTCTATATTTTTTCTATCGATACATAGCCCTCCAACATGAACAGATTTTACCAACACACTTGGAGAAATTTCCCACAAGAAGGATTTGAGTTAACTTTTTAAAATATGATAATTGTTAGGTACGTGAACATAATTAGTTAAATTATAGATAGATTTTTTTTTTTTTGTTTCAGCGCCCAGAAGTCCCCCGCGCCACGTGAAAGCCGTTCCTTTGGACTCGTCTTCCATACGCATTTCTTGGCAGGTAAGGCACTTTTACCTTTGTATCAACTTTAACCTAAGTGACAGCAGTTATTATTCATTTCAATGGGAACGAACAAATGCTTAGTTGAGAAAAACAATTTAACTCCATTTTAACTCTTTTATGCTCCGAATTAAACTTTTATTTTTAATTATTTGTCTTTGAACATTTCAATGTTAGCTTTTGCAATTAATTGAGCATAAAAGGGTAACCAAATAGTTAATACGTAAAATGTACTTTACGCCCGTATTTATTTCCTTGTTTCCGCATTTTAAGTTATAATTTCTAAACTTCTCTGAAATAGCCCTCGTGTAGGTCTAGTGCAACGATAATTCAAACCTAATCTAAACTACTCTGAATAAAATAGCATTTTGTTAAATGGATATGTCTTGCCTTTTTTGTCTTTAATATGTTGAAGTCCCATACTGCATTATAAAAAAGCCCCACTATCACCTATTTTCCCTAGAATTTACTTTACCTATGAAAAATTTAATGTGCTAAAACTGAAAATGTCATTAAAAAAACTTCCATCTTTTCCCGTTTTCTCCAAATCGATCATCCGAAGATAAAAAGTAACTTTTTAAGTGGTACTTAAAGGTACCGTCAGTACATAAAGGGTTAAATTGTTTATTTTAGAATGTGCAAACAAACATTTTTAAGGTTATTTTTATGAAGCAAATGTCAAATCGAATCCATGGAATGAAGACAAAACTCCGCAATTTTTTCCCTCTTGGGGGTTTTCGCCCAGGAATAACCGGAATTGCAGGGTTCGTTGGGGGTTTAAAAAGCCTTCCAATGAAGGAGTGTTTGACGTTTCATTCCATGGATTCGGTCAAAGAATAACATTTGCGTTAGAAATCCTAACCGACCACTTTTTTCCCTAATGGAGGGTTTGGCATTCCATGGATTCGATGGTTCATGTAAACGTGCCGATAGGCAGTGTTGAATAAAGTATAAAATATTCAGTCACTCGGTTGGCGACCTCGTCACTTGATTGCAGTTCTAAATTACGAGGCGTACTAGGATGCGTTAAACCTCTCGAAGGAGGCTAGAAGTAGACAGCCAGGATTGATTAAATAACCAAATAAACCGTTTATTCGTGGCAGGTCTCGTGTGTGGTGGCTGTAAGGAGCCTAGTGGTCCGGACCCCGGACTTGAGATCGGAAGGTTGAGAGTTCGAGACCCGGTTGCCACTGAAGACTTACCGAGTATAAGCGGAGTACGTGCTCGTAAAATCTGTTGGGTCCGAAAGTCCTGTGGTCGGTCATTGCGCAGTTCACCATGGGTACAGGTTCCTGGAGAAAATTTCCCTCCCCTTCAGGGACATGTCTAAATTGTGGAGGTGGCGACAGATGTTGCCATCTGTCGACAGATGGCAACATCAGTCAGATGTGTTTGTGTGTGTCTTGTGTTGTCCTACTTGACGATGGTTTATAAGGGGGTCCTTGCGACCAAGCACACAAGCCTGAAAATATATGTAAACCAATCCAATCCAATCGTGTGTGGTGAGCGTTAATTTTCGGTCAGTCAAGGCCTTGTGTCATCGGTCTATGGATATCTATTGGTTAGCTAGGTGGGTTGAGTGAGTTTCTTTCCGAGAACTATTTGTAAGTTTGCATTTATTTATTGAGGATCTTTCTACTGTGTGTTTTTAGTGGTTTTTGTGTTAGTGGGTGTTTTTGTGTAGGATTTTAATGGCTGTGATGACAGTAAAATATAATTTGCGAGCGGATAAGTCGATTAAAGTCACAAAAGGTTTTGTTTTAGAGGTTTTTCTTTTTAATTTCAGCACTAAAAGATTTAACAATATAGATTAACTGTTATTTAACAGAATATTTAATGTAACTTGGATGAAACAAATAATCCGAGTCTATGGTTTCACAAATACTGTAAATAATTAATAATAATAATT